>CM057234.1:88504039-89704039 GCA_029891385.1 Erythroxylum novogranatense | reverse complement strand
TGTTTGTATTATAATAAGTATTTGAAAGGTGAGAGAATCATAAGATTAAAAGAGCATTTAGTTGGGATCAAAGGTTGTATTGAGTCTTGTAAGAAAGTGAGTCATGACGTGTAAATGATTAATGAAAATTTTCTTATAGAGTATCGGCATGATAGTAATTTATTTTCTATCGAAACTATTATGATAGTGGGATAGTTACAAAATTTTGATTTTATTCTTATAATAAAAATAATTGATTTTAGACAAAAAATTTATAGAAAATTTTAAATAAATTTCTATTTCAAAGTTTTGTTTAGAAAATATCTTTTGATATGTAAAATATTACTTTTGGATTATCAATATATGTAGCTTGAATATTTTATAAGAAAATATTTAAATTTGTTTGCGAATAATAATATTAAAGGAACATTTATGACAAGTAGTTTCTAGTTCCTAAATTTTGTATAATAATGACAAAATTAATCTTTAGAGTCGTTAATTTTAATATGTTATTGTAACAAGAAAGCAGTTATCATTAATTTGTTACATTTATATTGACAATAACTTTTGTAACAAAATTTGATGATCAAGTGACAACAAATTTTCTTGCCACAAAATTACGAATAGTAGTTACCATAGTGATAGTTCGATTATTGTGACAATATTAAGTAGACACTAACAAAGTAAATATTTATTGACAAAAGTTTTCGTTACAAAAAGAAAAATATCATATGATGATAAATTGTTTTGTCACAACAAGAACAATATCAGTAACCAAAAATTGTTTTGTCATAGCAAGAACAATATTAGTGATCAAACTATGTTTTGTGTCAACAAATGAAAATTATTAGTTACCAATACATGTTTTGTCACAATTACAATTCATTCCTGCCAAAATTACTATGGTGCCAAATTGTATGTGCTTTTAGTGATAGAACTTAATGATAAACGAAAATTTGACACTATTAATATATTCGTAGTGACAATCTAATTGCTAAAGATACTAAATTGTCACAATTACCGTCGTATTAGTGAAAAAGTTAAATTATCACAGTTAATTCAAATAATAGTTTCAATCAATTATTTTGTCGTAAAAAACCTCATATCTATGACGAAGTGGTAGCTAGTCACAAAAGTATTGTCATTAAATTATGAATATTAGTTACCACAGTTGGTTGTTGTGACAATATTAAGTAGACACTAACTAATTGAATTTTTATTGAAAAACATTTTCGTCATAATAATTAAAATAATGTGTGACAATAAACCGTTTCATCATAACAAAAAAATTTAATTACCTAACTATGTTTTGTCACAACAAATAGAAACTATTAGTTACTAACATATGTTTTGTCACAATTAAAATTCATTCCCACCAGAATTTTTTGGCATCAAATTGCATATGCTTTTAGTGACAGAATTTAGTGATAAAAGAAAATTTGACACTATTAATATATTAATAATAAAAGATACTAAATTGTCACAATTATCACCGTATTAGTGACAAAAAAATTATCAGAGTAAATCCAAACAATAGTGAGAATCAATTGTTTTGTCACAAAAAATCTCATATCTGTGGCAAAATGATAGTTAGTCATAAATTTTTTTCACTAAATGTCTTAACTATTGTAATGTTAAAGATCATAAATTTTGGTCTCAATGTCAATTTGTAATCTAAGTATTTGAGGCTTTGGTGAGAGTATTTCGTCTTATTAATAGTGATGCGAAGATAACAACGAGTTACTTTATGATGTCATAGAGAGGAAAAATGAAGCATTCAAAGCCAATATGAAAAATAATTCTTTTTTATAGATACCTTATCTTGCAGTCATCAATGAGAGATGAAAAAGGCAAGTTTACTCTTTGCTATTTGTAACTAGCGCATTTTTTAATCCCAATGTCTATTTTAGATTAAGTTTTACAAAGAAAACTGAAATTAATAGGAGAATGTTATTAATCATTACAACAATTGTTACCTCTGAGATAATGCAAGATCTCCTAAGCTTATAAATAGAGTTTATAAGGATGCTTATAGTAATTTTGGAATGTCCATTGTTATTTGTCAAAGAGGAAAAACTTAATTTAGGTACTAACAAGTAACATATATATATATATATATATATATATATATATATATAAGTAACCTTATAAATAAAATAAAGTGATGATTAATTTATATATATATATATATATTAATCGTCACTTTATTTTGTTTATAAGGTTACTTTATCTTATAGTTGCTTTGTGAGACTAATTCAAAAGTGACTTTCCAACATTACAAGGGTTTGTAATTCAAATTTAGTCAATTTGTGAGTGAAACTAGGATTGAAGAAATTAAAACACATTTAAATTCATCTATTTCAAGAAAGAGAATAAATTGGAATACAAAAGAATGAAGCGACTTAGTCTTTGTTCCATACAAAAAAGTTTCAAAAAGGAATGTTATTATCATTATTAAGTTGAATATAATTTTTATGAATATGTAATAATTTTATTTTATTGTTTGCTAAGACTCTTAATAGAACAAATTTATATATATCCAATTTGCCTTGACCATATCAATCTTTTAGTGGATTTGGTTTTTAGGAACCAAGTTTGGTAAATGAGAGTAATTTGAAAATAATCTTGGAAGAGAAAGTATTGATATAAAATTTAGTTCAATAAATTTGAATAATAGCTCTTCTCAATAATAAAATTTTATACCAAATGAGCATTAAAGTCAATGTGATTTGAGTAGATATTCAATTGAATAAAATTCCAAGTTTTTTATTTATTCTTTTTTTAATTTCACTTATATTTGATACACATGTTAAAATTTTGTATAAGCAATATAAATATATAACTTTTATCATAAATATTTTTGTTTTAGGTTTTGCTACTACTTGGTCATGTTTTTGACACAAACTCTTATTGTAATATTTATGGATTCATATAACTTTATTGTTTTTCCATTTGATGTTTTAATGTCATTATTTTTATTTGTATGATATTCGTAACATTGTTTAAAATGTTACGGTTCATCTACGTTTAAATGAAAACATTAGAATTTAAAATGCACTTTTAACCTTAAACAATTCAAGGCAAGTGATGATTTTCAAGCCACGAGAACTAAAATAAAAAAAGGCAAAATTACAAGAGTTACTAATGTACTTGATCCTTTTATCAAGAACTAAAATAAAAAAAAGGTAAAATTACAAGAGTTACTAATGTACTTGATCCTTTTATCAATAAGGATCCCTCTTTGCCCTGTCAATTAGAAATTACAAAACACATAAATACTTTGGGATGTGTGACTTCGACTCCCTTTTGTGGTCTCGGGATTAAAATGATGTTGCTGAATACCCCCTTCCAGACCCACCTAAAGGAAAGGAACAAAAGCCCACAGAAAGACCAATTCAAACAGGCTTCTTAAAAAAATAGAGAGGAAGATTTTTACATTACATCTTTCTATATTCTAAATAGTAAAAATAAGTAAGCTTTAATTTAGACAGTTTTGGATATAATGTAAAATAATAAATAATATTTTATTATATTATTTTTCAAGTTTATATATTTAAATCAAACACTATCATAAAAATCCGTTAGCAGTAAATCAAATAAAATAATACTCGCTCTACCTCATCTTTTTATTATTAAGAATAACTATTTTATATCTTATTTTTCTATCTGTTAAATAAAAATGTTATAATAGACTCGCAATGTATTTATTGCAGAAAGATAATAAACAATAGTGTTTCAAGGGATTCTTTAACTTATTTTGGTTACACAGAATGAAATATAACACAATATTATTTTATAATTTGAGAATAATTTGTAGTAAAATAAATGAAATAAGATAGAAAGGAGAATTTATATCTCTTTTCATCATAAACAGTAAAATAAATAATCTTTAATTTAAAAAAATTAAAATAAAATATAAAATAATAAACAATGTTTCATTATACATATTTGATTATAAACTCTTCTCTCAAATAATGTTTTATTATATTACGTTACAAACCTTCTATCCTCCCTAGTTACATGCTATTTGTTTAAAACCTTACTTACTATTGTAGTTAATCTTTTACCATAAAATAAAGTAAACGTATCTTTCCTTTTAGTTGAAATAACTAAAAATTTAAATTATTGAAAATTGATTAGTCGCAACTTTTAATAAAATTACCACTCAAAAGTCAACTATTTATTGCATTAGCTCCATAAGTAATCATAAATATATTAAAATTGTTACTATTCGTAACTAAACCGAGAAGAAATTAAACAATTTTAGTTAATTATTTAATTCCAATCAATTTGATGGAATTAAAAAACCTCAGCTTTCCTCTGCTCTTATTATTCTCTCAAGCATCATCAACTTCCACTAGGCGCAGATCTACAGCGAAGCATTTCAATTTTTTTTAATAGTTCACTTAACCAAGAACAACTCTGCTGTCTCTAACTCCAACCCTAGCAGAACAAGCGATCCTTTGTCTTGCCGCTTATTGATAGTTCATCGACCATTTAGAAAATTGACCCAGAAGTTCGAATCACCTGTCGAGTTCTTGGTTGCTTTGAAAAATTGAAATTGGTGGCTGTAGATTCAGTTCTCGTTGACCGGCGATGAAAGAAGGGAAAGCATTTAAATTGAATAATCAGCACAAACAGCAACACCGAGACGGTCACTTTTCCCCCTTCAAGTTCGCCAAATTGTTAGACCCTGAAGCTTCGTGGGATAAGGTAACTATAGAGCTTTAGTTTCGTTAACTTAATTTGGGGTGTCGTTCAATTTTCATTAGTAGTCTGTTGTGGGTTGCCCTGAAGCTGGAACTTGGAACATGAGTTTTGAATCTTCATTGATGAAATTAGAATTGTTGAACAGGATCAACTTGGGGATGCCTTACATTGGATTCGGCAAGTGGTGGCACTTGTTTGTGGCTTGCTCTGGGGCACGATACCTGTAGTCGGGGGTTTATGGATCGTTGTGTAAGTTGGATCTTGTACATCCTATTAAGCTGTTGAATATTAATATTTGTTTTTCTTAGTTGGAAGTGCTATTCTTGCTGTAGTTACTTGCATGTACATCGTTGAAGCTTTTTACTACGTTACACTTCTCTTCCCTAGGGCTCCTATTCCATTGGTTATATATAGTCTAAAGCCTAAGAAATGATCTTTGATTTTCTGCAAAAATCTGGCACTGGTTGTGCGATTAATATTTGTCACTTTTGCTGGCAATGTTAGAAAATATCAGTGTTGTTATGTATTGTTTACCTCTCTATAACAAGCAATTCTTTGATAAACTTAATGTGTTAACCAGCTCCCAGAAAGCTCCATCTAGTCCATGGAGGATAGTGTGCCAATGTTACCACATTTAACTTAATTGTGCCTTCAGACATCCGTAGATTAATGTTATATCAAAGATGAGTTTACCACGCTTGTTCCGGTGGTAAGATAATTGTTAAGGTGTTTATAAAAGTTCCCATAAGGGGCATGAATTTTTGGTACCACAAACCTTCCTTGTTTCTTGAGGTCATGTTTGCAATATGTCTTGTTTGACTTTTTGCCTCACATAATTTGTAGCAGACAATGGAATGATAATGTTATATTACAATCTAGTTGGATGAACTTATACCTATATGTTGATTTGGAGAGTAAACAGCCATATATAGGCTATTACAAGTAGAAGTTTAAATCTGGAAAGTTATCTAGATCTATCTAATCTTATCTAATCCCTTAAATTAAGGGATTTCGAACTTAACTATATACAACCTATCTATATCTAAATATAGTCTAGTTACAGCTGTATAGTATCTTGAGAGGAATATCAATCATAATATCCCACCGACACTCCCCCTCAAGCTGGTGAATAGATATTTGATCATTCCCAGCTTGCAACTAAGTTCTTCAAATCTGACTCTTGCAAGTGCCGGAGTAAAAAATCTGCAACTTGACTGCTAGTGGGCACATAGGCAAGATCAATTAATCTAGATTCTACTTTCTCTTTGATGAAATGACGATCTATCTCCACATGCTTAGTTCTATCGTGATGTATAGGGTTCTTTGCAATCCCAATTGTGGCCATATTATCACACCACACTTTCATTTGAGGCTCTATTGTGATTTGTAGTTCTGCTAGGAGCCTCTTGATCCATATTCCTTCACATATTCCAAGTGCCAAAGCCCGATACTCTGCTTCGACACTGCTTCTTGCAACCATTGGTTGCTTCTTGCTCCTCCAAGTAACTAAGTTACCCCCACACAAAGGTGAAATAGCTTGTTGTGGACCTTCTATCAGTTACAGATCCAACCCAATCAACATCTGTGAAAACTTCAATGCTCCTTACTCCCCCTTTCTTAAAGAACAACCACTTTCTAGGTGTGATTTTTAAGTACTTCAGGATTCTAAACACTGCCTCCATGTGTTCCTCTTGAGGATTGCTCATAAATTGACTAACCACACTGACAGGAAAATTGATATCTGGATGAGTATGAGATAAATAAATCAATTTTCCCACCAGTCTCTGATATTTGCCTGTGTCCATTGGTGTACCCCCCTCTTTAAAACTTATCTTATATGTCGATTTAATTTTCCCACCAGTCTCTGATATTTTCCTGTGTCCATTGGTGTACCACCCTCTTTAAAACTTAATTTTTATGTTGATTCCATAGGGGTTTCTGCTGGCTTTTCTCCTAGCATTCCAGTTTCCTCTAAAAGATCAAGAATATACTTCCTTTGAGACACTGAGATACATTTACTAGATCTGGCCATCTCCATTCCAATTAAATATCTCAAGTTGCCCATATCTTTGATTTCGACTTCTTGAGCCAAAGAATTCTTTAGCTCCTGTATACCTTCCCAATCATCACCTATAATGATGATGTCATCAACATAGACAATAAGGATAGTTATCCTACCAATAGTCAAACGTCGAATAAATAGGGTGTGATCAGCCTGGCATTGATTGTAATCAAGATTCTTCATTGCTCTTGCAAATCTTCCAATTCATGCTCTAGGTGACTACTTTAGGCCGTACAGAGACTTTTTACTCTCTGAGGGTGGTTGCCTCCTGCTAATTCCGGTGGCAACTCCACATACACCTCCTCTTCAAGATCACCATTCAAGAAGGCATTTTTGACATCAAGCTGATATAGGGACCAGTCTAGATTGGCAACTAGTGAAAATAGAATCTTAATTGTATTCGGTTTAGCTACTGGTGCAAATGTTTTCTGGTAGTCAATCCCATGTGTCTATGTAAACTCCCTAGCCACAAGTCTTGCCTTATGCCTGCTAATACTTCCATCAGAATTGTATTTGATGGTAAACACCCATTTGCATCCCACCACAAATTTTCCTTGTGGTAAGTCTGTTTCCACCCAAGTCTGATTCTTCTTAAGTGCACTTAGTTCGTCACACTTAGTTCTTCATTTATTGCCTCCCTTCATTTGGGATCCTTGACAGCCTTCTGTAAATTATGAGGTAATTTTCTAGTAGATAACTAAGCAACAAAGGTTTGAAAATGTGGAGATAACCTATTATAAGAGACAAAGTTGCCGACTGGGTTCCTTGTACATGATCTTACTCTCTTCCTCAGTGCTAAAGGCCAACCCAACTCCTCAGATTTTGTCGCAGGTTCTGATTCATGACCTTGCTCGGAAAGTATGATGGATTTCTCCTGTTCAGTTTCACTAGCTGCTCATTTCCTTGTTTTGTTCTCTTCCTTTTTGTGTAAAATCTGGTATAGTTTTCTAGTTTGTCCACCCTAGTTTCAGTATCCTTCTCCTTATCACATTCACCATTTTTAGTGGAATTCTTATCTGGTTGGGGGCTGGGATCATCTGTTACAGTGGGCTCAAAGGGTTGAGTGGACTTTGAAGTAAAAGTGTTAGGTGTGATTTGATCAAAGTCAGGTGCAGAAGGTGAAAGAGAGTATATTTTTCTGGGATAGTGTGTCTGGTGTGCCATGATTTACTGAAAACAACCATTCACTCTCACAATTCTCCCCCTGAATGGGTGGTTTTGGATAATAGGGTTGATTTTTCAAAAAAAGTTACACCCATTGTCTCAAAGAACTGGTTGAGTAGGAGAAAAACAATTGTAACCTTTTTGAGTAGAAGAATGGCCCAAAAAGATACACTTATGAGCTCAGGGTTCAAGTTTTCCACTATGGTAATTATGAACAAAAGCAACACAACCAAACATTTTGTGAGGTAGTTGATTAAGAAAGGGAACCGAGGGATAGGTTTCAAGTAATTTCTGTAAAGGCGTAACGAAACCCAATGTTTTTGAAGGCATTCGATTTATTAAATAAGCAGAAGTAAGAATAGCCTCTCCCCAAAAATGGTTTGGAACATTTGTAGTGCACATAATAGACCTTGCAACCTCAAGTAAATGCCAATATTTTCTCTCAGACACACCATTTTGTTGTGGTGTATGGGCACATGAAGTTTGGTGTATAATACCATTGGTGATAAAAAAAAAAAACAGGTCAAAAGATTTGCACGAAATTGATTCAGTATAAAGGAGTAAAATTCCTTAAAATTCTGAAAAACTTTTGCTTTATCTCTTATGAGATATACCCAAGTCAATCTCGTATGATCATCTATGAAAGTTACAAACCATTTGGCATTTTTCTTGGTTTTAATCCTTGATGGCTCCCATACATCTCTATGTATAATAGAAAAAGGTTTAGTGGGTTCATAAGCACGAGGTAAGTAGGAATTTCGTGTGTGTTTAGAGAGTTGGCAAAATTTACGCTGAAAAAATGAATCCTTATTATTGAAAAAAGTTGGATATAATTGTTTCATGTAAAGTGCAATTTTAGTGTTGGATGACAAAGTAGCATTTGCTTTACTCCCATTCGAGCTACCAATATATAATCCATCAAACTCCCTAGCGCTGACAATCTTGTTCCCCGACTCCAAATCCTAGAAAACACACCCATTAGAGTAAAAGTTAACTGTGCAATTATGCTCTTTAGTAAGTCTCTTCACAGACAACAGGTTGCATTCCAGACTAGATACAGAAAGAACACTGATTACGACAAGTTTATCAGCTATTATAATAGTTCCTATTCCTTCAACTTTAAGAACCTGCCCATTTGCTACCTTGACTGTTCTTTGACCTTGACAAGACAGAATATCAACAAATAAAGATTTATAACAGGTCATAGGTCATTTTGTTGTGGATGCCTTCGTTGGGAGAGTTTATACCAGAAAAGGAGGACAACGTCAGAGTTGATGTTCTTTTATTTTCGGTTTAGTGTTCCTATTCCATAGGTAGTTTTGTGATATAGGACTTCTATTATTATAATAAGACTGATCCTTATTTAAAGGAACAACATTGTTAGGTATTCGATAGATACAAGACTCCTATTTATGTAATAAGACTGATCCTTATTTAAGAGGGCGAAGCTAAATAAAAGAACGATTGAGTTTAATCAAAAGCAGATTGGAGTTCTCTCTTATCGAGCTCTAAGGTGTCAGTCTCCCTTGAATGAGTCTGAAATTCTGTTCAAAATAGGTCGACAAAAGAATCGTAATAAAGGGAAGAGAGTTGAGTTTGATTTCCCGATCAATCGCCCTATAACTCGATCCTATTCTCAGAGACATAACAATTTGGTATCAGAGCCAAACACAATGGGCGATGATATACGTGCACTGCTTCAAGAAGAGAGAGTTGTTACGGAATCAATCGTGGAGGCTAAATTTTCGGATTTGAAGGACCGTTTGGAGAGTCACTTAAAACACATAACTCAACAGTTTCAAGATCAGATGAGAAATCTGGTTTCTGATTTGAGCAAGACCACGGTTGGGGATGGAGAGACCTACAGCAATACGGTGAGACCAAGCCCGATACCTTCACCGACGACGGCAGGAACAAGCGCAAGACCACCAGAAAGAGTTTCCGCAACTGGAGGAGCTGTTCCCCGATTCTCAAAGCTGGATTTCCCTACTTTTGATGGCTCAGAGGACCCATTAATTTGGCTCCATCGTTGTGAGCAATTTTTTGAAAACCAACACTCTAACGACATGGATAAGGTGAGTTTGGCAGCCTTTCACATGTTGGGAGAAGCACAATTTTTCTACTACCAGCTGAAATTGGAAGGGCGCGTAACGAGTTGGCATGACTTCCGTAACCAATGTTCACTTCGATTTGGCCCACCAGAAGGGAGTAACCCGTTAGGTGACTTAGTGAGTTTACGACAAAATGGAAGCATAGAACTATATCAGCGACAGTTTCAAGAGAAGTTAGCAAGGGCTAGTCAATTTGTCCGGGCAGATCAACACGTGAGCCTATTCATGGCTGGCCTAGATGTCTCCATTCGACTGGACGTCCAACTACACAAACCTACCGATTTAGCCACAGCCATGAGCCTTGCTAGAGCCTTTGAACAGAAACAACAACCGTTACATGTTGGAAATACCCGAAGATGGCAAGGGCAGATGACTCGCGCGGGATTTGGTTCCTCAAACTCACAACCAATCAACGCCCAGAAAAATCAAGCGACTTCTGTAGTTATGGGTCCCTCCACAACCCCAAAACACACTCCTTTTATCAGGCGGTTAAGCAGAGCTGAGATGGCAGAACGTCGTTCAAAAGGGTTATGTTATAATTGTGACGAACCCTATTCAACATCTCACCAATGCGCGAAGTTATTCTGGCTAGAGCTGAGTGATATTGCAGAGGACGTTCCTACAGAAATCAGTGAAGAGCCCAGAGGAGAACCAGAAATTTTGTTACATGCGATTACAGGCCAGACACACGCCAGGACAATGCGCCTACAAGCCATAATGAGCGGACAGCCCTTGCTGAGTTTGGTGGATTCGGGAAGTACTCACAATTTCATTAGTGAGACAGCGGCGCGTCGACTCGCCCTTCGAGTAACGCTTTTACCCAATACCAATGTGTCAGTTGCTAATGGCGAGAAAGTCAGGAGTCAAGGAGTTTGTTCTCATCTCACCTTTTATATTGATGCACACGAATTTGCAGCTGATTTCTATGTTATCCCATTGGATGGTTTTGATATCGTCTTGGGAATCAAATGGCTACAAGAATTGGGACCTATTGTTTGGGATTTTGCGGCACTCACAATGAAGTTCACAGTGGAGGATAGATCAATTATTCTTCACGGACAGCAGGCATACGTTGGAAAAAAATTGCATTCAATCGGTGAGCCCTCCACAGCCGAGACTCTGTTGGCACAACTCTTGCTTGACTTTGATGATTTTTTTCAAGAACCCATGGGTTTACCGCCCCTTCGTCAATGTGATCATCGCATCTGCTTGTTGCCTGGGTCTGCTCCAATAGTCGTGAGGCCATACAGATATCCCCACTTACAAAAAGATGAAATTGAACGGCAATGTTCTCAGATGCTTCAACAGGGGATCATTCGACCTAGCAAGTCTCCTTTTTCTTCGCCAGTTTTGTTAGTTCCGAAGCAAGATGGAACTTGGCGTCTTTGTGTGGACTTTAGAGAATTGGACGCCAGCACGGTCAAAGATAAATTTCCCATTCCGGTAGTTGACGAACTTCTTGATGAACTACATGGCGCACAATACTTCACTAAGCTGGATTTGCGGTCCGGATATTACCAACTGCGCATGTTTCCTTCAGATGTAGAGAAAACGGCTTTTCGTACCCATCATGGCCACTTTGAGTTCCTCGTTATGTCGTTCGGTTTGACAAATGCCCCATCCACTTTTCAAGCCCTCATGAACGAGGTGTTTCACGCCCAGTTGCGCCGCTTTGTGCTCGTTTTCTTCGATGACATTCTCATTTACAGCCGCACCTTGAAGGAGCATATATCACATCTGCGCACTGTCCTTGACTTACTTCACGCTCATCAACTTTACTTAAAGCGCTCTAAATGCTCCTTTGCATCTACAGAAGTGGTGTATTTGGGACATGTAATCTCAGCAGCAGGTGTGGAAGTGGATAGGAGTAAAGTCCAAGCTATTTTAGACTGGCCACAACCACAGTCTCTTACTTCTCTCCGTGGGTTTCTAGGCTTGGCAGGTTATTACTGTAAATTCATTCAGAATTATGGCGTATTGGCGGTACCTTTAACCAGTTTACTTAAAAAGAACTCTTTCCAGTGGAACGACTTGGCTTCAACAGCCTTTGAGAACCTCAAGCGTGCCTTGTCAATGACCCGTGTTACAATTGCCTAAGTTCGACGTCGAATTTGTGATCGAATGTGATGCGTCTGGCGAGGGTATTGGGGTTGTTTTACATCAGGAGGGACACCCTATAGCCTTTTTCAGTCGTCCGTTGGCTGCCCGTCACAAAAAGTTGGCCGCGTATGAGAGGGAGCTTATTGGCTTAGCTAAATCGGTCCAACATTGGAGACCGTATCTATGGGGACATTCTTTCCTCATTCGAACGGATCATTACAGTTTAAAGTATCTGCTTGAGCAGCAACTGATTACACCACCTCAGCAACATTGGCTCAGCAAGTTGATGGGATTTGATTTTAGAGTGGAATATCGTGCAGGACATCTCAACAAAGTCGCCGATGCCTTATCACGACAATCAACACCGGATATGCTGATCTGTGCAATCAGTCAACCACGAGTTTTATTACTTGAGAACATTCGGGAAGAAGCAAAAGGGGCTGAAGCATTACAGGAGCTTTATGCGCAAGCGAAAAAGGGCGACTTAGGCTCCGACTGGACTGCTGCCCACTTTTGGGATGATTTCCACCATTTTATCTGTCTATCACGATGGTACACATGAAGGTATACAGAAGACCTTACACCGAATACAGGGCGATTTTTATTGGAAAGGTATGAAGACGGCTGTGGCTGCCTATGTATCTGTTTGCCCCACGTGTCAACGCAACAAGACCGAGCATTTAAGCCCTGCTGGCTTGCTTCAACCGCTGCAACTTCCTGTGCAGATATGGGCTGATATATCGATGGATTTTGTGGATGGGTTACCGAAATCATGGGGTAAATCAGTTTTGATGGTTGTGGTGGATCGCTTTTCTAAATACGCTCATTTTATCCCTCTCGCTCACCCTTATACAGCAGTTCGTGTGGCCCAAGTGTTCAATGAGCAAATAGTCCGCTTACATGGCCTACCGGAAACTATTACTTGTGATAGAGATGTCGTCTTCACTAGTGCATTTTGGAAGGAGCTTTTTCGTTTGCAAGGTACGAAACTTCAATTTTCTACAGCATACCACCCGCAGACTGATGGTCAAACAGAAGTAGTCAATCGCACGGTTGAAATGTATCTTCGGTGTTTTGTGGGAGATTTCCCAAAAAAATGGGTTACTTGGATATCATGGGCAGAGTATTGTTATAATACTTCTTTCCACTCTGCTCTTCAAACCACTCCTTTTAAGGTTGTCTATGGCCGTGATCCCCCTCGTCTGCTATCTTACATAGCAGGTTCCTCTCGAGTCGAAGCGGTTGACAATGCCTTGGTAGATAGAGACACGGCTTTACAGGAAATTCGGGCACGTTTATCTCAAGCCCAACAGCGCATGAAGACTTATTATGATAAGGGGCATCGAGAGGTGGAGTTCTCGGTTGGTGACTTAGTGTGGCTTCGTCTACATGCCCATCGACAACGTTCCTTAGGAACTCCAGGATTTACCAAGTTATCTCCTCGTTACTACGGGCCCTTTCCAATCACTCGCAAGATCGGTTCCGTGGCGTATGAACTCCGTCTCCCTCCAGACAGCCTCATTCACAATGTTTTCCACGTCTCTTTATTAAAAGCATTCAAAGGAGACCACCCAGTTGTTTCTCCTTCCCTTCCCCCCTTAGTGGATGGCCGTGTGATCTATACTCCTCAATCCGTTCTCCGCGCACGTCTCAACCGTGGCAGACCTGAACTATTAGTTCAGTGGATTGGTATGCCTATTTCTGATGCTACTTGGGAGGATACAGAACATTTCCGCTGTACTTATCCGGAATTTGCGCTTGAGGACAAGCTCCTTCTGCGGGACGGGGGTAATGTTGTGGATGCCTTCGTTGGGAGAGTTTATACCAGAAAAGGAGGACAACGTCAGAGTTGATGTTCTTTTATTTTCGGTTTAGTGTTCCTATTCCATAGGCAGTTTAGTGATATAGGACTTCTATTATTATAATAAGACTGATCCTTATTTAAAGGAACAACATAGTTAGGTATTCGATAGATACAAGACTCCTATTTATGTAATAAGACTGATCCTTATTTAAGAGGATAGAAGCTAAATAAAAGAACAGTTCAGAGTTTAATCAAAACAGAGATTGGAGTTCTCTCTTATCGAGCTCTAAGGTGTCAGTCTCCCTTGAATGAGTCTGAAATTCTGTTCAAAATAGGTCGACAAAAGAATCGTAATAAAGGGAAGAGAGTTGAGTTTGATTTCCCGATCAATCGCCCTATAACTCGATCCTATTCTCAGAGACATAACACATTTGCTCCTGAATCAACAATCCAAATACCACGATTTGGGATTTTAACACCCAAGGCAGTGCGTGTGTTTCGTGTATTCACCATATGACTCGTAGATACAATTTTTCAACTTTTAGATCATACTTGCTCAGAATTTTTCTAAGTAGCTCCACCTCCTCCTTGCTCACTGGTACATTTTCACCTTCTGCCTTGTCATTTCCAGCAACTACATAGCTTTTGCTCTTTGTTTTGGTTCTGTTTTCCAGATTGGACAGCTTGCCATGGATCTTCCAGCAAGTATCTCTGATTTGCCCTTTTTTTGATAGTGTTCAACCAAAGCTTACTTGATTTTTTCTTTGATTCTGGTCCAGTAGTTCCCTTGGTAGCCATAACTAAGGATTCAGGAACCCCATTGTTTTTTAGAGTCCCATGAATCAGTTGTCTCTTGCTTTCTTCACACTTAACAATATTAACTGCTCCCATGATTGTTGGAAGAGGACTGGTAGCCATGATTCTGCCACAAACATCATCATAAACTGAGTTTTAGCCCAATAGAAACTCATAGACTCGTTCTCATTCCACAATCCTCTTGTAGCAAGTCAAGTCTTCATTGCACATCCATTTGTGAGGATCATAAAGATCCAATTGTTGCCATAGCTTCATCAATGCTGTGTAATATTGAGTCACTATCTTCTCTCCTTGCTTGGTCTCTCTCAGAAGACAACAAAGCAGCAGTATTTTTGAGAGTAGAATAAGTTTGTTTGGCGTTTTCCCAAATTTCTTTCGCGGATGTGGCTAAGACGAACTACTTGCTGACTTCGAGGGTCATTGAGTTGATCAACTAGCTCATAACAAGGTTGTTTTCGGCCATCCAAGTCTAGTATTTTGGGTCTGACGGGTTGGATGCGGCAGGTGACGCTGTGCTTAAGTATTTTTCTTTCCCTCTCCCTCTTATGAATATGAGCATTGAGTGGGACCATGGTAGATAATTATTCCCATTCAGTCTATGACTGACTCCTTTGGGAGTTATGAGCACTGTTCTGGAGAGAGGATGGGTTCGATGCTGGTAGAGCCACACCAGACAAGCCAGCTCCAGAGATCTCCTCTGACTCAACCTGCATGGCTCTGATCAACCCAAACGAAATCATTCCTGAGTGTTCTGTTATGGCTCTGATACCATGAACAAAGTGGGGAATAATTTTTTGAATAGAAAGTATACAACCATATATTGGCTATTACAAGTAGAAGTTTAAATCTAGAAAGCCATCCAGATCTATCTAATCTAATCTAATCTAATCCCTTAAATTAAGGGATTTCGAACTTATTCTATATTAACTGTATACAACCTATCTATATCTCAATATAATCTAGTTACGACTGTATAGTATCTTGAGAGGAATATTAGTCATAATATCCCTATCAAAGATGAGCTTACCACACTTGTTCCGGTAATTTTGGTAAGATAATTGTTAAGGTGTTTATAAAAGTTCCCATAACGGGCATGAATTTTTGGTACCACAAACACTCCTCGTTTCTTTAGGTCATCTTTGCAATATGTCTTGTTTGACTTTTTGCCTCACAGAATTTGTAGCAGACAATGGGATGATAAAGTTATAGTACAATCTAGTTGGATGAACTTATATCTGTATGTTGGTTTGGAGAGTAAATCCATGACATTGGAGGCTATAACTTCCTAATTAAGTTATATGTTATGAGGGCTCTCTAATGAGATCCTTTAAGTGGCTTGCCTGTGATCTTGTACGAATGACTGACACGAACCTCCAATTTCTCTTATTTAATTGCCTCTAGAAGGACCTTCATATTAGGTAAATGAAGTAAAGTAATTGAGACATGTTATTGAATGGCTTAAAAACTAGTGTATCCAGACCGGATCAAGGAAGTGTATTGGTGGATGACTCAAAGGTGGATCTTGTAGTCCTTTGGTCAGTCCTATGAAACGATAATTGAAGTGATCACTTCTACTGAACTCTCTACCCAAATTTCTTTCAAAACTAAACCTTTTCCTGTTTGAATGACAACGAGGGGTAGTTTCAGTTGATGAATTGAAATTAAGGGCACTTGATGATGGGATAGTCAGGTTCTAGGCTCTTGCTTCTGTTGTCTTTTTATGGGCGCAAGTTGGTAATTTTGATTTGTGGACACTGTTCAGACTCGAAGTATGACTTTTACATCATATTCCTCTCTTTGTTTGTCAAATTCTCACATTGCTGAACTTCGAACAAAATTAAGAATACATGGCCACTCATGTGGCATTTAGTGTGCTATGCTAAAGTAGTGTTTGTCATGCATTTTCTCTTCTTAACACTCTACCACTGGTTTTGGTTGGCAGTTTTCTCTTGATATCCTCTGGGATTGTGTATGGTTATTATGGAATGATACTAAAGATTGATGAAGAAGAGTTTGGTGGACATGTAGCCCTCCTGCAAGAGGGCCTTTTTGCTTCAATTACAGTGTTTCTGGTAATTAACACTGAACCTGATGTTTTCACTTCCTTTCTGTATTCATGTGTAAAGATTGTTCAATATGGCGTCTGCTTGTCATATATATATAACAGAATTCTTCCCTATTCTTCAGCTGTCATGGATTCTAGTGTACAGCTTGGCCCACTTTTGATAGGCTTGGTACACAACATTGGTTGCCTTTCTGTCTCCACTGGAAATTCATTCGACACCAGTTAGTTGCTTGACGCATTGGTCGCATGCCGTGAAAACAATGAGAGAGCCGTTTACTTGATATTATTATCTGTTCAGATACTTTTGATGTGCAACATCTTCATTTCGCTGACTGATGCTAAATCAATTTATAATTCACGTTTCTTATAAATGCCTTTCAAGATGTAAGCATTGACAGCTTGCTTGTCTTTGAATGTTGAAATAATCATTTGATAGTATTAGAAATTTAGGCAAACTTCGGGGGAATCGTATTTGTGTATATACTTATATCTGCAGTTTGTGGGTAACAATGTCATGTTATTTGCACCAGGGAATAGAGGTTACCGTGAGAAATTTTTTTCTTTTCTTCCATAAAGTTACCATTCCAGATATGAGGGGGCAAGCACTTTGAACCTCTGGGTTTTAAACGAAAAGGAACGAGACTGCATGCAGTGGAAAAGTATTCTTTAAGCACCAGAGACCTGATGATGTCCACAACTATTTCCTTGGAGATCTAAGCTGTAGTTGAGCACTTGTGGTGACTGGAAAGAATACCTATTATTTGACAATGTTGGAATGTTGTTGCTTGGCGTTTAGTTTACTGTAAGACTATGCCAAGTGAAGCCTAGTTTCGCGTGGTTGGAAGTCGGACATTGGCTCTTCTCCTAAAGCAATTCCCACACCCGCCCTCCCTCTTTGGTACTGCCGTGGAACCAATTTATAAAGTCAAGAAACCTTAAAGACGCAAGCCAAACAAAATCTAGTTATCCATTTTCTCCACGGCCAGCTGCTAGGTCCTCTGCCAGAGCTCAGGAATGGATTCAATTAGTATTAAAGGACGGAACATTTTGTGCATTCTTTTGGAGGGAATAAGTTCCATTGATGGTCCTCCCTGATAGGAGCTCTCTGTAAATACACACGTCTTCCTAACATAAGTTGTGAATGAAAAATTAAAAAGATAATTTCAGATTAGAAGACAATAAATACGACATCGGCTAGCTTTGCAAGGAGGAATTGGTTAGAATTGACCTTTCCTATGGTTTAAATTCCTTATGTAAACATAACTTTACATAGTAAGGCACCCACTGCCCACATAATGGGTCAAGCTAAACATGGATAGGGCATGCAAATCTTCCCCATTCTCAGCCACAGCAGGGGGCATCTTTCATGACAGTTCAGGCAATTGGCTTGGAGACTTCATCCACGATCTTGACTTCCCGATATCTGCGGAACACTGGGGTATGTTTACAGGACTCACACTCGCGTAGAATTTAAGTTATTGCCGAATCGAACTCGAAGTGGACTCGATTGCGGTGATCAACCTCTATTCTTCGACGAGACGGTCAGTGATCTTCAATCTCATAGTTCAGGGAATTAACAAATTGTTTACTTGAAACTGGACTGTTGTATCTCAGCATATTTATAGAGAGAGTAACAGATGTGCTGACTGGCTGGCGAACTTTGCGAAGCAGTTTGAGATAGGTATTACTTATTTAGATACTACACCCATTGGGTGCTATTTTATCCTCCTAGAAGATATGTCGGGACTTTGTCTCCCTCAACTCGTTTTGTAATCTGTTTTATTCCCTCTTAAATAAATAAATAAAAACTCCTGCAAATTATAAGTAGGCGGACTCTAGCTTACTCCCTCCTAGATCAACTCTAGTTTGCTTTTCATATTCATTTGATAACTTTAAGGCTTAGGAGGTGAGATGAAAAGTGATAAACTCGGCTGGACCCTGATATCCAAACTTGACACTCTTTGGGCTAAAGTTTTATCTGCTAAATATCACTTTGATGCTACTAATCTCCCATGTTCCTTTGATGTTTCAGGTGGTTCGATGATCTGGCGGAGTATCAAGGCGACTTGGCCTCATGTGATGCAAGGCCTGTAATGGATGATCGGGGACGGTGCCCACACAAGATTTTGGCTTGACCCATGACTGGGCCCCCCTCATTTCTCACGTTGTAGCCCCGATACCCCCTGCAACTGTTGAGCAACGGGTGCAAGCCTTCACAAACGCTACCGGTAACTGGAATTGGTCCATTTTTCAACACTTGCTTCCTCCGACGCTCTGCTTGTCTATTGCAGGTATACTTCCGCCGTCGGCAGCCCTTGGGCCGGACAAACTCATATGGGGACGTACGGCGGACGACCACTTTACAACATCTTCTGCTTATTCCATGATTATGCAGCACGATCCCCCTTTGACTCCCACGACCTGGAGTGTTATTTGGAAGTGGCAAGGACCTCAACGGATCCACGCATTCCTATGGCTACTTTTACATGATAGGCTCCTCACCAATCAACGGCGCGTTCAACGAGGCTTCACTTCGGATCTTACTTGCTCCTATTGTCACCTCGAGGAATCCTCCTTCCATGTCGTTCGGAACTGCTCCCCCGCCCGCTCCCTTTGGATGCAATTTTTCCCCGAGATTATTATCACAAATTTCTTTTCCCTAGACCACAAAGCCTGGCACACCAGGAATCTCCTCTCGGGCAGGGCGCTCCGGGGTTTTGACTGGGCTATCATATTTGGCATTGCCTGCTGGTTTCTCTGATCATGGCGCAATCGGGCCATATTCGACGACTCCCTTTCTTGGTCGACCTCTCTGATGTAGCCCGTATTGGCGGATGTTCACCACGTGCACTTAGCTGCCAGCTGGCAACGTCGGACTCAGTTGACACCTGCTCGCCGTCGTGACCTGCATATAGACTGGCACCCACCAGCACTTGGCTGGGTGAAGCTCAATACTAATGGTGCATTCACAGGATCCAGCAACTCCGCTACCGCAGGTGGATTACAGCGCGACAGCACCGGCACTTGGTTGAGCGGCTTTGTCCAGAACATTGGAGGGTGTTCCCCGTTGGTTGCGGAATTTTGGGAGGTCCTTTCTAATCTTCAGCTCGCTTGGGCTTTGGGGTACCGCCATATCATGCTGGAGGTGGACTCGCGCATTGTGACGAACAGTCGCGGGCTACTTCTTCCAACCCATTTGTGTTGGGCATTCACGAGCTGCTTTCCCGTAACTGGGTTGTCATAATCAGACATATTTATCGTGAGGGTAATAAGAGTGCGGACTGGCTTGTAAAATTTGCAGGACAATTCTCCCTCGGGATCACTAGTTTTGAGCATCCTCCGAGGGGTTGCCTACCTCTCCTCGCAGAGGATGAGTCGGGGGTCAGTCCCACGACCTAGCATGTAATTTGTCTTGTTACTTTCCTTCTTGTCTTGTTACTTTCCTTCTTTAAAAAAAAAAAGTGATAAACGATAAAAAGAAGTGTAGCATATTTAACTCTACATTATGAATAACTATCATCATCCTTTAGGTATATTTTTCATTATAGTATCATTTTTAATTTTCATAGTTTTATTTCTCTATTGTTATTTATTTATTTGCTTTGGAGTTTGAGATGGTCTAAGCTAGTATTAATGTTACCGTACTTATTTCTAAATAGAAAGTAATAAAAATAATAATAATAGAAATAGTTACAGAGAGAGAAAGAGGAAGCTATAGATGTGAGATGAGTAGGGAAACCTATTATTTTTAATCTTAACATAATAAATATACAGTACATGTAGTAAGCATGGTGGGCTAAACTAAATAAACGTTTTTTATGCAATGAATACACACGCACACACACACGAAAGAATGTATTATGTATAATGTAAATTAAGTTTTGAGTGCATACCAAATAAAAGGAAGTTTAGAATGATTGAATGGAGCTGACACTATGTAGGGATAACGCTGTATACCATCAGACTTTTCCAGACTTTATTTTATTGCGAAACTTCGAGCTAAGTGTGATGATGAATGGAGCTGATACTAATTTAGTTAAATAAAAGATAACATCATCAATATCAGCAACAACCCAATAAAATCCTGTTAGATGCAGGATTTGAGGAAGTCTTGTGTACGCAACTTTATTCCTAACTAGAAAAAAATGTTTCTAAATGACCTATAAGAAATAAGAATAAATAAAAAAACTAAAAATGATGACGATGATGATGGCGATGATAAAGTAGAAAATTAATAATAATACTAATGATAATAACAAAAACAATAAAATGGTGAAAATAATAATAATAAGTCGGACAATAATATTAAGAAAATAATAATATTAATAATAATATGTAGGATAGTTATTATGCAAAATAAAATAAAATAAAATAATAAGAATAATAAAAGAAGAAGAAGATGATGATGATGCGAGATGGAAAAGAACGTTAAAAGATTGAATATATCACGCATTGATTATACATAAAGACTAAGTTGATTTATATAAAGAAAAGGCCAAATTTGAATACATCAAATTTGAGTCCCTCTTTATATAAAATTTACTAAAACATATTTTACGCATTTCGTGCAAAAGTTATACATTTGATTAAGATGTTCAACTCGTAACTAAACTTGTCTAGCTAAGACAACTTTTATCAACTGATACTTTTACGATGTCAAGTAATATGTATAAAAGAATGTGCAAATCCGATCAACTCTTATAAAATCGAACAAATGTCAAGAATCTAGAAAGGATTTTCAACAAAAGCACTTTGGTATTAGTTTTCTCAATGAAAATAACCAATATCTAAACGGTAACTGTTACGTCGTCTTGTACGCGATCGAAAGATAATTAGTAGCCACAGATGTTGGTCGGATACATAATTCTGAAAGGGAATAAATTCCATTTGTGGCTCTAAAACCTTTGTCATAAGGAGATTACTTTTTGCGTTTGAATGAAAACGTGAGTCTTGGGCTTTTATTTCAAAATAAAGAACACCCACCAATACATTTACTCGTAGTAGTCATTCTTTTGTAAGATGTGTAAAATAAATTAAAGCAAAAATAAAAGAAATGAATCATGTTTGTTATTGTTCTACATCACAATTCTGAATTTCTATGCTACACTAACACTTTACTTCCTTCTCAGCCGTCGTCGGGATACGAGGTATATCCGGCCGTACACCCACTGCCTGCCCAGCCTTGAAATTTTTTGCTGCACCATGGAACAATCACACACCAAAAATTCAGAATCCTATTCCTTGCTTTGTTAGCTACTCAGACACAACTCCTAAGAAAATCTATGAAGATACAGACTTCCAAAGCTTCCATGCACAGGTAACATAGCCAAAGAACAAGACCCTACAGCTCTTAGAAGTGGTTCAACCTCTGACAATTATTTCAGACTCATTATTAACGTATAATCACACAATATCTCTTAGTCAACCAAATCCCTACAATTAGCCTTTATTTTTGCCTAAGATCATGTACATTAATGATGTATTTTATTATGTTTAATTGTTGCTTACTTAAGAGACAATTACAATGTATAAATAGGAGTATGTACGCCTCTTTTTACTTACAAAAATATAGATTTCTTCTTCAATTCTTCTCTTCGTTCTCTATTTTTACATAATATCAAAGTCTCAAAAAATAATTTCCTATACATCAAATTGTTCCTCATCAGCAGATCACGGCGGTGCAAATCTCATGGCTGGAAAGCCTCCCATGTGCCCACACGCGCTGCCAAAAGTCACTGGTCTCTAAAAACCTAGTTGCAGATTTGTGAGAGGTAGAAGACAATTCAAACGAACATCGTCGTTCCACTTGAATACAGAAGGAGCCACATCATCGCCACAACATCACCACATCAGTGACACGTTAGCGCCAAATCATTGTCACATCAATGCCACATCATCGACAAACTAGCGTCGTGTTGGCACATGTCCTGACGCTATTGGTACACGTGTTGTCCTCTAAGTCGTCCACGTGTCCTTGTTCCGGTCAGACCCATCAGTTGAATTCGACAGTTGAATGACACTTTGACCGTCCAGTTCAACACTTTTTAATTTGGGTTCTCCACAAACCAAACCGGTTCCTAAGGGTTTTTGACGCCTTGAATTCAATTTTGAAGTCAGTTTCAATCTCTATAAGTAGGTTTCCTCCTATCTTATTGCGTTCTTTTACTATTAATGCTTTTAAACTTCTTCAATACATTCTCAACCCTATTAATATCACCTTTGATGGCTCCAACTATGATCTTTGAGCTGAGGAAATGTTTAGTTTTCTTAAGGAAAGGCTTCTTTGACGTATTGTTCCTGAAAAAAAAAACCTAAACCCACTCAAAAGAAAAATAAAGACATTGATGTATTCACCGAACGGTTAGTGGCATCGGATGACATGAACCATGAAATCTTAACATTGTTTCGAAATACATGTGCCAAAGCTATCAAACTTGACTTTTGACGGTTTGATACAACTCAAGAGATATGGATTGTTCTAAAAAATCATTACTCTGTATCAAATGATGTCCATCGATTTCAGCTTTATAGGAGACTTCATCGAACACAACCATCTGGACAAACAATACACAGTTATGTGTCTGAATTACAAGAATTTTAGGAACAACTAGCACT
This sequence comes from Erythroxylum novogranatense, assembly GCA_029891385.1. Taxonomy (NCBI): domain Eukaryota; kingdom Viridiplantae; phylum Streptophyta; class Magnoliopsida; order Malpighiales; family Erythroxylaceae; genus Erythroxylum; species Erythroxylum novogranatense. The sequence continues at coordinate 89,680,613 of CM057234.1, read as the reverse complement.
TGGGGATCCTATCTAGCCTAGTCCTGATGCTACTGCGCTCTATACAAATCTTCAAGCTCATCAACATATCTGACACTTGCTTATGACTCTCAAGGATGAATTCGAACCCATTCGCAACTCTCTTCATAGAGGAACTCTACCAAATCTTGACACTACCATTAAAGAGCTCATCTCAAAGGAAAGTCGTCTCAATATGCTCCGCCTTGAAAAATCTATCTCATCTACTGATGTTGTCCTTGCAACTCATACCCCATCTCAGGCCTCTCAAAATTCAGGTAAGAAGTATTATAAAGAATCTTGCAGCTACTATAAAAGCACGAACATCACATCTCTGAATGTAGAAAACGGCTCAAATAGAACTCTAGACAAGGTAATTTTTCTAAATCTCCCTAACCTGCTTCCATTGTTGTTGTTGCTACACAGGGCCAATTGAAAGCACTTCCATGTCCTTCTTCAGCAACTTCAACCAAATTCTGGTTACAGTCTCCTCTGCCCTATCTGTCACATCAGTTACTTACGAAATCTTGGTATCTTGATTCTGCGTGTTCTAATCATATGGCATCTGATTCATCTATCTTTGAATCTTTAACGACGCCATTTATTCCACATATTGTTCACACTACCGATAATTCTGCTATGCAAGTACAACATATAGGCATTGTTCACACTTCTACCTTACATTTACCTAAAACCCTTCTTGTTCCCAAACTCTCATTAAACCTTATTTCTATTGGACAATTATGTGAATTTGGTGTTAACTTATCTTTTTCGAGTCATAGTTGTATTGTACAGGATCTACAGACTGGCAAGATCCTTAGGAAAGGGCGTAAGGTTGAATGGCTATTTGAGCTTACTTCATTAAATCTTCCTTCAAAGCTTGTAATCGGTGCTGCCACTTCTCATATTTGACACTCTCGATTGGGTTCTTTCTCTAGATTATGGTCTTTAATCTCTAGTGGTACTCTAGATTATATTAGGACTGAACAATTTGATTGTGTTCCTTGTCAACTTTCTAAACACCATGCTTTACCATTTTCTAACAATGATTCTATCTCTTTAGCACCTTTTGATCTAATTCATTCTAATATTTGGGGCCTTGCACCTCATGAAACTATGGATGGCATGAAATATTATTTGATCTTTATTGATGACTTTTCTTGCTATACATGGATTTATCTGATGCGCCATATATTTGAACTATTTTCCATTTATTCCCGCTTTGCTAATATGATTCACACTCAGTTCTCTTGCAAAATTAAAGTTTTCCAGACTAATATCGCAATGGAATACAAAGATACAAACTTTCTCAATCAACAAGGAACCATCATTCAAAGATCTTGTCCAAACAAATCTCAACAAAATAGTCAGGACAAACGCAAACAGAGCCCTTCTTTTATCATCTTCTTGTCCTAAAAACCTTTAGGGAGAAGCAACCTTTACTCTGTATATACTATCAATCGTATTCCCTCAACTACTATAGGTAATATCTCTTCTTATGAGTGCTTATTCAATCATGCTCCTGATTATCAATCTCTTAAAGTCTTTGGTTGTGCATGCTTTGTTCTCTTACAATCTCATTAACACACCAAACTTGAACCCAAAGCATGTTTATGTTGTTTTTTAAGGTATGGGATAGAACATAAAAGATATAGATGTTGGGATTTACTATCTCAAAGACTTTGAATCTCTCGACATGTCACCTTTTGGGAACATAAAATGTTCACAATATCAAAATTTCGAGTCAGTGAGCCCATACACAAATGTTTCTCTGACCCTATCATATCTTTGTTTCCCAATATTTCTTCTGCAAGCCCATCTTACCGCTCTCACAGCTCAACCCAACCGACAACTAATCCTATTCTATCTTCTTCGGTTGTCGATCCTCCATCAACAAATAACCCTTCCTCAGAATCTATTGAACCTCCACAACCCCTTCGTCGATCCTCTCGAGAAAGTCAACCCTTTACTCGTCTTAAAGACTTCTATGTTTATTCTGCTATTGTTTCTCTATATGAACCTCGCACATATCACGAAACCAACTCTAATCCCTTATGGCAGTAAGCAATGGCTGAAGAATTACAGGCTCTCTACAACACCAATACTTGAGAGTTAGTTGACCTACCTTCCGATAAGTTTGTTATTGGTTGTAAATAGGTCTACAAAATTAAGACTCGAGCTGATGAATCAGTTGAAAAATATAAGGCACGATTAGTTGCAAAGGAGTTTACTCAAGAATATGGAGTTGATTATGAAGAAACCTTTGCTCCAGTAGCTCTTCTAACTTCAACCTATAGCCTTATTGTCATAGCAGCAAGTAGGCATTGAGACTTGTTCCAGATGGATGTCAGGAATGCCTTTTTTAATGGTAATCTTCAGGAAGAAGTATACATAAAACCTCCACCTGGGTATAAGCATCCACCTAATAAAGTTTGTCACCTCCGCAAAGCCATATATGGTCTTAAGCAAGCTCCTCGAGCATGGTTTGCTAAATTCAACTCCACCCTCAACCTTCTTGGCATCACATCTAGTTCTTATGATCATGCCTTGTTTATTTGAAAAACAAATCAAGGGTGCACTCGTCTCTTTCTATATGTTGATGATATAATCATAACTGGCAATGACACTCAAAGGATCATCACTCTTAAATCTTGTCTTCATCAACAATTTGAAATGAAAGATCTAGGTCCCTTGAGCTATTTTTTAGGCCTTGAAGTATCTTTTGATCGTTCAGGTTATTACTTATCTCAAGCCAAGTATGTTACTGATCTTATCTCTCGTACTAGTCCCACTGATACTAAAGATTGCTAGCACTCCACTTAATTCTAATGATCATATCTCTGCCATTGATAGAACTCCTATAAGTGATGTTACACTTTATCACCAACTCGTTTGAAGTCTTATATATCTTATTGTCACTTGCCCAAATATCGCTCATGCAGTTCACATTGACAATCAATTCATGTCTACAGTCAATTCATGTCTACACCGCATACACTCACTTCACTGTTGTTCTTCGTATATTTCGATATATTCGAGGTACTCTGTTTCATGGACTCCACTTTAGTCATTCATCTTCATTGGATTTACATGCATACTCTGATGTTGATTGGGCTGGAGGACCCAACTGATCGTCGATCTACCACTGGGCACTGTTTCTTTCTTGGCACATCTCTCGTTTCTTGGCGTAGCAAGAAGCAAACAATTGTTTCTCGCTCAAGCACTGAATCAAAATACCGAGCCCTCGCTAACACTACATCTGAACTTTTATAATAACAATGGTTACTTCAAGACATCGGTGTCACATTCTCTTCAGCATTACCTCTCTTCTGTAATAATCATAGTGCTATGCAGATTGCTCACAATGATGTCTAGCATGAATTAACTAAACACATCGAGATCGATCGTCATCATGTGCTTCATGGAACCATACAACTTGTCCCAATCTCTTCTCAAGCACAAATTGTTGATTTGTTTACTAAATCACATCCACATCGACGCTTTCAAGATCTTCTCTCCAAACTCAAGTTATTATCGTCACTACCATCTTGAGTTGGAGGGGGGATATTAACATATAATCACATAATATCTCTTAGTCAACCAAATCCCTATAATTAGCCTTTATTTTTGCCTAAGATCATGTACATTAATGATATATTTTATTATTTTGATTTGTCGCTTTACTTAGAGACATTTACAATGTATAAATAGGAGTATGTACATCTCTTTTTACACACAGAAATATAGATTTCTTCTTTAATTCTTCTCTTCGGTCTCTATTCCTACACTTATATTCAACAGTGGCAGGTTAAAACATTCTTTAGAAAAGCAGACTAAAAAATAATGCCTCAATTCCCTTCAAATAAACATATCCAGAATGAGCTGATGTCACAGAAATGTCATTACAATTTAGCTCCCCGCAAAACAAACATATAACTTAAGATCACCAAACTATTCTTACCTCAACCTGTGTGCGAAATTCGAGTAAACTTTCACACACATGGCAATCAGCTCGATGTGGGGAACTATTAGATTGATCTGATCTCACAAACGCAAACACCTGCAAGGATTGAAATATAAGGTTGAATCCTTGATATTGATTTGGAAGACGGCCAAATGATGACCATCAGAAGATAAATGAGACTAAAGCATAGAGAAGATATTTTGATTTAACTACCTCCTCCCCGCAATTAGGACATGCCCCCTTGAGTGCCACCAAGTCATTCCTCCATAGACCTTGAAGCACCTTAACTGTAAAATTGAGTGTTTTAGTAAAAATTGGTAGTTGAATAAATAGTATTCAAATGAATATACACAATCATGAGAACATTAAGAGATCATAAAAGAAGATATCTACATCAAGATTTGAAAGATAATACAACCAAAACTAAAGATTTTTGCTTGTATACGATTCCCAACAATTTGAATCTTAACCATCCCTGACCTATAGTTAATACATTATGTAGTTCCTCTCATCTCAAGATTCATAAAACGCAATCACATTACTATTCACCATCTTAATTCTCAAGCAGGTCCGAAAGTTGGTCAAATCTAAATCCATGCCACCAAAAAGCAGAGAACCTTGACAGAATTGAAGAGAAGAATTGGGTTCAAAAGTGAGAAAAGATCCAATACCCGAGGAAGATACAATTGGGTAGCCAATCAGAGATCCAACAGCCATGAAAAGAACGGCATTCAGGGTGGCGAGGAACTCTATTAGGGACGCTTGGTTGCCATGAGAAATTCCTGAACCGAGCGCATCTTGATATGCCAAACCAATAGTGTAAGCTAGAGGGAAGACGCAAAACGTACTTCCAATTGCAAGGAAGACGATCCATATGCTCGCTAATGCCAAAGCCTGTGATTTATCTTCCTGCCCTACATTGACGTCAATTAACCTTCAAATTTTGAAATCAAAACAGAAAATAAAACAAAAGGACAACAGAAAACTACATTGATACAACCATCAGCATTTATTAAAATTGGGATTAAAAACAACAGTAAATTACCTCGGCATCTGCGTAAGCAGATTGTCGTCTAAGACTGCAACGCGGGTACTTGACCACAGATTTGGAACCATACCACCGAAGTTTTAGCTGCTTAAATATTCAATTATTCACTTGTTACCACTACGAAACTGGAATCTGGTAAAACAAATTGTGGTTGAAGAAAGGAAGTTACCTCAACTCTGTCAAACATGTCATCTAGAATCAGAGGTTTACCACTGTAATACGCATCCCGAGCCTGCAACACCACCATCAACATCAATTCAGTACTACACGTAAGTTCTATTTGCTTTGAGGAAACATCAATCTTCCACGCAAAGAACTAAAAGTTTCAAAGCTCATAATTGTTGACTATTTTTGCCGGCAGCCAAACGGGCGATTAAGGACGCACCTGAGTGTAGAGAGCTTCGAGTGTTTCTTTACTAGCAGTTTCAATAGGACCGACGTATATGCAGGACGGACCTTCGGTGAGGTCGGTGCAGGTGGCAGAAACGCCGTTGCCGCTGGCGGAGAGGCGGATGCAGAAGTGAGGTGCTGTACGGGCTCTGGAAAGTTCGAGGGAAGAGGATCTGATCACTTGACGGGAGAGGGAGATGTACGTGCCGGCCATGCTAGAGAAGCTGGGTACTAGGAGGTGGTGACGTAGAGGAGGGAGAGAGAACAGAGAGTCATGAGGACACTTCTTAAACGCTTCGTTCAAAAAAGGAGAAGAGAGCGTGTGCGTGTGGAGCGAATCGTGGCCACCAGATCCATTTATATCGTCTGGATTTTCCTGTATCTTTCGTCTCGGACGAGATTGCCCCTTTTTTGAGGTTCTTATTCATTTTGGCGCGTAAATATCTGGCTAGGAATTAGGCACACTGCACTCTACGCGCTCTCCAATTGCAACATCAGAACGAAAAATCATAAAATTTAAGAAAGTGCGTTTGCCGGGAGTCGAACCCGGGTCTATTGCTTGGAAGGCAATTATCCTAACCGTTGGACTACAAACGCTTTTGTGTTGATTATAAACTATCATAAAATTCACATAGGTCAACAACTTATAATACATATTTTGAAAGTGGAAAAGTACATTGGTATTAAATAAACGATACTGTTGATACATAGTCTTATGTTTTCTAAAAATCTCGAGCAAATTTTAAAGGTGTTTTTATTTGTTAAAATGTTACTTTGTGATGTAAAAAAAAAACCTCATTTTCAAGAAGTAATAAGAATCCATTTTTTGAAATATCCTAACTTTTGTGCTTAAGTAGTCTTCGAGATCCTTTCAATGACCAATGATGTGTTGAAGGGATATATATTTAATCTGATCAATTACATTAAACACATGATAGTAATAGAACCGTGGACTAAGTAGTAAAGTAAAGCATGCGGTAATAATAGAACCTAGAAAATATACAAAAAAGATAGCTATTTTTTATTTATTATATTTTCTATTCTATTAGTATTAGTTAGTGGTCCTAGGACATTAAGTCATTTCTTCCTTGATAAATTGTTGACAATAGTCCTACATTTTGTCTCTTTAGACCAAGGAGAAAGGGGCTTAATGAGGAGATGATTATATAATGAGAGAAGCAAGAAGGTCAATCTCTTTCAAATATACAACATAGATTTTAGAAACGCAATGTAGTGGACTGTCATGTCGATCCAATGAATCATCCTTTCTATGGAAGTCAATCTTTCCCTATTAGGCAAAAGGATAGCAATTGACAAATTCTATCTCGGTAGGATAGGCATGTATTTTATTTCTATTACTATGAAATTCATAATTCATAAATAAAGTAGTTAATAAATTAAATAGTTAATAGTGGGTTGTTATTAGCCTCTTTTATGGTGAAAAATCTTGTACATGTTCCTAATAAAAGGAAAATGGATATTTTTCGGAGTCTTAAAGGGGCATGAAAACACATAAGAACTCTTGAATAGAAATGAAAAGGAGATGTAAAACCATTTACTTAAAAAATGATAAGATCTTTGGTGTAAGAAGAAGGGGTTGATCTGTATCATCTCGACTTGATTATGATTTCTCTATTTTCTTTTTTTAAGAATACCAAGTTAGGGTCTTCTCTTACCCATATCAAATAGAATATGTTGAGCAAAATCTTCTTCGTTTATAGTCGGTTTTATTTAGATGAAGAAAATCGTACGCTTTTATGAAACCACATGATATGACTCAAATCCGTAGTCAAATCATATTTATGAAAAGCGCAATTGACAATTGAATCTAATTTTTTCCATTATTTTTGTATCCATAATAGTTCAAAAAAAGGCTCGATTGTAAGTTGTTAACGAATAATGGCATTGATTTGATCCTTTGCTTTAGGATTAATCAATTCTATTTCTTAATGGAGAAAATGGAAGAGATATAATTTAGTGGTACATTGTTACCTTGATGTGGTGGAAGTCATTAGTTCGAGTCTAATTTTCCTTAAACCTAATGTGAGTTTTTTTATTTTAACTTGCTCCCCCATCATCATGATCAAATAAGAATGGATAAGAGACTTGTGGGATTGATGCGAGGGGTCATAAATGGCTATATTTCTTAGAGAGAACTCAAAGAGAATATGATGCGCACGGATGCAAGATATGTCTTTAAATGAAAGACAATTTCAATTTTGTTTTGTCTACAAATAAGGAAGCTATAAGTAATACAACAAAGAATCTTCTGGAGAGTTTGATCATAGCTCAAGATGAAAAATGGTGACATACTTAACGCATGCATGTCTGAGGGAAGTGGTGTTGCTAGTGGCAAATGAATGAGAAACGTGTAAGACCTTACCTTTAGGAGGGGAACAACAACTGTAAATGATTATTATGTGGGCTTAAGGAGTAAGACCTTGGCCTTATAAGGCATACTTTATTCTCCTTTTCAACCAATGTGGGATCTCACAATCCACCCCCTTAGGGCGCAGCATCCTCGCTGGCATAACGGATCGGGAACCAACTCTAATATTATTTGTAATAACCCAGACCACCTACCCATAGATATTATCCACTTTAAATTGCTCCTCGGGTTAAGACCATCACGGTTTTGCTTTTCCCACCCTTGGGAAAACGCATCTATGGGCGAGAAGTATCTATATCCTTATAAGGCGTATTTCATTCTCCTCTTCAATTAACGTGGGTCCTTAAACACTAAGGAGACAGGAAACCAAGTCTGGTGGACGAAACCATTCAATTAGAGCGTGATTAATGATTGCAATAGGATTTCCAAGCCTCTTTAAGCTGTAGAGGATCGTTCTCAACGTCTTCGAGTTGCTGAGATGGTTGATTGGTTATCTGACAAACTCATTGGATTGTGAGACCCCACATCGGTTAGAGAGAAGAATGAAGTACGCCTTATAAGGGTATAGATACCTCTCCCCATTAGACACATTTTTCCAGGAGTGGGAAAAGCAAAATCGTAAGAGTCTTGGCCCGAGGGGTAACCCAAAGTGGACAATATCTGTAAGCAAATGATCTGAGATATTACAATTCAACTTCAAGGGTTAACTAGATAGAAGAACTGTTGGACCCCGATCTTTAATTGGAATTTAGAAATAGTAAATGAAATTGAATGAGTGTTTTGTTTAAGTATTATGTTATAGATGAAATTATGCTTTAAGGAAAATTTGAGAAAAGAATTATGAGTTTTCAATATATTTGATAATTGTGGAGATTTGTATGGGTTATGAAAGTTTAAGCGAATGAATTGATTGAAAAGTTAGTAGAAAATCAAGAAATAAAGAAAGAAAGTGAGAGAATGTGAAAAATTAAGAAAGTTGACTTTTGGAGATAGAAAGTTTGACTTGAGAGTTGACTTTTTGTTTGAGGCAAAATTTGAGAAAATTGTCTTATGGAAACTTGTAGTTTATGTCAAGAGCTTTCTGTAGCTATAAAGTTTGATATTTTTCGATATCGTAAGTGAGAGTTATGATCAGACAAAGTTCGCTTGGAGTTTGACTTTTTGAAGAAAAAGTTAACTTTTTGATTTAGGCAAAATTTGAAAAAATGATCAACATGAAAATTGTAGCCTCTGTCGAGAGATTTTTGTGGACATAAAGTTTGCTATTTTTCGATGTCGGGATTGAGAAATATGATTTTCCGAATATATGCTTTGTTTTGAAAATGCTATTAAGTATAGATTTGTGTGTTCTATGCTTCGAAGCCACTCGTTGTATGGATTTAGTTTGAATTAGAGTAAGTGGTCTTCATGAAAGTTTTAGATGATGTTTTTATCTTTTCATTGATATAAAGTTTGCAATTTTTCGATATCGGAGCTAGGAGTTATGAGCGATTAAAAATTGGAAGTCGTTTAGGAAAAGCTATTTTGGACAGAATCTTTGATTGAGGTTTTGACCTCTTTCGAGACCTAATTTGATTTTGAGTACTTCAGGGAAGTTGTAGAGCTTCCTTTGATCTTTTTATTGACACCAAATTTGTCAAATTCCGAGTTCGGGATCGAGAGATATGATTTTGAAAAGTTCGGTTTTGAAGTTCCGTTACTTTGTTCTTAATCCGATCCCTTTCGTAATCTTTTGCTTATAATTACTTCGTCCGACATCCAATTGATTTGATTCTCGAAGCGTTGGATTCCTAAGACATTTAATTTCATTGTTATGGAATATTATGATTTTTAGGAGATTAAATGGAAAAAGATTGATTGAACCAAAGTAAGAGATTGTGTTATAGGTTATAAGTTGGATAATTTTCTGAACATGGTTCAGCATTTTGCGAATTTCGGGAGCTGTACAACTCCGATTGAGTTGATTCTTAAGGCCAAATAAAATTAAGATATGGGGCTACAAATCATGTGAAGGGATCGAAATTTAAGTTCATCCCTAAGATTGTTAATTTTTGGACTGAAGTTATGTTAATGTTCAGTCTCGGATTTTGTGAAGGTCAGATAGTATTTTGGCTATAACTTCTTCGTTTCTGATCCGAATTGAGCGCGGTCGGTGGCGTTGGATTCGTATGATCTAGAGGAACAATTTTTAAGAAGAAAGTTTGTCCAAATTATTTCGTTTAGATGCTTGAAACCAGGACTCAAAGCATCAGATTTTTAAAGAAAGTGCAGGGGCAAACTTGGAAATAGGCCAATAAGTGAGGGCAAGATGGTCATTTACCCTCCATTTATAAATGACATGGCACTACCCATAAAAAGGGAGTGTCGTTTCTGGAAGAATCACGATGATGAAAGAAAGAAGAAGAGAAAATAAGAAGAAAGAGAAAAGAAGAAGTTTTCGTATGGAGAAAAAAAGAAAGAGAAAGTAAGATTTCGAATTTTTTAGGTCTTTGAGCTTGAGTTTTGCTTGGTTTCAAGGTGAAGACATGGAAGAAGAAGGAAGCTTGTCTTGGAGCTCTCTAAATCTGAAAATGGTGGAGAAAATGGTAAGAGAGAGAAAGTTGAGTTTGAAACTTTTTTGATAAGTTTATTGTGTTAATGGCTTGGAAAGGTTATGAATTTAGGTTGTCTAAGGTTAATTGAAGAGAATAGGCTATGATTATGTTGATTTTATGAATTTGGGGTTTATGTCAAAGTTTAAAATTGGGGGTTTTTGAAATTGTTGCTTTAGATTGCTTGAATTAGTGATGAATTTGAGATATCCTAAGTTAATTTTGATGTTTATGCTTTAGGTGAAGTTTAATTTGAAAAATTGTAAATTGGAGGTTTAGGCCAAATTAGAAATTTGGGGATTTTGTGAATTAATGGTGTAGAATCATCAATAATAGTGGGAATTGGTGAAATATGAAATCAATTTTGAAGAAATTGTGATTTATGGTATTGAATTTGTATAAATTGGTTTAGGCCAATTTTAAAAATTGGAGATTTTCAAAATAGGAGATTGAAGTAGCTTGAATATGTGAGGAATTGATGTTTTCTAAGCTCAATTTGAGAAATTAAGTTAATTATGATATTGAATTTGATTGAATTGGTTTAGGTTCAATCTGGGATTTGGAGATTTTAGAAATTAATGATGTACATATCTTGGAATTAGTATGAATTGATGACTTATGCATCAAATTGAAGGATTAAGTTATTTATGAGATTGAATTTCGATGAAATTGCTTTAGGGAATGTTAAATTGGAAGAAAGAAGGAAGCTTTGGAGCAATTGAGACACAAAGCAAGTTGTTAGCATGGATATGAGGTAGGTAGTATATTTATATTTTGATTTATAAGCTATATGTGAATTTTTGAAAATTAAAGAAAACAAAATTTGATTTTTGATAAATTATTGTTGATAAAAATGTTTGAAAAAGGATGTAAATGTTTGAAATTATGATTTCGAAGGGTTAAAATGAGTTTTAGAAAATGCAAGAATTATGAAATTCATGGTTTTCAAATTATTTGATTTATGATTTAAATGATTTAAAGAATTAGTGCATATATTGTGATGAATTTGATGAATATGTGATTTAAGTGAATTGCATTCGATTTGTTATATGAATTCATGTGGATATATGTTTGTGTCATTTATGACACATTATGATGATATGATATGAAAATTTTAAAGAAAATTAAGATTTTGAAAAGTGCCTTCGGGCAATTTGAAATTCCGTTTTGCTTATGTGCTATGTGAGTTTGGTCAGTCCTTTTGTGAGTCGATTACCTTTGTCTCTACTTGTTAAAGCCTTCTCTCGGCTGCCAAGAGGCAATGGAGTTCGATTACGGACTCCCTTCACGACTACACTGAACCGCTATGCGGGAAAGTGTAGTACGTCATGTTCACACTATTGCATGGGATCGCTTGCGAGATATGTAAGACGTCTGTTAGGACCGAAACCAAACCATTTTGAAATGTTATGTGCTTTTTGCTTTTGTTCATATTTGTGATGCATTGAAAATGTGTTGCGTTCATGTATGCATGATTTGGAAAGATTTGAGAATTTGAATGAGAAATTGAGCTTTGAAATCGAGAAATTTTTGGAAATTAGTAATAAAGAATTTGAAAATGTGGAAAGTTGAAGAAATAAGTTTTTGTTGAAAGATTTGCAAAATAACAAATGTTTTGAGAAATGTTTTTGCTTATGTTTCAATTTATAAATATATTATCCACGAGCTTCTGAGCTCACTCCCTTTCATCCCCAATCTCCAGGTTTTTAAGCAGGAGATCGGATGGAAGACGAGCATGACCTTAGTCCGAATGTAAAGAATGTATACAGTTATGCTGAAAATGAGTATGAATTGAATTTATAATATGTGTAAGTAAATTATGGAGTTATATATGAATTGAAATGTATGTGAATGGATTTGCTCGTGGCCAGTAAATGTATATGATTGTATTATGCTCGGATTGAGACTTTTGAAGTGTTAGGTATAGAATTGCGTTTGTTTCTGCTGGGTTCCGGACAGGAGGTCCGATGATGGTTGTTAAGGTTGGATGTTATATTGTGATTTTAAAAGTGTGTTTTTATCATTGCGAGAATTTTGGAAATTTGTCAAAATACAACAGTTATCTTTGCCGATTTTCGGTAAAAATCGGGTTAAGATAAGAATAAGAATTAAGAAGTTAGTTTGGTAAAGATGAGATTTGCGTGATTAAGACAAATTATATGAATTGAGTGTTATATGAGGATAAATTTTCAAAAAGGAAATTGTATGGATTGATGATGATTTGAATGTGATTGAGTAAAGGGAAAAGGAATGAAATATGGGGAATAAGAAAAAAAAATTATACCGGGTTTGGATAGTCTAGGTTTCCAACGCGAATGTGTTTATGTGTTCTTGATTGTTCTCGGATGTCGGCTCCGTTTGTTAAGTATCGATCCGCTTCGCTTCGTTTTGCTTCGGTACTTTCGTTTTTCGTTTCGCTAGCTTTCGCTTTGTTTACGATTCGAAATTTTGATGCGAAATTTCCGTTTCCCTTCGCTTTTCGCTTTTCGGTTGGGATCCGGTTCCCGGATCGCGTCCCAACATAGATGGTATCAGAGCTCAGTAATAGGATCTTACTTGGGCGCAAGTGTTTGTTAAGAGTTTTAATGAATAGGATTGCATTAGTGAGAGAGTGATAAAGATGGAAATGGTATTTAATGCATGATGTGAAGAACCTAGTGGATTGTTTGATTAAGGTGATGAGTGATGATTAATTAGAAGGTATAAGAATAAATTTGGTAAGAAAGGTGAATGGTTGATTAAGAATTATGATTGATTTTAGACTTGTGATTATGAAATCGTGATTAAAATTTCATGATGAATCTTGATGACTTGCTTTTGGATATTTATGTGTGTGAGATGAAATGGGGAATGATTGAGAGATGAGATAAAGGATAAAAATATATGTGTGAAAGATCAATAGGTTGATTTTGGATGATTATTGGCCCATACTGAGTTCCTTAAGAAATGAGACCATTGACTTGTGAAAATGTGTTAAGAAATATTTTATTTGAGGAAATAGTGTTTTGATATAAATGAGAAGTGAAAAATAGTGATTAAGTTAAGAATATGTGTGATAAGAAATTGATAAGAAAGTAATGTGACTATTATTAGGAGGATATGTTACTTGATGACTATGTATGAATTTCGAGGACGAAATTCTTTTAAAAGGGGAGAAATGTTGGACCCGATCTTTAATTGGAATTTAGAAATAGTAAATGAAATTGAATGAGTGTTTTGTTTAAGTATTATGTTATAGATGAAATTATGCTTTAAGGAAATTTTGAGAAAAGAATTATGAGTTTTCAATGTATTTGATAATTGTGGAGATTTGTACGGGTTATGAAAGTTTAAGCGAATGAATTGATTGAAAAGTTAGTAGAAAATCAAGAAATAAAGAAAGAAAGTGAGAGAATTTGAAAAATTAAGAAAGTTGACTTTTGGAGATAGAAAGTTTGACTTGAGAGTTGACTTTTTGTTTGAGACAAAATTTGAGAAAATTGTCTTCTAGAAACTTGTAGTTTATGTCAAGAGCTTTCTGTAGCCATAAAGTTTGATATTTTTCGATATCGTAAGTGAGAGTTATGATCAGTCAAAGTTCGCTTGGAGTTTGACTTTTTGAAGAAAAAGTTAACTTTTTTATTTAGGCAAAATTCGAGAAAATGATCAACATGAAAATTGTAGTCTCTGTCGAGAGCTTTTTGTGGACATAAAGTTTGCTATTTTCGATGTCGGGATTGAGAAATATGATTTTCCGAAGATATGCTTTGTTTTGAAAATGCTATTAAGTATAGATTTGTGTGTTCTATACTTCGAGGCCACTCGTTGTATGAATTTAGTTTGAATTAGAGTAAGTGGTCTTCATGAAAGTTTTAGATGATGTTTTTATCTTTTCATTGATATAAAGTTTGCAATTTTTCGATATTAGGGCTAGGAGTTATGAGGGATTAAAAATTGGAAGTCGTTTAGGAAAAGCTGTTTTGGACAGAATCTTTGATTGAGGTTTTGACCTCTTTCGAGACCTAATTTGATTTTGAGTACTTCAGGGAAGTTGTAGATCTTCCTTTGATCTTTTTATTGACACCAAATTTGTCAAATTCCGAGTTCGGGATCGAGAGATATGATTTTGAAAAGTTCGGTTTTGAAGTTCCGTTACTTTGTTCTTAATCCGATCCCTTTCGTAATCTTTTGCTTATAATTCCTTCGTCCGACATCCGATTGATTTGATTCTCGAAGCGTTGGATTCCTAAGACATTTAATTTCATTGTTATGGAATATTATGATTTTTAGGAGATTAAATGGAAAGAGATTGATTGAATCAAAGTAAGAGATTGGGTTATAGGTTATAAGTTGGATAATTTTCTGAACATGGTTCAGCATTTTGCGAATTTCGGGAGCTGTACAACTCCGATTGAATTGATTCTTAAGGCCAAATAAAATTAAGATATGGGGCTACAAATCATGTGAAGGGATCGAAATTTAATTTCATCCCTAAGATTGTTAATTTATGGACTGAAGTTATGTTAATGTTCAGTCTCGGATTTTGTGAAGGTTCGATAGTATTTTAGCTATAACTTCTTCGTTTCTGATCCAAATTGAGCGCGGTCGATGGCGTTGGATTCGTATGATCTAGAGGAACAAGTTTTAAGAAGAAAGTGTATCCAAATTATTTCGTTTAGATGCTTGAAACTAGGACGCAAAGCATCAGATTTTTAAAGAAAGTGCAGGGACAAACTTGGAAATAGGCCAATAAGTGAGGGCAAGATGGTCATTTACCCTCCATTTATAAATGACATGGAACTACCCATAAAAAGGGAGTGTCGTTTCTGGAAGAATCACGATGATGAAAGAAAGAAGAAGAGAAAATAAGAAGAAAGAGAAGAGAAGAAGTTTTCGTATGGAGAAAAAAAGAAAGAGAAAGTAAGATTTCGAATTTTTTTAGGTCTTTGAGCTTGAGTTTTGCTTGGTTTCAAGGTGAAGACATGGAAGAAGAAGGAAGCTTGTCTTGGAGCTCTCTAAATTCGAAAATGGTGGAGAAAATGGTAAGAGAGAGAAAGTTGAGTTTGAAACTTTTTTGATGAGTTTATTGTGTTAATGGCTTGGAAAGGTTATGAATTTAGGTTGTCTAAGGTTAATTGAAGAGAATAGGCTATGATTATGTTGATTTTATGAATTTGGGGTTTATGTCAAAGTGTGAAATTGGAGGTTTTTGAAATTGTTGCTTTAGATTGCTTGAATTAGTGATGAATTTGAGATATCCTAAGTTAATTTTGATGTTTATGCTTTAGGTGAAGTTTAATTTGAAAAATTGTAAATTGGGGGTTTAGGCCAAATTAGAAATTTGGGGATTTTGTGAATTAATGGTGTAGAATCATCAATAATAGTAGGAATTGGTGAAATATGAAATCAATTTTGAAGAAATTGTGATTTATGGTATTGAATTTGTATAAATTGGTTTAGGCCAATTTTGAAAATTGAAGATTTTCAAAATTAGGGATTGAAGTAGCTTGAATATGTGAGGAATTGATGTTTTCTAAGCTCAATTTGAGAAATTAAGTTAATTATGATATTGAATTTGATTGAATTGGTTTAGGTTCAATTTGGGATTTGGGGATTTTAGAAATTAATGATGCACATATCTTGGAATTAGTATGAATTGATGACTTATGCATCAAATTGAAGGATTAAGTTATTTATGAGATTGAATTTCGATGAAATTGCTTTAGGGAATGTTAAATTGGAAGAAAGAAGGAGGCTTTGGAGCAATTGAGGCACAAAGCAAGTTGTTAGCATGGATATGAGGTGGGTAGTATATTTATATTTTGATTTATAAGCTATATGTGAATTTTGAAAATTAAAGAAAACAAAATTTGATTTTGATAAATTATTGTTGATAAAATGTTTGAAAAGGATGTAAATGTTTGAAATTATGATTTGAAGGGTTAAAATGAGTTTTAGAAAATGCAAGAATTATGAAATTCATGGTTTTCAAATTATTTGATTTATGATTTAAATGATTTAAAGAATTAGTGCATATATTGTGATGAATTTGATGAATATGTGATTTAAGTGAATTGCATTCGATTTGTTATATGAATTCATGTGGATATATGTTTGTGTCATTTATGACACATTATGATGATATGATATGAAAAATTTAAAGAAAATTAAGATTTTGAAAAGTGCCTTTGGACAATCTGAAATTCCGTTTTGCTTATGTGCTATGTGGGTTTGGTCAGGTCCTTTTATGAGTCAGTGCACTGTCTTTACTTGTTAAAGCCTTCTCTCGGCTGCCCGCAAGAGGCAATGGAGTTCGATTACGGACTCCTTCACGACTAACTGAACCGCTATGCGGAAAGTGTAATACGTCTGTTCCACTACCGCAGGATCGCTGCGAGGCTATGCGAGACATCTTGTTAGGACCGAAACCAAACCATTTTGAAATGTTATGTGCTTTTTGCTTTTGTTCATATTTGTGATGCATTGAAAATATGTTGCATTCATGTATGCATGATTTGGAAAGATTTGAGAATTTGAATGAGAAATTGAGCTTTGAAATCGAGAAATTTTTGGAAATTAGTAATAAAGAATTTGAAAATGTGGAAAGTTGAAGAAATAAGTTTTTGTTGAAAGATTTGCAAAATAACAAATGTTTTGAGAAATGTTTTTGCTTATGTTTTAATTTATAAATATATTATCCACGAGCTTCTGAGCTCACCCCCTTTCTTCCCCAATCTCCAGGTTTTTAAGCAGGAGATCGGATGGAAAACGAGCATGACCTTAGTCCGAATGTAAAGAATGTATACAGTTATGCTGAAAATGAGTATGGATTGAATTTATAATATGTGTAAGTAAATTATGGAGTTATATATGAATTGAAATGTATGTGAATGGATTTGCTCGTGGCCAGTAAATGTATATGGTTGTATTGTGTTCGGATTGAGACTTTTGAAGTGTTAGGTATAGAATTGCGTTTGTTTCTGCTGGGTTAGGACGGAGGTCCGATGATGGTTATTAAGGTTGGATGTGATTTTGTGATTTTAGAAGTGTGTTTTATCATTGCGAATTTTTAAATTTGTCAAAATCTGATCGTTATCTTGCCGATTTTCGGTAAAAATCGGGTTAAGATAAGAATAAGAATTAAGAAGTTAGTTTGGTAAGGATGAGATTTGCGTGATTAAGACAAATTATATGAATTGAGTGTTATATGAGGATAAATTTCCAAAAAGGAAATTGTATAGATTAATGATGATTTGAATGTGATTGAGTAAAGAGAAAAGGAATGAAATATGGGGAATAAGAAAAAAAAATTATACCGGGTTTGGATAGTCTAGGTTTCCAACGCGAATGTGTTTATGTGTTCTTGATTGTTCTCGGATGTCGGCTCCGTTTGTTAAGTATCGATCCGCTTCGCTTCGTTTTGCTTCGGTACTTTCGTTTTTCGTTTCGCTAGCTTTCGCTTTGTTTACAATTCGAAATTTCGATGCGAAATTTCCGTTTCCCTTCTCTTTTCGTTTTTTGGTTGTGATCCGGTTCTCAGATCGGGTCCCAACAAGAACCCTTCTAGCAGATACCCAAATATGGAATATCTCTTAATTACTACCCTCCTATAAATGAAGTCATGTGGTGATTGTTGTCGTCTGCAACCAAATATAAAAAGAAACCAACTTTTTGCAATACAAATTATTGTAATAGTGAAAAGTAGGGATCGTTCCCACAAGGAATTCAGATGATAGTAGTTACGCAATAACAGTGGGGTTTTAAATTATGAATTGAACATAATTTAATTGGAATACGAAATTGAAAAATAACTAATAACAAAACAATGAGAATCTAACGATCAACATAAACAAATCTTGGCTTTCGGTCTCCTTCATTATTGAACTTGCGTTGATCATCGATATAAAAATAATGAATTTATTAGTTAAGCATTCGCAGTGGTAAAATTCTTTACATATTTTCTCTTATATTTAGTTAACCAAAACATGTATTCGAATTAATCCTTATTAATGAATAACGTAGATACGATCTCATATTTAATTAATTAATGGCTTTATAAATTAAGAAAATCGACAAACTAGACAACATACATACAATGTATATTTAGCCTAGATAATTATTTTTTCTAGAATTATGTCCCTAACGTAGTAGACAAAAATTTTAGTCGTTACTTTTGATTAAAAGAATTGAACGTCAACTTGTTTAATATAGCAATTGATTAAATAAAATCACAAACTAGTTGTGCACCTAGCTGTAAAATTAAACATTAATTAATACTTGACTAATAAATCGATTGAAATAAATAACGAAAGTCTCACAATATTCAGAATTCAATAACTAAGATTCCATAAACCAAGAAATAAGAGTTTAGTTACTCAACATCACAATTTTTCCTAACTATTTCGATTGTCACAGACGTTGTTCTTCTTTTCTGCCGCTAGCCCTCTCTCTTCCTTTCACGCTATTCCTCTTCTCTATTTTCCTCACTATTCATTGATGGGGCAAATTAAGATTTTGGACTAAGGCACTATTCATGCCTAATGTAAACTCTCTTCTTCCACCCCTCACTTTTGCTGCCTCCCACTTCTGTAGTTTGATGTGACGAATAAAGATTGGGTTACCCTACTATTCACACCTTTGTCATTTTAGTTATTGGCCAAACATCTGCGTTTTGGCCCTTTTCTTCTCTTTACACTCTTGCAAGCCAACATCTCTCTACTATTCACTGATTTGACTATTTAATCTTTGGTCCAATGGTACTGTTTGCGTCCTTTAAACCCACACTTCTCTATTTTTACGTTTCACTCTTGTGCTACATCGTTTGCTTTATAATTCTAACCTGTTGCGTTTCATGCTTCTGGTTATTGCACAAGGCCATGTTTACTTAGGTTCAACATCTAGTTCAGTTCTTTTTGTCCCAAACTGTTTGCAGTTTTTTTTATTTCGTTCTAAAATATACCTTGATATAAAACAAGATTAATTTCCATTAATTATAACTTTAAACCTCAAAAACAAAGAAAATTAACACATAAAAAGATAGAAAATAACGTCACTAACAAACTACCCCACACATAACATTTTGCTCACCCTCGAGCAAATTAAACACGACCATCAAATTCTATCAATTCATTTTCAAAGAAACCAAGCGCATGCAATCATTCAAACTTTGGCTAATCGAATGTCAAGCTACTATACACATCATGTTTAGTTTTCATTAGTGCACATAAACAAACTCAATTTATGATACTATCATTTAAAGATAAGCATAAACTCATAATTGATTTTTCTCATAGAATTCACTCATTTTATTCAAGTGTTTCTAGGTTGCTCAAAACTCCCTATAGGAAATCACACTTGCAAATACACTAATTTTCTTCTATAGTGATTACATGCTAAAATAGATCAAAAGGACTTTATTTGAGGTTATAATGGGGCTGAGGTTAAGGTTAGTCAAAAGGGCTTTGAGGGGTTCTTCATAAGTAATCATAAAACACTAAATATACAAAATGACAACAAAATGTAGTAATAAGAATTGCATATAAATAACTAACTACTCAAATTTTATTATTGCTACTATACTCAATTTTTTCTTTTTCTATTTTTTGTTATTTATTTTTTTGTTTTTTAAATGTTAAGGAAACAATAAACAATAACAAAGGCTAAATACAATGTGCTCTATGAGTAGAAGTATTAGTAAACTCGTCTCAAAAAATTTTTAGCCAAAAGGCCCAAAACTAGCCAACGTGGTACTTTATTAAACTTGTAAATAGGTCAAACTAATAGGGTTTGATGTTTTAGAATGGGGTGTTTTCTTTAAGAAACAAAAAGGGTAAAGGCTCAAAGGGGTTTGCAAGGGTAAATAAGCTAGGGGTCATTTAAGTTAAGGGTTAAAAGAAAAAGGGCTTTAATCGTTTCTATCTAGCATGTATCTAACAGATTCAAACTGGTTATCACCTAAGGGAGTATCACGCAAATGAAATGAGTTTTGAATGAAGTCATATAGGCTCAATTGAAAATCCATTATGCTTCTATACATTACCTAATCACGCAAGCATCAATTTCTAAGTAAGCTTATGTAACCAACTACTTTAATCTATCAGCATGATTCACCTTTTATTGAATTGACCTAATTTGACTTCGAGCACGCAATTCAGTCTCATTCTAACTATTAAGATAGAATTTCATGGTTTAACACACATTACATGCAAACTAAAAGATAGAAAAGAAAGAAAATAAAAAAAATCAAAATCAAAATGAACAAAGAAACAGTAAATTCAAAACACACAGTCACATAAAAATTCATTGTTTTCCCTCACACTTAACCTACATTGTCCTCAATGTACTTGTAAAAAGAAAAACACTAGAAAATAAAGAAAATAAAGGTTTAAGAAGTTTATCTATTAATCCATCAAGGTGTTGGTAGAAAAGGCGGTTGAAATTTCTATTTTTTGAAGAAAGCAAGTTGGTTGTGCTCTAATATGCGCTTTATATGTTATAGGATTGTTAAAATAGTCGAATCACTTGCAGAAGGATGTGTTGTGGTAGGAGTTGATTGTTGTGAAGTTATGTCTAGACAGATACGACTAAGGTGATCTACAACTAGATTTTCAATTCCCTTTTTGTTCCGTATCTCCATATCAAATTTTTTCAGTAGTAGAATCCAACGAATAAGACGTGGCTTTGCTTCCTTTTTGGACAACAAATACTTCAACGCAGCATGATCTGAGTAAACTATGACATGTGTGCTCAATAGATATGAATAAAACTTCTCTAGCCCAAAAACAACTGCCAATAATTCTTTTTCTGTTATTGAATAGTTTTTTTGGGTGTCATTTAGCATTATGGAAGTATAGTACATCACATGCGGCGCTTTGTTCATCCTTTGCCTTAGAACAACGCCCATCACATAATTGTTTGCATCACACATTATCTCAAATGGGAGACTCCAATCTGGGTGCTGGATTATTGGAGTAGAAATTAGCTTCTCTTTTAATTCATTGAATGCTTTCCTACATGCTTCCTCAAACTTAAACTCCACATCTTTTTGAAGTAATTTGCATAAGGGTTTAGTGGTCTTCAAAAACTCTTTGGTAAAGTGTCGATAGAAACTTGCATGTCCAAGAAAAGAACAAACTTCCCGTACACTAACGAGGTAAGGAAGAGATATAATGATTTGTATCTCAGCCTTATCAACCTCAATTCCCTTATAAGACACTACATAGCCTAAGATTATCCCTTGATCAACCATAAAATGACATTTTTCACAATTCATAATCAAGTTATTTTAAATGCAACGTTTTAAAATTTTTTCAAGGTTAATCAAGCAAGTATCAAAAGACTCACTATAAACTGTAAAGTCGTTCATAAAAACCTCAATACAGTCATCTACATAATCAAAGAAAATACTTACCATATACCTTTGGAAGATGGCAAGTGCATTATATAGTCCAAATAGCATTCTTCGATATGCAAAGGTGCTAAAAGGACATGTGAAAGTCGTTTTGTCTTGGTTCTTTGGTGCAACAAAAATTTAGTGATAACCTGAATAACCATCTAAACAATAATAATGAGTTTTCCTTGCAAGTTTTTTAAGCATCTGGTCAATAAAAGGAAGTAAAAAATGATCTTTATAAGTAACACAAAAATTAACTTCCTGTAATCTATACAAACCCTCCACCCATTTTGCACATGGGTAAGCACTAATTCACCTGAAGTGTTCTCCACTACAATTACTCCAGTTTTCTTAAGAACCACTTATACTAGACTTGATAGACTATTCCAACTTCAAGGAGCTTCAGAATCTTCTACTTAACTACCTCCATCATTGATGGGTTCAATCTTTGTTGAGGTTGTCTTGTTTCCTTAGCTCCATCTTCCAATAGAATTCGGTGAACACAAATTGATGGGAAAATCCCTTTCAAATCTGCCACAGTCCATCCAAATGCATGTTTGTAATTTTTCAACATACCCAACAATTGTGTTTCCTGCAAAGATGTTAGCCTGCTTGAAATAATAACAGGAAGAGTTTCATACTCACCTAATTATATATATTTCAAGTTACCTGGAAGAGCCTTCAACTCCAATTTTAGTGGCTATATAAGAGATGGCAACAACTTCGAATTATTTCTAGTTAGCTCCAGAAAACATACTTGTTCCTCCAAGTTTTTGTTCCGCTTTAAAATCTGGATAGTGGTATCCAGCTCCTAAAAAATGGCAAGATAATTGGCTAGTTTGTTTTCCTTTATGAATATCCAAGCTATTTTTCAATGCAGTCCATAATTTATCTAGTTAATCTAAACAGGATATTTCCTACACTAAAGTATCAAGAAAACTCACAGAAACAAATGATTGATCATCATTAGGAAATTTCATGGCATCATAAATATTAAACTTAATCACATCACCATCAAACTCTATAGTTAAAGACCCATCATAGACATCAAATTTTATTCTAGAAGTTTTCAAAAATGGTCTTCCCAATAAAATTAGGAATGAAGTGGATGAATCTTCATTACCCATTTGTAAGATAAAAAAATCAGCAGGAAAATTCATATGACCAACTTAAACTAAGACATCCTCAAGAACACCCTTAGGATAGGCATTAGATCGATCAACAAGTTGGATTATGCACCCGTTTCTTTCAGAGGCCCCATATTCAAAGATTCATAATAGATTGAGGCATAACATTAATCGATGCACCTAAATCCCGCAATGCTTTCTCAATTTTTAGATTACCTATTTTACAAGGGATTGTGAACATACCTGGATCTGGACACTTAGGAGGTAACTTCTTTTGAAGCACAGCAAAAACATTCTCACCCAATTGCACCTTTTCATTGCCACTTAACATTCTCTTTGAGGTACAGAGTTCTTTAAGAAATTTAGCATAACAAGGAATTTGTTTAATATCATCAAGCAAAGGAATATTGACCTATACCTTGCGAAAAAAATTTAGAATTTCTTTCTCTTACTCCTTCTTCTACTTGGAAAAACGACTAGGAAAAGGAGGTTGTACACTGTGTTGGAGTTATGTAAATATAGTGCCCTGGAAAGCAAGTGTATTTAGATGTAACTTTATCTTCTTGATTCTGATTTTGTAATGAAAATATTTATTATTAATAAAACAAAAGAGTTTGGTTTTATCTGTATGAGCATTATATATCTGGTCATAAGGTACCAAGATTCATTTGTAAGTAATATACATATACATAGAGATGTATGGGAAACATGTATATTATTAGAATCAATTAATTGATTCACAGTTGAATAATCAAGTTGGTCGTTTGATTATGGTTTAGGCGTAGTGTTGCGATTTATCTCCATATAAGTAAAGGAGTTTACTTAAAGGGAATGATGAGTTTCATATCATGATAGTAGTAGACTATCGATAATGACACTATTAAATGAATCGGAATCAAGTATGTTTTCAAGAATAAAGTGGGCGTTACTTTAATCTTAAAACATACAACTTAAGCATTCGCTTATTATGAACCACAATCTTGATGAGTGGTGAACTCATATGTGTTTCATTATAATTCTTGATATGATCGGAATGGATTTTTACAGGTATTAATCCGATTGTCTGCATGTTGGAATTATTAATTGAAACATGTATAAGGAACATTCACTCAAATAAAGAGTTTATAGTGTTATCATCTCTTCAGATGTTTTAAGGAGATTTGGTGATTAAAGCTGGCGCGAGAGTTTGATGGACTAGCTACCCATCAAGTCTTAACATTAAGATGAGATCTTATGTGTTAATCACCATATAAAGTAAAATGAGAGATCTATAAGAAAAAACCAACATAAGGGCAAAACGGTAATTTTACCCTTTGTTGTGTGGATGGCTATAATAAGGTTCTAAATAGGGTTTGCAATTGGACATATTCTCATAATATTTAATAATTCAAGAGTTCAACTAATTGTCTTTAGTGGAATGACATTTAGTTAATAAGCTAGAATTAATTCCAATGAGATTGAATTATTTCTGGGCTTATTGGAGCTTGAATTATCAAAGTCCAATAAGATTCCCCACTTGGCTTTAAGGAATGTTATCAAGCTAAGTAAGAAGTAGTTTGGAGGCTTTAGAAGTCCATAATTGAATGATGGGCTTATACTAATTAATGGTTAATTGGAAGCCCATATGTTCATTTAGAAATGGGCTTGTTTTGGTTTAATGTAATTGATTAGATTAATTATATTAAAACAATTTTTTTAAATGGAGAAGAAGCAATTTGAAATTGTGTTAGGTTAGATGTGTAACCACATTTGACATTAAAATACTAAATAAAGATGGTCTTTATTATGGTTCATCATTATTAAATGGAGTTATGAACTTACCATTAAATGGTTTAATGGTTGGCTTTTAATGTTGGCATGTAACCTATTTGCATTCATTAGATTAAAGATGAAAGATGTGCATTAGATGGACCATCTTCCTTCTTTCTTCTTGCCAAAACCGAAATGGGTATTCAATTATAGGTTATGGTCTTTTCAAATAGCCATTTTAAAGATAAATGAAGTAAGTCTCATTTATTGGCTATTTGATGAGTGATTAATGTAAGAAGTGATGCATTGGATGCCTCTCACTCTTTCCATTTATGCATATTTCGAAATTGAGATGTAAGAAGGGGTTCTTGCATGGTTTTTAGACATTTTATCCTTTCATGCAAGGTAGAATCGAAATTCCTAA
Organism: Erythroxylum novogranatense; assembly: GCA_029891385.1. Lineage (NCBI taxonomy): Eukaryota > Viridiplantae > Streptophyta > Magnoliopsida > Malpighiales > Erythroxylaceae > Erythroxylum > Erythroxylum novogranatense. Next base: position 89,655,563 of record CM057234.1, on the reverse strand, counting down.
GTGAAAGAATTGAAAGAGTTTCAATTTTGGTTCTTCTTCTTCTAAGAAAATCTCCTCCAAATATTTCTTCTCCTTTCCCACCAAAGGATTTTGTTAACCTAGTTGTCCTTGAAGAACAAGTGGTAAATCTAATTGGTTGAGGATACTACAACAAGGAAGAAGATAGATTGCTAAAGGAAAAGACTCAAAGGCAAAGGATTTGGATATAAGAAGGAGAGGATAGCAATGAGGATTTAAAGTCATGGCGAAGGAGTCGGTAATTCCTTTTATCTTGTTCTTGGTTTTATTATCCTTATACCATATCATGTATGGATTAGCATGTTGATTTGGATATATTGCTTCCGCTGCAAGATGATTTCTTAAAAAGTTTTGAAATCTATCGTTTCTCCATACTAAGCATGCTTCCTTTTTCCGATCCAACACACTGAACTTAGGTGTCACAATGTAAGAATCACTCTCCTTTTTCTCTTGTGACTGCTTTGGAACTTCTTTCTCTACTTCTTCTTCAACCTCTTGCTTAGAAACCTTTGGGGTAGGTTCCTTTAACTCTTTACTACTTCGAAATGTGATAACACAAGCACTTTTCTTTGGATTCACCACAGGTTGAGAAGGGAGCTTTCCTGAATTTTGTGACTCCAACCTATTGATGGCAATCACCATTTGGCTCATTTGAGTCTCAAGGTTCTATATGCTAGCTTGCATATCTTGCTGAAATTTCATGGAGTTCTATTGAAAGTTCACAGTATTCGTGGCTAATGTCTTAACTATATTCTCCAAGGAATTATTTTCACCATAACTTTGTTCCATTTATTGTTGCTGTCTAGGCACATAAGGCTATTTATATGAATGAAAATTAGAACTTACTTGTTGTCCCTGATTGTTGCCATAACAGAGGTTTGGATGATCTCGCCAACCCGAACTATATATGTTGGGACCCGATCTAGAGACTCGATCCCAACCGGAAAACGAAAAGCGAAGGAAATGAAAACAAATGGAAACGGAAATTTCGCATCGAAATTTCGAATCGAAAATCAAAGCATTCGATAACGCGAAACGAAAAACGAAGCGGAATCGAATCACAAAATACGAAAATAGAATAAAGTGAAAGCGGAAGCAAATCGAATAATCGAAACGAAAAGGTATCGCATCAAAACAAATCGAATATACGAAAGCGGAACAAAAACTTAACAAAGCGGATCCGACATCCGAGAACAAAGAACAGAGAAACACAATCGCGTTGGAAGCCTAAAATTAATCCAATACGAAAATCCTGTATAATTTCTTTTCTTTTCTTTTTCCTTATTCCTTCTTTTTCTCATTCTTATTCACTTTATTCCATCACATACAAAATCATCCATATACAAATTTCAATACTTAATCATATGCTTGTATACTCATACAAAACTCAATACTTGATCATAATTTTATACATCCATACAAATCCCCAAATTTTATCGAAAATTCGGCAGCATAATGGCTGCATTTATTCTAACCCAAACCTGCAAAGTATCGAAATCACACTTCTATAATTACCAGCTCGATCATACAATCAATCAGAATCCACCGGACCCTCCGTCCGGGATCTCAGCATAAACAAACGCAAACCTATTGCTAAACACTTAAATATTGATATCTTATCTCAAATTACTTTTGGAACCATACTACACAATCCATAACCATAATTTAATTTAATACACATTTCTAAACTTCGTATACATACCGAAATAAATGCTTAATATACATAAACGACAATTCAAGCTATAAACCATATTAATTTCCAAATCTCAATCCACACAAAAATACGAACGATGCAAAATCGAACTTGACGTTCTTTCATCCGATCTCCTACTCGAATACCTGAAGATTGGGATAAAAGGGGGGTGAGCTCGACGGCTCAGTGGATAACACATTTATAAATTGAAAAATACGCTGAAATCATTTTTCATAAACTTTTTGCCAAAAGGCTTATCTTTTTCAAACTTTGCAACTTTTCAAGCATTTTCTTCAAACCTTTTAATTTTCCAAACTTTTCATAATAAATTTCTATAATTTCATGGTTGAAAACTCTTTTTCTCATTTATCAAAATTCTCAAAATTTTCATAAACATGAATACAATCACATCAAATCACAAACCACATAAAATCATAAATCAAACACATAAAACACATCAAACGGTTTGGGTTGGTCCTAACATAACGTACTGCACATTCTCGCATAGAGGTTTTGTGCAGCCGTGAACGAAGGGGAGTCCGAAATCGGAACTCCTAAGCCACTTGCGGGGTAGCCGGGAGAAGGCTATAAACAAATAGAGACAGTGCACTGACTCACGAAAGGGACCTAACCAAACCCATTTATCACATAATTTTCACATACAAATCAAATTGCCCGAAGGCACATTTTGAAACTTTATTTCATCGAACACAAACAAACTCACAATTCACATAATTCATACAATTCCATTAATTCAATCATTCAATAATTTCAACAATCAAGTCAATCAATCAATGATTTCAATAATTTGCATAATTTATCAATGCATTCATAACAAATGAATTTCCATAAATTTCTATCGATTTATCAAATCATTTAAATCAATGAATTTAAGCTTGTAATAATTTTTCAAAAATCATTCGGAAACGAATAAAATACGAAAATCTTTTCTTTCACTTTCTTAAATTTTCGAAAAGTCATATATGGCTTACAAATCAAAATATAAATATGCTACCCACCTCAATTCTATGTCAGAAACTTGTTCCAAACTCCAATTTGATCAATTCTCCTTTCTTTCTTCCAATTGAAATTGTCCTAAACCAATTTAACCAAATTCAACATTATAAGTCACTTAATCCTTAAAATTGAACTTAGAAAATACTTATTCCACATATAATCGAGCTATCTAAATCATCAATTTTGAAAATCCCCAAATTTCAAAATTGACCTAAACCGATTCACTTAAATTCACTATCATAAAAATCATAATTACTTAAATTGAGCTTAGGAAACATCAATTCCTCACATATTCAAGCTATTTAAATCACCAATTTTCAAAATCTACAATTTCCAAAATTGGCCTAAACCAATTTACACAAATTCAATATCATAAATCCCATAATTTTCAAATTTGATATCATATTCCACAAACCCACACTATTATCTATGATTCTAAACCAATAATTCACAAAATTTCCAAATCACAATTTAGGCATAATCCCTAACTCACATAAATCCAAAATTAAATCAATTCATCATGAAATCTCCCAAAATTGATCATGGAATTAACAAACCCATACCCTTTTCTATATTTCTAAACCAATAATTCACTAAAAACTCAAAACTTAAAATTTTCTCTTACCTCATTTCTCCACCAAATTTGAATTTTCTTGGTTCCTTAGGAAGCTATCATGCTCTTCCATCTTTTTCTCTCTTGGAACAACCTCAAAATCTTGCTCTAAGACTCATAAAAATAAAAAACTTCCTTACTTTTTCTCTTCTCCATCGCCATCACCGACTCTCTCCCATTCTCTTTTTATTTTTCACTCTTTCCTTTGTTCAAAATCTGCTCTCCTATGAATAAAAACGACAGCCCCTTTGTTTTTTTAAAGCCATGTCATTAAATGATAGATAAAAGACCAAAAAGCTCCTAACATTTACTTTTAGCCATGCTTACTTTCGGATCTGATTTGCACTATCAATTTGAAGGAATTTGTCAAAACTTTCTCTAGAGAAATGTTTCTCTATGTCTTAATTTCATAATGCCACAAAAATCATCCAATTCGGAGCATTACATCAAAAGTTATGCTCAAAACATTTCAGATATGCCCATGTTCTAACATATTTTCCAGTACGTTATTTCCATCCAGAAATTTACATTCTTAATCCCAAAATTGACATTCGATGTCTTCATAACAATTGTAGCTCTATTTCTCTAGTTTAATTAAAATTAAGAATCGCCTCATTTCGATTACCATAGCAAAAGTTATGCCCAATATACTTTCAGATATTCTTAATCCAAAACTGCACACTAATTCGAAGTTCAATTCAGAAATTAAAAATCTTAGGGGCAAAATTGAAATTTACTTTCTTCATATGATTTGTAGCACCATGTCTTAATTTCATTTTGCCTCAAGAATCACTTTAATCGGATCTCCACCGATCCTGAATTTCGCAAAATACTGAACCATGTTTGGAAAATTATTCCACTCACTTTGATTAAATTAATCATCCTTAATTTAATCTCAAAAATTCACAAATTTCCTGTAAAAATGAAATTCATTGTCATAGGTTTCCAACGAGATTGTGTTTCTCTGTTCTTTGTTCTCGGATGTCGGATCCGCTTTGTTAAGTTTTTGTTCCGCTTTTGTATATTCGATTTGTTTTGATGCGATACCTTTCCGTTTCGATTATTCGATTTGCTTCCACTTTCACTTTATTCTATTTTCGTATTTTTTGATTCAATTCTGCTTCGTTTTTTGGTTCGCGTTATCTAATGCTTTGATTTTTTATTCGAAATTTCGATGCGAAATTTCCGTTTCCATTTGTTTTCATTTCCTTCGCTTTTCGTTTTCCGGTTGGGATCGGGTCTCCGGATCGGGTCCCAATAATATGTATTTGAAAATGAGTCATACTTCCTTTGAGGTTATCACAAATAACCACACATTGCCTTGGCTTCTTCAACTTGGTCTTCTTGTAGAGTGGGACACATATCTATGGGATGACCAACTATAGAATAAATATCACAAGTCTTAACTTTCTCTTCCCTAGATACCGCAAGTCATCATATCAAAGAAGTCAAATCATTTAATCTTCTTTCCAAAGACGATACTCTCATCTCATTAACATGTCTTAAACCATAATCATTCTGAGCTCCAAGTTATTGAGAGTTAGAAGTCATAGTTGAGATCAAATCCCATATAGCTGCTGGTATTTTATCAACTAGCACTCCTCCACTTGCAACATCTATCATATTTCTCTCAGTTGGTAAAAGACCTTCATAAAAATATTGAATCTATAGTTGCTCACTGATTTGATGATTGGGCCAGCTTACACACAGCTTCTTAAATTTCTCCCAATTTTCATATAATGACTCCTTGGAATTTTGTCGAATACTATAAATTTCTTTTTTGATATTGGCGGCCCTAGAAGCTAGGAAAAACTTCTTCATCTCTGCCCATATTCTAATACTTCCATCAGGTAAATAATATAACCAATATTGGGCATCATCTTTCAAAGAAAAGGGAAAAGCCCTCAATTTTATCTGCTCTTCGGTTATGTTAATGGGTTTCATCCCCATACAAATAACATCAAACTCCTTCAAGTGCTTATAAGGATCTTCTCCCAATGTGCCTCAGAAAGTGGGTAACAAGTGAATAAGTCCCGACTTCAACTCAAAAGTGTTATTATCACCCAAATTTGGAAAATTAATGCATTATTAATCTATTTCTCCTCCAAAATGGGCTGGAGGACAAGATTGTTGTAGGTATAGCCCCATTTTAGAAATATCTACCTCCTATTCAATATAATTGAATTTGAATTTTGGTCATCTTTTTTGCCTTCGTAGATCTCAAGAAATGAAGATCATGCCAAGTTGATGCAAAAAACTGATAAATTGAAGTTGTTTCTAGAAGATACAACCTTGTTGGAGTTGAACACGCTTATATCACTAGTGGACATGGTTATGTGTGTGACTATGTATGTTCATACAAGTTGAAGGATAATGTTTCACCCATATGGAGGTCAAACACACCCGTATGGAACTATTCAGTGACTGTGTAAGTGGCTATGACCTTATATCTCTATGATTGTCGAGTATTGAAGTAGGTTTAAGGAACACAATCACCAGACACATCTGTGTGGATGACCATATCTAGTAAAAAAACTTATTTTATGAGATATAGAAAGAAAAAATGGAGGGCATCAGATGACTCAAGAAAAAAGAAAGAAAGAAAATGAACGTGAGAGAGAACATGAGTGCTCTTTAGTGAAGTTTAATCATTTAGGATAATATTGGAGTAGTATTGATTTATGATATCAATTTGTACTTGATCCTAGATCATTATTGTCAATCCTGTGCACTGGGTTATTGGGAATCTCTTATTCTCCTAAAAAATTAGTGCCAAGGGGGTGATCTGCCTACTCAGTAAAGTTAATCAATCATATCCTTAAAATCAAATAACTTAATATATAAATATGAAACTTAGTCAAGTGATTAAAACATTCATATAATATGAAGATACTCATCATTACTCAGTCTACCCGAATAATTAACAAACAACCAAAATTTTACCAAAGCAATGATTAACACTAATATTAATACATAACTTCCATTGATGTTTTATCCCATACTGAATGGAATTGCCTCGACCCTACTTAACCCAGTAGGCTTACATTCAATGTTCTGTCAGCTCATCACTACTCATCATAATCTCTTACCAAGTGAAAATGTAATTAAATATATAAATATCGACACAGGGTATCTCAATTTCTTAATCTCACTTGGCATCCTAGTATTACTCCAGTACCTAGCCATTTTGCTTCACGGATAGATATCTAGCCATCGCTCACTCTTATTTAACCAACCTATCAATCTACAATTATCGAATGTAGCATATCCTAGGTAAGCTACATATTTTCAACTTACACCAGTTATTCATAATCTATTATCAGTCAATCTCTATTTAATTAACACATTTTTTATCAAATTAATAAGCGATACATCTCAATATTCCTAAAAAATAAAAACATGAAACACCTTATACTTTGTTAATTATTTGTGAAATAAAATAAAGATAATTCATATATGTAACTATTGATCATTAAATTTAATTAATGATTAATTCAAAATATCATTCATTATAAAATAATTTATTAGTAACAAAACTGTACACTATTCTAAGAATACAGTCTAAGGTTATCCTTACCTTAATTTCGGACTCAACTAATTGATAGTCCAATTTACTCCTTAATCGGACCTTTAGACCTAGAAATTACAAATTTCTATTAGATCAACTTAAGAAAATTTCCAACCCCATTACACTTAATAATCCAATATAATTCCCTTTTCCACTTTATTCTTATTTATAAAAATTATCCTTACTAACCTAACCATCATAATTACTAAAATATCCTAAACTAATTAAAACTCCTATTTTTCCCTCTTTTTACTTTGATTAATGCCAAAAATACCCTTTTTGGAAGTAAATTCCAAATTTACCCTTAACTATTTACATTTCATATTTTTCCCCTTAATGTAACTTAAATTTTGCCAAAATGTCATCTATCCTCTTCTCCTATCTCCTTTTTTTCATATTTTCCAACCACCTTTTCTCCATTTTTATCTTTTTTCATGACTTCAATTATTGTCCCAAACAACCACAATATGCAATTCAACTATAAACTAGTGTAGGATGACTAAAAATCACACTAAAAGATAAAAAATAGCTACCGAAATTTTACCTATGTATTAAGAGATTTTGGGGTTGTTAACCTCCACAATTTCCTCCCAATTTTCTGCAAAATAAAGACAAGGAAGGAACCTATGATAAAAGTGTCACATGCAAGAGAAAGAGGTGGATTTAACACATGTGCTAACTGGAGAAATGGAGAGAAAAAAATGAAGTAGGAAGCTGATTTTTGTTGGTGTGTTTTATTTTTTCCAACTAAAGCCCATAAAATAAAACAAACCCAACAACCTAGTCCATTAAACCATTAAATAGAGGAGTATAAAGAGAGCCTAACAACCTACTACATCATCTAAAAGAATTGCATCATCTATGGTGGTACTGGCACTTCTCCTCCTATTTGATCCGTTCAAGCATCGCCCTAATCGAGTAAGAGGAGAGGTGCTAGTACCACTGCAGATGATGCAGTTCCTTCAAATGATGTAGCAAGATGTTACTCCAACTCCAGCTCGAGATGATTCTGGAGCAGTGAGTGAATCTGTAAGATGGGGGTAGTAAAGTTTCAAGGCATTATTGATCCTAAGGAGGCTGAGGCATAGTGGGAGCAAACTAAGTTAGTTTTAGACCATCTAGAGTTTACCTTGGAAAGAAGGTTACAGTACGTCATTTCCTTATTCTAGGGCAATACTTGATGGAATTTAGTGAAAAGATCTTATTAGACACGAGGGATGACTTGGCAGGAGTTTTAGAGAGAGTTTAGAGATATATACACTTCACAGATATATTGGGATCAAAAGAAGATTGAGTTCATAAGTTTGGTTCAAATAGAGCATATATTAGTGATCGATTATAAGGCTCCATTTGCAGTATTGTCTAAATATGCATTAGAGGCTGCAATAAATCCAAAAGACAGATGTTACCAATTTGAGCAATGTCTAAGAAAAAATATTCACTTAGGTTTGGGAGCTGCTATTTTTTATTTCAAAAAGTTACTAGAGACTGCACTCATAGTAGATGATATATAGAATAAGGTAGAAGAAGAGGAGAGCTAAAGAGGCGATCAAAGGGTCATCATGGAGAGGGGAGTCGGGCTATTAAGAGGGGAGCTATTTATTCATGGTTTATTAGTGAAAGAGGATCTAGGAGAGTTGATGCCATATTGAGCAGGAGTGGTAGATTCTATCGATCTGGTGGAGACCGAGGAACTGGCAGGGATTTAGGACAGCATAGCACTACTAGTGTACCATCAGTTAGATCTGATAGAGGGGTTAGTCAGAGGTTTAAAGGATCTTTTAATAGAGGAGTTAGAGGATTAAAGAGTTGTGCTACCTACGAGAGATTTCATAGAGGACCATGTTAGGGACCTACTGTGATCAGTCAAGCATGTAATATTTATGGAGAGCGGGGGAACTTACAGAAAAGTTGTCCAACAGTAGGGAGGAGTTCGAAAGTATGGTAGAGAAGATAATACATGGTCATAGTGAAGCCTTTGGGTTGAGTAGAGGTTATGGTAGAACTAGTAGCATAGGTAGTGGTAGAGGAGTTGGACGTAGACCAACATTAGGTACAGTTACTAGTGGGACATCCTCAGCATATGGTTAAACTCAAGCGAGGATATACTATATAACGAGGGAGGTGGCACCCGCAATCAACGATGCCATTTTGGTAGAATTTCATTGTTTGATATTAAAGTTTACTTGTTAGTAGACCTAGGATCCACGCATTCTTACATTTTTTTAGAGTTTGCCTTTGGAGTTTCAGGGGATTTACTTCAATAAGATATAACCTCAGAGTGTCATTGCAAGTAAGAGACTATGTGGTAGTAAATAGTGTAAGGAGAGGAATGTTAGTGAGGATTGGTGGAATAGAGCTATTATCTGACTTGATAGTGTTGATTTAAGAGAATTTGATGTCATTCTCAGGATGTATTGGTTAGCACAAAATCAAGTTGTAATAAATTGTTATGCAAAGGAGGTGATGATAGGGTCTTCAAGTAAATCGCAGAGTGGTCCAAGCATGTGTTATCTCGATCGTGACTAGTAGATGGTTGATATTGGATGGGTGTAAGGCATATTTAGCTCATATTAAGGGAGGTAAGTCTTGGGTTAGAGGATATTCCTATGGAGATAGAATTGCTATAGGTATTCTTAGATGATTTACTAGGTTTATAGCCTCAATGAGAGAGAGATTTCACCATTGAGACTATGCCTGGAGTTGTACCAATTTCAATTGCACCTTATAGGATGGCTACTATTGAGTTAAATGAGTTAACAAGGTAGTTAGAGGAGTTGCTAGAAAAGTGTTTTATTAGACGGAATACATAGTATGAGACTATGCATGGATTATCGATAACTAAATAGGGTGATAGTGAAGAACAAGTACTCGTTACCTAAGATAGATGATCTTTTAGATCATCTAAGGGGAGTTGCCATATTTTCCAATATTGATCAAAATATTGACAATTTAGGACAACTGAGTAAAGTACTCCTAAGATAACTTTTCGTACTCGGTATGGCCATTATGAGTTCCTAGTGATGCCTTTCGAGTTGATTAATGCAATAATCACATTCATGGAATTGATGAAAAGGATTTTTCAAGAGTATCTAGATCAATTTGTGATAGTGTTCATTGATGATATATTGGTGTATTTGAGGAGTAAAGAAGAGCAAGAGTGACATTTGAGGATTGTGTTACAAATTCTAAATGAGAGACAATTGCATGTGAAGTTAAGTAACTGTAAGTTTTAGATGGAATGGATAGTTTTTCTTAGATATGTGGTATCCCTAGAGGGAGTGATGCCTGATCCTGCCAAGGTAAAGTCAATTATAGAGTGGGAGTTGCCTAGAAATATATCAGAGATAAGAAGTTTTTTAAGATTAGTTGGGTATTATCGAAGATTTTTGGAAGGATTTTTTATAATAACTAGCCCGTTAACTAAACTATTGAAAAAAGGAGTTCAATTTAAGTGGACCAACTAGTGTTAGGTGAGTTTTAAGGAGCTTGATCAAAGAATGACTTATAGCCCAATTTTGGTGCTACCATCGAGTGGTGGAGGTTTTGAGGTATATATTGATGATTTGAGGATAGGTTTGGGTTATGTGTTGATACAATATGAAAAAGTAGTAAGTTATGCCTCTCGTTAGTTCAGATCACATAAGTTAAATTATCCTACCCAGGGTCTGGAGTTAGTAGCGATTGTGCACGCTTTTAGGATTTGGAGACATTATTTATATCAGGAGGCATTTCGAATCCTTACAGATCACAAGAGCCTTAAGCATATCTTAACTCAGAGGGAGTTAAACTTAAGGCATAGAAGATGAATCTAGCTACTAAAGGATTATGATTGTACTGTTGATTACCATCTAGAGAAAGCTAATGTAGTGGTGGATGCTTTGAGAAGGAAAAGCTCACACGTAGTAGCTAGTTTGAATAGACACAATATAACATCATTAGTGGAATTAAGGCACTAGACATGAAATTGGATATTGATTATATGAGTGGTTTATAGGCAACATTACAAGTCTTGCCAAATTTGGAAGATAGTGTTAGAGAGGCATAAGCTCGAGATTCTTATCTAATGTCGATGAGAGAGAAAGAGTGCAATAGAGTTGGGGGACTAAATTTTCAATAAGAGCAGACAGGGTGTTAGTGATTTGAAGGCACGTTTGTGTGTCGGATGCAGATGGATTATGAGAGGACATTTTGAAGGAAGCTCATATTGCATCATATGTTATGCATCCTGGTACTACAAAAATGTATCGAAACCTGAGACCTTATTACTGTGGCCAACAATGAAGAAAAATGTAGGAGATTTTATGTTAAGGTGTTTGACCTGTTAGTAGGGAAATTAAGATCCTTAACCATTCTGTTGTGGAAGTTGGAGAAAATTTCAATATATTTCAGGGTAGCATTATCAAGGACCAAACGTAGACATGATTCAGTTTGGTTGGTTATTGATATGTTGACTAAATTAGCTCATTTTTTACCTGTACAATATATAGACTCCTTGGAAAAGCTTTCCAAGTTGTATTTTGATGATATTATGAGGTTATACGACGTTTCAATGTATATTGTATTAGATCGAGATCTACTTTTTACTTCTCGATTATGGATGAGTTTATAGATAACTTTGGGGACTAGGTTGACTTTGAGTACTACATTTCACCCTTAGTCAAATGGGCAGTCAAAGCATAAGATTTAGACATTGGAGGATATGATGAGAGCTTGTGTGTTGAACTTTGAGGGTGATTGGGATATAGGTCTACGTTTGATGAAATTTACGTATAATAATAGTTATCACTCTAGCATTAGTATGGCCCATTTGAGGCATTATATGGCAGGCAGTGTAGAGATTCAGTATGTAGGGATATAGAGGGTGCTACATTGTTAGAGGGACTAGCATTAGTTTAGGAGATGATGGAGAAAATAAGGGTGGTAAGGTAATACTTTAAGGCAGCTTAGGATTAACAAAAGAAATATGACAATCAACACCATTAGGAGATGGAGTATAATGTTGGATATATGGTATTTCTTCGAGCATCACCTTGGAGGGAAATTTTGAGGTTTGGTAGGAGAGAGAAGTTGAGTCCAAGATATATCGAGCCATGCGAAATTATACAACGTGTGGGGTCATCATCTTACAAATTAGCATTACCACGAAAGTTATTACAGATTAATGATATGTTCCACGTGTTGATGTTGAGACAGTACTGATCAGATCTTAGTCATGTTATATCAAAACCTGAGATTGAAGTTACAAATGACTTGACATATAAGGAAAAGCTAGTGAAGATATTGGATAGACAAATTAGGAAATTAAGAAGACGAGAGATTCTAATAGTATTAGTTTGTGAAGTTATCATCGTTCTCTAAGAAGGCAACTTGGGAGGTTGAGGATAAAGTTCGACGATAATATCTTTATTTGTTTGGATCCTTAAGTGTGTAACTTAATTTCGAGGACGAAATTCTTTTATAGGGGAGAACTATAAGGCCTACAAAATAAAACAAAACCCAACAGCCCAGTCTATAAAACCATTAAATAAATGATTATAAAGAGAAGTCATCAATTGGAAAAAAATAAAACACACTAATGAAAATCAACTTCCTTCTTCATTTTTTCCTCTCCATTTTTTCAGCTGGTAAGTGCATTAAATCACCCTCTTTCTCCTGCATGTGACACTTCTCTCATAGATTCCCTCATTGTGTTTGTTTTGTAGAAAATTGGGAGGAAATTATGAAGGTTAACAACCCAAAAATCTCTTCACACATAGGTAAAATTTCAGTAGCTATTTTATGTCTTTTAGTGTGATTTTTAGTCATCCTATACTAGTTTATAGTTGGATTGTACGCTGTGGTTATTTGGGACAATAATTGAAGTCATGAAAAGAGATAAAAATGGAGAAAAGGTAGTTGGAAAATGAGAAAAGAAGATATAGGAGAAGAGGAGAGGGTGAAGAAGATGACATTTTTGGAAAATTTAAGTTACATTAAAGGGAAAAATAGGAGATGCAAATAATTGAGGGTAAATTTGGAATTTACTTCCAACAAGGGTGTTTTTGACATTAATTGAAATAAATGGGGTAAAATAGAAATTTTAATTAGTTAAGGATATTTTAGTAATTATAGTGGTTAGGTTAGTAAGGATATTTTTTATAATTAAGAATAAAGTGGAAACGGAATTATGTTGGAATATTAAGTGTAACGGTGGAAATTTTCTTAAATTACTCTAAGAGAATTTTGTAATTTTAGGTTTGAACATCCAGAAAAGGAGTAAATTGTACTATCAATTAGTTGAGTGTGAAATTAAAGTAAGGATAATCCTATATTGTATTCTTAGAATAGTTTACCATTTTGTTATTAATAAATTATTTTATAGTGAATGAAATTTTGAATTAGTCATTAATTAAATTTAATGATTAATAATTACATACATGAATTATGTTTATTGTATTTCAAAAATAATTAACAAAGTATAAGGTGTTTCGTGTTTATTTTTGGTTATGAATATTGAGATGTATTACTTGTTAATTTGGTGAAAAATATGTAAAATAAATAGAGACTCACTGATAATAGGTTATGAATAAATGTTGCAAGTCGAGAATTTCTGGCTTGCTTAGGATATGGTACATTCGATGGTAGGTTGGTTAAATATAAGTGAGTGATGGCTAGGTATCTTTTTATGGAGCAGGTACCGGGATATCCTAAGTCTGGAAGATATCATGTGTCGCTGGTTAGGTATTGAAGTACCAAATGAGATTGAGAAATTAAGGTAATCTATGTAGATATTTATATATTTAATTACGTTTCCATTTGTGAGAGATTATGGTGACTAGTGATGAGCTGACAAACTATTGAATGTAAGCCTGTTAAGTTAAAAAGGTTGAGATAATTTCGTTAATTATGAGATAAAACATAAATAAAAGTTATATATTAATATTAGTATTAATCATTGCTTTGGTAAAATTTTGAATGTTTGTTAATTATTCGGGTAGACTAAGTAATGATGAATTTTGAATGTTTGTGAATTATTTGGGTAGACTAAGTAATGATGTTTATTTTGTATTATATAAATGTTTTAATTATTTGATTAAGTTTTATGTTTATATATTTAGTTATTTGATTTTAAGGATACGATCAATTATCTTAACTGAATAAGCAGCTCCCTTTTCTTCTTTTTTTTAAGAAATCGAGAGATTGCTGATAATCTCAGTATAGGGACTGACAGAGTAGAATTTAGGTGGAGTTAGAAGATTAATTAAATAAAGTTGTTCTATTGTACATATTTTTAAATGTGAGAATTACAGGTAGTTATGTTTTATATAATATTTTTGTAACTGGTGAACATCTTTCTTTTAAAACTATTGATGATTTTAGAAATTAATGAAATATTTTAAAACTATTTGGATAATTATGATGTAAGAATCTTTAAGAGTGTCACAATTATCGGTTAACATGCCTTTTGATGATGTTTCAAGTTAGGTTCAATAGCCTAAAACTTTAACTCTCGTAAGTTTGTATTTGATTAGTGCACTTATCATAATGACTCGTTATTTTTTTGGTCTATATTAAAGAGTTTTTCACGTAAATTTGATGTTTTATGTACTTGTTCATCGTTTATATTGTTTGGGATGCCTCATAGTGGTTTAATAAAGAAACGTTGCAGTTTCTTCCATTTAATGAAGAATAAATTGGGAATTGATCTGAAGGTTGAAGATTGTGGAAATAAGGCTAACCTACTTAACCACGGTGGGCATATAAAAGAAGCATTTAAGGCTGTCAAGAACATGCTCCTTTTTATTCAAAATAAAAGTTATTTTTTTCAAAAATTTTAATTATTCAAAATAAGTGTCGTTCACGATTTTTCTCATGCATGTTTATATTTTTATTTTTAAAATTACCTTTTAATTTTTCTCACACCCTAATTATACAGATTACATTTTCAAGACAATTTAACATGTAATTAATAAGAGTATATTAAATATTTCACTAATTTTTTAATAAATATACATCTCTCTAAAATTACACCTATTTTAAATAAAAGAGAATAAAGATTAAGCAGGAATGTCTTGCGTCAAACTTTGCTTGGAACTTGCATACTTAAAAAGAGTCCAAGAAATGTCTGTTCAGGAAATTTCTCGTTGATCGTTGTCATGCTAATTCAGGGACGCGTGCATATTTCGCTTAGATTAAGCAGGACTCTGTCTTGCTCGGAACTTTGCTCGGAACTTGCATACTTATTAGAGTCCGAGAAATGTCTGTTCGGGAAATGCAAAAGCAGTGTAGCAAGGCAAGGACCATCGTTTATATAGCAGTAAAAATACTAAAATATCCTTGCTTTTTCTCTCTTTTAATGAATCCCCACCACACGGGATGGAGCATATGCCGCGTGTATTGTATGTCGGTGAACTGGGAGTCTAAAAGCGAAATTTTAAAGAACTTTAAGATTAAATTGAGAAGCAATGTACACAACACCTATCATCAAAATTCAAGGACCAATTTGAACTTTATCAATCCATCGTCCAAGACGAAAACACAGAAGGAAAAAGGTCAAGCAATACAAGCTGTTTGGTAATGGATAAACAGAAATTTGCAGAGCCAGAGAAGAATCGGAAGTAATCGTTAAACTATATTGCAAGTATACAGCATTCCAAACGTATAAAAGAAGACGACAAACATTCTGTTTCTTAAACTTTTTTTCCTCCAACGATTACACCAACCCAAATGGGGCCAAAACCAAAGCCTAATCGCTTCTCATAGCATACATTCCTTTCCTTCCCTCTCTCCAAGACTTTCTTCCTTCGTAATCCTCTCCCTTCCGCATTGTGAAATGGGAAGGGAGCACAACGGTTTGGAGATCAAGGTGCATCCGGTGGACCCACGACCACCGCCTGGGGCGACGTCTCAAAACTGTCGACTACAGCAACAAAATGGGCCTGTGGGTGACTTGAGGCCGTTCCGGCGGTGGAAACCATGGTTGGTGCCAACGTTTGTGGTGGCCAACATTGTTATGTTTATTGTAGTCATGTTCGAAAACAATTGTCCCCAGAACTCGGGTTCATGTGTTGGCAAGCTTCTTGGAAGATTCTCTTTTCAACCCATGAAGGAAAATCCACTTCTTGGTCCTTCCTCTGCTGCGTAAGGTTTTGCTCTCAAGAGGTTTTGCTGTTTGATCAACGTTGTTAGATATGAAGTTACTTTTGTTTCCTCTCGAATGTTATGGATTTTGTTTTTCCTACAAGGTGGTTGGTGAATATATTTGTGCCTTTTTTCCTTTGTTTTCGTTTTTGGAGGAATGATTTAATTAAAAATTTCCTTTTTTTTTTTTTCCTGTTTTGCTAATAGAAGTGAGATGAAACTACGTCGATGATATTAGGGCGGGTAAGGTTGCTATCAGCTAATTAAAAGCTTGCCTAACTCCAAGATTGTTTTATATTCAGCCCATTGATTTGCTATGTGAGTTTCCATTGTATGCAACTCTCAGATTGCAGGCTTTAAATTTTGATTAACTCTGAGACTAATGGATGCAGGCATCCAGCTGTTTGATTTGTTCTGGTTGAAAATCATACTTTTGTTTAAACCATATGTTGGTAAATGCTTATTTTCTTCAGATTAGTGAAGATGGGAGCGCTAGAAGTGGAAAAAGTGGTCCATCAACACCAAATTTGGCGGTTGTTTGCTTGCATTTGGTTACATGCTGGAGTCTTCCATGTGCTTGCCAACATGTTGAGCCTTGTATTCATCGGAATTCGTCTCGAGCAAGAATTTGGATTCAGTATATTTCTAAACTTTTAAGACTTCTGTTTACTTTGTAACCATATAACATAAATTTTATCATGAGGACTTTGTCTCTGACTTTCCAACTCTGAGCTTTAACTTTTAGCTTATTTATGACTGAACTGATATTATCATTGCTTTGTCTCTTGTCTTATTTGACTTGGATACTTTTTGAAGCCATTATAGGATCTTGATTGATGCATACTATGAATCAAAGATTAGGACTGCTGTTGTTTAGATTCATTTACGGAATACCATAATATATTTATTTGCTTTTGTTGTGATAACCTTTTATGTCACCACAATGCACCAGTTTAAGTTTTGAAAAGCTGTGACTGCATAAATTATTTCTCAGCTATTTCACTAATAAAAGAAAAAAGACTGACAAAATTTTACTTGTTTGAAGGTTGAAGTCTTGTATAATTTACTAAAGAATTTGTTTACTCTAGCACTTTTCCTTAAATGAACGGTGTTTATGCAGCATCATAATTTGAAAAAGAAATTTCTACAACCAGACATGGCATCCTTATTGGAAACCTTAATACTCTGTTTCAAAGTTATAAACGCTTATTTGATATGTGCCTTTTCAGTTCGAATTGGATTGCTCTATGTCATATCTGGCTTTGGTGGGAGCTTGCTGTCTTCACTTTTTATCCAGATGAGTATCTCTGTTGGTGCATCTGGTGCTCTTTTTGGTTTACTAGGAGGCATGCTTTCAGAGCTCATTACTAATTGGACCATATATGAAAACAAGGTGTTTGACGTTTTTTCTAGTTTTAAGTGGGTGTTTCCTAGAAAGCATTTGACATCTGAGGACTATGCTATATGTAGTGCATTTAAGTTGTAACATTTTCTTTTTTACATGCAGTTGGCAGCATTATTGACCCTTATCTTCATCATCATAATAAATTTAGCATTTGGTATCCTCCCACACGTGGACAATTTTGCTCATATTGGAGGTTTTATTTCTGGCTTTCTTCTCGGATTTGTGTTCTTAATACGTCCACAATTTGGGTGGGTCAACCAGAAAGCTTGTCCTCAAGGATATATTGCACCTCATGTTAACTCTAAACACAAACCATATCAGTACGTACTGTGGGTTGTCTCTCTTGCACTGTTGATTGCTGGGTAAGTTACATAGAATTGACCCTTCATATTTGAACTTCTGGACATATTTGAACTTCTGGATGTGCTTGCCATGACATAAAGAGGTTACATTCTTGGTCTGTATGCTTATAGCTTAAATGAGGCATAATTAGGCCTCATGGAAAAAGTTCTATTGATGGAAGTGAATTTCATATATAATCCTTGACTGCTAACACTAGTGGCTGAATGGTTAAAAAGATGCCAAAATGAAATGATTCAGAGAAGGTTGCAAAATTGCATGTTTTTTAAGTTTCTCTCATCATTAGGTTCAGGCATTTATTATGATCAATTTTGTGTAAATTTTTCAGATTCACTGCTGGACTTGTCACGCTCCTTCGAGGGCATAATCTGAATGATAACTGTTCATGGTGTCATTATTTAAGCTGTGTCCCGACATCATTATGGAGCTGCAAGTCGCAGAATGTATCTTGTGAGGTAAATTGACAATTTCCACGACTTCTGTGTATTTTTTCACTTTCCTGTTGTATTATTGGAGAAATTTATCCTTCTATGTGGACAAGAGGAATGAAATGAACTTGGGACCAACCAATAATGGTCTCAGAAAACTCGGATTTGGGAAACACTTGTGCTATACTTCTGTTCGAGGTGGCTTTTTGTATGGAAAGTATTAAAGAACATAGCTGTCGTTATAGTCGTATTGTTACTGACAGGTGTTTTTGTTTGCCTATTAATGTATTTCCAGTTCACGCAAATGGGAGCCAAACTGAATCTGACATGTTTGGACAGTCGAAAAAGTAACATATATTTCGACCAAGATACCAGTGCAGCCCATTTGCAACACTTATGTTCCCAGCTCTGTAGTTGACTCGCCCGTACATGCAAAGAGATAGTAGGAGCTGAGCCATCTCTATTGTTCAACCAATTGATGTACATGACATGATTCAATTGTGCCTCTCTTTAATAAACATTCTTCTCTAGTTGATATGTAATTCATTCCATTTTATTTTATTTTCTCAGTTTCAAAGTGATACATGATTGGATAGTATGGTTATGTATCCACCGAGTAATGAAGCATAGGATAAATGGTAAAGATAATGTGTTCTGAATCAATTGAACTGTCCACTGCACCTTGAATGTCATATGGCTGTCTTGTGGTCCAACCATCCTGAAGAATCATTTTATCATTCATACTCATCTGCCATTAGATTCCTGCAAGTCTTTCTCTACATGAGATTGAACAAATTGTAGCTATGGAATCTCTATTTGACTTGGTATTTCACATATCTAGTGGAAAGTAGAAACAGCTTGTGTTGAAGCCGCAATAACCTTTAAGCCAGCTCATTCCTTGTGGGTGCAAAGTTCTGCTTCAATTTGATACAGGATTCTCAGACCAAAGAATTTCCACAGTCCCTGCGTAGGATTGTCAAAGTTCGTGTTTAATCTCTTGGTCTTTGCTAAGTGCCTTCTGGTCAATCTTAGAACCCTGTTGTAGGCTTGGGCTGCTTCACATCTATTTTCTGGTCAAAATATGGAACAATACGGCAAGACAACAAGCGTTAGGAAATAAGAGAGGGAGAAAGTTGCTGGCCAAAATTTCCAGAGTTTGAAAGTCCCAAAGAACAAAACTCTGGATTGCTTTATCTACAATGTGGCCATGGTGGATACTACAATATAAGAAACTCTCCTTGTGTTTTGTGTTATTGATAATGTTGTGATGATGAACAAACTACCTTCGAAGCCCACCAAAATGGGTTTAATAGAATTCAGTAGATAGGAAGCCCTCTTTGTTTAAGACCAGAACATCAATGCTGGCAAGTATACACGCCTTAAGATATGACATAACAAATGGATAAAAGATAACAAACAGATAAAAGAGATAGACCTCTCTTATAATTGGAATTTTTTTAAAAAAAATCCTTTAATCTTTTAAAAAAATTTCTTTTAATTTTTAATTTTAATATTTTGATTAAAAGAATGATAAAATAAGAGCAGAACATAAAAATAAAGAAAACAACACTAAATCTAACAGCAATAATGGAAAAAGAAAGAGTAATTATTTAGTGACTGTATAAAAGTGCTATTTTTCTTGTGTAATGTTATGTTAAGCCTTTGTTTGGTTTGGCTTATACCAAGTAGAGTTTTGTTAGTAAAATTTATTTTATAGATCTTTTCGAGAAGAATTTTTTAAAAATCAGTTGACTATTTGACTAACATTTTAAAAGAGTTTTTATAAATAACTTCATACAATAGATTGTTTGACAATATAAAATAAAAATCACTTTTAATTTTAACTATATTTTATTTTGTAATAAAATTAATTATGCATATAAATATTATTTAAAGTATATTAAATATTATGCAAAATAATATATTAATTATTATATGATATTAAACCATATGAAATATAAATGAAAATATATCTAACCAAATCTTTAAGAGAACATGGATTTGCAAGATAAACGTGAAGATGAGTTTGTGATATTGTGGGAATTAATTATAAAACATAAGGACAAAAAGACTAAAAATATACTCGGTAATTAATTATAATTACATTATAATTAATTAAAATATAATTAATTAATTAGTTATAATATAATTACAATATTTTAATTAAAGAATGAATTATATTTTAATTAATTAAAATATAATTAATTTTTATTTTTCAATATTTTTACAAATCAACCACAATCATTAATAATAA
Organism: Erythroxylum novogranatense; assembly: GCA_029891385.1. Taxonomy (NCBI): domain Eukaryota; kingdom Viridiplantae; phylum Streptophyta; class Magnoliopsida; order Malpighiales; family Erythroxylaceae; genus Erythroxylum; species Erythroxylum novogranatense. Next base: position 89,635,084 of record CM057234.1, on the reverse strand, counting down.
TAACAATAACAATTAATTTCTCTTAACCAACCATCATAATTATAATGATAATATCCATTCTAATTCTTAAGTTCTCGTTCTTATTATTATTCTCCTGTACGAATCAACCGCCTCTTAAGTCTGAAAAGTCTTTTTCATCTTTAATGAAATTTCTAATTGAACTTTATAAGTGGGTAAGATTGCTGTATTAGGTTGCTGTTTAGAGTATTTGATCATAAGCACTTCTAATCCCTAGACCCTTGCGGCGGATAGCATACAGAAACCAAATGAAAGGAAATTGTTAGGCTCTGCTTATAGTTACAGTTCATCATCGAATCTGTCAGTATCAGGCCATTCCTCGGATAGTTTTACAAATTCGTGTTGCGTTGAGCCTGGTGGCCAGATCAACCTATTACTTCTGGGATGTTTTTGTTGGGCCTCTTTTGACGAAGACTTCTAGCAAAATGCTTTAGAGCCCCACGAATAGGTGGCTCAATGTGAGATCTAAACGTAATTTAAAGTACTGTTCAATTCGTCGTAGGTACGTCATCCGTACTTGAAGCATTGGAATAATAGTACAAACTTGTGGAGGAAAATGGCATCTCGGTGTTAGTTATAGAAGATAACGCCTTCAAGTGCAAGCAAAGGCAAAGGTCGACGCAATAATTTGGGAAAGACCCACGTTAGGAGAGGTTGGGTGGAATAAATTTGGTCGCATTTCATGGAGGCCTCCAAAATGAAATAGAGTATAATCATGAAGGTACAAATGATGGTAGGTTGGACCATCATCTGTTTTCTCTTTGCATGCATGTGGTTGGTGACTGCCTATTAATTATTTTCATTTCTTTTTTTTATTACATTAGGTATTTCAGTTTAGTCGAACTAATCCTAATCCCCTAAGACCCCATCTCAAGAATCCTAGAGGGGGTAAACCTGAAAACTTCAAGATCCCTCAAGTTCCTACGTCGCGCATCGCTGCGTCTGCGTAAAGTCTTCACATACTGATTGTTCATGATGATTAATCACGGCTTCCCTTTGTTTCAAAGATCGTTCTCATCAACCTCCAAATTCCCTAGTAGCTCCAACTCCTACACTGCCGCTGGAAGTGAGACGTCCGTAATTGATCCGATCAAGGAGCTGTAATTATTTTCATTTCTATCTTAGCACTTGTGTTTCTACATCCCTGAAAACATCTATCAGTTCCTATTTAATTTTTGGCTCTGGTCTTGGAGGATCTTTGCCCCCTTCAGGGTAGTTAATTTGGTGGTTGTGGTAGTTGGACTTTACCCTGACTTGGGAGTATTATAAAGAATGTCAAACTGTAGCCGTGAAGATTGAAAAAGGAAAAGATTAGTACTTTTTAGTAATGGTGATGGACATGATTCCCTTCTTTCTTTCTTGCTTGCAAAATTAATTGTTTAGTACAGAATGTTAAAGGTGGAAAACAAATTTCTCTGGACAATGGAGTGCATGTGATTTGAGGGCATTGGTTCCTATTTTTAGCCAACAGGTTGATAAAGGGGATTCATGATATCAGAACAAAAATCAAACCGAGCCATCATTGCTTATGGTTTTGTTATCATTTTTCCTGATTCTGTGTCTCCTTTCCTTTGTTTGCTGATTCTGCTTACCAAATTAATTAACTTATTAGTTGACTCTACTTTGGGCTTTAAACTCTGTGCCACTGCCAAATTAAGAAAGGTTAAAGAAAAATGGATTTCTCTTCTGGTTGTTCAAAGGAACTTTAAACGAGTCCAGCCTGCAGATTTAAGAAGAACTTGACATGAGAATGCAGAGAGCAGAACCTGAAGCAGTCATGGTAGACCTGTTATGTCAATTTGGGAGCCATCACTTGTCTATTTCACTGACACACTTTTCGTCCTTTTGGTCAAACTGGCTTTTAAAAGAGACCCATGTCCTTGTCCATTTATTCCAAAGCGAACGACTAACCCAGAAAATCAGTTACTCCAGGTTGGCTTTTGTAGCCCAACACCTAAACACCTCCATAATTTCGGTCCCTTTACTTCATCATTCAAACTCCACACCCCATTTCTGGAATCTGGCCTTTCTTTCTAGTTTAGAGTGATCACACATATAAAATTTTCGCATGTCTCATGCCATGATTGTTAGCCAGATAATATCATTATTCTTCCAAAATAAGCATCATATTTAAATGGTTTCAAAAGAGGGTCCAAGTCCTTACGTTATGGGGCATATAGGACATGGAACATGGCTCTTCAAATTTCGACAAATCAGGTGATGTATCGAACATTGAATTTTTTAATGTTGCACGCAATGGAAGGTCACATGGGGAGAGTGAACTGAAGGGTCATGGGGAATAGATAAGGATGGTGGTGGGGTTTTGAGAAGCAACCTTTAGTTGTCCTCTTCCCCAATTTCCTTCTGCCCGCACGCAAATCCTTTCTTCATCCGTATTTCTCAAGCTGTGACATAACATGTGATATCATACCTCTTCTTTCTAAGAGGATTTTGAGGGTTGTCTTGTAACTAATCCAAGGTTACATGCTTACCCATGTGATATCTTATATTCATATATCAACCCTCTACGCAAAGGTAGACATGATGCTAGACAAGAGGAACCTACTCATAAACATACAAGTATTGTTATAAGGTACAGTTCATGACAAAGTTACGAGGAAGACACAGGATAAACCAAAGATAACTGATCAAGGAAGTTAGAGATCCAAAGGCAACTTAAGATTGATTCAGTTACTTTGAACGACAGTGATCAAACAGTTTCGTTTAGATCACGTTCTTACGTTTATATGCAAGCTAGTCACATGATCTACAAAATTAGGGTCATGTTCAACATTTGCGTTGGGTAAGAGATGATTGGTGTCCATTCACATATACCATTTAATTTAATATATATTATTTTAATTATTTAATATTAGTTAGTAATAAGAATTATAATTAATTTATTTAGTTTAATAATTAACCTGAATATTTAATGTTTTAAAACTTATTTTCAAAATTGATAATTATTTACAAATATAAAATATATTTAAAATACATAAAATTTAAAATTTTAAATGGTTATTTATGGAATTTTTAATTTTAAAATATTCAATTACAAATAATAACACTAAATATTTTATAAATAAATGTTTTAATTAATTTTTAAATAATTATTTTGATAAAATATGTTAAATTTTATTGATAAATATTATATAAGAGATTAAAAATAAATCTATTTATTTAATTAATTTATCTCTACATTTTTATTATCAGTAATATAAGTATAACTATATTGAAATTAATAACTAAAAGTTTTTATCTGAAAATGAATCAAAATCAAAAGTGAAAACAAACTACCCGTAATATGAACTAATTAAATATAAATTTAATATTAACATCTAATAGGATAATAAAAACAACATAATGAATCAAACATATTTTTATTTTTATTTTGTATTACAGTTTTCAATCAAATATATTATTATTATTATTATTTAAGGTGAAACAAATTTATTTTAACACACAGAAAATCAGAAAACAAAATTTAAAACTAAAACAAAAAACATAAATAAAACAAAATGGCTCTTACGCTTTTTCTCTGTAAGTGCAATTTCTGATAAACTGAATTAACACATCGAGATGTTCTATAAGATATGCAAATCATATCAAAATAATCCTAAAACTACTATTTGTTTTCTAATATTGACTACCCTGAGAAAAATGAGATGGAAAATATATAAAAGCTAGTTAAATTATGGAGCTTTTGTCAAAGTTTGAACTCCTCTACTGATTGATAGAGACGATTGGTAAGATGGCTATACTTGACTAGACGCTGATGTCAATAGCCAAAGTAAAGAAACCAACACTTTGTTAAAGCTACAAAACAATAGGTATCGACACTGAAATAGATGCTATGTATTCAAGCCAAGAACAATGACTTCGGTTAGGGTTGAAGACGACAAAATTCATTACTGTTGAGTTTCAATCACAACTTCCAAAATGGCAGTAAAAAAAAAGTTAATTATTCTAAAAAATATTAATTGTAGAAGTAAACAACCAAACAATATAAAAATGAGAAGAAAAAAATCAAACACGAAACATACATAAAAACTTCCAATGTAGAAAAAAAATCATGAGCCAAGTTAACAAACAAATCTACTAATTCAAATTAGAACTTGCAAGAGTTCAAAGATTACGAGCTATTGGTTCTTGCTTGAAACTATACCACAAAATAACTCCAAGTAATTCCACCAAATTTCATTATTGAGTACAAGTTGATACCCCAAAATCAATAACACTCTCAATTTAATTTTGAAACAAACACTCAAAAAATAACTTATTATTAAAACTACCCATTATAGAATGAGAAAGACTTCCCAAATCACTCTCACTCTCTTTCTTTTCCTTTTTTAATGTTCTTTTTACTCATATCGATGAACCCATGTCTTGTAGGTGATTGTTTCTCAACTAAATTTTAAGGAATTGTGCATATACACAGTCTCAGTCAGTCACACAGTCTACTTACATGATCGTTATACCTGGGACATGGGTGTGTCTATTTCAATTCAATCATATATGTCTTCGACTCTTGTCATCTACTCGTACACATTTTTAGTTACCTACATCACCTTCACACATGGCCATATATGATAGAAACACGGGCGTATTTGATCTTATAAGGCTATATAGGTCACTATTTATTTTATACACGTTCGCAGTCTTTACACGTGACTCTGTAAGTCAAAGACACAGGCATATTATACTTTACATGGTCGTATCTCTTAAAAGTGGCTTCAAATTAACTGTTATCTATCATGACTTCACTTGTTCATTATTCCAACAATCCGTGAGAATGTTGAAAATCATTGAAACTCACTTTTGTCTCCAAAAAGGGTTGAACAGTCAATAATTTCCCCGTTCAGCCCATTCTAGAGGAGACTCGAATCATCTTAATGATTATTTGAGAGTCACTTTGACGAGTTTATTACAAAGTTCATGTTTGCTCCGAGAACTATTTTTGTTGACATATCGACATGGTTCTTATCTATGTGAATTTTCTTCAACTGTAATCGTTGTTCCTTAATCATAGATCACAACAAATGATACTTGACATTGATGTGCTTAGTGCGAGAATAATATATATTATTCTTGCTCAAATCTATAACGCTTTAGCTATCACAAAATACTACATAATTATTTTCCTTGACATCCAACTCTTGAAGAAACCGTTTTAACTAAAGCATCTCCTTACCTATTTCCACAACAGTTACATACTCCAATTCAATTGTGGATAAAGCTACATACTTTTACAACTTGGTTTGTTAAAAAAGGTTTCCTTACAAAATTAAACAAGTAGCCTGAAGTGGATTTCCTATTATCAAGATCTCCAATCATGTTTGCATTTATATAACCCTCTAGAATAAGTTCCCAACCACCAAAATGCAAGCTCCATTTAGAATTGCCTTGTAAGTATCTTAAGATTCATTTCACCGCTCCCCAATGAAGCTTCTCTGAATTGGACAATTTTCTACTCATCAACTCAACAGTCTGTGCTACACTCGATCTTTTATACATGGTTGCATACATCAAGGAGAAAACAATAAATGAGTATGAAACAAAAGAAATACCATCTTTCTCTTTTTTTGTAGAGGGACATACCTTCTTACTAACAAAAGAAATACCATCTTTGTTTAATACATCTCTTCTATGACAACCACAATTTTCTATTTTCTTATCCTAAGTTATTTCCATGCCCAAAAGCTATTTTACAAGGCCCAAATCTTTTAAGTCAAAAGATTTAGACAAGTCCTCATTCAGTTTGCAAATTATCCTAACATCTTGTCCCACAATTAACATATCATCAATATACAAAAGAAGAATAATAGAGTTTCCACTCGAAATTTTTTGAAATACACACAAGGATTGACAAAAGTTTGTTTATAACTATTTCCTATCATAATCAAATCAAACTTTCGATATGATTATCTTGGTGCCTGTTTCAATCCATACAAGCTCTTCTTCAATTTGCAAGGTTAATTCTCCTTGCTTTGAATGTTAAATCCTTTTGGTTGCTCCATAGCTATCTCCTTTTCTAAATCTCTATGCAAGAAGAAAGTTTTGACATCCAGTTGCTCAAGTTCAAGTTTTAAGTCGGCAATTAGACCTAACACGATTTGTATTGAAGTCTATCTTGACTATTGGTGAGGAAATTTTATCAAAGTTTATGCCTTTCTTTCTGTTGAATCCCTTTACCACTATTCTTACCTTATGCTTCATCAACTTGTCACTATCCTTCTTTATCTTGAATATCCATTTATTCTTCAATGCCTTCTTGCCTTTTGGAAGTTTCACTAGCTCATAAAATTCATTTTTCTTTAGGGAATTTATTTACTCTTATATAATTGTGAACCAGAGATCTTTATATTCATATGACTTTTCTCTTATAAATCTTCAAGCTCTCTCTTAGTAGTAACTAGAAGGTATTATGTACTCAGATATCTTCTAAAAGGTCTTTTTTCTCTAGTTGACTTTTGAAGTTAAATATCCTTTAACATAGAATCAGGTTTCTACCCTTGCTTATTATTATTATCATTAGCCTCATCTACACCATTATCTAGATATGACTTATGTAGCTCACATTATCAGGTCGTACCTAATCATTAACCTTAGGCGCCTGCTTATATTCTTCGTCTCTACCTATGAAGTGATTAATAGAAGTCAAAATAAGGGAAACATTAATAGCACCGTAAGATGAACTATTGAGAGTACTCTCACCTATTTTAATGAGGTATGCACCTGATGAGATCTGGTGCGTTAGGGCATAAAAAACTCGTCTACAAGGGAGAGGCTTTTACACCCTTATAAGGTATGCTTCGTTCTCCTCTCCAGTCAATATGGAATACTCCTAAGTATCCACCCCCTCCTCAAGAGGCCCAGCATCCGCGCTAGCATACCGCTCAGGTTCTGGCTCTGATACCATCAGAAATCTAAAGTTAAGGCAATAGCAGGTGGGAGGGATGTTGGGTGAGTTTAAATTTAAAAAGATTTTATCGACGAAATTTACCAACGAAAAATTCCGTAGTTAAACTCAAAATTTTTTTATTCTGCCAATAATTCTCGTCTCTTTACCGAAGCATATCTTATACCGTCGTTAAAATTCATCGCAAAATTTTTCGGGATGATTTTTTTTCATATTTAGCGACGGATATTAGTACTGTCGCTAAATAAACATTTTTCCGTCAATTTTACTTATGGAAATAGATTTTCTGTCAGTAATTTGTAACAGTATATTTTTCGTCGCTAATTCTTACTTGTAGTGTTACTTTTATTTTCAAATAAAATTGGACATAACAATTACATAAGTAGATGTGAAGACATAACCAATTAGGAAAGAATTATGCAATGTTGAGTATGCCAATGATTTTTGGGGATTTTAAATCAAATTTTAAGCTTAACAATGGAAAATTTATTTTTATTTATTTACATTTTCTATTAATAAATCATTAAGACGGTGGATGGTGGATTGGTAAGTCAAGAAATTAGGTTCTACAAATTGGGAAAGTTCGAATCAAGTAAAAATGATTGTAGATCACATGCTTCGCTAAAGCAAATCGTGCGCCAACATTCCACACGTAATCACGGGGTTCGTGTAGTAGAGCCGTACCATTGCGTGGACTCACTCTATTGGTCCTTTTCCTTCTATTTTGTGTGTGGTGGAGGTCAGATGGTCCAGGGTCCCACTCCCATCCCGAGTAAATTGAAAGAGACTTTAACTCAACGCGCTGCCCTATGTCTTTCACCTGATTGGTGAATTTGAGTCACAATTTGGCATGATGTACGTGTCCACTACATTTTACTTTCCATCTAATAAAAATGCCTTGAACTGGTTTGGATCAGATATACCGAAAGCTACCGATTAATTAAAAATAAAGATATTTCATGATGTTACAACCACTCTTACGAATCGCTGGTAATTACGATATTATATCGGCATCGTTAATATTAAGTATTATTTTGAATAATTTTTAAATTTATAAAATAGTTTTAATGTTTTAAATTATAAAACAGTTCATTATTTTATTTTATAGTTGTACAGTATATTTTAATTTTTCTCTAAGAATTATAATAAAAATAAGAAACATAAATTTAGTTTAATTTATAATATTAATTTAATAATTATTAATAAATATAATTAAATTTAAAATATATTTTAAAATATATATTTCAAATAAATTTTGATTTAATAATTTAAAATACATAAAATAAATATTAGTTTATAAATAATATTTTTAAATTATTTATTTTAAAAACAACATATTTTTATTAATATTTTATTAAAATATTAAAAGAATATTAAAATAAATTTAATTTATTTTAAGTTTTATTTAATTCATAATTATTGTTAATAATAAAAATACTTATTATTATTTTAAAACAAAATTAATAATTTACAATAATTATAAAATTGAAGTAAATAAAATAAATAATTAAAAAATTTGCTATAATCAGTTGATATTTAACTAGCATTTTAAAATAAGTCAGTACCGATCAGTATTTAAAGTCGATACAACTAACTTTTTATTTCATACCATTTTTAGACTAATACGATACACATCGGCTAATACTAGTCGATATGAAACGGTATCTGCGATTATGATCACAATTAAGATCTCCATCCACATGCATGTTCATTGATGTTTTTCCTCTGCCTTTTTTTTTTTTCTTTCCTTGTCAGGTGGGATGGGAAGAAATAATGGATGGGTGGACTGACGGTTCTTGTTTGTGATCCCATGCCGAGGAGGAATCTTCTTGATAGCTCTATCCTTGCCTAGTCTGTCTCCTCTCTCGTTCATATCTACCCGTCTTTCCAAAACAATGCCTTCTCTTATTCAACCGTAACATGGTCTCACTACGAAGATTAGTTAGCAATATGGTGTAATTTTATAAGCAGCCTCACATCAAACATCTTATCCACTGTGTCCAGTAGAAAGGTATAAGTCTAACTAAACAAATCTCTTCTAAACATGAAGTCAAAGGAGTTACACAATTTGTGAGTTGTTACACAATGGATAAGGGAAGCTCAAAATTTCTTCCATTTGACTGTATTTTAGTCAAAAACTTGAATCTTAATAATTTTTTTTTTAACAATTACAATATTTTCTTTTGTTACTGTTTAGCAAATACTAACATTATACTTGTATTAACATTTTATTTATTTTAGGTGACCTTAGTCAATTTTCTAATCTTAATGTCTATAAAGCTGAACTTATCTTTTAATAATTTATTGTTTACTTGATAATGATAGTTTAATGAAGAATTAGTTCAAATTGCTTTGGAACAAACTGAACTTATAAAACTTTTTTTTTGAATTGTGGTTTAGAAAATTAACAAAGACACCTTTTTAATAGTTTAGTTTTAAATTTCGGTCTAGATTAACACTTTATGTTAATAGTTTTGATCAAGTTTCGGGCTCAATCTGACCTGATCTATTGCCACCTGTAAAAAATGTAAATTGCTAAACTTTCCAGATTTCGGGTCTAATTGAAATATGAAAAATTTTGTCAAATAATGTGAGTGGTTGGGTAAAAGAGGTCAGAAGTCTAAGTTTTTAAGCATCCTCAATTTTCAATTTTTAAGTTTTTTTCAGAAATATTTGGTAGACTTGTAACAGAATATATACCTAATTTAAGGTATCTTTCCGCCCAATTGGAACTTAGAAGACGTAGTAAGAACAATACACCTAATTTTTGAGTATCTTTCCGCCCAACTGGAACTTACGAAGACATTGGGAAAAAACCTAATAATTAAGACTAAATTCATGCGCACCTAAACCTATTAAAAAGTTGGTGAAATGACCCAACTTGTGCTTGGAACATGCACGTATAATTAGGAAAAGAATGTCAAAAAGACCAGGCGCGGAGAGCAGTGATTATCTGTGTGCGCGTGTGGCTCGAGAATTGTGGTTCTGTGCGCCCCACTTATAGTTAAAGCTCCACCGGACTCTATGGACCGCTGATTGCGGAGATCTAGTGGGACCCATATAACCCTCCTTGGATGCTCCGGTGGAACCCACTATGAGATCGGGCATTTGCTTGATTGCGCCTAAATCTAATGCCCCCGTAGAATCATTTTCCTTATTTTGCTGCACTCAACAGAGCGGAGGCCCTAATCAAAGATTTGAACTTCTTGTTGACGCGACGCCGTTGCTCTTTTGATGCAATCCGACCCAAACCCATCTGTATTCCGACTAAAATCTACACTTGCAACTCCGTATTATCCTTTGCTTTCTTCCACATTGTCACGTTATCTCAACATGAGGCATAGTTTCATCTAGTTATGTTCTGTAACGACAAAAGTACCGACCTCTAAGACAGAGGCTATCTGTCCTAATAGCTGAAATATCTAAATAGGATGCTTTTACCTTATTTGTAATTCAATTCCTCTAATTTTGCAATATCCACAGGAATAGGAATAGGAATTAAAATCTGTTCAGAAACCGAATACTTGCATCGGGCCAATCAAATGGCGAGATGGATAGGCTAGCACTCCCAATATGGAATCGGATAGGCCCCACAGTTGTCATGTTTCAAGCTAACATAACTGCTACACGCGCGAGTTATGCACTCCAATTAACAGTCTGGGCGTTGAAGCAAATCTACCGGATAAACGCATCTTCCTTTTTGGTCGTAATTTTTTTTTTTCATTTAATGATGGGATATGGCTAAATTTCAAAATTACTAGTAATGCCCTTTTGCACACTTGCCTCCTCTTTAAGTATTCGGGTCGCCCTCCCACCATGCCACCCTCGCATCCCCACTTTTAACTCTCCTTTTTCCACTCTGTCTCTCTTTCTCTTCATAGGGAGTGGACTTCGAGTTGGTCTCGGTGAAAGAGCGAAATGGCTGTGCCTACCATGTCTCACATTGCCTCTCTTGTAATGCTGCTGTCACTAACTTTGGTGGCTGAAGCAAGAATCCCGGGAAATTACGGCGGAGGTTCCTGGCAAAACGCTCACGCCACCTTCTATGGTGGATCTGATGCCTCTGGCACTATGGGTATGTTGATTGTGACTACATAAAGGTCCACTTTTTTTTTTCTTATAGTTCATTACTTATTTTATTTGGCTTTCAGGTGGAGCTTGTGGATATGGCAACTTGTACAGCCAAGGGTATGGCGTGAATACTGCGGCACTAAGCACGGCACTATTCAACAATGGGCTGAGCTGCGGTGCTTGCTTTGAAATCAAATGCGCCAGTGACCCACAATGGTGTCACTCTGGAAGCCCATCCATATTCATTACCGCTACCAACTTTTGCCCCCCAAACTATGCTCTTCCTAGTGACAATGGAGGCTGGTGTAACCCTCCTCGACCTCACTTCGATCTCGCCATGCCCATGTTTTTGAAGATTGCCGAGTACCGTGCCGGAATCGTCCCCGTTTCCTATCGCCGGTAATATCTCTTTCTTCCCTTAAAGAAGTTCTTAAACATGAAGTGGAGACCGAACTTAGAAACTATTTCGTTATAAAGGTTTATCCGTTATGTCTACAATGCCCTTGAAACACGAAGCTTGTCTTAGCCCACGTTTAACTTTTTTCCTTGGTTACTTTTTCAACTTTTTGACGACAATGTCCTCATGGCTTCCACTTATTCACGCAGAGTGCCATGCCGCAAGAGGGGAGGCATCAGGTTCACCATCAACGGATTCCGTTACTTCAATTTGGTTCTGATCTCCAACGTCGCGGGTGCGGGGGATATCGTGAAGGTTAGTGTGAAAGGGTCAAGGAGTGAGTGGATGACCATGAGCCGTAACTGGGGTCAGAACTGGCAGTCAAATGCAGTTTTGGTTGGACAGTCACTCTCCTTCAGGGTGGTAGGCAGTGACCGACGCTCCTCCACTTCTTGGAACATTGTCCCAGCCAATTGGCAGTTTGGTCAAACATTTACTGGGAAGAATTTCAGAGTCTGACTCGCAAAAATTTAAAACTTCAGTTCCAAGTTTCCGGCCATAATCTATTTCCTTTCTATTTACCCTTAGTTTGGGCGCAAGTTTTATTGTTGTGCTTGCTTTTCCCTTGACATGGTGTTGGGGAATTCATTCTTGGTAGTAGGGATAAAGAGAGTGGAAATGGGGAGGCTTTTTTTTTTTTTTCTTTTCCCTTTTGTTTCTTTGAATGTGATTGGTGTGTTAAAGTTTATGTAAGTTAAGTAGTCGGTTGCGGGGAAAAAGCATAGGGAGGGGACGACGGAGACTGAAGCGGCTGCTTAAAAGAATGTTAGCCCGCAGTCTTCCTATATATGTGTAGTTCAACTTCTTTTTATATATACAACGGTGAAGTGTATTACTTACTACGGTTTAATTTCGAGCATCATTTGGTTTGTTTCCATCTTCACTAATTTATAAGACTATGTGCTATGTTATTGAACATAACTTAATGGTAGTATGTTTTGGCACCATTTTCATTCATCAGGTGTTATGATTTACTTGTAACAGTAGAATAAATGCTTCGAAGCTGCTCTACTTGTCGTGGTTTGCTGGAAGAATGTCAATAAAATGGAAGCGCTCTTAATACATGGAGCTTTTCAACACAACCTTGTATTGTCAGGCATTGCATTATCTAATTGGATTATCAAAAGCTAGAAGAGCATGCCATGTTCTTTCCCGCTTAGATTTCTACCCATCTCAAGAAAGGAAACCTATGTCCCTTGCAGCTAAGGACTTGGAAAGTAAATCCAACATAAGCCACGCCAATCCTGAACGCGGATACAGCACTACTACTGCAAAAACGCACGGATTATTGTGTCTTCCACTACTGAACAGGAAACTTCTTAAAAATGCTTTAAACATATTCACTTTGACTCGAAAGCGACATCTGCTGTCACTTTTAGCAGCTCCAGCTCCCTCAGCGTGAAGGAAGCTAGTGTCCTACACATTAAAGTTTAACCGATTTACTTAAATCATTTTAGGATGTTGCACTGAACCAATGAAAAAGACAAGCGAGGAAGAATCTTCAATAGTCACAAATTAACCACGATACTTGGAAATTAACTCATCCATGGTCCATCAAACAGTATATAACATTGACCCTTTTTAATTTGTAGGGTTTAATATCATAACTTGAACAATATCCCCACCACAGCTGTTCTCCAATATAATTGTTGCCAGTTCCTACGCAAAATCAAGGTGCACTTTCCATGATTTCATTACTCAACCTTAAAACAGCAAAATTTCATTTTAAACCATCCAACCCTATTTCATGATCAGATGATAATGTGGATTTGACTTAATTAATTATGGAAGTAAAAGTGAACTCAATTTAAAAAGTTTATCTCAACTTTAAGTTGTGTTAAAAATATAGAAAAAACGTAATAATATACATCTTCTCAACTCAGACTCATCTAAAAGTCTTGCGTACAAAACTTTCCTTTGTAACTTTCTTATCAGAAAGGAGTAATTTTTATTGATTGCAATACATCGATTCTGACATTTAATTATAAACAGACGGGACAAACAGAAGCGTGAAGCTGGTTTGCGACTGCGAGAGCAATGGCAAATAGGAACGATAAAAACGAACCGTATCCAACCCGACTCGGAACAGAGGACAGAAAAGAGTATGATATTTAATTCTTTTGGAGCAACAAATCTTACTGGTAGCTCCAAGTGGGGGCGTCACATCACCTCGCATTCGCATTAACCAAACTTGCACATGGGGTGTGGGGCTGACTCTCTTCATGCTCTCCCTGCATGTGGTACGTACAGCGGAACCTTGCTTCTCTTGTTCTCGTCTCATGCTGATATTAAAGGTCTTTGGATTCCTACTACCCAAAGAAAAGCACACCTTTGGGTACCCATTTTCCACAAATTTTCTTCCCTTTTAAGTTGATTCCGTGGTGGGGCTAACAGCCTCGGTGAAAACTCCATTCAGGACGTCCAGAGGTTTAATGATTCCTCGTGATGGCTGCTCTTGCTCATCATACGTTCATACACCATGGGATAACATGTACGTGTCGTTAATAGGAAGAAGATGTGGCCAATGGAGTATGGAGTACGGACTGCTCTCTGTCAAATATGATTCTTTGTTCCTAATGGAAAACACCTCTGATTTGCGGGTGGCGGTGGTTAAAAAATATTTAAAAAATTATAAAGCAATTGGTTAATAATAGTTTATAAAGGAAAGACAAACATATCAATTCATGTATAACAACTCTTTTCTTTCCCTTTTCCTTCACACCTCCACTTTCACGCAAGACATTCGTTGTTTTGTTCAACCTTGGAATTGGGAAACATCGTCTTCTTTCTGTAATATAATTTTGTAATTTTTTTTTATAGAAAACGTCCATAAACTTAATTAACTCACTAACACAGCCAAGGCTATTGATAAGCAAAAATTACCTACCAGGAGCACTAATTCATAACTCCTAAACTTGAGCTATACTTCAGCATTATCTAACTGAAAATAGAAACAATAGGAACTCATTTATAAACATGTTTTTTTGACTCAACTTAGAATCATTCTTCAACACTCTCCCTTAATTTGAAGCTGCACAGTCCAAGCAATGATATGAAACACACAAACTTCTCTTTAGAAAGTGACTTTGTGAGAATATTAGTCATTTGCTCTTCAATGCTACAGTACCTCATTGCAATTTCATCTTTTGCCACCAAATCATGGATGAAGTAAAAATGGATGTCAATATGCTTCCTTCTGCTAAGAAAAGCTGGATTCTCGCCATTGCAATTGTTGCACAATTTCTTTTTTAAAATTTTGGTTGCATCCTTTTTATTTTGATGAAGGTTTGGGAGTATCCTCCTTAGCCAAACAACCTGACAAGTTCTACTCATAAAGTGGATAACGTTGTTGTAGCTTGCTTTTTTGAGCTCTATGTAATTGTTGACAATCCGATAGTGAAAAACCTTGCTGAAGTGCTTTTTGATCATCCAATAAACTTGCCAAATTGCTATCAATGAACTGGGCCATGCCTAACGTTTTTGTAGGCCTGAGATAAGTTAAAAAAAGGGCTATAATGAATCAACAATTGTATGTACACTTTAAAAGCATATTTTATTATTAAAATTTAATATTTGGTTTGAGTCGGGACAATCCCTTTGATCACCAGGTTCTTTAGTGAACCCTATCTCTTTAACCTGTGATCACAAGATTTTGTTGGGTGCAAGACCTATGCCTCTTATCATTGAGCTACGTAAAAGATCTGGCGACCAAAAGGAACAATACCTGATCAGTGAGAATCCCGGCTCAAACCAAATAGGATTTACTAAAGGACCTGGGGATCAAAGGGGGCAATACCTGACCGGTGAAGGTCCCGGTCCAAACCAAAAAGGTATCTCAGTGGTAAGAGTCGTGAGTCTTGCACCCAACAAAATTCTGTGGTTACAGGTTCGACTCCCCACACTTCCAAGAGGGGATAAAGTTCACTAAAAGACCTGACGATCAAAGGAGGCAATGCCTGATTGATAAAGGTCCCGGCCCAAATCAGAAGATAATTTATTAAATTAAGCCAACTAATAGACACAACCTCAAATAATCATAAAATAATAACAGAGAGCTCTTACGCAGGCACCAATTCTACTTCTCTCACATGCAAGGGTAACTTTACAAATTCATACAATGTGTCATAAGGAAAGTGGCCTAACTTACTCACAATAGTTGGATGAACTACAGTTCCTTCCATCAATTCAGCAATTTCCCGTTCCTGCATCATCACCTCTGGGATAGCAAGTGCCAGATGAGAACCTCTGAATCATATCAATGGTACTCATGTTCGGTAACTTGTCAAAACCTAGCGGCTCCCCCCAAACTTGACATTTTGTGAAGGCCTATGCAAATCAAGGAGAAAGATCGTCAGATATCTACACCTCTTTAGGACCAAAGATATTCATGAAGGTGAATAGTACACCGACATTGCTTTAATTTTTATATTTATTGAATAGTATTTGAACATTCAAAAATATGAAGTAGCCACTAAACATCTCCTCTTGAGAAGTGAATGTGTTTCAACTTCTGTTACCACTAAGAGAACAAGCAGCTGAAAGGAAAACTCGTCCCAGGGTCTTGTATGTTCATTTAACCAGAGAATAAATGAAAGAAACAGAGAATTGGAACGATTGATGCTTACTACTTAGTATTTCAGAATTATTACATATAAGCAATACATTTGGATACAATGTAACCAAATTATACAAAAAAATTATCAGTTTTCACCGTAATCTCATAAGAATTCAATCATTTCTTTTACTCATCATATCTCACTTTAACAAACAATTTGGAGACGTTTAGTTCTACTTCTGTTTTTCTGTTGCAGTTTTCAATATTTTGTTTCTGTTTTTTATTCAAATAAAAACAAAAACCTATTTGGTTGTTAATGTTGATGTAGTTGTATTTTATCACTAATGATAATTACATTTTAGATAAAACTTAAAGATAAATTATTTTTAATTAAATAAATTTTTAATCTCTTATATAATATTTATTAGCAAATTATTAATAAAATTTTGTTATTTTATTAAAATTAATAGTTTAAAATTAAGATTTTATTTATAAATTAATATTTATTTGAAATATATTTTAATTATTAAATCAAATTTTATTTGAATATTTATATATTTTAAATTTAATTATATATAATGTAATTATGAAAATTAAATAAAATTAAATTATTCATAATTTTATTGATGATAAATTTAAGTTTATTAAATATATAAATACAATGTTGAATTAAATTATTCATAATTTTATTAAAATAAATAATTAAATAGTATATATATTTAAATGATAGTAATTCAGATTGAAAAAATGAAAACAGGAAATAAAATTACTTTTATAGTTTTCATAATTTTAAAACATGAAGAAACTAAAACAAAAACAGAAACTAAAACTCAAACAAACAAAATTTTTTTACTGAATTTGAAAACAAAATAAAAATAAAAATAAAAATAGAAACAACACCCCAGTAAATAAAATGAAAGAATAGGAAAATTTTCTGAAATTCCAATTCCTTCTTGTTGCACTTATGTTCCTCTCGTTTCCGATAAACCAAACAGAAGAATGAATAAAGGTCATTCTTCTATTATTACACTTAAGAGCTTTGTGCTATGAATATGTTGATTTTTTTTTCCTTACGATAAAGAAAAACGATAACCAATTTATATTTAACGGTTGATTTGTTAATAATAAATTTTGATTAATAGTTTAATTAGATAATATAATTATTTAATTAACGATCAAAAGAAAATTTAACCTACAAGCATGTGAAGGTTGGGTTTCTATTTAGATTTTAGAATCTATGTTCATAATCATTCAATTAAAGAGCAAAGCCCAGGGATAGCTTTCGTTAGGGTAAAGCCCACAATATCTTGTCATAAGCCTGTCGTTATTGAAGAAGAACCGACGGCAGAAACCTAAAACTCAAACCTTATACCGCCTGGTGATTTCGAGAAACTTCAGATTAATAGTGAGAAAAGCAAAGCACAGGCATAGCTTTCGTTATTGAAGAAGAAGCCGACGGCAGAAACCCGAAAACTTATACCAAACCTTATACCGCATATTTCTTATACCGCTCACTTCGGTTTGCTGATTTCGACCCACTTCGGTCGGATCATAGCACTCAAAGATGCACGCTCCTGTTCTTGTTCTCAGTTCGTATTTCTTTTCTATTCCTCCAGTTCTTTTTTTTTTTGTCTTGTTCATCATTTAAAATTTAAATCTGATCTATGTAAGGGAAATGAGTTATCCATACATGTTTATGTCTGCTTTCAATTTTTACTTTGATCGCTGGGGGTTTTAGGGTTTATATCTTTTTTCTTGTGCTTCAAAGTTTAAGTAGTAGTCATCTTATCCTTCCAAGGTTTCAATACAACAATTTATAAGAATAATAAACACCTTACGAAGTATTAATGGAAGAGTAGGCTAAGATCGTTGCTTTCTCTGATATCAGAGTCGCCACTCTCTCGGAAATGAGGATTCTTCTCCTATAACATGAAAGAAACAATGATTTCTGCAACCGCATTTAAGATTTCTTAAGCTATATAGATATATACATACTTATATATATATATGTCTATAAACTAAAAAAAACTGTTTCAAGTTTTGCACGTACTGAACTTCTCTTCACTTCATTTCAGTTGAAAGGCTGATTTACCGTAATAGCATTTCTTGTTGTTACCACTGTGTTTTTGTTTTTTCATTATTCTAACTTTAATTAATATAATCAGAGGATTCTTTGAAACGGGAATCTGGAACCAAGGTTCACCATGCCAATATACAGGCTGCAAAGGTATAATTAATGCTTTATGATATTATTTAATATGGGTTTCTTTACTGTATTCTTCAGGCCATTCCTATTGGGTATTGTAAATGTTAACATATGATTACTTTTCGAATATACTGTTGCTGGTTGGTGTCTAAGATTCTGCATTATTTCATAATATGTGAACTTTAGCATACCCATTTAGTTACAACTACTACTGTCGTCATTCTTACTCAAACATGAGTCTAGATTGGTATTATTGCTGC
Source organism: Erythroxylum novogranatense (assembly GCA_029891385.1). Classification (NCBI taxonomy): domain Eukaryota; kingdom Viridiplantae; phylum Streptophyta; class Magnoliopsida; order Malpighiales; family Erythroxylaceae; genus Erythroxylum; species Erythroxylum novogranatense. The sequence continues at coordinate 89,616,598 of CM057234.1, read as the reverse complement.
TTATGTCTATGTTGTTTGTGTAAGTTGCAATTTTGTGTTTATTTCAACTTCTGGTTGAGTTAATTTAAAGAACAAGGTTCATTTTGCGATTCTCTTGCAATTTTAATGGTACGCCTTGCAAGAAAATCTTGCTGTTTAATAATTGTGTTTAAAACCCCATAGATGTGAAGTGATATAGATATTAGCCCTCCATAATGTATGCATACAAAGTCAGATTGCCTTGCTAATTAGTTACTTGGCAACTTTGATTAGTTTCAACTGATGAAAAATGGTATGCTAGCCAATTAATCCTTCTATGACATATAGTACTTACCTTGTTCTGATTTGACTTTATTTTGGCCATAGTTGATAATGACACACATCCATAGGAGAAGAAATATATACTTTACTTGGCTTTATGAACATTAATCTGAGCAATCCGTGCTTTTATCTTGGAAAATGAACTACTTGCTTCCTAGATTGTTTGGCTTGGGTGTTACTGTTATGCTCTATTATGGATTTGTTGGCGTAATGTTTGCCTCATGTATGACAGGCTGTTGCTGATATTATTCGCACAACCTTGGGTCCACGATCCATGTTGAAGATGCTACTTGATACTGGTGGAGGTGTTGAATTTGACACTGCTCACTATCAATATATGTGTATCTCTTCTGTTAAAATTTGACTAGTTTTATATATTGTTGTTCACTTATAGGAATTGTAGTTACAAATGATGGAAATTCTATCTTGCAAGACTTAGATCTGGCACATCCAGCAGCAAAGGCATGCTCCTCTCTCTCTCTCTCTCTCTCTCTCTCTCTCTCTCTGCCCTTCTAAGCTGAATTTTTTTTTTGTATATTATTGTTCACTTATAGCTTAATGATGTTGATCCCAGCTGGATTTACATATTGTGTGCTATTCATTTTTCTATGTTGGAACATATGTTTCTTTAGTCTTTTTTGTTATCTTACTTGACTTTTGCATTCTCCAAACATTATTTGTTTATTTTTCTTTATTCATTCGCCTTTTGTAGTTTGATTTTTCCCTTTCTTATTCTTGTGCTTCATTTTGTGTTATTTTTGTTCTCAAACATTTTCCTTTTGTTTGTCTATGACAGTCCATGATTGAATTAAGCCGAACACAAGATGAAGAAGTAGGAGATGGAACTACATCCGTTATTGTTCTTGGTATGGCATCAATTTCATACTATCTCACAATCTATTGTTCAGCATGAAATATGTCCTTTTCTTTGTGTTTTTGTTGGATTATAAGTTTATCTTTGTGTTATGCTTGACAATCTCCAATATTTCCTTGACATAATACGGCAGATTGCGTTAGTATCTAGAATTGTATATTGTATGATGTAACTGCTTAGTAGGTTTTATTATTGCAACTGATTGAAATAAATTGCTTGTAGCCGGAGAGATGCTTCATGTTGCAGAAGCCTTCATTGACAAGAACTATCATCCAACAGTCATCTGTCGAGGTAACATTATGTTTCTATTGGAATATTTGTCATGCTTGCATGAAACTTTGGTTGAGAATGTCTGCTTTTACTTGGTTTGCATCCTACAATAAAGCGTTGGGAGGATTCCATTGCTGTGCTAGACAAAATTGCAATGAATATTGATGTCGATGACCGTAAGTTTTTGTGTATTTTATGTTAATATTCTTACAAATATTATGTAACTGTCTTGGATATACTGATCTGTAGTTGTTTTCCCAAAAAGAAATTCAATTTATGTCATAAATTTTATTCTTCTAAGAGCCTGTTCGGTTCAGCTTTTGGGGAGTGGATAAGCACCTTTTTCCACTGCAAAAGCTGTTTTTAAGAAAAATTGAGTGTTTAGCTGTAAAATCTAAAAGTAATTTTTTCATAGAAATAACTTTTTTAGAAGCTGAAATACAGTTTTTTAAGAAGTTCAAATTTGGAGCTTTTCAAAAAAGCACATTTCATGTAGATTTTTCATATCAATTAATGAGCTTATTTTTAGTTACTTTTATCTTTATGTTTTACATAATTTTCACAATACTTACAAATACATCTTCACGTTTATTTTGAGATCTAAATAATATTATTTTATTTTTATATGTTTTAATATTTATTTTTATATTAATTTTACTTATATCATAATTCATATAAAAGATTTGGTTAGATATATTTTATTTATATTTTATATGGTTTAAAATTATATAATAATTAATATATTGTATTTTCATATTGTTTAACATATTTTAAATAATATTTATATGTATAAATAATTTTTATTACAAAATAAAATATAGTTAAAATTAAAAGTGTTTTTTATTTTTATATTGCCAAACAGTCTATTGTGTGAAGCTTTTTTAAAAAAGTTCTTTTTAAAATAACAGCCAAACAGTCAACTGAATTCTTAAAAAAGTTCTTTTTAGAAGAGCTCTACTGACAAAAGCTCTACTGTTAAAAGCTCTATTGAAATAAGCCAATCCAAACATGCACTAAGTTAAGGAAAATTTTGAAAGCTTTTTACAAGTTAGGCAATAGTAGCATTAGGACCCTTCTCAGGAGAAGGGAGCCAAACAAAAACACACGAGAGCAATTGCTGTAAGAATAAGAAATACTGTTTGAGTTATTGATGTATATATATACATATACCAATTGCAGGTGCAACAATGCTGGGGTTGGTCAAGAGTTGTATAGGCACAAAATTCACCAGTCAATTTGGAGACCTAATCGCTGTACGTATTTCTTATGGCATGCATATTTTTTCTGTGACGGAAACCTTTCTAACCTCTATTTAACAGGCCTGATACTGAATTTGGACTTGCAGTCACTAATAATTGTATTAGCATTTGTTTTAGTTCTTTGTTGTGTGTCCCAGCATATTTTGATAAGCGTAATTTAGAATAGTTGTGGGACCCTAGTTTTAGTTCTTTGTTGTGTGTCCCAGCATATTTTGATAAGCGTAATTTAGAATAGTTGTGGGACCCTAAAATTATAGAACTGCATGTTACAATTCACGTGAAAAAATTAGGATATATATAAGAAATTTTAAAATAGGAGTGTGATTGTATATTACAATGACAATTGAGTTCCATAACAATTTCATACATGCAGAATTATTTTTGCCTTGTTGCTTTGAATTAAGTTGAATAGTATCTTGTATGATTCCTACTTTAATGTTTGCTGGAAGAGAAGAGTACACAAATCATTAAAAACTAAATTCTATATTCAATGTTATTTAATTGTTCTGTGCTTTGTGCTAAGTCTTCAGTTAATGTCCAGGATCCAGCAATCGATGCTACCACAACAGTAGGTGTTGACCTTGGCCAGGGATTAAGAGAAGTGGATATTAAAAATTATATTAAAGTTGAGAAGGTACCAGGTGGGCAATTGGAAGATTCCAAAGTTCTTAAAGGAGTTATGTTCAACAAGGATGTGGTTGCCCCTGGTAAGATGAAAAGGAAGATTGTCAATCCACGCATTATTCTTCTTGATTGTCAATCCACGCATTATTCTTCTTGACTGCCCACTTGAATACAAGAAGGGTGAGAATCAAACAAATGCTGAGTTGGTTAAAGAGGAAGACTGGGGAGTCCTTTTAAAAATGGAAGAGGAATACATTGAGAACATGTGCATGCAGATACTGAAGTTCAAACCCAATCTAGTAATCATAGAGAAAGGGCTTAGTGATTTAGCGTGCCATTACTTAAGCAAGGCAAGTGTCAGTGCTATCAGGAGGTTGAGGAAGGCTGACAACAATAGAATTGCAAAGGCTTGTGGGGCTGTAATTGTGAACAGGCCTGATGAATTGCAAGAATCTGATGTGGGTACAAGTGCTGGTCTATTTGAGGTCAGGAAAATTGGAGATGAATTCTTTTCTTTCATTGTCGATTGCAAAGATCCAAAAGCTTGTACCGATGCTAAATAATGACCCTAAAATAAATATTTAACGCTAATTAACCATAATTACAACAAACACTTCCACCGCTTTCATCAGTTTTGTTTTATATAATTTAACTTCTCATCTCATGGTGCCCACTTTTGGTGAAACCCCTCTTTTCATATTCGTCTTTGCCATTCGGGAACTGTTTCATTGCCGTATCTTTCTCCTCCATTTCTGACTGTTTATTAAACTTCTCTCACGCACATTCAATGTTCCTTTCATCTATCTTCACCTTCTTTCGTGGAGGTTTCTTAGGGTTTCTTGGAAGGGGTTTTCTTTAAACCTTTTAGGGTTTCTTGGAAAGGGTTTTCTTTAATTTTGACTTTTGTTTGATCTGGTAAGAGGGTGTTGTAATATCCTAATGTTCTTGTTACCATGCAGGTGTCTACGATCCACTAGATGACAAGCTTTTCACTAGGAGAGATCGCTCTCAGCTCCGGCGAAGAAAAAGAAATGCTCGATCTGTGAGTGTTGTAAGGTTTCTCCTTCGTTATTCACCTACTTTTTTATCTCATCTATTCCGTAAAGATCGAAGAAGCTAGCTGATCCACTTCCTGCGTCATCCTTTTTTTTTTTCACAGTGGTAATGAAAATGGGATTATATCTTTTAAAGTTTAAGTCTTTAATTTATATCTGGTTTTTCAGAAAAATCTTAGCTACTGGTTATATCTTTCTCAAAGTTTGGATCTTTTTTTCTTTGTTATCTCATGGGTGCATCGGTGATTTCGTTGGGCTTTTGATTTCAGTGATTCTTATCTCGGTTGCTAACTTTCAGTTCTAAACAAATGCTTGCATCCTTTGACCTAACAACTTGTTTTTTTTTCCCTGACAGATTGGTAAAAGCTCTTTTGTTGAACATCGTACTTTTCTCCACCCATTCCGTAGTTTCCATCGACTATGGATCTTTCTGGTCTTGATGTTCCAGGTTAAGTTTGTGATTATTGATGTAATTAGTGTAAGATGTTTATATTCAATAAGTTCTTGTGTTATTCTCTTATCTGCAGGCTCTGACGATTATAGCATTAAACCATGGGCGTATTAATTTGGATGTCTTCAAAATAGTACTTAGTGTTGGGCTAGTGTTTATTGTGAGATGTTTATATTCAATAAGTTCATGTGTTATTCTCTTATCTGCAGGCTCTGACGATTATAGCATTTCAACCATGGGTGTATTAATTTGGATGTCTTCAAAATAGTACTTAGTGTTGGGCTGGTGTTTGCTATCATGAATTACATAAAGAGTAAGCTTGATTTCTGAATGAGTTTTATATAAACATGCAATTTTATTATTCAGAAAATTTTTTTCTCTTGGTAACTAGCCTGCTGCTTACAGGTTGTTTAGATGTTCTACTTATGTTTGGGGCTTACAGCACTGCACGAGGCATGGCTATCTCAAGAGTCGTTATTCAGTTTTTCTGGACTAGCTTTGCTTCAGCAGGAGTATCATATCTTTACTTATGAGTAGCTAGAGCTGTTTTGCTATCATTGTTTAACATTGCCTTTGTGCCATTACATTTCCTTCCCTCTATTGGTCTTCATTTTTAGTTTTGAAATGCTGCAGGCGGGTTCTAGATGAAAAGAATAAACGGAGTGCAAATCCATTCTGTTTCAGGATTTATATACTTGTGTTAGGTGTTTATGCAGTTGAGCGGTTGAATTAATTTCTCTCCGAACATTATCTTGTTAAAAATTAGGAATCATTTGATTGGACAACAAGAAATGTCATATTAGCTGATGTGAAATTCCAGCACGATGGTAATACTCATATTTTTATTTCATATTTAATTCGTATTTAAATATTTTACTTATTAATAATTTTAATTATATTATATTTTATATTATTTTATGAAGAAACTTGTTGGGGGCATATTATAGCAAATGCTGTAGAAACCTTAAACAATATGGATGAAAATGACAAATCACCTAAAAATTTTATGAGAAAAAAGAACTCTCGATTCAGGAATTGATAAATTGTGTGCTGCCACCATCAGAAAATAGGATTTCCATCTATAACTTAAAAAAAGGCTTATAAGTGGATTCGAGACAACGGATTAGCAAGAGAAGTAGACTGTCCATACCAAGGACAACGAGATGAGAAATATGATTACAAAAAAAGAAAAAATGTAAGAAATTTTAATAATTAAATTTTATATTTAATTTTTTAATCTCTTATATTTTACTATTTAAATTTTTATTGTAGGACAAGTAAGTTGTATATATATCAAATTTTGAAATGAAGGAACAGGTTGATGACTCCGAATTCTTAAAAGTTATCTTGAAGCAGTCGATTGTGGGGAGTATGGAAGTATATAAAAGTTTTTTAGATTGAAAATAGGTAAGTTTTAATTATTCATTATAAAAGTATTCAGAATCTTGTTATAACAAAAATTTTGTGACAGAGCATTTATAGGGGCCGTGAAAATTAGAATGATGCTTACGTTGGATTGTATGCAGTACTAATAGAGAGATTTGGATCTCACTAAGGTATTCCATATTGGAATATCAAGAATTCTTATGAAAAAAATGAGATGAAAATGGCTACGAAAAAATATTTCGAAAGTCGGATCATTCATCCTTATTTAAGAGCATCTTTTATCCGTGGTAAGTTACATATTAACAACTTATAAAGGTCCAAGATCAAATGGTTTAAGGTGTGTTATCCAAAGCAGGAAGGAGGCATAGGATTGGTTTCCCTTAAAGTTATAAATCAATTGTTGTTGAACAAGATAATTCAGATATTTTTTAACGATAAGGAGGATATATAGGTAATATATATGTATATTTATAATTTATCTAATACTAGCTTCTATCGCTTAAAAGTAGAAAACACTCATGGTCACTCGTATAAATGTTGAGATTGAGGGAATTCTATAGCTTTTTCAAAAGATTGATTAGAAATGGCCAAGTTACCTAGTTTTGTTTAATAAATGGTGTAACTTGAATCCAATTCACTTAAGGAATATGTTCAATACATTTAGGATGAGGATATCTTTAAATGCTAAAGTAGTGGAAGTGGTTGATGGGAATACTTGGAGATGCAACTATAAAGGAATGTCCACAATTGAAGTCAATATTCCAAGTTGCTATCTAAATGTTAGTACATCTCCGTATTTCTGGAGTAATAGCTATATTAAAGTTTGATATAAAAATATTAGACTTGAGGCTTTGTATTTCATGGAGTTAATATGTTGAGTTTCCTCCATACTAATTATTAGTTGTATGCATCTATGGCTTGATGGATTTCAGTCGAATAGAGATGCTTGACTGTTCTAATAGTTGGTTCTAATACCCTGCTTACCATAATTTGCGACTTGTTAAAATTGCAAAATATATACATGGAAAACATGCAGGATATTCTTATTTAGGAAGGGATACAAAATTCAGAGTGATCCAGCAGTTTGATATGTTATTATCTTTCTTGTTATCTATTTCATACTTATGTTGCACCTTTCACTGAAAGCACATTTCTTAGACAGCAGTTTGATATGTTATTATCTTTCTTTTCCATGTTTTCTGTATCCATTTGATGATTTGAGCAACGGTTGTATGACACTTTCTTCACCCTTTCAGATACAATGTCATTTATATGGTTGAAGAAGTTTGTATTTAAAAAAAAAAAAAAATTTCTTCGCCATAACTGTATTATCGCCACTTGGAATATTGACTTCAATTGTGGACATTCCTTTATAGCTATATTAAAGTTTGATATAAAAATATTAGACTTGAGGCATTATTTTCCAGCATGTTATTTGTCATGGGCATTATTTTTCAAGATGATTATTTGGAAACAAACAGTTTTTGCTTATGCAAATTCAGTCTAATTTGGACACAACAATTTGCAAGATTAATGGACCCTTAGTGATTATAAAAATTAGTTCAATACTTTTGATCATGAAAATTGAACACTTCATTCTCTTTTCTTTGAAATTTGGGTTTGTGCAGGATGTTGATTATGACGCTACTATGGCCACCAAACTTTCAATTGCTAAGAAAATTTTAATAGGGAGAAAGATTTGATACGTAACTCCAGTTGATTTCAGCAATATTTATCTGAAAATGAGGTATTGTGGACTTTTATTTCCTTTCAATTGATCCTAATTAATTCTTCTGTAAATATCCTTCAATTTCTAGACATTTTTGTTTCATTTTGAATTTCATAGTTACTAAACTCCAATTTCTTTGTTAATGCATCCTTTGAGTCAACTTTTGTTTTGACCTTCATTTTCCTCTTGGTCACAGGAATGGCTGAAACCCTATGCAGCATTCTGCTTTTTGCGTAATGCTTATGCTGTAGGAAGAACTTGAAAGTGAAGGAATTTTGGACTTCAATTGTTTGAGCCATCCATACATAAAGCACGAATTTTTACAGGATAGTGTATTTAATTTCTGGCTGTAATCTAGCTTCTTCATATGAATATTTACCCTTTTATTTGAATTCTAGCTATAAAGTAAATTTGGGTATAACATGTGGTAGACTAATTTGTGTTCTATTTTTTTTTCTTTCTTGTCTCAGGAAAAATTTGGAACTTCTAGGACGTTTATTGCTGCAAACTTTCTGAATGAATTTCAGAAGGGCCATTATGAGGTATATCGTCATGGTCTTTGCTGATAATGTTTGAAGTTCATCTTGTTCTCATACATATATATATAGATTGTCCGCTTGTGTTGAACCTCATATACTCGTCCTATTACATCGGGGAACCTTAATTAGGAAATAAATGCTTGATGGGAAAAATAGATGGGTCGTCCTTTTTTTAAAAAAACTTATGACTTTGTTGAGTTGGTGTCTCTTGTGGTTCCAAGCTTACAGTCAATATTGCTTCTTGTTGTCAGCTTCTGCAAAATCGTGTCCATTGCTGAAATTTCCAGTTTGGCTCTTGAACACACATTTCGACATTGATTTATTAGGCCTGCGGTGCAAGCGGTTTAGTTTGCTGATTTGTAAGGCTTAAGGTGTTAGGGGATCAAATGTTTATGTTCATACTATTAATTGTTCTTTGAATTAGTTTTATCTACATCCATCCTCTTTCTCACTTTATGTGAGAATCAAGGTGGATGTGATTTGAAGTTGTCTCATCAGATATGAGAATTAACCACTGTCCTTTAATAGTTTAGCAATTTAGTTGGAAAGATGGGTTGCATTGCAGTCAGTTTCTACCTTTCCTTATCTTGCTACTTTTGCTAGCATTACATTCTGATCTGTTTGCCACTAATCTTCCTATTGATTTCCAGAAAGCACAAAACAGAAGAAAAAAGAGGTGGAGGAAGATGGTAAATTTTCATAAAATGCACAGCTCCAAGCGATACAGCCTAGTCCTTCCATCCTTTCCTTTGTGGAAGATAATGTATGCTACATAAGCATTAATTATATGTCTTTGCTATTAATTCTAGATTAGGTTGAAATTGTGTTAATCACATAATTTAACTGCCAGTTGTTAGGGCGTAGGCGTTTGATTGAACTGAAAAGGAAAGGAAAGGCTACAATATTGAGTTATCTGCTACATTAGATAATGTCCCTTTCTCAACAAGTCCTGAGAAAGAACGAATTAAAGAAAATGTAAGTGCTTGTGTATCTTGAAACATCTTTTTTCCCCCTTCTGGGTTGAATATTTCCATTTGTACCGAAATTAGTGTGGACAATATATAAGGCTTAAAAGTCTTATATATTGTCCATCCTCATTATTAAAAAAAATTATTTGTTTTGATATTGTTGATTATTGAACCAATTAGAGCTTGGATAAACAGCATAATGCACTAGACTTGTCTACGTGTTTCTTTGTGCATTCAGTGGTTGTCATTGGTTAGTAGCACGGAGAAGTTAGTTCCTTTATAATCAGAACGTTTTAATTGTTGACGTTTGCACTTGTCTGTATTTTGAAAAATAAAACGACTAAGATATCTACTGAATTAGATGGCTCTCATTAGGAAGGTCAAATGTGGGGAAGTCATCTTTACTTAATTCACTTATTGCTTGTTTTGCTCTTTACATTTTTAGATCCTCCAGAAGATGAGGGAAATCATGATTAACCAGTCTTCTTCTTGTGATTTTAAAGATTTGGTGCAGAAGTTCATTCCTTAAAGCATTGGTAGAGAGATTCAAAAGGCCACATCAAGCATATTTCCTCCACATACATGCTTCATTTTATTCTGTACTATTTTCTTTTTTGTCAAAGTATGCACTATCAATAGGACAAGCAAATTTTATAGACTTGTTGCAGCATCCTCTTACGTTTAAATTCTTTTGTAGTTCTAAATTGAAATGCTGAACTAGTTTGGCCTAGACATTTTCAGTTGTTTTCTTTGTAGATCTGCTATTAATATATTATTATTAGTAACATTTTCTCAATAACTTGTACGCAGTATGTGACCAACATTTTGCTTATATAGACATTTTTTTTAATGAATGCACATAAATCAAGCAAGAAACAAGATTGAACACTTAAAGTCGTACATTATAATATAGGACTTCCAACGAAGAACTATCGATTAGTAGTTCATCAAGTAAAGGTATACTAAGGATGAAGGGATGGACGATCACAAAATTTATCCCTCTATTTCATATAACAGATACTTTGATTTTGAACTTTTCTTCAACTAGATCTCACACAACCTTTTTGCTATTTTCAGCCCACACTTTCAAATGTTCTATCTTTGCGCATTGATGCCGCAAGGATCTGGATCAGGTTTCTTGTGGGATAAAGCTGGCCACGTTGTTACCAGTTATTATGTGATCTGATCTGCAGTATTTCTGATTTGAAGTTATGTGTGTATATATATATATAGATAGATAGATAGATAGATAGATACATAACTTCAAATTAGAAGCACTGCAGATCACATGATAAATGGTAACAACGTGATCAGCTTTTCACATTATCTATATATATATATATATATATATATATATATATATATATATATATATATATATATATATATATATATATATATATATATATATACACACACATACGTATAATTACAAATCTATATATTACTAATTAGTATTAATTATAATTTAAATTTTCAAAACAATAAAATCCATAATCCTCCATTTATAAATCAATTTACTTTGAAAATATCATGAATATATGTACAATCATATTAATGTGCAAAATCAATATTGTTGTATATATGTATGCCATATTTTGCATAAGTATAAACTTTACTTTCTAATTTTTAATAATTTCTCGTATTCATTATTCAAGTCTTATCATGGATAATGAGATGTCACAAATGAGATGTAACATCCACCATCTATTTAATTAATGATTGAATTTTCTCGCACAATTCTCATGATTACACCCGTTTGTTTTGAACGTTGATGTTTCATATTTTTTAAATATAATTAATTAATTAACTAATTAGTTAATATTTATATCTCTTCTTTATTATTTATTTTATTACTATTATTATATATATATATATTTATTATTAATCCTATAATTTAAATATACTTATACTAAATAATAGTTAATGAATTAATTTTGATAATATTAAATGTTCAAAATTTTAATAATGTAATTAGTAAATTATATATATATATATATATATAACAGTGAAAAAATGGCAAGTTGAGAGGTCATTTTCGTGCAAATTGTTTTCTTAATATATATATATATATATATATATATTACTAATTAGTATTAATTATAATATATTTAACATGAATTAACAATTATAGGGTATGAAGTCATCTAATTTCAATGGTTTCTAGATCTATCGAGGCCATATTTATCTAAAATTCATCGTTCATTTTGATCTAATAATTCCTAAATAATATAGGATTGTATAAGTATCCAATCCCGATATAATTGATATAATAATCTATTAGTAAATCCTTGTAGTACATATATATATATATATATATATATATATATATATATATATATGATAAGTCGCATTACTTGTGTAAATATTACTTTTGTTATTATATAATTTGTGTATGTATGAATGTGAATGAATGTATTTTTAGATATTGGATAATGTGATTTGGATTCCGGACGGGGAGTCCGATGATTACTGGTTATTGTTTGAGAAATACAGAAGTGTGTTTTAAACACTTTGTAGGTTTGGGTTAGTTGGAATGCAACTGTTATGCTGCCGAAATTTCTATGACACAGGAAAGATAAGAATGAGATTTATGATTTTGTTAACAAGATGAGATATTGCATGATTATGAGGAATTTTATGATTTGAATTTTTGTTTAAGGATGAATTTTCAAAAAGAGAAATTGTTGGGATTTGTATACGATTGAATAAAGTGAATAAGAAAGAAAAGAAAAGAAAAAAATTTATACCGGTTTCGGATTGGTATAGTCTTATGGTATCCAACGTTAGTTTTTCTAAGTTACACGTTCTCGGATGTCGGAAATTTGTTTCAGGTCGATTGAATCATTTGTTTGTTTTGAATCCGAGCCAATTCGTTTCGCTTTCGATTTTTTTCGCTTTCATCAAGTATAAGTTTGCTCACGTTTTGTACATGTGTTCGATTATGATTCCAAGGTTGGGTTCCATAAACGGAATCCAACATTTGTGGTTGATTGCTCTGTTTTGTTTCTTTGTTTTCGAAAATTTGCAAATCCGAGCCTTTCGATTTTCCTATGGCTCATTAAAAATTCGATTTGTTTTAGATATGCGATTTCGCTTTTCCGGTTGGGGTCCGGTTCCAAGATCGGATCCCAACATAGGTGGTATCAGAGTCCAATAATAGGATCTTACTTGAGCATATGTGTATGAGTGACTTCTATGAGAAATTGATAAGAGTTTGTAAGGATAAAATTGACCTTGTGAAAATGTGAGCATGGTGTGTTTGTCTTTGTCATGAATTATTTGACGAATCTAAATGATTGTTTGATTGAGGTGATAAGTTATATGATCGATCATAAGAATGTGTATGATATTGAGGTTAGAATTTCATGATGATTAGGCTTCTTCGATCATTTTGTTGATTTGATTTCGAATATACATTTGTGAGATGAAATAAGGAATACTTGAAAGATGAGATTAATGATAGAGATATATGTATAGAAGTTCAAAAGGTTGATTTTGAATGATGATTGGTCCATGGTAAGATTCCTTAAGAATTGGACCATTGACTTGAGTCAAATATGCTAAGAAATATTGATTTGTGGATAGTGATGTTGACATGGTATTGGTGGTATTAGATACAAGTGAAACATTGTGAATAAATTGAGATATATGTATGATGAGGAATTAGATAAGAAAGTAAGTGACTATGATCTTTTAGAAGAAATTATTTGAGAGAATAAGTTACTTGATGATTACTCATGTAGGAATTTTGAGGACAAAATTCTTTTAAGAGGGGGAGAAATATTGGACCTCGAACTTTCTTGAAATTTTGAAGAATAAATTGACATTAGATGAGGAATTTGTGGTGAATTATTCATGTGCAAAGAAAAAGACAATTCAAGAATGTGAATTGTTATATGAGATTAAGATAAGTGAATTTAGCAAGTTGATGATAAGAGGGTATAGGTGTGTGTATGTTTTTGTTATTGATGTCTATGATTCATGGTCTAAAGTGTGATTTTAAGTTTAAATAAAATTGATAATGAATACATTGTTTTAAATGGAAGTTAAAAATAAAGAAATAAGGAGAAAAAGTGTGAGAATATAAAAAATTGAGAAAGTTTGACTTTTTGGAGTAGAGAGTTAACTTTTTGATTTAAGCATAATTTAAGAAAATGATCTTTATGAAACTTGTAGTTCCTGTTGAGAGCTTTCGGTTGCCATAAAGTTTGATATTTTTCGACATCGGGAGTGAAAGTTATGATTAGTCAAAGTTAAGTATTATTTTGCTTTGTTTTGTGAAAATGTCCATAAGTGTACATTTAGGTGTGTAATGTGATTTGAGGCAAATTATGGACTAATATGTTTTGAATTGAGTTCAGTGATCTGCATGAAAGTCATAGAAGATTTTTCTTAGCTTTTCAATGATGAATTATATGTTATTTGTGGATGTGAGAATTGGAAGATATGAAATTATAAAGTTTGGATGTGTTTTAGGATGACACATGTTTGGCAGAAACTTTGACTAAAAAATTGACCTAGTTAGAGGTGGAATTAGTCTTTAAGTCCTTCATGAAAGTTTTAGATTATGATTTGATCTTTCCATTAATGTAAAGTATGAAATTTTTGGACCATGGAATAGGAAGTTAAGATTTTTACAAGTTGCTGTTACTGTTTAGGGTGATCCGACCCTTGCCCGTTCTTTTGTGTTGGACCCTGATTTTTAAGTGAAATTTAGAAATAATAAATGATGTAAAATAAGTGTTTTATATATGTATTGTGGATAGATGTATTTATGCTTTAAGGAAATTTATGAGAAAAGACAAATTGGATTTTGATGTTTTTGATAATTGTGAAGATTTGTATGAGTTATGAAAAGTTAAAATGAATAAGAAGATTGAAATGGAAGTTGCAAATCAAGAAATAAAGAAATAAAGTGTGCAAAATTGAAGAATTAAGAAAGTTGACTTTTGGAGATTGAAAGATTGACTTGAGAGTTGACTTTTTGATTTAGGCAGAATTTGAGAAAATGATCTTCAGGAAACTTGTAGATTACGTTGAGAGCTTTCTTTCGCCATAAAGTTTGCAATTTTTTGATATCGAGAGTGAAAGTTACAGTCAGTCAAAGTTAAGGTTATGTTACTTTGACTTTGAAATGGTTTTACGTGTCGTATAGTGCATGTTGTGTTTTGAGGAAAAATTCTAGACTATATATTCTAAATTAAGTTCATGGTCTTTATGAAAATCATAGAAGATTTTCCAAGCTTTACAATGATGTATATTATGCAATAAGTGGATGAAAGAATTGGGAGTTATGAAATTTAGAAGTTTGTATGTGTTATAGGTTGACCTATATTATGGCTGAACTTTTGACTGAAAAATTGACCTAGTTAAAGGTTGAATTAGCCTTTAAGTTCTTCATGAAAGTTGACGATTTTGATTTGATCTTTTGTTTGATATAAAGTATAGAATTATTGGATCATGGAATAATAAGTTACGGTTTTTTACAAATTTCTGTTATGGTTTTAGCATGATTATTAGAGGACAAAACTTTGATGGGATAATTGACTACCTTAGAGGTCAAATTAACTTTTATGTCCTTCATAAAAGTTGTAGCTGACTTTCTGATCTTCGTATTGATATAAAATATGATGTGTTTGGACTTCGGAGTTGAAAGATATAATTTTTCAAAGTTGAGTTATGGCTTAAGACATGATTATTTTGGACAAAATCTTTGATGAGAAATTTGATCACATTAGAGGCTGAAATTGTTTTCGAGTTTTTCATGGAAGTTGTAGAACTTCCTTTGAGCTTTCTATTGATACCAAATTTGTCAAATTTGGAATTCGGAATCAAGAGTTTGAAAAATTAGGCTATATTATATATATATATATATTTGAAAATAAAAAAAACAAAAGCCCTCTCGCGATACATCGCCCTCGCTAGAAGGGTCTTTATATGAAAATTATTATTAAAATTTCTTTTTTATTTATGTAATTATTATTTCCATTTTATAGGAAATATGACCCTTTTCCGATCTTTTGCTTATAACTTTTCCGTCCGACATCCGATTGATTTAGTTTTCGAAGCGTTGGATTCCTAAGATAATTATCTACATCATAATGGGAACTTTGTAAATTTTTGAGATTAAATTGAGGTTGATTAAATTAATCAAATTGAGTCGGGAAATTTTCTGAACATAGTTCAGTATTTTGAGAAATTCGGGATCTGTGTTGATCCGATTGAATTGATTCTTGAGGCAAAATAAAATTAAGACATGGTGATACAAGTCATATGAAGAAAGTAAATTTCAATTTTGCCTCTAAGACTTTCAATTTCTGAATGGAAGTTCGGATTTGTGTGCAGTCTTGGATTAGGAACATCTGAATATTCTGGCTATAACTTTTGTTTTGGTAATCCAAATGAGGTGATTCTTGATTTGGATTAAACTAGAGAAATAGGGCTACAATTGTTATGAAGACATAGTGTTTCAATTTTGGGTTTAAGGATGTCAAGTTTTGGATGGAAATAATCATACTGGAAAATGATTTAGCATAAGACATATCTGAAATGTTTTGAGCATAACTTTTGATGTAGTGCTCCAAATTGGATGATTTTTGTGGCATTATGAAATTAAGACAATGAGGAACAATTATCTAGAAGGAAGTTTTGACAAATTCCTTTAAATTGATAGTGCGAAATATATCCGAAAGTAAACATGACTTAAAGTAAAGTTCGAGGGCATTTATGGAACATCACTTAAAGAGTTAAGGATTTTAGACATATAAGTAAGGGCATATGGGTCTTTAAACACTCATTAAATGACATGGCCTTTTAAAAACAGCATGGTTGTCGTTTGTACAAGTAGTAGCACGATACCTTAGGGAAAGAAAGGAGAAATAAAAAGAAGAGAAGAGGGAATGAAGGTTTCGGCTATGGAGAAAAGATGGGAACCTAGGTTTTCGATTTTTCCAAAATTCCAAGATGATTTTCGTGCTTATTTCAAGAGGAAAAGATGGAAAAGGAGGAAAGCTTCCCATGGGGCTTTGAAAAATCCAAAATTGGAGGAGTTTGAGGTAAGAGGTAAATTTTCGATCTTCAAATTTTTAGTAAATTATTGGTTTAGAATCATAGATAATAGTATGAGTTTGTAAAATCTGATATCAATTTTGAAGATTATGAGATTGATGATATTAAATTTTGGATAGAAATTAATTAGGGTTATGCCCAATTTTGGATTTGGGGATTTTAAAAATTTATGATTTAGATAGGTTAAATATATGTGAAATTAGTGTTTGCTAAGCTCAATTTGAGAAATTATGTTAATTATGACCTTGAATTTGGGTGAATTGGTTTAGGAAAATTTCAATTGGAAGAAAGAAAGAAGCAAGGATCAAATTTGAGCTAGGAACAAGCTTCTGGCATTGATTCGAGGTAGGTAGTATGTTTATTTATTGAATTTTAAGCTAAGCATGCATTATTGAAAAATCAAGAAGCAGAATTTTAAGAAATTGTTGATTATATAAATATTTGAAAATTATGATTTTCGAATGAATAAATTCAATGCTTTCGAATGTTTTGAAGAAAATACAAGATTTATGAAAATCATGTTTTCGAATTTTTGAAAAATTTGAACAATGCTGCTTTATGAATTTGAATATGTTTGATTTATGTGTGAAAGAAATAAATTGCATTCATTATTATGCATTTGATTTATATGTGATTAAATTGATGAATTGAATATGATTGTTATATGAATTGATGTGATATGTGGATATGTGAGATGAAAAAATTTGAAAATCAAGATTTCGAATAGTGTCTTCGGGCAATTCGAATTTTCGTTTTCGCTTATGTGTTATGTGGGTTTGGTCAGGTCCCATAAGTGGGACGAGTGCGCACTTGTCTATTTTTAAAGCCTTCTCTCGGCTGTCCGTTAGTGACATGGAGCTCCGATTACGGACTCCCATAAGTCACGGCTACACTGGACCGCTATGTAGGAAAGTGTAGTATGTTCCGTTCACGGCTGCACAGGACCGCTATGCGGGAATGTGTAGTACGTTCTGTTTTGGATCGAACCAAACCATTTGATGTGTTATGTGTTTTTGTTTTGTTTATTAGTGTGATGCATTGCATATTTTGAAAATGTTTAAGAAATATCAACTTTGTTCATGAAATGTGAAAATTTTGAGAAATAAACAATTTTAGATTTTCAGTCGAAAATTTATTTGAAATTGTTTGGCAATGCTTTGAAAAGTTTGAGAAATAACGGATTTGCCAAATCTTTCTAACGTGAAACTTCTGAAATAAATGGCAAAGGTTTTTGCAAAAATGTTTTTGCTTATTCTTCAATTTATAAACATATTATCCACGAGCTTTGTGCTCACTCCCCCTTTCATCCCCATCTTCAGGTTTTCGAGCAGGAAATCGGATAGAAGAATGTCAAGACTTATGTTCAATTTCGTTTATTTTGTGTTATGTATTTGGGATTATTGGTAAGAGTATATAGCCTGAATTGCCATAATGTGTTGTAAGTGTTTCTTTTGATGTATGAGAGGATGAAATTGTGTATAATTGGGTTGATGTATATGAATGAGGAAGTTATGTACGGATTTGAAATTTATAATTGTGAATGATTTTGGAATTTGTATATGAAATTGTGTATGATTTTGGAATATATATTTATGATTGATTTGGGAATTAGATTGAATTATGAGACTAGTATATTGAATTGAGAATTATGAAAGTGTTAGGTATAGGTTTGCGTTTGCTGGTGTTTGGATTCCGGAGGGGAGAGTCCGATGATTCTGAGTTTTGTCTGGGATTATAGAAGTGTTTTTAAACCCTTGTAGGTTTTGGGTTTTACGAAAAGCAGCCGTTATGTTGCCTAATTTTTGATAAAAAAAGTGGTTATATGACAATAGAATAAAATAAGAATTGATTAAAGGATGAAATTTTGGGATATGTATGTTTTTATAAGTTTTACGATTTGTACGAAAGATAAAAAACATGATTAAGAAAAAAAAAATTTATACCGACTTTGGATTGAGGTTAGTCTAAGGTTTCTAACGCGATCGTATTTCTCTGTTATTTGTTACCGGATGTCGGATAATTGTTCAGTTCAATTACTCCGTTTGTATGTTTTGAATTCGATCTGTCTTTGTGATTTGGTTCCGCATTTTGTTGTCCGATTCGATTATTCGATTCTTTTTCGTTTTGACCGTTCGATACTTTCGATGTATGATTTCCGTTCTTTCATTTCGGGTACTTTGTATTCGCTATCCGATTTGCTTTCAGTTTCACCTTTTGTTTCGCTTTGTGATTTTGTTCCGCCACTTTGTGTTTTCGCCTTCGCTTCGCTTTACGTTCTGTTTTTCATTTTCGGCTTCTGTTTTTTGGTTGGGATCCGGTCTCCGGATTTGGGTCCCAACATTTTGTTTCTAATTTTTCCGTCCGACATCCGATTGATTCGATCTTTGAAGCATTGGATTCCTAAGACATCCCTTATCTCTTCATGAAAATTTGTGATTTTTGAGATTCATTGAATCAAAGTGAGAGAATTGATTTCAGAGTTTGAGTTGGACATTTTTCAGAACATGTTTAGGTATTTTGATGATATCTTGATATGTAGAGATCCAATTAAGTTGATTCTTGTTTCTAAATAAATTAGAGACATGGGACTACAAGTTATCTGATGGAATCAAATTTCAATTCAGTCCCAAAGATTTTCAATATCTAAATTGAAGTATTAAAGTTATAAGAATATATAAGGGCAAGTTGGGCATGACACTTAAGTCTAAGAGTTATAAGGCTTATATTGTAGAGCAAAATGGACATTGCCCCCTCATTAAGAGTATGAATTAGAAGAAGAAAATTGGGAATGGGAAGAAAAAGAAGGAGAAGCCGTGGAAGAAGAAGAGAAGAAGAGAAAGCTAGGGTTTGGAGAGCTTTGAAGATTTTGAAGATTTTGAAGCCAAATCAAGTAAGTATAGGCATCCTTCCACTTGATTAGATGAATGAAACATATTTTGATCTTATTTAAGAGAGGATTATGTGTTAGAAGTTGTCGAATGAGTTAAAGCATATGTTTGGTTTTTAGGGTTAATCACTATGTTTTTTGTGAATGATCTTTGAGTTGAAATGAGTTGGAAATGAAGTAGGAATGATGATTTAGGGTTAAGATGAGTTATTTGTGAATTATGGGAAGTTTGAAGATGAAAAATGTCGAAAAACAAGGGTTCGGGAAGGTTTCTGGTCCCACACATCGCGGCGCACGCAGGCATCAACGTCGCGGCGTGCACAGGGGCCCACGTCATGGCGCTGCAGTAAATACCAGCGACGCTGCGCGCGCATCATGCCTACGACCTTGGCGTGGAAGCGCCAACTTTTTCGCCGCGACAAGCTCCTGTTTTCTACACAGACATATTTTGGCATTTTAGCCATAACTTTTGATGTAGATGTTTGAATGAAGTAATTTTTAATTCGTTGTAAACTGGAGTCAAGGGTCTAAAAGTTTTATGAAGAAAGGAAGTTTTGAATCAGTCTTTAAAGTTCTCAAATTTTGGATGGAAGTTAAGCATAGAATTTTTGTTTCAGCATGAGTTATGGTTCAAATTGTTAAAGTATGACTTTCGGATTTCTGAACCAAATTGAGTGAGTTTGGTGTCTTTGGAAACTTAAGACAATGGGGAACATTTTATAGAAGATAATATTATCAGATTTTGTCATTCACTTGATCAGAGTGATCATGGAAAATTGATCCGAATGTTGGACTTTTGGAAGAGTTTGAGTCTTTAGAATTTATGGGTCCTCAAATTTGTATTCCTATTGAATGAGATTTTTACATTTGATAAAGGGAATCAAGGAAGGCAAGAGGATCAAAAGGGGAGGCATCTTTTAAGCATGTATTCAAGCAAGGAATTCAGGTGGGTACATGTTTATAATTGAAATAAACTACTACTGTTTTCTTTAAATCAAAGAAGTTTTCTGATTTCACTTGCATCATAAGTGCTGCATTATTGTTTATGAATGACTTGTGAAATATGCTATATGTTGTTACATGATTTGAGCGATATTTTGAAAAAGATGCATGTTATGAAGTTATGTTTTCAAGAATGGTTTTCAAGATATTCATCAAGTATATGATAAGCAGGTTTTCAAGAAAAGTGTCATTTTGGGCAACAAGTTACAAGATTTTGAAAGCTATGTGTTAAGTGGGTTTGTGGTAGTCCCTCAAGAACCGTCACGTGCACGTCGACCCAAGAATAAGCTTCTCCCGCCTGCCCGCTAGTGGCACGGAGCTCCTTCAAGGACTCCCTCAAAAAACTATGACTACACAGGACCATTTCGATGGAAATGTGTAGTGCGTCATGAATTTGGACTTACCCAAACTATTCTGATGTGTCTATGTGCTCATGTTATGTTTGATCAAGTTTGATGCATTCATGATTTGTAACTTATGGATTTTGGTTGAAAGCCTAGAAAACATGTGTTTTATAAATTCCATGAAAGTTTTCTAAGACAAGTGAACTGTTTTTAAGGTTTTTGCTTATCTTTATTATAAATGTGTATCCATGAGCTGTAAAGCTCACCCTCCTTTTATCCCCATCTTCAGGCATCAAGATGGAGATCAGATGAAAGAAAGTTTAGACGTCCGTTCGTTGCATACATGATTGGCTTTTAAGTTAATTGGTTGCAAGATTCAGATTTCAGACATGTTGAGCATTTTTTGGATTTTTGTATCATGTGCATTTGGATTTTGATATTGATGTTGTAGCATGACTTGGAATGCCATTAAGATTTTGTAAGCATGTATATCATGATGAAATTGATTTATGGATTTGTATATGGAATGGAAAAGTGAATTACGGTTTGTGTAAATGAATTGTGAACTTGTATTATTGAATTGAGATATGGGTATGATTTGTGTATGTATGAATGTGAATGAATGTATTTTTAGATATTGGATAATATGATTTGGATTCCGGACGGGGAGTCCGATGATTACTGGTTATTATTTGAGAAATACAGAAGTGTGTTTTAAACACTTTGCAGGTTTGGGTTAGTTAGAATGCAGCTGTTATGCTGCCGAAATTTCTATGACACAGGAAAGATAAGAATGAGATTTATGATTTTGTTAACAAGATGAGATATTGCATGATTATGAGGAATTTTATGATTTGAGTTTTTGTTTAAGGATGAATTTCCAAAAAGGGAAATTGTTGGGATTTGTATAAGATTGAATAAAGTGAATAAGAAAGAAAAGAAAAGAAAAGAAAAAAAATTATACCGGTTTCGGATTGGTATAGTCTTATGGTATCCAACGTTAGTTTTTCTAAGTTACACGTTCTCGGATGTCGGAAATTTGTTTCAGGTCGATTGAACAGTTTGTTTGTTTTGAATCCGAGCCAATTTGTTTCACTTTCGATTTCTTTCGCTTTCGCCAAGTATAAGTTTGCTCACGTTTTGTACATGTGTTCGATTATGATTCCGAGGTTGAGTTCCAGAAACGAAATCCAACATTTGTGGTTGATTGCTCTGTTTTATTTCTTTGTTTCCGAAAATTTGCAAATCCGAGCCTTTCAATTTTCTTATGGCTCATTAAGAATTCGCTCCGTTTTCAACATGCATTTCCGCCTGTTCTGGTTGGGGTCCGGTTTCGAAATCGGGTCACAACAACTTTTCTATCTCCTCTATTCCATAAAGATCGAAGAAGCTAGTTGATCCACTTCATGCGTCATCCTTTTTTCTTCACAGTGGTAATGAAAATGGGATTATATCTTTTAAAGTTAAAGTCTTTAGTTTATATCTGGTTTCTTAGAGAAATCTAAGCCACTGGTTATATCTTTCTCAAAGTTTGGATCTTTCTTTCTTTGTTATCTCATGAGTGCATCAGTGATTTCGTTGGGCTTTTGATTTCAGTGATTCTTATCTCGGTTGCTAACTTTCAGTTTTGAACAAATGCTTGCATCCTTCGATCTAACAACTTGTTTTTACGATGGGTTAGTACGTTGTGATTTGATGATCTACAGGATCTGTATACCCTGGAGTCGTTTTCTGTAAAAGATTATGCGGGGTGTCAATCATCAGGAGGTACGAGTTGTTTCTACTGTCCATATAGCTATTGGAATGTATATCATCATTGGAAAGTTGGGAAAAGGAAAACTTTTAACCAGCGATGTTCATCAGTTCATTTCCTAATGATAGTGGGGAAAGCATGGAAAATGCATTGAGAGCATGCTGCAAGGGAATCAAAATCGGTAAAATCCTCATCCATAGCAAGGGTAATAATGGACGACAGGTTTGTAAAGGATACTGACCCATATGCCTCATTCTTGTAAGAAGAAATAGAAACAGGAAATTTACATGGCTCCGGTGTTTCTGTAGTTGATCTATGAGAAGCTACCTACAGATATATCAAGTCGGCAAGTCCTGTTGCTTGACCCAGTTGTTGCTTCTGGTTTGTAAAGCCAGCTGCTGAACAGGGAATCCTGCAATGATATATTGTTATTTCTTTTGATGCTGCTGTCTCACATCTCCAGATGAACAGGGAATTCTACAGTGAAACCTATATCATTGCTTCTCAGCAAGGGCGTTCCAGAATATAACATCATCTTCCTGAACCTTATAGCAGTAAGTCTCAGTGATTTTATTTTTCTTTATGAAGTTACTACATTAGTTCTACATACGTCACACTTGAACATTTTAATACAGGCACCTCAAGGAATCCATGTTGTTTGCAAGAAATTCCCAAAGCTCAAGATTGTTACATCAGAGATTGATGAGATGTTGGACAAAGATGCCCGAATGATCCCAAGTATGGGGGAATTTGCAGATCAATTCTTCAATATAGACAACAATTAGCATTCACAAAAGTGTTGCAGCAGCCAAGATGCCAACTCATAGAAATTATCAGAAGAGATCACTTTTTTTTTACTTTTTTTTTTCATTTTGTTCTTGTGCATTCAATTTTGTTCGACCTAGCAGAGAGCATTCATTCTGGTAGATCATATAGAACATAGTGCCAAAAATAATACTTGTTATATATAAAATAATCACTATAAAATAATCACTAATATTAGGTCTAAATCATTTGGGCACTGTATGTTAATTACAATCTGAGCTAATTTGATGGAGAAATGGAAGTGTCTATGTTAGGAAGTGTCATCTTCCATCCACCAATTTTGATCGGCATTAGTAACGGAGATAAATTTATCAACATTTTGATAATTTTAAAAAATTATAAATGGTTAAAAGTAATTAGTATACAATGTTACATTTATGTATATTAATGACTTTTAAGTTGTAGGGTTTCTTTTTGAGTCAGTTCTGAGTCTCTAGACCTAATGCTTGCAGTTTTGATATTATATATTTTGAAATGTTATTTTTATTTGTTGAATTTTAAATTGAAACTCGAAAATGATTGCAAATTATTTTAAATTTATGTTATTTTAAATTGTAACCTGAAAATGATACTAAATTAAACAATTAACCCAAGTATTTGACATAATTTTCCATTTCCATCTACGAAACAATCCTACTAATCTACAATAACAACTTAGCCAACTAATTAGACAATTCAAGCACCGTTATTGAAAGACAAAAATCTAAAAAAGTGAACCCTTATGTCGAATTTATCTACACATATAGAGAAAGAAGTTTATATATTTACATTTGGAATCACTTCAAAATAATGTTGTAAGAATCTTTTTTAATTAGTATATACTCATTTTATAATTACAATTATCGGTTTTTCCTTTGTCTCAATTCTTCTTCACATTATTTTGTTTAAAATTAAGATTATTCTCCATATCATTATCTATGATTATTTATTTTATTTGAGTCCATATTTTTAACATTATTTTATTTAAATTTAAGAATCATTTGACTAGACAATAAATGTGATCTTAAGCATAGTGAAATGTAGCATGTTGGTATAACCTATATTTTAGTTCCTTATTTATCAAATTATTTTTAATTTTGTGTTTGAATTATTTTACTTAATCTTTCATCATTAAAACATGATAAGAATTATAATTATATTATATTATATATATTATTTTATAAAAACTTGTTGAGAATATAGTGTCGTGAATACAAAATTGTCGTATATATATGGACTAAAAAATTATATGAAAATAGCTTCTATACATTAAAAGTTATACAAGACTAATAAAAACAAAAGACATTACAAATTAAATACTGAAACAACAATTATGTGACTAAAAAAAAGCAATAACTGTTGATTTGATAAACTAGTAACTCTCGGAGAAGACCGGAGAACCTGCAATTGATATCATATATCAATTTATTAGTATTTTAAATAAGTTATTTTTAATTTTAAATTCAAATTTATTTAATCAAGTGCCTTAAATAGATCAATCTTTAAGGAACAACTCTTGATTGAAGAATTAGAATTATAATCCTTGAAAAACTCATGAGCAAAGAGTAGTGGAGGCAAATGAGGACCCTTTTCTTTTACCTGCTTTTCTTCCGAACCTCCTCATTGGGGTAGAAGATATTATAATAAAGGCCTCTTCAGCTAGACAATCCTTATCTACATTACCTATCATTGACTAATTTTTCTCATTTGTTATTAATCTCTCCTTATTATTCTCGTTTAGGATAATATTAACATTAGGAGCATCCCGAACTCTATTGAAAATATCCAAAACATTACATGCTTTTCTTAAGATTTGGCATAGGAGCCATATATCTCTCTAAAGGAAACTCACTAGTATATGTACCAACCTCCCTTTCCTTGGTGTTTTTCATGTGCACATTACATTCCCTAAACACCTTATGTTGCTCATATTACTTCAAAATAAAGGTAACCTCATCTATAGAGTGAGCTTTAGTTTGAATTTCAACCTAACTTTCCATAAACTCTGTATGTCTCCACTACTTAGAAGATTCACATCCAGAGAGAATTTAAGGATCAAGCAGTTCTCCTCAATCAAAAGTAATAAAAATTAATTATAAACATAAATTCAAAAAGTAATGACCACCCCAAATTAAAACAAATAAAAGTATTGAATAAGGTTAGACAAACTATCAACCTTGTTAAACTTATCTAAAAATCACTTAGAAAATAAAATTTTAAATTTTGAAATAAATAATATGCTATTTAACCCTAAAAAGCTGTCATGAAAACGAAATTGGATAAAAAAGTTTAACGTTTAAAAGACATTTTGTTTCTTAATTTTATAAAGAAAACACATGAAACAAAATTAATTGTTTATAATACAACAGGGGCTATTCTTTCATCTCTATATTTTCTGATGATACTAATAACCTGTCAACCAGACTCTGTACTTTCTCCTAAGTTGCGAGACATTTATAACCTGCAACCCTATTTGGTAACATCTTTTGTTTCATTAATATCCATTCAGACCTATTTTGTTAACGTAAAGAAAGCATCTTTTAAATTTTATTCTTTGATGAATAGTTAAAACCCCAAAAAAAGAGGGATTATGGGCGAAATCATAGTCCAGAAAATCAAATCAGCAAATCAACCGAAATTAGATAGGACCACAAATTATCGCCGTCTGTGGGAATCGAACCCACGACCACATGGTTAAAAGCCATGCGCTCTACCGGCTGAGCTAAGACGGCTTCCCTGCATGCCAACCTCGGCCTTTGCAATCAGTTTACATATTAAGAGCCGTTGTCTTTTCGGGCCATCGTAAATTTATACCAAATAAGAGTACTTGTATTGTTTTTGTTTAAACGTTCATCTAATCTAAATCGATAACCAAGTAAATTTTTTTCTCACATTCTAAGAGATTTATTAATTACATAAACCGCATAAAGGTCACAAAAACAAATTTTGCTTATTTTTACTTAAAAATGTATATTTTTAGTATCTTGAATATGGCAATATCTTAAACTTAAAATTATTTGTTATGCATTATAATTATTATGTAAGGTTTTAATTAGTGTAACCAAGAGAGGGAGTTTTTGAGTTTTGTGGCTGTATAATTGTTGCAATTCAAGAAATAACTTGAAGTAGTCTTTTTTTAAGGTTACTCTAAACATCAAACAAAATTAAAGGATTACTCTTTATTCACGACAAAGTAAGATATTCACGAAATTTCTTTTTGTCCGTAGAAAAGAAGATATTGTATAGGATTTCTCTTCACCTATTAAAGGTAGAAGATAATGAATTCCTAAGTGGAGCATAGAGACCGGATATAGGTTAATGGTTGTTTAATCGAACTACTCAATCATTTTTTTTTCACTTTCCTTACTCTTTTTTCTCACTTTTTTTGTTTATTTCATATAAATTTTTATACTAATTTATTAGAATGAGCAATTCATTAATTGATTTCAAATAAAGACTTTCATCCTCCTATCGTGAAACATTTAAGGATCAATAATTGATACCATAGTTGGTCTCATTTATTGCATATAAATTTCTAGTGAAATTTGATCAAAGACCATTTCAACATAACTTTTATCACTTTTTAGCCAAGAGGATCGAGATATTAATATTGCTCCATTCTTTAAGGAAATGATTACTTAATTCATTATACAGCAAGGCAATGTATATTTTATTTTTGCATTAGATAGAAATATGTCATAAAAATGAGTGTTAAAATTCTCATAATATTTGGCACTCATTTGATCTTGCATATGTTAAAGATTGTCATAACGATTTTAATGTTAATGATATTAATATTATTCATTAATGAGCTTGATGAGAATCTATATTACAATCAAGAATGGAGTAGAAACAAGAATGATCAAAAGAAAAAGAGAGCACAAAAGATCATATGAGATGATACAAGTGATTCTAAAAGTAGAGAATCGACTAGTAAGGTGGTTTATGTGTGCTTTATGAAAAATGATATATAAGATATACTCTAGTTTAAACTCTCTTATTGATGATGATATGATGATAATTTTGTCTTAAGAAGAACTTGTTGAATGCTTAGAAATGTTGAACTTTAAAAGGAAGAAATTATCTTCCAAGTATAAAGAAGTTCAAAAACTCTTAAAGAAATGCATGATTAAAATTTAGAATTTGAAATATGATAAGCATGACGTGATAGGATATAAGAGTGTACTTATTGCTAATGATAGTAAGCATGATTTGTTGCATGAAAAATGAGATATTGAAAAACGAAATTAATGTTTTCAAAGATTCATAGTCTAAATTCACTTTAGGGAGTGAAAAATTAAACATCACTTAGATACCTAAAAATGTTAAACAATAGGAGTCAAATGGGGTACTTATGGAAGTGAATCACCTAATTCCAACATGATTTTTATGAAGTGAAACTATGTTTATAATGATCAGTCATGGACAAAGTCATCATTTGAGCATATATCATTTAATTCTAGACATGAAAACTTTAATGCTCATGCATAATCTTCTAGGTCTTAAAATAAAAAGAAATTTCATGCATTTATGTATGTTTCACATTTTAAACCTAGAATATAGGATTTCCAGGGCACCAAAAGAGCATGTAATATTCTTCTCATTCATATATTCCTCTTTATTATCAAAATAACATGAAACAAGCTCATATCATCCTAGGCCTTACGAGAAACAAAAGTATGACATTTTCTTTAAATTACCTTAGGCCATGTTATCATAAAAAGAGCATATCATATGTTAAATCATCTATTAGGCCTTATTATCATACAATGAGAGCTTTTAATTTTCCACATATTCAAAAAGAGAGCATTATATCACCCACATCATCCATTAAGACCTATAAATGTATATATGCTAGATTCTTACAAGTCCCACACATATGAATCCAATTCATAGTATGATGTCATTTTTATAATGATTATGGGCATATAAGATGAATTTTCTTTTAAAATATTTGTTAGTTAAACTCCAAAAATAGATAAAATTTTTTTAAGAGCATATCAACATAGACTCAAGTTTGTGTAGGTACCTAGAACATATTATTTTTTTGCCTTATAGGTCAATATCAAATGACATCAAATGAATAACAACAATTAGTATCAAATAAGAAATAAAATAGCATCTCTAACAAATAATTTTAAAAGGAAAGTCACTATAAGCACTCATGAAGCCAAGTAAGAAAATTGAAATAACAACTTGCTTTCATATTGATGATATTAAAATATATAAACTTGATATACATATTTAGGGGAAAAAGCATAGTAAAAGTTATATTAATATTTGAATTGGTACATGAACTTTTGAAAATTATTTTGTATTTTACAAACACTTTATATGTACTCCTTGCTTATATGATATAGTTTTTCAAAAGGAAAAAGAGAAATTATTTATTTATTTCCATTTCAATGTTATATGTTTTATATCTATATGCCCTTTTGACAAAAAAGAGAGAGTGGGATATTGAAACTTAATCATTCATTATGTACGAATTATAGGAAGCATGCAATACACATTGCTTTGATATATCTGAACATACTCAATGTCATTTATTCTCATTACCAAATGTTTTGTCATCACAAAAAGAGATAGAATGTTAGACTAAATGAGGTTCTAACTTATAGTTTTAATGATAATAAAACATATTGCTATTGATAAATAAAATTTGGAGATATTAGTAGATATATTATAATAAAATAAAGCAATATGTGAAAGATGAAATTTAATAAAAGGGAAAATGGGTAAAGGAACCAATTAAATAAATTGAGAAATCAAAGAATAAAGAAAATGAGCAAAGTGGGGCATATATGCAACTTAAGAGAAATTTAAGGAATTAAAGTGAAGAACCAAGAATAAAAAGAAATAAAGCATATTAAGATCATTTAAGTAAATTATTGCAATCTTGTAACCTTACCTTGATCATTTCATTGAATTAGGGGTTCAATGATTATATAATCATTTGCATATATGGTATAATGCATAAATTTTTTCATAATAAATAGGAAAATTGCTTTTATAATTAAAGAAAATCTCTTAATCTTCAATTTAACTTCTGAAAAGTTACAAAGCTTAGAAAGAATGTAGGGATGAACTCTTCTTAGTCTATGGATGGTTGCTGACCTATTTCTAATAGCTAACTAGAGTACAAAGGAGGCCTTAGTAGATCTATCAAGGAACTAGATCAGCGTCCACCAAAATACTTATGGTTTGTTGATGTTGAATAATTGTAGGCATGACCTATTTTAAAAGTCTTAGATATGTGACTACTCCATTTGGTTTTATCCTCTTCATTTGGCTGAAACCAATAAGTTGGAGAATTATCCATTATCAGAGCAAGTGTCCTAGTTTTATGATTTCAGTTCCTATAAATTATCACTCTATTAACTTAGCATTAAGAGAGATAATTAACTTTAATTGTTCTAGTCTTGAGATATTATACAAGGTACCTAATCCATTTTAAAAATCACATCAAAGCCAAGTATTTGCTCCATTTCCATCTTTGAACCTAAAAACTTGGTTCATCTCCTTCCTTAACTTGAGAATTGGTTTAATGGTCAAGAATTGGAGGGTTTACTCATGATGTTTTAGAAGTTTTGTACTTTATATATAATTGTGAACCCATTTGACCCATACAAATTAAGGATTAGTGAAAAGCTTCTATATTTTCCTAGCTAGAAGCATTTTATTGGCATTTCTTATAGAGACTAGCCCTAGTTCACCCTTAGCTTTTAGTAAACAAATTTCGGTCTGTTTAACTTTTTCTCCTAGGTTATTCTATTTAACCCTCATCCACAAGAAGTTTTTTTAGTAATTTCTCAATATCCTTACCAATTTTTGAGGTAGGAACAGTATAAAAGTGATAACTAGAGTCTTTCAATATAGGAGAGGAAGTAACTATTCCATTAATTAATTCTTTTTGTAATCACATCAAATAGAGGTTGACACTCCCTGTAGGAAATCCTTTTGTTTAAGATGGGAATGCCTAGATACTTGAATCTTAAGTTAAGGTATGATAGACTTGTGATTGTTGAAAGATTAAAAGCCTAATTTGAGGAGTCTATTGATACATATAAAGCTCTTTTTAATTGGTCATTGATAAACTAGGTAAGGAGTTGAAGAAATTCAAAGAATCCATAAATAAGTCATAAGCAAAAGTAAGATTAAACAAATTCAAAATCTTACAATGGAAGTAAAAATAAAACCTGTGATTTAAACAAGTCTTATCAAAACCTCAACGTATAATGAGAATAAATAGAGTGAGCTAGGGTCTCCCGATGAAGTCTCTTAGAACTTTAAAATCAATGAATGGGATCATCATTGAGTATGATAAAAAAAAGAGACGTGCATATATATCTTTGGATCCAAGAGACAAATCGATCAAGAAACCAAATGTAACGAGAGAAATCAAGATGAATCTCGAATTCATATAATGAAATGCCTTATTGAAGTCAATCTTTATAGGGTAACTCCTCAATAATTTCTTGCTTTTGTATCCCATAAAAATATCTTAAACAAGGAGTAGATTATCTCCTCCTTATCATAACATTGGAGCAAAAGATGGACTTGTGCCAATTCAAGAAGTGAGGGCTATTTCTTTTGGGAATGAGACCCACAAATATCTTATTTGTTCTTTAAGCATGGAGATAAAGGGGGAAAATTCCAAAGTAGCTTTAGAGATAACATTCCATGTGAGATGTCAAATTTTACAAAAGAAAAAGACATTAAAACCATATGGGCCTAATGCCTTATCAGGGTTAAGGCTGAACAGTACTTATTTAACATCTATTTCATTGAAAAGCTTCAAAAAAGGAGCCCTTTTGATAATGAGAAAGTGAATCCCAGATGAAACATCTAAGCTCTTGCCCATTAAAGTTAGTAAGAGCAGAGTTTTCCATTAATTTCTTGAATTGATTAAGAATTAGGGTCTTAATATCTAAATACTTATCAATGGATGAATCATTCTCGGTCCGTAGTGAGCAAATTTTATTAATATTCTCCAAAGTAAAATGGTGTTATGAAAAAATTAGTATTTGAGCAAGGAATAATGATTATCAGCCCATATTAATTCTTCGTTCTTTCCTTTTGCCATATTGTTAATTTGGAGACTGGTATAACTAAGCCACAATAAGATCAAAAGCGCTGGAGAAGCAGTTGAAGTTGATGAGCAATCCTTTGGATAAGCACAAATTGGTTAACTTTTCTGAACTTAACTGGGATTGTACATAAAATTAGCTCAAGTTGGTTCAACCAAACCGAAACAAGATGACATAACCAACAGTAGTAATTTCGCGGATGTGACATTCTGGATAAAAGCAACATTCTCCAATGTTCTTTGCATCGGTAAGTGGTATAACGGGCAACCTTTTTTACACTCATTGGAGATGTGGTAATTATAGGTTGTTTGCTTAGTTTAGAAGTCAAGTCAAGTTACTTTATGGTAATTTATTTAACTTAACCAAACATGTTTGGTGTGAGTATCTTAATATTCTATCTCTTAATTAGAAATTTTGAGTTCAAATTTTGAGAATAGAAAAATTTATTTGGTCAGTACTTTATTCTTTATAAACTGATTCGGTATGAGTGGAGATTAGTCTGAAAATAGCTGACTTAAAAGTTCCTTCTTATGAGTTGAGACCTTCCTAAAACACTTCTAAGACTTTTTTTAAAAAATAATTCCTTATAAACTGACTCGGTATAAGTGGAGATTAGTTTGAAAATAGCTAACTTAAAAGTTCCTTCTCATGAGTTAAGACCTTCCTAAAACACTTCTAAGACTTAAAAAAAAAAAAAATTTAACGTCGTTGTGTATTCAACCCATCTCTTGACGGAGTCATTGCATTGGTTTATGTTTTTCTAATGAACAAGGTGTTGGCGTCAAAGGTAGGATATGAATGATGAGTGTGTTTTTTTTTTTTTTTGCCGTGCAATTTGGACTGTGGCTGTATTTTCTTACGTATGGACCACTTATGAAAAGTATATGACCGTTGATTTTAACAGCTTGTATGTCCCAATTCAATTTTT
The DNA here is from genome assembly GCA_029891385.1 of Erythroxylum novogranatense. Classification (NCBI taxonomy): domain Eukaryota; kingdom Viridiplantae; phylum Streptophyta; class Magnoliopsida; order Malpighiales; family Erythroxylaceae; genus Erythroxylum; species Erythroxylum novogranatense. Next base: position 89,584,264 of record CM057234.1, on the reverse strand, counting down.
CAATTCTGATTTTTGCGTTTATGAATTTTCCTCATCTGATGCATTGTCTTGTATTTCTCAACCATGAATTTTCATTGAAGAACGTCATTAGGAAGTTAGAAGACTTGGTTTTTCTTCGACTGTCTGCGTCAATCAAGTCCCCAATTCTGAATTTCTGGCAACTCGTTAGTTTCGAAATTGGAAAGGTACTCTTGGCCATAAGATAAAATTAGGTTTGGTAACAAATTGCCCACACGGTTAACTCAGTTGGTTATTGGCAAGTCTAATTTGAGACAAAAATCAGGGTTTGAATATCAGTAATAGAAGAAGTGGATCGCCTTGCTAAAAAGTTGGCTGAGATCAGACTGTAATTTATCTCCTTATTATTCTGTCAGACCGGAATATAGGAACATTTAAAGTGAGCGATTCCACCTTTTGAGACAAGGTTTGGTGACAAATTTAATCAATCAAGTTTAATTGGTCAAGTTTCAAAGCTAAACACATTGTTTAACTTTTATTTAAAATATTTTATTCAAATTATTACAATAATTTATATCATTAGTCTTTGCGTAATTTTAATAATAATTTAATATAATTTGTTTTAATATTTAATAATAATTTTAAATAATAAAATATCTTATAATAAATAAAATCATTATCTCTAAAATCTTGTATCACATTTTAGTCCAATAGAAAATTAGAAATGAATTACTTTGAATAGTACCACAAAATCTTGAAGAGTCGTGAAGTCTAAAAATTCGATAATATTCAACTTTACCTTTACATAATAAAAAAGCTGCTTTCGATAGACTAACTATACGGTTATGTTACAAAATTGTAAATAACTGTGTTGGGATATTCAACATTCACAACAAAAAAGAAAAAGAATAGAACTGGAGCATTTATATGTAAATTGATGTTGCAACATGATTAAGACCAGAGTTATGAGCATTATTAAATATTATTAGTTTAAGATGATATCACATGTCAGAGTAAGGAATTAGTTTTAGTAGTTGAACGGAAGGAGAAACAGAGTTTTTTCAAAACTCTCTCTATAGTCTATGGTCTGTATAGTCTATCCTTTGTTCTTTGTGTAGTCTTGAATGGTGTTCTAACCAACAGCAGAATAATGAAGTGTTTCCACTTTACCAACGGGGAGCGCCGGGACGACGACGCCGGTGGCGGGAGCGTCATTTCCAGAGTCTCCAGGGTGTCTTGGGCCAGGTCGTTAAGCGTTGCGTCGAGCAGCACAAACGACACGCGGCGCTTCGACTTTGACTCCGATTGCCCCTCGTCGCGGGACTTGTCGGACTCTTTGGGGTTCTACGAGTTTCTGAGCCAGAGAAGGGGGAATGATCTGCGAGTCTTCACCTTCGCGGAGCTTAAATCGGCAACCAGAGGCTTCAACAGGGGTTTACTGATTGGGGAGGGAGGGTTTGGGTGTGTTTATAGAGGCGTTGTTAAAGATCTAAATGACAAGATGCACGTTGCCATTAAGCAGTTAAATCGACAGGGTTTGCAGGCATAACTTCATTTGTCGTTGTTGTTGTTATTGTTAGTTAATAATAATAGTAATTCACTTGGTCTTTAATTTGTTGAGGCCAAATTTCATCTTTTTGTTTAATTTTTCAGGGGCATAAGGAGTGGATTAATGAAGTGAACTTGTTAGGGGTAGTTAAACACCCAAATCTAGTGAAATTAGTGGGTTACTGTGCGGAAGATGATGAAAGAGGAATGCAAAGACTTTTGGTGTATGAGCTTATGCATAATAAGAGCCTCGATGATCATCTTCTGGCTCGTATACCTACTCCTTTACCCTGGATGACCAGATTAAAGATTGCTCTTGATGCGGCTCGTGGATTGGCCTATCTCCACGAGCAGATGGATTTTCAGGTCCAGGTCACTTTAATTTGTGTGGGATTTAGTGTTTAATTTATATCAGTATATGTTTCTTCTGCCTCTTAAACTTGTATATCCGGTGGTGCAGTTAATATTCCGAGATTTTAAGGCGTCCAATGTTCTGCTTGATGAAGACTTTAATGCAAAGCTTTCAGACTTTGGACTTGCTAGGCAGGGGCCTCCAGAAGGATTTGGCCATGTTTCTACAACAGTAAGCTGTGTTATTCATGCAACCTAAACTCTTAAAGTTGTTTGGAACGGTTTGTCAAACAAACAATATCATTTTTGTTATTGGTAATTGCTATTGTTATACAGTTACACACACAAAAATATACATACAGATAGCTTTTTGGATGAGATGATCAATACTACTTTTGTTTTATCAATCTTAGTTCCTGCTAAAATAAGAGAACAGATGGTTCATGATCACTGCTAGCCTTCGTTTGGAAAACAAATCCATATAATTCTGTGATTGTGCAGCTCAAGTTACTGTATTTTTATTTGCCCATTACTTTCTTAAAGGTTGTGGGCACAGTGGGATATGCGGCTCCAGAGTATGTTCACACTGGCAGGCTGACTGCAAAAAGCGATGTTTGGAGCTTTGGTGTGGTTCTTTATGAGATCATCACAGGAAGACGAGCATTGGAAAGAAACCTACCTCGTGGTGAGCAGAAACTTTTGGAATGGGTAAGACCATATGTATCAGACTGGAAGAAGTTCCACCTCATTGTAGACCCTCGACTTGATGGACAGTATTGCATGAAATCAGCTCAGAAGCTAGCCGGACTAGCGAACAAGTGTTTAAGGAAACAGCCCAAGTCACGCCCCAAAATGAGTGATGTGGTGGAGATCCTGGAAAACATCATTAACGAGACTTTGACTCAAGATGAGGATGACACCGAGGTTATTAACGAAACGGAAGAGGTTGAGGATGAAACTGCTGGGGAGGCTGAAACCAAACAAGGAAACAATTACCTAAAGAAAGTTATCGACTTCAGAGACATTGTCAATTTGAGAAACAGATCAATCGGGAAATTAGATTGGAGAAATTGGAGACCTGGGTTAGTGAGGAAATTGGTTACAGCCTGATTAAGAGGTTGAGTTTCAGGAGGTGAAACATAGGATCCGTGCACTATAAACGAGTAGACAGTACTATATCTTTTTCTGTTGAATGATACTTGTAAATATACGTTTCTTGGATGACCCCTTCTATTGAACAACCTTTGTAAGGCATGTCTCACACATCTCCTCTGCAACGTGTAACTCTACCCTAGGGGCTGCGTAGTGGTTGTTTATTGGAATGCAGTACATGTTGAAGAAGCTAGATACCATTCTGCAAGTGTCCTTTGTTTTTCTTTCCACGCATAGGAGTGTTTTTGCAGCGACCATCCGGCCCAAAGATGTCCAACCCAGTCGATTGGCAAATCCAAGATTTTGTCATCTAAGTATGTGAATTTATTTATATGATCCTGAAGGTAGCTGGTACTAATGCACTGATCCTGCCAAACCTAAGAATACAAGTTTGTAATGGGCGTTGAATCGCTGTTCCTCCCAACCCAAGAAGGAGCATGGCTTACTGACGATCGATCCCTTTATGGAAGTGTATTTTTTCAAGAACTTAATTTGATAATAATATGTTTTCCAAGACTTCTAACATTTTCTGTAAAGTAGATTTCTAAATTTTCGTTGCAAATGTACTTTCTTTCAAAATCTTTAAAAATATATCCTTTAGAAAAGTAATTCATTGAAAAGTATAATTTCTTATGATGGAAAGTACTTGTGAAAAACATCTTGTCCCGTAAACTAATTTAATGGAAAATATATTTACAAAGATTTTCAACTTTTGTTAAAAGTTTATTTCTTATAAACTAAAAGGTCAAGGTGTTGCTTCAAATACTTATTGAATATACCTCAATTAATTTTGAGATATTTTTAATTTAGTGTTCAAAGTTTAAAATTTGTTAATTGAGGGATCAATCTTTTGAAACTTTAACAATTTAATTCAAAACGTTAGTTTCAGCATTGAATTAAAAAATCTTAAAATGGTAAAACTTTTGAATATATTATTCCTTAAAAATATAAGTGAGTTCATTTTAAGATATATTAAGAATCACTATCTTGCAATTAATTACATATTTGTATAGTACATTTAAGAGAAGATCTTCATTTATTTTAAATCGAAACAAAATTTTACTTTAATAAAAAATTGTACAAAAATGAAATTAAAGACAAATTAAGTGGAACAAATTTTCTATCTTGAATTTTTTAGAGTAATTACTTTTAGTTCACTATTTCCTAATTAAACACGAGTTTAAAGAATTAACACTCTACCTTAATAGACTATTGAGTTTTGAAATCAAAATGACTAAAGAGGTCAAACAAATAACCTTTTAATGTGGACAAAAGCTTTAATGTCAGTGACATATCCATAGACCATCTCCATGTCATATATTTATTATTTTCTTGAGGAAGTGAAACAAAATTTTAAAAGAAGAATGAGGAAGACGATCATCCATATTACTGTGCTAAACCATTTTAGCTTCTTTATATTTAGTATGTACTTTATTTTAATACATGAGAATTCTACCAAAAATAGACATAATAAGTATCATGCCTTATTATGTTCAAGGTCACGCATATGTAGAAGAAAATACCAATGGCGTGTTTGGTACGAAGGAATAGGATTTCTATTCCACGGTAATTATAGAACCCTTGTTTGGTTTAAAGTAAACACATAATAGTCATTCAACGTCAATACATATTCACAAGCCTCCTTCCGACTTCTTCAACATCTGAAATATTTTGGAGTCTCTCTTCAAAAGTTCTTCCTCTTCTCCACAAAAGTTCTTCCTCTTCTTGACGTTCCAGCATTCTACCACCAGATTGTAGGTAAGTTATTTGTATTGTTTTGATTGGGTGATGGGTTTCGATTGAGTGAGGGATATGTTGTTCATGTGGGTATTTTCGATGAATTGCATCTGGGTAATTTGTTTGGGTTTTGTTTTTCGTATGGGTATTTCATCTGGATATTTTCAATGGGTTTCGATGAATGACATCGTGTTTCTCCTTCTTTGAAGTTGATACATCTTCGGAATCCCTCTTTACCCATTTTTGTGTCCCACTCACATTCACTCTCTACCTATTTCATCACCGTAAAAGTCCATCTCACGATCTGACTAATAACCAATTTCAAGTCCCTCCTTCTATTAAAAACTTAAGATTTCTTCGATTAAAGTTCAGATCTGGTATGAGAATATGGACGCTGAACTGAGAATATGAAGTTCAGCGTGCTCACTGTTCACGTGAACAGTGAACGCTGAACAGTTCAGCGTGAACAGTGATTCATGCTGAACAGTCACTGTTCGCGCTGAACATTCACGCTTCATTTCAATTTATATGTTCTATTATATGTTCACTTCAGTGTCTATCTTTTTTTTTTTAATATTTCAGTGAGGTCTGTAATTGACAAACTGAGATTATTATTTAAACGAAGAATGATTAACAAATCCTTATTCTCGTGACTGAAATATGGATCCTGATTGGTTTTGTTGTTTTGTGATGTTAATGTGACTAACTTCAAAACTTGCATTCAATACAATACGAATTAATTATCTAGGTTTTCTGTGTATGGTATTTTCATTTTTAGGATTGTGATTGCAGGAGGTTGGACTATTAAATTCAGTTACTCCCTTGGGTGGAAGCGTCGTAGGTGTTTCTTCTTTACGTTGTTTAGGTATGGATTGCTATTAGAATTGCTTCATTTCAAATTGTGACTCTTTGTCCTTGTGATTGATGATTTTCATATATTTTGGATGCTTGAATTTGGTAATTATATGACTGCATGTAGAGATTTGTACCAATAATGTTAGCTGAAATAAATTTGTTTGTCCTCTTCTTTTTGTTCCATTCATATTTTTGTCCCATTAGGCTTGATGTGCGTTATTGAGTAGTAATTGCTCATCCACGTTAGTTGTGTAATAGTAATAAACCACACTTACTTGAAACATTGTTTTGTTGGTAGAATAAAAAATGATAGCAACTTTCAATTACAATGATACATCTTGGTCTTCTACACCACCTATACTTATCAACATAACACACATGTTTATAAATCACAACCAAAATCAAACAAAAACATTGGATTCTATATAGAAACATCAAGAAGTCCCAATGATGGTTGTTCTCTTATTCTACTTTATGCCTTCAACTAATTTGAATTATTTCATGATTTTTCTCTTACATTGTACATTGTTTGAACAAATTTATGTAAATACATTAGAATTTTTGTTTTTTTGCAGTCATGGCTCGTTTCAGTTTGAGTCAACGTAGAAATTCGGAAAGAACAAAAAGGATTGTGGTTGTCTTGACTATATGGTTGCAGTTGTGTAATGTTGTTAGTTTGCTATTCATTTTGTTGGCATCGGGGGCTTCTTTGCATAGTTATAGGCCAAGGGTTAGGAGATATTTTCATAATTTTTATGAAAATCGAGATTATGTGAGGCGAATTGTGCATGACAATGATCGGTCATGTATTTCAATGGTTAGGATGAATAGGCAAGCTTTTTTTAAACTTTGTGAAATGTTAGAAAGTATAGGAGGATTGAAGTCAACAAAAAGCATGCTTATTGATGAACAAGTAGCAATTTTCTTACATATTATTGCTCATCATGTTAAAAATCGAGTTATTAGAAGAAATTTTAGAAGGTCGGGTGAGACAGTTAGTCGGTGTTTTCATAATGTCCTAAATGCGGTGATGCATTTACAAGAGCTTTTGTTTAAGAAACTTAAACCGATACCAACAAACTCTTCGGACCATCGATGGAGGTGGTTTAAGGTAGATAATCACCCTTTTATTTTTATAAGAAAATATAGTGAATGTGATTAAGGTGTCTTATTATTATAAATAATAATAATAATAATAATAATAATAATAATAATAATAATATGGTTTATAATAATAATATTATTATTATTAACGCTAATAATAATAATAATAATAACGTTAATAATAATAATAATAATATGGTTAATAAAGTTAATAATAATAATAATAATAATAATAATAATAATAATAATAATAATAATAATAACGTTAATAATATTATTATTAATATTAATAATAATAACGTTAATAATAATAATAATAAGAAGAAGAAGAAGAAGGAGGAGGATATTTTGGTCTTTTAGTTAGTTATTCCTTTTCTATTCCAAGTTTATATTTTCAAACCAAACAATGGAATAGAAATTCTTTATCTATTTCATGCCTTAAACCAAACAAAGTAATACGCATTCTATTCTATTCCTCATCTTTTCTATTTCAAAGAATAACTATTCTATTCTTTATCTATTCCATTCCATGAACCAAACAGGCCACAAGTGTTTCTTGCCAAGCTTACATACGCATTGTCTGTGTGAAAATGGTGCGAGTGAGAAGAGACAGAGAATGAAAGAGGACAAGCAGGGAATCTCTAAAACGTCGTCGAAGGTTCGGATTTAAAGCTTAAGATTTCCATCATTTCGCTTCTAATATGTTCTATTCTCGTCACTTCGTGGTCTTTGTAATAGAGCAGTTTGGATATATGTGTATATTCATGAATGGGTAATTTTTTGATTTCCAAGTGTTTGTTTCTTGGCCTACAAGAGCATAGAGGTTGAGCTTCAAACACTAGGATAGATTTAATGATTGTGATTTTGCATTGTGTCTATGAGAGATTTCCGGTCTTAATGTGCTGGTTAAATGATGTTGGCAATGGATGAGTTTATAGGAGAGTTTCCCATCATAACAGACGATGAGAGTTTAGATCGTTAATGTTCTATAGGCATTTGATTGGGTAGGAACACCCGTACTTACCCACTAGCTGATTTCATGGTCTTTTCTTTTGAACGAGGATACGAGAGATTTTCTTTCCCTCATCTATGGCTGTTCGTTTAGAAATTCACTGTTGTTTAATTCGTTTCTTTTCTTGCGAAATTACCTTTTGACTAATCTGATGAGTGATTTTTGTTGGAACTTAACTAATGTGATCCTCGTGGTTGGCAGTGTTTTTAGATTTTAAGAAATGGTAGGCCTTTCTGATGGAGAAAAACGTTTCATTCACGGTGGAATTGATCAAAACATCCGTTCTGATGGTCGCAAGAGAGATGCTTACAGACCCATCTTTGTTGAAACAGGAGTCATCCCTCAGGTAACTGAATTCTTGTTCTGCTGCTGTCTAGTTGTGTGTGTGTGTGTGTGTGTTTTTTCCTTTTCTGTTCTCCATCTATTTTACTTTTATTTTGGTTATCTACTTGTGTGGTAGGCAAATGGCTCTGCACGGATCAGAATGGGTGCAACAGAGGTTATTGCCAGTGTGAAGGTTCTCTACATGCTCTTCTGCTTTCTAGATACTATTTAGTTGCCCAGGTTACTTCCTTCAAGGTTTTGACAATTTTTATTATCATGTTCTATGTTTGATTGCAGGCTGAACTAGGGAAGCCAAGTGCACTGCAGCCTGATAAGGGAAAGGTTGCCATATTCGTTGATTGTAGTCCAGTTGCAGAACCAATGTTTGAGGTAGTGTCATTCTTTCTGTTACTCTGTAGTCTGTCTATTCTGTTAATTTTGCGCAATGAGGGATTCCAGTTTTTTTATGATTGCAATGGTCAAGATTTAATGATAAATGGCTTTACAAATTAAAGACAAAAATGTTAATGACATGATAAAGGGGTTAGCAGTCATTTTTCTCCTTAAATAATTCATGCATATTAGATTTCCAAATATAACTCCATGTTAACAGTTTATAATAGTCAGCCAGATTGGATGCAAGACTTGAATGTATTCTCACCTTTTCTTTTATTTTGCTGCCTTATTCTTGTCACCATATATTTGCTGCCTTATTCTTGCCACCAGATATTTATCTATTAGTGCATCTGAGAATGGTCAAGCCTAATTGAAATTTCTTAATCACTCATCATATTTTCTTCAATATTTTATCTGATTCAGGGAAGAGGGGGAGAGGAATTGTCAACAGAACTTTCAACTGCTCTAGAGTGTTGTCTCTTGGGGGGTAAAAGTGGAGCAGGTCTGTGTTGCAGAGCAACTAGGAATCGTGGATTTATTTTGGTCTTTACTTCCTTTTAGGCAATCCTTTTTTATTTCCTCAATTTATTATCATTTTTGGTGTTTGCTAGGTCAATTAGTAAAGGCATTAAAATTGTTGCAGGGGCTGGGATTGATCTATCATCTCTAGTAGTTGTTCAAGGGAAAATTTGTTGGGATCTTTATATCGACAGCCTTGTCATCAGTTCAGATGGAAATCTATTAGATGCTCTTGGTGCTGCCATCAAGGTACACAGTGTAATTTGTTTGAACCTTAGTTTTTTGTTCCCCCCCATTCAGTTAAGATTTTGGCGGGAATGTGAGAACTTGGGATTGCTTTTCCAACGATAAATAAATTCCTCATCTTCCAAGTAATTAGTACCTGGGCATGCATGGCTCAGCTATCTGCACGCTTGAATTCCTTTCTCACAAATGCAAGTGCATTATCATCATTTTGAAGATATTCTGTTTCTTCAGTAAAATTTTGTGCGGAATATCAATCACTAATATGCTTGCTGATGTTCCCAAAGGCTGCTTTGAGCAATGTAGGTGTCCCAAGGGTAAATGTTGCTGGGGGTGCAGCAGGAGATGAGCAACCTGAGATTGACATAAGTGATGAAGAATTTCTACAGTTTGATACATCTGCAGTACCTCTCATCGTTACTTTGACAAAGGTGATGACGTTGTGAGCTCTGGACAATTGCAACATCCTCCATTGTAAAATGTTAAACATGTCTACCTTGCAGGTTGGAAAGAATTACATCGTAGATGCTACTACAGAAGAGGAGTCCCAGATGAACTCTGCTGTATCAGTATCTGTTAATAGGAAGGGACATATTTGTGGGCTGACCAAACGAGGAGGTGCAGGACTCGATCCAAGCATAGTTCTTGACATGATTTCTGTGGCAAAACATATCAGTGAGCAACTAATAAACAAATTGGATTCTGAAATATCCGCAGCCGAAGCTGATGAGGATTAGTCATGTCAAAAAGAGCTGTATGGTCATTGATAGTAGTGATTTTAAACGTAAACCATTACATTATATGGTCATAGCTCGGAGCTTAAATTCCTAGTGGTGAATGTGCTGAGTCTTGTTATATAAATCCAAGTATTGAGTTGTCATGGAGTCCAATTAACATAGTCTGCCCTTGGTCCAAGTAGATTACAAGTTTATAATCTCCATTTGTAACTTAAATTAAGTCGTATCAATTGAACTCTCCTCTCTATTGTGTCTGTTTCTTGCCAGCTTGTCGTGTACCTTGTTTATTGATTTGTTTGCGAATGCACATGATAAGGATTTTGGACAAGAAGTGGAGACCCAACTTGTCCTGTGTCCTCAATTATCAGAGAGTATTGGTAAATTGGATTAGTTTGTTTCGCACCTTATCTCAGTAAATTTACATTTGGAAATATCAGCTCAAAGGTACAGGCTTTGTTTGATTGATGTTGTCCAGAATGTTGAGGTTCTCCCAGGTTTATGGCTGCCAGTGAGAAGTTGAAGAAGGTTCATAGCGCCAGTCATGATGGATGTGAGAGGATTTATTAAGAGGGTATGACTATCTCAAATTCTCAATGTCATCTAATTCCTGTGATTGTTACATTTGTAAACGATATAAAAAGGAGAGAATAACAGTGGGAAGGAACTTGTCAAGAAGCTCATGGAGAATTATATCAACGAAATTGTGGAGAATAACAAAGAATTTGAAGCCAGAACAGATCAGAGCTATGTTGGAAAAAGGAAAAGAAGGGTACTATTCAATCAAGAATGAAGGAGGTGAAAAGGACATCTGCTACATAACTTAAGAAGGCAGCTTAGAACTCTCTATTCCTGGAACAACTCAAACAGAAGGCTTATGCCATGGGACACAAGACTGTTACAATATGAGGTTCTCTTCATGATGAATGAGCTATCTTGTTATATAAGTCCAAGTAGGAGTTGTAATGGAGTCCAATTAGCATAGTCTGCTCTTGGTCCAGTTAGATTAGACGTTATAATTTCCATTGCATCTCAATTTGAGTCAGACAAAAATCATTTAAACGTGACTCTCCCTCTCTCTATTTGTTTTATCTGTGCTTATTGCCCTTCTTCCTTTCCTGTAGCCTTGTTCTTCCTAGCCAGGGATTCTTCTTTTCTCTTGCAACACTCCACCATATTGTATACATTATGGACATCAGGTGGGGGTAGAGGCGGAGTAAGAAGCAAAACGAATGGTTGCTGGTGTAGCTTTATAAGTTGTAAGTATATTCCAAGTGCCTTTTGCTGCTTTGGCATGAAATATATTTCCTCCAAAATCGAAAGTTCTACGGATTGACATATTAAAAATAGGTCCTTTTATTTAAATTCCAATCATGTTTTGACAATTCTTTTGCTATTTTATCAATATCTTTTATTTAGATATATCTCCAAGATTGTCATTTGCAATGTGAGCTCCATTAAGTGCTTCCATATAACAAAACTATTTTTGCCATCAAACTTGAAAATTACCATTTGAACTTGTTGAATTTGTTGTGTCTGCAATAGTTGTGATAGTTGGGTTGGGACTGCCTGACTTTGTTGAGATATTTGTTTGAACCAGACGTCATTTAAAAACGACTGGCTATTCATGTTAGATGTTGGTGCATCTTAAGATAAAATTTATTTTGATTGAATAAAGAACTTACAAAATCTATTAAAAAAACTCTTTTAGTATAACTTAGGCTTTTGTTGTAGCTTTACAACCAATGACGGAGCTACTTGAAGCTCAGTGGTGCACTGGACCTCTCAAGATTTTTAAAAAACATATTTTTAATATATATATATATATATAAATATAAAAAATGGAGTTATTTAAGAGTCAGTTGTGCACTAGGTCTCTCAAAATTTAAAAAAATTAATATTTGGATCTTCTTATATTAAATTTGACTCCGTTTACAACTAAGTCACTTTATAACAACTTTAACAACTATTTTGCAGCTCATATCTTTGACCACTTTCTGGTTGATTTGACAACTAGTAAAACACTATCCACTAACTTGCTATTCTTTAATGATTATGTATTGGATAAAACAAGCTTAACCTCTATCAATGGTGCTATGTACAAGAACAACACTTGCCAGGTTGTTGGGTCAATCATTCTCTTTTAATCAAACTAATAAACAATATATTTTTTTAAAGTTATCTCTTTGTAGTTTAATATTATTAAAATAGAACTTGTTAGAATTTGAATGGAACACAAAATTATAAAAGAGATAACAATAATAATAACTTATGTAAATCTTTTATCAAAATTAATATTTAAATAAATTATTTTTAAAATTACATTAACATTGATGAGTCCAAATTATTATTGACAAAATCCTACTTCTAAACCAGTTAGTCAAAGGTTCAACCTCCTAATTACTTCTAAACTAGTTACTCGAAGATTCCCTATTTTACGAGGGTTAGAGATCGGTCATTAATATATGCTCTCTTTCTTTTGCATGTTTTGATCAGTCATAAAAGAGTAACTTTACCGATTACTCCAAAGTTCAACCTCCTAATTACTCTTTTATCATTGGATTAAAAGAGTAAACTATAACACCTTTATAAAAATAAACTTGGTTTTGGCGACATCATTCCACATATTTCACGAGAAGGATCCACAGATTCTGTCGCAGACAAGAGAAGACAGACGTGACTAATGCTTATTACTACCAAAACATGACAAGCAAGTCTTGAGGCCCTGGCGTTTCTCCAGGGTCTTTGGTTGGACTCCAGTTCAATGCAGTCTTCTCCGCAGCTTCGTGATTCATGATGGGGTGATCCAAAACAAAGATCTTCCATAGCCAATGACTATTCACGTAACCTCAGTTACTAATAATGGGTCTCACTCTCACCTTGCAAAGACCATCGTCGACTATAGTTTGCAATACTTTTCCAGTTAATATGCATCCAACGGTCTGCAACTTTTCCATCTACTTTTCTTTCCACCTCCGATCATTTTTCTTCCCTTTTACTAAGCCAAATGCCTCGCGAATGATTTAGTTAAACCCATCTAGGACCCCCGGCCAGGGATCCATGTATTTATCAAATCAAACAACTCAATATTTCATCTAATACAAGAAGCCCCGAGTGGAAAAATAGGAGCAAACGTGAAATTATTAATACAGATGCATCTCTCATTTCAAAGCTGACTCCAGGTATCACAAACATTTAGGTTAATGTAGAATACATACACAATACTTTGCGAACTGCTGTTTTGTGCTTGCTTCGGAACTCAAGTCAGCAAAACAACTGTACAACCATGTCCACAATGCTGGTGGATGCCAGAGTTTCCAAGATAACTGCAGTTTGCTTAGCCATAAAGAGAAGCAGCCTTAGTCAGGTTTTGATTTTCAGGCGTAAAGTGAGGAAGCAGAAGGCCGGGGATAATTGGTAGGGTTCCTTCTGCTAAGAGCATCATCTGCACTTCGTCTGCGGCTCCTATGCACATTGTTCGTCTGGTTATTGGCGGTAGATTCATTTGAATCTTGGAGTTCCTCCAATACTTTCACAACCTCATCCATGGTAGGTCTGAACTTGGCTTCTGTGGAAATGCAACGCAGTGCAAGTGTAGCAGCCTTAAATGCAATATCCACTGAATACTGGCCTTCAAGACGGCTATCTAGGATGCGAAAAATCTTTCGTTTGTTTGCCAGGCATGGTTTAGCCCATTCCACAAGATTGTGTTCTCCAGATGGTCTATTTTTATCGACTGCTCTCCTACCAGATAGCATTTCTAACAACACAACACCATAGCTATAAACATCACTCTTGGCAGTTAAATGACCTGGTCGAAGTGGAAAGATTTTCAGAGTTAGCGTGTCAAATAAGTTAGAAGATGAACACCTGAATGTACAAAAAGAATCCCAATAAGAAGTGCCAAGCTTGACAATCTAGATGTGAGAGGATACCTGTTGCTAGATATTCTGGGGCAGCATATCCATAAGTTCCCATAACTCTAGTAGATACATGACTTTTGTCGCCAGTTGGCCCATCCTTGGCCAATCCAAAATCAGAGAGCTTCGCATTGTAGTTCTGCAAGTGTATCATGGATGAGATTGCAAGAGCTGATGAGAACACAATCAATTTGCAAGAATATAAAAGAGAATCACATCATGGAAGCACGAAAGTCAGACTTCAAAGACCATACTTACTGAATCAAGCAACACATTGGAAGTCTTGAAGTCCCTATATATTACTTTTGTTTCAGCACTGTGAAGAAATGCCAGCCCCTTTGCAGCACCAAGTGCAACCTTCAAGCGGAGATTCCAAGAAAGAGGGTGGAAATAAGAACCTCCTGGTATTTCAACACATAAAAGTTAGTTTTAAAATGTTGAACAGAGCTGTTTGGCTTCAATAAATAAATAGCTGAACGTGAAATAACTCACTTCTAAATAAGTGGTTTTCCAAGCTGCCTCGAGGCATGAATTCATACACTAAAAGCCGGTGTTCATCCTCCAAGCAATAACCTATCAGTTTCACCAGATGCGGATGATAAAGCTGACCAAGGTAGTTAACCTCTGCCTGATGACAAGAATATATAAGCAAGGTAAGCTAACCTATGCAGCTAATTGAAGCAAACTGTTCAGCAAGTAAGTTTTAAACCAATGGTCAAAACAATAAGAACGGTAAATCCTAGAATTTGACTGCAGAGACTTCACAATACCACCAAAACCATCCTGGCATCTTCCCTGTCCATATCATTACCAAAACAAGTTTCCCATGCAAGAAGAAGCTCACTTGGATTCAGTTTCTTCATGTCCAATTATCTTCCAAATCAAAAATCAGGAGGCAGGGAAAAGAACTCACCAACCACTCCTTATGTCCTTGAAAACTTTCCTGATTGAGCCTTTTCACAGCAATAACCATTCCAGTCCCAGGCTTAGTAGCAGTTAATGAATGCTCATCAATCCATCCCTTAAAAACTGAACCAAAACCACCTTCTCCTAGGACACTATCAGGACGGAAATTCCTTGTCGCCATTTTCAAATCACAGAAGGCGAAGCTCTTCACATTGGAGGACTTTAGTATGTCACCCTCACTTCTAGGTGTTGGAGGCACTGAAACAGATGACGCCTTGCTACTTACACTATGATCATTTCCATCTGTACTGACATACTTTGGACTCGCCCCTACACAAGCATATATATGCTCTGCATAAGCACAATGCCATCACCAACAAAGAAAAGATTTTCGTTTCATTTCCAAACAACAATAAACCTCTGTAGGAGGAAAGCAGATGCAAAATACTATTGATTGACAATCAATCTTTTAATGAAAAAAGAATCTTTTTTTTTACATTATTCTTTATTTGTTTTCTTAGATTCGTTATTCTTTATTCTTTTTCTTAGACTTAAAGCTTAAAAATCCTAATATGAATCTAGATCATTAGTAAGATGAGAATTTGTGTACAAAAAAACAGAGCAAATTAAAAAAAATAAAAGGGAGAGATATGTCAGAAATTTTGAATTTCCTTTTCTGTTTTTTCGTATGAAGCTTTTCGAAAGATCAAAGGCATTATATCATTTTAAATAATTGCATGGCGGATTGGTTAATTATTGGGCCGAGCTGGATTTGTACCAGCATAGACACATTGCCAACAAATTTACACTCTGTCCCGATTAACCACTCGGGCATTGACCCGGGAAAAATCAATTCCATACTTATTATAATCATTATAAGCATACACAATGAGTAAGACATTTAAAGGCTATCAAGTCTAACAAAAGCATAAAAAATGAAAAAACACAACAACAACTATTGCAAAGCCAATAGTGAAAAGATAAGGAAAAAGAAAACTGGGGAAATTCCCAATTTTGCTGCATATTTATTTCATATGAGAAAAATAGAGTTATATCATCTGTCTGGCTGTGCTGGATTTAAGTTAACGAACCCAGAATCTGAAGACAGAAGGATTGTATTTCTATTTCCTTTCATACAATTTATAAGCATGCAAACCTACCATGTCAACAAACTGAAAATAACAATTATTCAAGATGCCGTGATTGAAGTTCTCAACAGAAATGATAGCAAGTTAATTGTTAACAGGAAAAGGGAAAAACAATCAAGTCCTCTCAATGAAGCTTTTCACAGTGGCCTGAAATTCAAGATTTTGATTCACCCACACAGTGATACAGAGAGAGATGGGGTAGAAAACAATATCAGAAAAATATAAAAAGCGCTAGAAGTTCAAGTGTTAGAACAACAATTGCATAACAGTACAAGGGACTCAATGAAAGAATTGAAAAGTAGCTTTACCTGTGTTGCATGGGCTCTCAGCTTTGATTTGGGCGCTCAAGCAAATCCCCATTAAGCTAGGAAATGTTACCCTCTGAAATCTCTTCCTACAGATCACAAAAATGGGAATCTGAGCTTCAAATTAACTTGCAAGTGGACAAGTCAGAAGAGTTTAGCCAAAGAGCAGATCTATGGGTGTACCAGAGAAAGAAAAAAAAAAGCATCTTTTTCAAAAACAAAAGGTGTTATCCAGCAAAGTTGATTGCTTTTGAAGGCAAGTTTGATATGAAAGAGGAAAGAAAAGAAAAACAAACAAATAAACAACGAACAAATAAATACCAACCCACAAACTGTTGCATAAAGAATTCAGGAACCCACCTCCTGCTTTCCTATCCCAAGAACGTAACAGGATGAAATGATTTAATGAAAATAAAGCGGAGAAATAAACCATAAAAGGGGAGCTCTTTGGTTGCTTCTTAGCCTACGGTTTGATTACTGCAGGCTACTCAACCAAATGGACACAGAGGAGAGTAGCAGTAGTATTAATGGTGGGATGGTCCCAGCTGCGGCTTGCTTTGTTTGTCGTCCTTGGAGTCCTTTCCGTGTCTGGGAAAAGCTTTATAGTCTTTAGAAGAGATAAGTCCGTAGGACAATTTGTATCCGTCGGATACGACTGAGATACATAGACAATCCAACAACCCATGCTTTCTCGAAATGGCTGGCTTGGCTTGCTGACCCGAGTCCTTAAACATTTGGCTTTTCTCCATCTATCATTTAAAGCGTGATCATTTTGATGAAACAGAATTCTCTCTTTAATATTTCGATGTTTTATTTTATTTTATAAATTTTAGTAATTTATTTATACAAATTTTATGTTTATTTATGTGAGATTCACGCAAAACTTACATAAATAAATGACTAAAATTTATGAAATAAAAGAAGATCTATAATTATTTATGTAAGTTTCGCATTTATTTATGTGAAATTAACTCGAAACTTACGTAAATAAATGACTAAAATTTATAAGATAAAATAAGATATCATAAAATTAAACCGAAGATTCGGATTCTATTTTAATGCCGTAAGCAAAGAGTAGAGTATGCATGGATATCACATTAGATTGATCAGCTCAACTAAAATCCTTAAGCCAAGTTGACCCATTCGTGCGATCTCATGTCCTTGTTTTTGCTTCGGATTATTCTCTCCTTTATTTAATTCTTGAATTGATGTGTTGCCTCCATAGAATATTTCATTAGTCTCATCCTTCTCCAAGACCCTCTCATTTTATAAAATTGCACGTTTGATTTGTTACAAAAAAAATTAATAATTTATATTAAATATATAAATTATTAGAACGTATTTGAGTTATTATCTTATTAAATAATTTATTTAAAGTACGAATTATTACATTTATTACAAATTTAAAAATAGTAGTTATCAAATTTTTATTAAAAAAAGTTATTATATTTCTTACTCATATTTGAGAAATTCAACGTATACTAGCATAGTCTTTTTGAGGGATATTGGAGTAAGAAACAGTTCATCTTCTTGGTTGTAGAGTTTTCATATATGTAAAATTATAAGCTCTGACGATGGAAGAAGTTTTAGAATGACATCAGGAGAATGTCGTAGATTCTGATAAGATTGGGAGTTGGACAATGCCACTGACAGACCTTTCTATCTACTTGGTCTGGCAAGTTGTAAGGCCAAGTTGGACTTGAAGAAGTGCTCGACTGTTACTGCACGATTGGGATGGAGCAAGTAGTGTTCATATATGCACAAACCATAGTATTTTGACTTTAATCACGTGGTTCAATAGTAAAAGTTTTAGGACCAACACCCAGGCGTGTAAATTTTCACTTCTTTATTGATAAAGTGAAAATATTCGAGATTCAAAGATGAGTATCCAAATTTGCATATAACAAAATTTTTAAAAATTTGTGCACATTTAAGGTCAAAGGTGTCACTAATGACACGATCAGACTAAGGTTATTCTCATTCTCATTGAGAAACAGCTAAAGTAATGGTTAAATTCTCTGCCTAACGAATTCATCACCATATATAACCATATGATAGAGAAGTTTCTTCTGAAATACTTCCTGCCAACTAAGATTGTCAAATTGAGAAACAATATCTCTTTCTATGCTCAGATTGATTTAGAAACGTCATATGACACCTAGGAGATATTCAAGAAGATGTTAAGAAAGTGCTCACATCATGATTTACCATCATGGACGTAGATTCAAATCTTTTACAATGCGCTCAATTAAACAACTTGATAGATGGTTGATGTAGTAGCTAAGAGAATACTAAATAATAAAACACCAGGAGTAACCTATGATCTCATTGAAGATATGGTCATGAACAACTACTCGTGCTGTTCTTCTCGAGCAAAACCTAGCAAGCCAGCAAGAGTATATAATGTAGATGCGATTACAGTGTTGACAAGCCAGGTTGAAGCTTTAAGCAAGAAAATAGATGGGTTGACGATGAATCCTCAATTATTTCAAGTGATGCAGTATGAGTTATATAGACCCTTAGGATAATCCCTATAACAATACATACAATCCATGATGAAGGAATCACCAAATTTCTCTTGGAAGAATCAAAGGCAACCAAGGACTAACCCTCCATTAGGGTTTCAGCAACACCCACCTCAATAAAAAAACCAAGCTTGGAAGACCTCATAATCAAATTTCTTCAAATTTTAGAGGTAAGATTTCAAGCCACCAAATCCTCATTAAGAAAACAAGAGGCTTTTATACATAACTTAGAAACTTAGATCAGTCAACTTGCTAAGCTAGTTTATGAAAGACAATGAAGGAGTTTATCTAGTGATAATTATAGATTGCATGATATTTTAATAGGCATTTTAGTATGTTTTAGTTGTTAATTAATTGATTCATGCATATTCAGGGTCAAAATTGTGTTAGTTGGTTAGATATTTATGTTCTGAATGTTATGTAGGTTGGAGCATGCTAATGAGCTTTAATTTTGTGTATTTGAGGTATTTTGATGTGTTTCTTAGTGTTACATATCAAATATCAAAGAACAGAGAGAATTCGGAGGAAAGTCGGAGTAAGACCTAAGGCCACAAATCGTGACAAAAGTTTGGTGGGTCTGCCACAATTGTGACAGAGAGTAAAAATTAAGTATCACAATTGTGGCCTACGTGACAGTAAACGCGAACTGACTTCTAACATACCACTTTTCGAAGGATATTTCAGGCTTTTAGGTCCGAGTCAACCCTAATGTTTTCCCTAAATAAACAAGATATAAATAGAAGAAGAAGAGCCTATGAAGAGGGAGCTCCATTTCTGCCATTTTGAGAAAGATGCAAGGAAGAGGAAGAGAAGAGAGAAGGAGGAGAAAGGAATAAAGAAGAAGGACTATTATTTTTGTAGTCTTTCCGATCCATCCTGACCCCCCTTCCAAGTGATTTTTCATTTCATCTTTGTTATTCTTCTTTTGAATGTATGAAATGGATTTGATAGTGATGGATTTGTGTTTGATGATGTTGTTCTAAACTCCTTTGGGGATTTGTTCTTGAATTAATGTTAATGCGATTTCTTTTGATGTTAATACATTGGATATTATGATTATTTTTTGTATTTGCATGTTTTGATAACAAATCAAGAGAGTGAATCGATAGCAAAACAATTAGATTGGGTAATAAGAGTTAAACAATTTAATAGACCACGCAAATAATCAAATTAGTAGTTTATGTGAAGAAAGATCTTATGTGAGGACTTGATAGTCTACTAGAGGGCTTAAGATTCAATTGGATGTGTAGGTTTTTTGTTAATTGAGATATGGAAAAATCCATAATTCAATTAGAGGTTATGATTTAGGGGTTAAAGATTATAACTTGAGATAGAGTAATCTACCCTTCAAAAGTCTAGGACCTATACCATATTTACTCAAAAGTATTCATGTTAGCATTTGATGATAGACTAAATTCCCCCTTCTCATAATCGACTAATCTTTTTTATATGATTTTTGATTGTTCATTGGTAGTCCTCAACTTTGATTTCTTTATGTTGATTTTAAAATTTAATTTTCAATCAATCCATATTCATGAATTTACTTTTCTATTTAGTTTTATTTTCTTTTTAATAATCCTTTTAGGCCTTAGATATCTTAAAATTAAATTAGTTCACCAACTCCTCGAGGGATTGACACTTCATATATTACATACATGACCTATGCATTTATGGTATATTGGAGGTTTTATAAGATTAAAACTTGCTCAACATCTAGTAACACATAGATAAATCCTAAAGAACATGTGATGGCAATCACCCTTGGTAGTGGATAAGAGTTGCAAGTGGATAACAAGACCCAAAGTGTGGAAAAGAGTGAGTCAAGAAAAAGCTAAAGATTAAGAGCACCTTCCAATAGTTAAGGAATTTCAACCTATCAACCCTTATGTTACTAAAGTGAAGAAAGATCACATGGATGATTAGTTTGGTAAATCCCATGAACTGTTTAAACAACTTCATATTAACTTACCTTTTTTAAAGAATCTTGTGTACATATTGAAGCATTCAAAGTTCTTGAAGGAGTTACAAGAAAATAAGAGAAAGTTGCAGGAGTTGGTTGCTGTGATGTTGTGCCCAAAAAATTCTAAAAAGACCTAGGCTATCTTACTCACAAGTATACGAGATAGTTGGTCAACTTAAATTAAGTTTGAATTAAAAATAAAAATAAAAAAAATGCATTCCTAAATATTCTATCCTAATTGTTGAGTGAAAGCTTTTAAAAAAATTCCAAAATTAAATTGAAAAGTAAAGGGAATTAATTGGGAGTAAAGATAAATAGATTAATCAAAGTGAAAAAATTTTGGAGAATTAATTTCACTAATTTAATCTCTTATGCACGATTAAGGGAAAATGATTAGATTGTCATCTTACTAAAATTAATAGTTAGGTTCTAAATCAATTCGAATAATGAACTAGTCAAACTTTCATATTCAACAAGTTACTATCTGAATTGATCATGAAAACTCGACTACTAATTACCACTTAATTTAATATATTTCTAGTTTTTAACCTAAGTGCCTATAGTTTCATAATTCGTATTAAATTTCATCTCTCGAATCTTCATTTAACACTAAAATGATGCAAAGCTTGGCCATTTTATTACATCTATTTAGTTCAGAAACCACAATAATTAATAAGACAACATATCCATAACCCAATCATGCATATTCAACTAACTAGCTATATTAATTCTCAAGAAAAGATATTAGCCCATCATATCATACACACGGTTCATCATACTCAAATACTTTAATCCCGTATTACTATCGGTAGAAGTTCGAAAATAACAACTCAGTAACTACTTAAATGAACTATGACAAGATAACAAGCAATAATCATTAAGCTAACAAGAGTATGGATCAGTTAATACCAACATAATAGTAAACTCAAAGAAACAAGCAATAGATGAGGAATGAGATAAGCAAACAGAGGGTCAGATTTTGAGATATTGGAGGTCTTCTGCACTCTCAACTTTCAGCTTTGACTCTCGCCTTTGCTTCAGTTGCTCTTCTCCAATCGAATGTTTGCTTAAGATCAACTCCAGCTCTTGCTTTCGGCCTCTCTTCCCAGCTCCCACTTCTCTGCTATTGCTCTCTTCTTCTTCTTCTTAGACGATCTCTATTTCTCATCTTTTTCTCTATCTCTCCATACCTCCCCTATCAACGCCTCTGTGTGAGTGAACGAATGAAGCCGTCAATAAAAAAACCTCCCAACCACCAACTTTTCTTACCCTTTATAGCAACACTCTAAGTTTAAGTTTGTAGGGTTACTACGCCGTCAACCTACATGTGTCAGACTCAAAGTTAGTGTCCATGAAATTGCACAGGATGTTAATTAAGTCACCTCGTAACTAGCCACGCATGGGAGTGACTAGTTTAGTCACCCCTAACTAACATTTAAACACATGGTGGTGACATACCAAGTCACCACCGTGACTAACATTAATTTAACTTAATTAAATGTTAGTCACACCACCTTCAAGGTGAAAGGTGGTTACTTATAACCACTATAACTTAAGTGTTAGTCACGGTGCCTTTAAGGTGGTGACTTATCACCACCGTGAGTTTGTGACACTTGTCACTACTTTTCTTTTCTTTTTTATTCTTTTTAATTTTTTATTTCTTTTTTCATGAAACTTTAAGTAACTTTCTCTTCAACCTATATGAAAAATTCACAAAAATAATCCAATTAACATTCATGCAATATTCACACCATTTCTACTCAATTTATCTCACATTTGGTTCAAAACACAAAGATTTGTAACTAAAATCAAGATATTAAGGAAATTAAAAGTAATAGAAACTAGACACAACAATTCCCCTACACTTAGACTATATTTGTCCTCAAGCATAATAAAGAGTACTAAACTATAAAAGAACAAACAATGAAAACAACAATTTTCTCAAATAGTAGTCAAAGATATCAACGATCAATTCAACAATCACAACCTAAGAACTTGAAACTTATAATACTCCGTGAACAAGCAATTCTTCGCATGCTTAGCTAAAAACAACAAGAACTTCAGTTCAAAAAACCATCAACAAGTGTGATAGACACTCAATCCGCTCTCCATCCTCTCAAGCATTCAAAGTTAGTAAATATTAACTCATCATTTATTTCATGTAGGGTATCTATCATAGGTTTGCTTACTAATCCAATCTCCACCACTCATATCAAATACAAACATCAATCTGAAGGTCTTTATTTTGGTTCTAATGGGGTCGAGTTAAACGTGGGAAAAAAGGAAAATTATAGTTTAAAACCACAGAACTAATTGAGCATTCAAAGTAATTCAGAAAAATGACAAATAAAGCATTCAAGTCTTTCCTCTCATGTAATAAAGTTAGCACTCCTCTCTCTCCTCTTTTTTCATTTTCTAGTCGTCTTCTCTTTCCTTTGTTTCTTTTCAATTCATTTTTTCTTTTCAATTTTTTCTTTTCTTTCCTTTTCTTTTTTCTTTTCTTTTTCTTTCTCTTTTTTAATTATTTATTTATTCATTTGAAACGAGGAAATTCAGGGAAGAAAAATATAGAAGAGAGAAAATTACTACAACCATATCCATCTCTAACTCAAAAGCCAACTATAAGTTGTGATTCCCCTATACTTATTGCCTAAACATGATTATACCTTTTCAAATGCTCAACTTGCCCTTATGGTAGGTGTAATGAAGCAGATAAACAATCAAAGTCAAGGCTCATATTTTGGGTTTAAAGAAAGAAACGGATTCATTTAAGCTCAAGTGGGCTCACTGAGGGTGACATTATGGTGACTTTTTAAGCTAATAAGGTAAATCCTAATTGCCTTTATCATCTCAACATTTACATAAGGTTATGTGATCTCAACTAGTATTTGCAAGTAAGTTCCAGAGTTCACACTCTCAACAAAGAATACTCAAAATTGGTGTTTAATAATTCAAAAATGCTCAAATTCTTACTAAATGAAAAATGCCATTCATCTATCACAAGCTAACGTCTTTTTAACCAAAATCCAAGTTAATTAGTCTAAGTATGTAAATATACTCATTCACTCATATGATGCATTTCTAATTCTGATTGAGTTCATTTAATGATCATGTATCTCTAAATAATAAATGAGAAAATAAACACACAATACACAATTAATAGTCCCCCCACACTTAACATCACATTATTCCTAATGTGACACAACGTAAAAGAGGGATCTAAGACAAAAGAAAAAATTAATTTGAATGAGGATAAATATTAAAGACTAAAAGAAATTAAACTGCATGTAGTACGAACAATAAAAATAATAAGGAAAGGAATACGTTACAAAAGTGTGGTGGTAGCTGCGTCAATGTGGTATGAAGCATGGCAATAAACATGGCTTTTGAAATTGAGGAGTGAAGACAAACATAAGAGATTGAAAAGAAGGCCTGTGCACGCAAAGCAAATAGAATAAGTCGAGTTTCACTAAAAGAATTAATAAACAACTAAATTGAAAGACAAAACAGAAATGATATGGGTTGCCTCTCATTTAGCGCTTCAATGTCTTTTATTCTTTCTAGTGATAATTTGGATGATAAGTGACATGATACCATGTTGATGTCATGCATTGTTTGTAGCGCCCCCTTACCGTAGGGTACGCACCGAGACGCCCGTAGGTCATTCCGACACATATCCGACGATGAGGGTGCATTACGAAAGATCACTACTATATTTCTCATGGCATCAATAATAACAAAGCATCAAAGAACAACTCTAAACTTTTAAAGCCATAAAATACTTTCTCATTTCAATCATCAAACCGAAATATAGACAGGTCTATCAGTTTTCCACAGTCTAAAATACATTACTCCAAAAAGGAAATCTGATACAAGAGTCTATACTAGGTCATCCCCAAAATCAATCCCAGCTGACCGACCTGTGTGCTATAACTTCTCTTGTCAACGCGCTCACACGGCAGGAAAAGTCTATCTCTGGAGCTAGGAATCTAATCTATCAGTCCTGAAAAAAATAGATGCAATTTTGGGTGAGTTTGCGAACTCAATGAGAAATCATCATCGATGGTTCACTCAATTCATGCATTACGCAAATAGCGTACAGCACATCACAATAACGCATTCAGAATACCAGATAGCAATTTACAATTTTTTCAGACAATCACAGAACTCAGAAATCTCATAAGTCAATTATCATAATTATAGCATGCACTCTTGCCTATTTTTCATTCACTGAATTCAATCCATCACAATGTGTATGTAATGCATATGTGACTCTTTCCCATTTATTACAGTATTGTGACCGAACGCTTAAATAGTGTACAGTGTTTAGTAGACGCGTCTAGGGAGTAGGAGAGCCCCTTTTTGGGTATGCACTAACTCCCTTTGAACTCAAGGCTCTTTTTTAGTAATCGAGCTCAAGGCTCTTTTTCAGTATCAGTGGCGACTCAGGTCACAACTATCATTATCTGTTCATGCATTTGTGTATGAAATGCAACATGCCCACTAATTCACAGTCACATTGCCATTTAAACCTATTTATCACTATTCTTCAAAATCACGTAGCAGTCAATCAAATCCGATATATCAAAAGTAGACGTATCAATCCTAATCATCCATATAATCATACAATTCACATTTGCAGATAGTTTACAGAGCAGTTAACAGTCAACAATTGAGGAACCAACTAGGTTACTCACCTGTAATTTCCGAGCTACTGCCTGGAAGTCCCAGCAATATCTATAGAATGACGATCCAACGGTGCCTCTATAACAGTTAAATAATTACCCATTACTAAATGCATAATTAGAATAATTCAATGATGCACATGTCTGTATTAAAAGATATACGATGCACGTTCATGACTTTCCGGCGCTATATCCCAATTTCGCTATCTTTTGTCCAAATCTAGCTTTTCACTCAATTAATCAATAATGACTCATTGCATTTCAAAAATTCAGTTCAATCCACCATTTCATGCACTCTAGAATAATCCCAAGAAAACCTATTCATTTGGTCGAATTCACTCATTGAAAACCCCAAGATATAGTCCAATTATCATAATACAATCCTTAGGTTGTAATAGGAAACCATATTCGACTTCCTTTCAATAATTGCAAATCTCACTCATCTGATTTCAAACTTTCTTAGTTTACCTCAATTGTAGACCTCTCTCTCTAATTTATAACGAATCAAGAATCACCTCAATTGAAGGTCTACACCATTAGTTAAGTCCCAAAAATCAAACTAAATCCAATCAGAAAATGTCCCTCGCCTCGGCGTCCCATCGTCCCAGAGTTGCTCATCGCGGCGCACGAGAAGACTCGTCGCGGCGTGGATCTTTTCATCGCTGCGACGTCCAACTATGCTCGTCGCGGTGAGTAATCGTTTGCTCGTCGCGACGAGGCCCTCAACACACGTCGGGATATGCGGGACTCCCATCGTCTTCTCCGACAAATTTTTCGCCGTTACTCTCTCTAAAACCAGTAATAACTCCACTCAACTACCAACATCTTAAAATTTAAACCCATTAATGCAATCCAACTAACAATAAACAACATTAAAACCAATTTACTTACCAATCAAGCCCTAAATCTTCAAATCTTCGAAAATCTCCTCCAAGCCCTAACACCCACGGTTCTCACCCAAAACCACAACAATCCTCTTCTTCCTTAAGGTTTAGACTTGTCTTTGCACAAGGAGAAGCAAGTAAGCAAGGATCGTGAAGGGTGGTCGAAAATCACCAAGGGAAGAGGAAGAAGAAAAACCTTAAGATGGAGGAAATGAGTTTAAGGCCAAATTTAAAACGTAAGGTATTTAAAGGGTTACTCTCTTCCCTTCAAACACTCTTTTAAAACTCTAACTCTTATCAAAACTCATTTCCGGTCTAAGCTATTTCTATATTCCAATGGCTCATCATTTTTATTCCTAACATCAAAAATCTAATTTCCATTACCATTGGACAAGTATGCCAGCAATATAAAGTCAATCGGTCCGTTACTCAGAAAATTTCGGTCCGAACATTTACTCCCAAAATTTCCAGAAATATTTCCTATGGGTCACTATCAACTGACAAACACTCTTAAGATATTCTAATTCAACTATTCAAATCCGATTATTCCATAATTCCCAATAAATCACAATCAAACATAATTATCTCAATTTCACAATTCATATCATAATTACAATTAAATTTCGAAAAATGCCATGAATGCATGTACCTATAAATGCATGTGCAAAAAGACTTATTCCTCTAAAATTAGAGGCCAGAAAAATGCTCATATCAATTGCATGCAAACGGAAAATCCTAACCCGTCCCAACTTACCAATATAACCCTCCCATCGGTGATGGGATGTTACATTGTTGGTCTTTTAGTTTGCCCTCACCTTTAGACCACTCTTTAGCCTCTTTAAAACCTATAAAATATAGTATGAACTCTAGGACCCTCTAATCTTGAAGACTTGTCCAAGAAATCATTAGAGTTGAACCTGTTGAAATTAAGAAATCAACTGAGTGTTGCTTTTCTTTTTGTAGCTTAAAACAACAGCTTAAAGGTAAATACAAGCAAAAGGCATAGTGGTGGATTTTTTGTTATTAGACTCCAAATATAGCCGATTGTTTTAGATTTAGCCAACTCTATAATTTTCTATGATCTTTTTGGCAATTTGAGATTTGGATCTTATATGATTTTTTATGTCAAGTCGAGATAGGTTAAGATATGTGAAATTCAAATTTTAAACAGGATTTAGGTCATTTAAAACCTGATCAAGATTAGGTTTAGACGATATGAGCTAAGCCCAATCGAGTTTGGGCCTAGATTAGGTTATCAACTCTTTATCAACATTATTAATACAAGGAGAAATTTTGTACTGAGTAAGTAAGTAAGTCTTCCTAATCTACAATCCTTAACTGCTCATTATACTTCTTAAACTTTTATGAATTTATAGTCCTTAACAAGAGTTCTAAGGATAACTTATACTCAGTTGCATCTCATATCCTTATATGATTTCCTATATCTATGGAAGACTCCTTAACCTTAGTCCTAAATGAGAAGCCTAAATTATTGGTGGATTAGCAATTTGAGTCACTATTACTTTATTAGGACTAGAAGTATGTACCTTATTATAAGGTTAAGGTATTAGACTAAAGTCGCACATTCACATTTGAAGGTTGCATACTTGGAGAGCTATACCTTAAAGTCATTCATAGGTCAAATTATAAGTTTGTCTTAATTAAAATGTGAAGGCTAACTGAATTGTCTAAAAGGAAGCGTCTTCGAGTTTATATAGCAACAACCAATTACTCATATCAAGGCAAGATCAAAGGTTAGATATGTCAGAGTCTTCCGCTTCTTAAGAGCTCTCACCAAAATGTTAGAAATATTTTAAGTTTCTTGTTTACTAGATGTGTCAATGATGTCCCGGTAAGCATATTACTTATCTTTAAGCTTGTTAACAAAATTTTGTTGTTTCTATTACTATGATATAAAGACCTAATACTCTAGTTAAAACCTATTTAAAGTTATATTAGTCTTAACAAAGCATTGAGTCTCTTTCAATTCCTATGGGGACAATTCATGCTACCTAATTTAACTCATCATATATGTGTCCCCCAACAAGTCCAACTCTTTATTTTATCCCTTTTATTAACGTATATGACTAAGTCAGGTATATGCATCTCTTTATCTCCACAATTATTATTTTCTTCCTTTTAGAAACTAAATAAGTTATATTAAAGGCTTAAAGAGAGCTAACAAAGTACGGAGGAAAATCCTTAGGATGAAAGCTAAAGGAAAACTTTAATGCCTGAAGATGACAATAACTACAAATGAGGACTTTTACAGGGAACTACTAGAATTCACTGGGAACTTGGAAAAAATAATAACAAAAGGAATAAAATGTGATTAAGTATTTGTATAAGATTAAGTATTTGTATAAATATTCCACCTTGAAGCTATGACTTGGATAATTCCATTTTGTATCCCTTTAGTTATAATGATGTCTCTTATTGATTAAACTAGCAGTAAAAAAGAGTTGCGACTATCCCTAGATTCCTTTTTAGAGATCCTTTTGTTCCTCTCCCTCCAGATTGAATGTACAGAGCATTTAAGGAAGTTATAAGACACCTTAATCTCCTAACTTATGATATCCTTCTAATAGGAATGATTATCCCTTCTACCTAGTGAAGACTGAATTCCATTCTAGAGATAAGCTGAGAATTTGCATATAAAAAAGAGATGATCATGAGATTTATCCTCCTAATTGTAGAGGACACACATAGCACTAGAAGGATAAGACAGCTTGATCGTTTCCCTAGTAAATAATTTTTCTCTATTTCTAGCCATAAGATGAAAAAGCTGTTAAGGTGTTCAAAGGAAAACCATACTAAATTCTTTGACTCCATTATAAGATCTCATCTTGCTATATTATTTGATATTATTTCCTTTGTTTTGGATTTATTTTTTTGCTTAAATATGGAAATTAATTTTTCTCTATCACTAGTCATAAGATGAAAGAGCCTTTAGGATGTTTAAAGGAAAACCACACTAAATTCTTTGACTCCATGATATGTTCTTATCTTGCTATATTATTTGACATTATCTCCTTTGTTTTGGATTTATTTTGATGCTTAAATATGGAAATTAATATGTGTTTTGTTTTAGGAGATAAAACGTGGAGATTGCATTAAATTGGGATTTTATTGATGATAATCACAAATTTTGAATAAAGTGAAGAGATTATTGTAGTAGATAAAGTTGTTAAACAGGTGGAGTTTAGTTGGCAAAATTCTTCTTATCCCTATCATGTAGAAGTTTGAATTTGAATTTGTTTTAGATATACATCTTTACAAGTTAGAATTATAATAGAATTAGATCATAAAACCTTATAAAAGGGACGTTCCTCACAACAGAAGAAAGTTTCTCTCTTCTTACATTTTTTGCAATTCTTTATCTTTCTTCTATTTTTGTTATTAGATTGAAAGTCATGTGTAGCTAAACTAAATCTTTCTGATTCAAGGAGATTCAATATTCTAGTTATAACTTTATGAGGTTCTGTGTTTCAAATTTTTATTTACATTTTCAGTTAAGTATTTCTTGTTTTGAGTTCTTATATCTCATGAATGATTAATATTTGATTAATCTAATAATTTAATTTAATATTGATTATTTTGTCACTATCCATGAATTCATTGATTTGTATTTGTCATGAAAGATTGGTACAAGTAACAGATAGGTTATTTATGAATTTTCATATTTAACTTATGATAAACAAGAAAACTAAATTAAATAATTGCGTTATCTCAATTATTTAATTTAGGGTTTATTACTATCATTTATTTGATATAGAATGTTATCACACCCAATTAATGGATGATAAGTTTTGGTTTGGATGCTAGATTTGAACTAATTAACGAGAAAAATTTAAGACTTATTACGGGTATCATAATATGTTTGCACTAACTCTTGAATCATTAAAATATTCTCTTTAAACCAATGATAAATGTTACAATTAGATTAGATCTTTCCTTGAATTGGAGATTGGTAATATTGACTTTCTTATTTTTAAATTCAATTTATTTAATTTTTTCGTATTAATTTTAGTTAATTAGTTATTTAATAAAAAAAACCCCCATTTACTTTTATTGATTGAAATTAAGAAGCTATTATTTATTTATTTAAGGATTCGACTTAGTTCCATGACTACTACAAAAGTTTGAAGAATCGGAATCATTTCAGGGGCTTCGACAACTCTATCACTCCACTTACTATTTAATATCAATGAATATGTCCCCGTATGAAATATTTGTAAATTCACGTAACTTGTTTTTATCCAGAGAAACTTATCTTTTAGAAGATGGTTTATAGGTGGTAAAGTATTATCTCTTTCCATCTAAAGAAAGTTCTTCAACATCCTTTTAATAGCTTTAACAAAAAAAGTTCATATTAAAAAATAGTTTGAAGAGCCCTAATCTTTTTCATTTGTGATGATAATTTAATGATCTATTTGTATTAATGTTATTTGAAACAAATGTTATAAAAACTTTTATGAAAAGAATGAAGGACTAAGGGGATAAACTATCCCTTTGCCTTAGTTGTCTAACTCTCTTGATTAGTTTAGAAAGCTTTCCATTCACCAAGATTTTATAGGAAATGGCTGTGACACATTGATGGAACCAAGAGATAAATTTCTCTAGAAATCCAAAAGCAATCATAGTATGGAAAAGGAACCCCAGATGATTAAGTCAAAAGCCTTATAAAAATTTACTTTAATTGCACAACTTCTTATTGACAGCCTCCTAAGATAACTTTTAATTATTCGGTAATTAAGATGTTATCTCCAGTGTTCCTCAATTTGCACAAATGCTCCTTGGTTAGAGCTAATGAGTTGTTTAGTTTGCTTTTTAGTCTAGTGGCAAGATAGATATAATTTTGTAAATTACATTGCAATAAGTTATAGATCTATATTGGAAGAGAGTTGAGTCGTTGGGGAACTTGGGGACAAGATATATAAGAGTTTTGTTGATCTCTTTGAGCACTTTACTAGCACTAAAAAAATTAACCACAACTTTTGTAATTAACTCACTAGTTGTATCCCAAGTTCTCTGGCAAAAAAAGAGATTTTAGGCCATCAGCCTTAGAGCTTTGTTAGAGTTAAGGCTAAAAACAGAAACTCTATCATCTAGAGTTAAGAACGGTTTAGACAATGAAGAAGCTCGGTCTTGGTTGATAAAGACGAAAGATTAAAATACATGATTGAGAACATACCTAAGTTTGGGGAGCCTAAGATTTCCTTAAAGAAGTTGATAGCATGATTAAGAAATTGGTCTTGTTCCTAAAGGATTTTCCCTTATTGGTTCTTTAATAAGTTAAATATGATGTAGTTCCTTAGAATGAGGATAGAGTTATAGCAAAACTTTATGTTCTTATAACCATCATTCAACGTATGCACCTCTCAAATTTTGCTTGCGTAAAGAGCTATAATTTTTCAATGCCTCAGTATAAGAGATAGAGTAATTTTTTCTTTCATAAGAGTTTGACGGTTACCAAGATCTATGCTTAAGTCCTTTTGAATTAAGATTAAGGACTCCTTAGTATTTAGAGTAGCTTCATTAGTACCATCGATACTCCTTTTATAAGGAAGTTTCAATTTATGTTTGATTTCTTGAAGTTTTTTTAACATAAATATATGCATCACAATCTATTGCTTAAGTGTTTAGGCCCTTATTGTTATTATCATCAAAGTAAAGAGAATTTGTTAAGAAGCTGAAGATTTTAAAATGACAGTTCTTAAGGTTGAAGTTGTTCTGCCAACAAACTTTTATAGGTTATTGTCTAAGTACAAAGGGTGTTTAAACTAAGCTCTACTATTGTTGAAGGATGATGACAAAGAGGAGTTTAATAGAGCGATCTAATATCTTCCTAATCTACCTTTTGCCTAAGTTTTTATTGTTTCAGGTAAAAAAAATTAGTTACTATACTTAAGATCAGTTGACCTAGAAAAGGTAATCTATATTTCAAATTCAAAATAAATCCCCCACAATAGTCCATCTTGGACCATATTTAAAACTCCCTTCAACACTTTGTGTAGCCATAAATCCTATTTTGTATTAATTAAGATCTATTGATATTTTTATACTATTCCACTATAAATAAAAGATCGTATCAAAGATTCATTTTAGTCTTGAAGTTATATAATAATGGACATAATAGAAACAACAATCCGAGTCACTATCTCTATATTTGGTTTACTTAATAAGTTATAATGGGCATACTTTATATACTGCTTTTGGGCAACCTTATCAATAACTAAGAGATTCATTGAGGAATACGGTTACTAGTTGAAGAAACGAGCCTCATGTTATTAAGACTATTCAAGAAAAAGATATATAGCTACCTAGTTTATTAGTGTCTTTCCAAATGTTACATGCTTTGTAGTTGAACTTAAAGGCATAAACAAATGAGACTTCTATTTAGGTGTTTTAAGGTAAAAAGTTCTTATTAAAGTAGGTCAGTTAGTTGGATCAAAGGTAGTAAGTTAACAAGGAAATCTTAGTATTATAGGAATGTACAATTCTTTCGTTATGATGAGTTAAATGATTACTTACTTACTTACTATCAGCCAATCTTTGAGAACAAATTGAAGACGCTTTTCAAGGAGACTAACGAAAGATGATTGCTTGCTTTTACCGTATTCACCAATCAACCCAAGTTGAAAGTATACACCAATACGTAACCAAAGCACTTTCCCGTCTTTATTTTATTATACACAAAAATGACGTATGGGCTTGTGTATGTCTCACGTAGGTATCGTGAAGTGAAAATTCTGTAACGATGATATTAATTGGTGGCTGTGCCTGTCAATCGCTCAGAAATTTGAAATACTGAAATCATTATTGAATTGTGGAAATTGACTTTGGAGCCATAAAGTCTCCTTAGAGGGACCTTCATAGACACACACGAACACGTTGCATGTACGCCAACTGGCATTGGATGTCTCTCATCTCGACACGGCTCGCGTTCGAAAGCCGACTTAGCGATGAGGAGCTGGTGGAGGGAGAATTGAGTCAAGTGAATGGGAAGGTGCCGTCGATTCGAGGGCCTTCAAGCAAACTGCTTTAAGATTCCAACCATACATTTAATTCCATCAACTCCAGCCACAATTATGCATTCAACCTTCCCATTTTATATTAAAAATTCTATTTTATTTGTTAAATGAATTATCCCTTTTGAAAAATTAAAAAATTTATATTAGGTTTGGCTCGATTCTCTCGGCCAGATATTATCATTTAATTCACACCCATATATCTCTCGTGAGAGTGCATGATTGCGTCCGTGAGGCGTGAAGTCGAGCGCATGACGCCGGGGGTTTGATGCGTTGACGCACGCCTCACCATGGCCTGAAATTACGTGGTCCGATGGTGAGGCGTGCGTCAACGCATTAAAACCCCGGGCATGGGCTCGACGACTCGACTCCTCACGGATGGAGAAAAGCTTCACTAGATGATGAGTAATGACAACAACGACAATACATGACCGATGACCCACCCAAACCAATATCAATTTAGAACATAAACTATAATTCTGAAAAACATGCCACGAAAATTTATTTATATTATTAAATTCCAAAATTAAACCTCAAATTAATTAAAATTATATGAGACTTAGAATAGTCTTACTTAGATAAGATTAACATAAAAATTTAAATATATGTTACAACAAATTTATTTTTATTCTAATTATTTTACTATATTTTGGTAAATAGTAATTAATACATAATATATAATTTACTAGTAGCTCATAAGATTATAATCATATAAAAATCAGTAACAATTAATGCATACACCTTACTGTGCAATTCTATATAATATTGAACCTCAGTTTATAAATTTTAGTCATAGAGGTTTTCTATAAATGTATATCTTAATTGTTTTATAATTAAATTCAAAGCATATTATAAAGTAATTATAAAAGCTTTCGATAGTTTAACTTAGAACGTTGGTATTGTCTAATTTAACCTTTATAGAAAATATGTTCATAGTTTTGTAACTTTATCTTTAGAATTTTCTTTTACATTGGTTTGTATGGACATTAAATGAAATAAAATTTAAGTTTTAATTCATAATTTTAAGCAAAGTATCAAAACTAGTCCGAACTCTATTTTCGAACTATTATTTAGTATGAAATATAGCCCGAAACCACTGCTTCTTAACATTAATTAACGTGACATTACTTATCACATGTATTAAGGTTCTAAGTTACGAAACAGTCTATTTGTAAAATATAAAAAAACTTCATACATTATGACGATTCTCTCAGGAAATAGAAAGTCTTGTACTTAAAATATGTTGACTTTGACTTATTTTATTTATCATGTCTATTATTATTTTTATTATTTTACTTCCTAAATAACGTGATATGACATATAGAATAGGCCTCCAACTATAAAAATGGAAAAAGGAGAAAAATTTTATAGAAGCGAAAAAAAAGTCAAAATTTTTTATAACATTTATAGGCAAATCTCGCCATCCAAACCTAAGCCTATCAATAATAATTCGATCATTTCATTAATTTAATGCTCTTAGTCGTACCAAATTCTTGACTTCCTCCTTTTTGTGACTGAAGTTTTTTTTTACTGCATGATTAAGGGTTGTTTTAAAGTTCATCTTCATCTAAGATTAAAATAGATTTAGATTGATAATTCTGCTAAGTCATGTAAACAAGATTGATATGTTGTTGAGTTATAAAAGGAAGAGAGATGGATGAGAATTGCTCATGTCTTTAGGTTTACTGGTCTAAGATGGTCTTGTCGATGATATTTACTATTGTTCTCTGTTAGGAAATCAGGACGAGATTTAATCTCAATCGTATCGAAATAATTATGAAACTTTTTCGTGACTTTTGATTTTTCGAAAATTAAAATCTCTTTAATTCTATTAAATGATTAATACAAATCACAATAAATCCGAAACTTAATTCGTTCCTTATTTTGAAACTTGGTCATTTTCTTATCGTATTTCTTGAACTATTTCTTAAATCGATTCGTTTCAATCATCGTAGTCGCATAAATATCTAATCTCTAATGGTATCTACAGAATGAGTTGAGAGAACTCTATAATTCTTATAGAGAAGGCTAAGTAAGAAATGCTAGCTCCATAGAGCTTAAGCTTATTTATGATAAGTTTTGGATGTTTTAGTGAACTTGTTTTCTAACAAGCACTCACATATTTGTTTAAGTATTTCTATAAGTTAGCCTATAAATTCAACTATTTCCTTCATAAGAAAAAAAAAGCAAAATGTTTGTTAGTTTTTTGTATTCTATTAATGTATGATCTTAATATAACAATGATCAAGAACAATTTAAGGATAATACATAAATGTAATATGAATCTTATAATTATAATCTCATTATAATTTCATTTGTAATGTATACTTATCTTATAGATTTTATCATATGCATCTAAACATATACAAGATAAAGAATATCTTTAAATTATTTTATCACTAAACTACAACAAATCGATTAGTTTTAGAGCATAAACTAACACTCTCAACTCCGTCACCGTTATAATTGTTGTTGCAAATTTTTCTTCTTTGTCATGTGTTTATGTCTTATGAATATCTCCTTGTTATGTATCTTATACTCTTTAGGTGTCTTTTTTTGTGGCTACGATTTATTATATTTGACTAAGTTGACTGTACTATTAAGTATTGTTTTATTTGAATTCCTGTGATTTTGTGTTCTTTAAACAAGATGAATGACCAAATGTTGAGAATAAAATATCAAAACACCTAATTAGTCTGATTGTCAAAACAACACTCTTTTATGTGACTTTGTGGACTTCTTTCGAAGGTGGTCAAACTGTTCAAGAACGAAACAACACCCAATAATATTCAATTTCTAAAAGTGAGTTATATTTAATACAAAGTGATAATTCACTTTGTATTAAAATAATAATTGAATTACTTTTAATAATCTTCTAAAAATATTGATCAAAACATTAATTTTCTTTAAATAAATTAAATGATAAAAAAAGAAAGTGGAAGGCACTACAAATTATACCTAAAATTCTCTTAAATAACAAATCTAACCTATAAATTAAGAAAAGCCAAAAACAACTTGGGGTCAGAGCTTTGCCTCCTACAAGAAATTTACCTGACTTGAGCGGGGATTAGTCTGAATGAGGATAGCTTAAAAGTATTTTCCTATAGTTAGGACTCGCTTAGGATACCTCGTGGGAAATCGAAAAAGAAAAGAGGAAGAAGTTAAAAGTGTAAATTAAAAAATAATATTATTTACAAAGCTGCTAAATTAAGGTATAATCATTTTCAAACAATGTAATTGTAAAGCAACTAAAGTGCGATGGATCTAACCCTACGGCGCAAGTGAGTTGGCAAATGATTCTTCTAGTTTAAGTAAAGTCGCGAGTTCAAACCTTCTTCACGTATCGTGAATTTAAAACTTGAGGCAGTAGGCGTTGCTTCACAAGAGAGGCCTCTACATTACCGGTAGGGATTAGTCTGGATGTAAATGACTTAAAGATGTCTTCCCATAATTGTGACCCTTCTAAAACACCTCGTAGATAACAAAAAAAAAAAAAGTGTGATAGATCTTAAACATTCCAATGGAATTTGTAATGCACTTATGACTACTATATTACAGCATTCATTTTCTCGTCAACGAATATTACATTCTTATTAGTGATCATACTCTTCGTCACAGGATTGCATTTTCCATTCCATTACATCTCCAATTCCATTCCATTACATTGCATGCTGTCAGAAACCAACAAGTTGTCTTAAAATTTTATATTATCTTGACAAAACAGGGGGTTCGTACGGATATGTACATCCGGAGAGGGCTTGCTGCTTTCTAAATATTAGTATGAAAATAATCTGAAGAGGTCAAAAGCGGCAGTTTTGTCGAGTAGCCAACGGGATCGACGGTGGAGCCAAATTAGGTTCCACTTCCACCACAAACTAAGATATGGTACCTGAGCATTGATTTTCACTTTATCGGTTGGTACTGGCCAACATCTTCCACCCATCGTTTTCTTTACATTGATCATCGTTTCGTTCACATTCAACATAGTCATCTTAGTCGGTTTGGAAAAATTAATGTACCAATTTGACAATTTTGAGTTTTAACTTGACCTGCACCTCAAAAAGTCTCAATTTGGCTTTTAGTTGATAACTGAATGCATTGAGATGTTCGTTCAAATCTTCTGTCCCATTTTGACATTAATTGAAGATAAAATAAGGTTGACACAGAGTAACGGGCATAGACGACTTGATGTTACGTATCAAACGTTCTATAAATTTAAGGGTTGTTGTGGTGATTAAGGAAAATAATCTTCAGGTTGGTTTTTTATTTAATCTTTTATAATTACTATATAAACGCAATTGTTTTATTTCTAAATTAATGAGACCTTACAAATTTATGTAAATGCGGTGATTTCTAAAGTCATGAAACTTTACAGCATGCCAAAGACAAAATTGTGGTAGAGCTATAATTGATGTTTGTCCCTATTAACTTGAACAATTGTGTAAAGTGTGACCGTCCTTACTTTGAAAGGTGTGACTTTTAAAAGACACTAAATGCCAAGTGTCATGATGTTTCTGTGAAAGTTCCGAGACTGTCGTATTAGACACCTAGCTTTTATATCATTGGATTCAAAAGTTGTAACGCTCACTTTAGGCTGTCCCTTCACTATGGCCTGATATTATGTAAGGGAGGTAAATTATGGTTTGATCAGGTCGATTTTTGAAAAGACGACTCGATTATTTAAATGCACTTGTAGTCATGCGTTGGATAATTTCACACTATCTTCTGTCGAGACTCAAACCTGAGACCTTAGAATCATTTTCCTTTTCAATGATCAACTGGGCTACCCGTGCGGGCTACCTAGCTTTTACACCAAAAATTATAACTAAATAAGGAGGATTCCCCGAATTCCTATAAATTGTATTTTTGTTTTAATAGTTGTTAATTCTTGAGTCTAGAAAACGAAGACAAATTAACAATTGGTCCGATGAAAAAAATTAAATTTCAAAATTTAAGACTTATTGTAATACCAATTGTTGGGATTAGACGTTTTATTGTATATGAATATCACATGCGTTTGTCGTATTTGCACTGGGAACTTAAATTGTTCAATATTTAGAATAAAGGAGGCAAAATGCAAATAATTAAATAATGAACCATCTCTATTGTTATATCATTATTATATTTTTCAATTTAACACTTTTAATTAATTTACTTTGATTCGGACAAAGGTATGGGATGCATACCAAAGAAGTTAAGATGGATTGTTTGGCTTCCTAATCCCTGAACAGAATTGCAGCTTAGTTTCTCGGACCTGCTCTGTTATGATTGAACCTTTAAATATGATTCTCGTCTGGACTTCTTTAGGACATAATGACCTTTTCATATGAATACATAAAAACAAGGATATGGAGCTAATGCAATACTTTAATAATGTTTTTGTATTGCAAAAATCGAATAGTCTTACCCTACCAAGTTTTTAAAATGTTATATGCATTCTAGTGAGAATGTGCTGCGCTTTATGAAGATATTTTAGCCTTAAAGAGTTGCGAGATCTTTTAAAGGTTCTTATGAATTTACAAGGAATAGGTGCTTTATGTCCTCTAATTGTCAAATTGAAAAAAGAAAGGACTGATAAAAAGAGTTATGCATATTTTTTCCCATCATTGAAAAATGACACTATGATTAAAAATGTCACGGCTATAAAAAATGAAAAGTAAAGTTGTCTTTCACATCATTGATGACTGTATGATAATGTGTATATAAAGAAGGTCAATTTTTCAAATTGATCTTGGTTGCTTCATTCGTCATCTCAATATTTTCATAAAAATAACCCATTATTGCCTTCTCATCAATATCACCTAAACAAAGTACTCTCACCAGTAACTCATAAACTCGGATGACAATTTAATTTGGGATCAAAATCTATGATCTTCCAATATAATTTTAGAAATCTCTAATCTAGCATTAAGCCTAGCATGCTGAAATATAACTCACTTATTACTTAGAAAGCATTTGCCTTAAATACTAAAGTGATAAGCAATTAATCACAAATCCTGTAATAGTAGGATTACAAAAATTTCTATCATTGACAAAATCCTTTCTCATTAAGTTTAAGACCCATGCACGATTGTAAATGAACTTGGTCATTTTTTTTTGCTTTTTGAACAATTTTATTAATGATAGGAAAGTATCTACCATCTCCTATAATAACAACACAAGGTGTGCAATATAAAGAATTTAACATACTTTAATCTTTTTCCAGCTACTTTGCAAGATGGATCATTGTCAATAATAAATTGAATAATGTTTTCTAGCCCAACTCCATTTATAACTTTATCAAATATCTGAAGTAGAGAATTGACATTTCTAACAAGGCTAAATGCATTGCTAAATGACTGTATGATAATGTGTATATAAAGAAGATCAATTTTTCAAATAGATCTTGGTTGCTTCATTCGTCATCTCTATGGTTTCATAAAAATAACCCATTATTGCCTTCTCATCAATATCATCTAAACAAAGTACTCTCACCAGTAACTCATAAACTCGGATGACAATTTAATTTGGAATCAAAATCTATGATCTTCCAATATAATTTTAGAAACCTCTAATCTAGCATTAAGCTAGCATCTGAAATATAACTCACTTATTACTTAGAAAGCATTTGCCTTAAATACTAAAGTGATAAGCAATTAATCACAAATCTGTAATAGTAGGATTACAAAATTTCTATCATTGACAAAATCCTTTCTCATTAAGTTTAAGACCCATGCACGATTGTAAATGAACTTGGTCATTTTTTTTTGCTTTTTGAACAATTTTATTAATGATAGGAAAGTATCTACCATCTCCTATAATAACAACACAAGGTGTGCAATATAAAGAATTTAACATACTTTAATCTTTTTCCAGCTACTTTGCAAGATGGATCATTGTCAATAATAAATTGAATAATGTTTTCTAGCCCAACTCCATTTATAACTTTATCAAATATCTGAAGTAGAGAATTGACATTTCTAACAAGGCTAAATGCATTGCTAAATGACTGTATGATAATGTGTATATAAAGAAGGTCAATTTTTCAAATTGATCTTGGTTGCTTCATTCGTCATCTCTATGGTTTCATAAAAATAACCCATTATTGCCTTCTCATCAATATCATCTAAACAAAGTACTCTCACCAGTAACTCATAAACTCGGATGACAATTTAATTTGGAATCAAAATCTATGATCTTCCAATATAATTTTAGAAACCTCTAATCTAGCATTAAGCCTAGCATGCTGAAATATAACTCACTTATTACTTAGAAAGCATTTGCCTTAAATACTAAAGTGATAAGCAATTAATCACAAATTCTGTAATAGTAGGATTACAAAAATTTCTATCATTGACAAAATCCTTTCTCATTAAGTTTAAGACCCGTGCACGATTGTAAATAAACTTGGTCATTTTCTTTGCTTTTTGAACAATTTTATTAATGATAGGAAAGTATCTACCATCTCCTATAATAACAACACAAGGTGTGCAATATAAAGAATTTAACATACTTTAATCTTTTTCCAGCTACTTTGCAAGATGGATCATTGTCAATAATAAATTGAATAATGTTTTCTAGCCCAACTCCATTTATAACTTTATCAAATATCTGAAGTAGAGAATTGACATTTCTAACAAGGCTAAATGCATTAATAAACTTAAAAAAAATTGTCCCTTGAGCGGAATAAACCAAAAAACTGATAATGAACTCCTATATTCTATTTTTCCAACTATCACATATAGTTAAACACTCATAAGTTGCCTAAGCCAATGTTCCTTTATCCAAATAACTAGTTATTTCATGAACAAAGTTATTCAGAAGTTTACCTCTGCAGTTATTAATTGAAAGAACTGTATATCCTAGACTATGAAAGGTAATAACATCCACCATAGACTAGTAATAATAAGATTGAACAACATTAAATGATATAACTGAATTATAAAACTATCTACCCATTGCCATGTCCACTTTGTGGGTAGCTTCTTTAGATTGTAAGGCATTATAAATTGAAAGCAGAGCTTCAGAAGTTGTTCGTGGTGCAAAAAAGTCAGGTCACTGTTTTCTCTTTTTCTCACATCAAGTTCAACATTCTCTTCTTATTGGGTAGGAAAAACACTTTCAACATCTCCACTATCATTCTGACCATTGAAAAAAGGACTTCTACTATCGATTTGATTGTTCAATATTAGCCTTCTATCTTTCTTATGTTGATACACTTTAATCAAAGTTTTCATTTGTCATTTTACGTTATGACTCACTTTCTTCCAAAGCTCCACATCACCTTTACTCTTATCCATATGCTTGTTTAATCTGATTATTATCCCACCTTTCAAATGCTTGTTTCGATAAAAATAAATGACATGATTCTTCATTCCAGGAATTAATTTAACATGGCTTATGTTGAATTATTGAATCTTCCTAAAGCAACTAAATTATCATGAGTACTTAAACTTCGCTCAATTTATACGTAAAAATAAATGAAGATATATGTCAAAATTAAATAACAACTTCAAATCAAAATATTTGCTCTTTGAACTTAATGTCATTATGAACTATTATTACAAAATGTATATTGCTGCAATATAAAAATTAACATAAAAATACATATTAGATTAAAAACACACGTAACTTGAATTTTAAAATATAAATACATCTTATACAACCCGTTTTGTATGAATACATAATTTAACCATAAACTCACAACTATAACCCATTTTATGTGATTACATAATTCTTCATAGATTCACAACTATAACATATTTTATGTGATTACATAATTCAAACATAAACTCACAGCTATAACCAATTTTGTGTAATCATATAATTCAATTGGTAAATGTTACTTCTTTGTGATCAAAAGGTCATAAGTTTAAGTCACGTAAATTTTCTCTTTGTAAGCAAAGGGAAGGTTGTATATAATTGATGTTCCTCCCCTAACCCTCACAAAACAGAGAGTCTTGTGCGCTGGGATTGTTGTTGTTGTATATAATTCAACATAATGTAACCAATTTTGTATGATTACACAATTCAATTTGTAATATATAACCCATTATATGAAAACTATTATCTGACAATATATAACTCATTTTGTACACAAAATAAACAAACCAAAACATTCAAATAAGCAAGCATTAATATCATAATTTTGAATTTTCACTAATTTACCATTCACTAATTTTAATCAATGTTATTACTAAATTGTAATATAATATGAAAATCTTTCATTCATCAATTTTAATCAACATTTTTACTCAAATATAACATTGCTCACAATTGTCAATTATACACACTACACAATTTAACTTCAAGATAAGTGAAATAACCATTTTGTGCACAAAATAAACAACCCAAAATAGTCAAATAACAAAGCATTATTATCATTATTTTCCTTCTTCACCAAGTTTTCATTTACCAATTTTAATCAACACAGCTATTGAAATCTCAATTTTAATTTAGCAATCTTTCATTTACCAATTTTAGTCAACATTCTTACTCAAATCTAGACAACATTGCTCATAATAGTCAACTCTGCACACTGCATAATTTAAGTTTAACACAAGTCAATATTGAAAAAATATATGGAGAAGCTCTTTTGGAGACATGGATGGCATTTGGAAACCTTGAACCCTTGAGGCTACTTGAGTACCTTGATGACAACAAGAGGAGATTACGGTTGATGATTGCTGGCTACAGTGCAATGACAGGAGGAGACGATGACTAACATTGGCAAGTTATAGTGTAAAGTGCAAGATATGATGGCTGAAATTGTAGGGTGCAAGATGCAAGATGCTAATAGTTACGACAGATTGTAACGACTACGACAAAATGAGCAGTGATACAAATGACAATAGGGACTACGAGAGCGGAGAGTAAGTAAAAGACGTAAGACAATGACAAACAATTAGTTGGGGGGTATCGGGTAATTAGCTTCTAGGGTTAAATATTTTGAAATTTTCAATTTAGTCCCAAAATTTTTTATTTTTTTTTCAATTAAGACCAGTGACTTATTGATATTTTGGTTTTTTTAATTAAGACTGGTAACTTGCCAGTATTTCAGTACCAACTAATACTAAGAAACAAGTAAGTATTGTATCATTTTTTGCCAGTATGATACGATACTTACATCATTGATGATGAATGAAAACAAGTATCAATGATTTGATGATGTGTAAACAATATATATTTAAAATAAAATATAATTTTAATTGTTACTTTATGCCCTACAACCAATCATTTATTGTAGTTTAGCGAATATAATTATTTAAAATTATTATTTATCTTATGCATATTTATTTAACTAATTCAGGTATAAAATAAAGTCTATGAGATATGTATATTTCAAATAAAATCATAACAATTATGATATTAATGTTGCATTTATGTATTATCCTGAAATTATTCATAGCCATTATTATATTAAGAATAGACATTAATATAATTTAAA
Source organism: Erythroxylum novogranatense (assembly GCA_029891385.1). Classification (NCBI taxonomy): domain Eukaryota; kingdom Viridiplantae; phylum Streptophyta; class Magnoliopsida; order Malpighiales; family Erythroxylaceae; genus Erythroxylum; species Erythroxylum novogranatense. The sequence continues at coordinate 89,540,541 of CM057234.1, read as the reverse complement.
AGACACTAGCATGCTTTATACTTCTTCCTTAAGAAGGAAGTAATTGATTTAATAACTAAAGTATAAAATACTTAAAACAAACATGTTGGTTCTTATTAAAGAACAAGTTCACTAAGTCGATCTCATATAAGAATTCTATTTGGAACATTACTTGAATGTCTATAGAAATTCTTATTATGATAATTATATAAGTGATCATTTAACTCTTCAAAGTATCTCGTAGAGGATTGCTATCTCTTAATACTACTTATAGCCTATTTTAGTCAAGGATAACTCAACTGTAGTTATTAAATATAATACAAATTATATGGAAGTATTTGAGTAATTATTAATATATAATTCATCACCCTAAAGTGATTAAGGAAAATGTTATTTTGTTCTCAATTAATGTTGATTTGAAAATCCTTGGCTAAATACTTTGAGAATACTTAGTGTCTTATATTATGATAATATCTACATATATTTATAAGACATGAATCACATGTCACATATTTCGATACACAATCATATAATAATAGCTACGCACATTTACAAAGACAAAAAAACAAGTATCACATATTTTAAGATGCATGTTTCTAATAACATACACACACATTAGCTAAGATATGAGCCAAGTGTCATACTTTTAAGATGCAGGTCTATAATAGCAGTTGTGCACCATTTTCTTAAAACAAACTAAATGTTGTGTGACAAGTGTTAACTAGGCTATGTTTTTAGTATGATTTAGGAATATCTTGCTTGTGTTTGGATGATTTTTTAAGGATTTGATATTTAATTTGACTTATATTTTATTTTTCGGCCTTGTTTTAGCTCCTTAATAAAGAAGGAACAAATTCGAACAAGTTAGAGAAAGTTTTGGGTAATTTTAGAGGAAAATGGCCCAAAACACGATGTTATATTATATACCAAGGAATATGATTCTATGTTTTAGATCTGTATTAGCGTTGTTCTTTTATATATAAATCCTAGTTTTCTGTTAAAGGGAGGAACACAAATCCAACACAAATAAGTAACCCGTGTTTGTTAAAATATTTTGAAATCTTGGGGTTTGAATATGAAAGAGAGAGAAATATGAAGGAGATAAGAAAAGAGTTGACAAAACATCATTAAAGACATAAATTGGAGCATCTTTAGCCAAAACTGAAGCAAATTTAGAGAGAAAAGAATATATTTTCATTAAGACTTAAGTCAACACTTTAAGATTTCAAGATTTATAAGAATGACTTCTTTTGTTTTGTGATATTTCTTAGGTGTTGTTGGTTTTATTTATCTTCGTATGAATTAAATCAGATAGATCTAGATGAGATGAACCTTATAACTATTTGTTTGGGCTGATTATTTATTTTAATAAAAGACTGAAGTTTTATTCCAAATTATTTATGATTACTTATCAAGATTAAATTGAAATATGCTAGCATTTTGATTCGATTTCAGATTTCATATATAAGGATCAAGAAATTATATGTATGAATAAATTATAGCATAGATAATAAGGGTTGTACAAAATCCTAGAGATTAGACTACATATATCTTCTTGGTTATAGTCAAATCTAATAATGAAATTTATAGAACAAGTCGATGTGTTCTTAGGGATTTTGATTATAAAAGATTTTAATCTATCAACTTATGGATATGAGTTATATTTCTTGAGAAATAATATGGTTCTTGCTTTAGAACTTTATCGGTCTAAGAAACTAGAGTTAATAGTTGAATTAAGATAAATTTAACATAGCAAGGTTTTGGAAGGATTTTACATATAGATCTTATTTATAAATTGATTGCTTTAGTCTTGTTTATTACTTTGGTTTGTTACTTAGATTAGTAATTTTAGTTTAACTAATAATTTCTTTTAAATCAATAATCTATTTTATTACATTAGATAATAAAAGATAATTATTACTAATACTTGAAATCTTTATAGGAACGATACTAGTATTCACCTAGACTATATTATAAGAACAATAGGTGCACTTTTCTAGTTAATCTTTAGTACAATTTTGAACATACACATCATTATGCATTAAAGGATATACCCCTTTACTAATAAATATCCACATTTTCCTAAGGTTCTACACTTGATATTCAAAACTAAACTTAAAATTAGACTTTACAGACACACAGACACACATACATAGACAGACACACAGACACAAACACAGACATAGACACACGCACACACACACACGTGCAACCTTATAATGAATGTTTGAGAAAGTTTACAATTATTAAACAAAAAATAGCAAATAGAACACAGATCTAGACAAATCATAATGTTAAAAGTAACCTCTCCATTACATAAAAAATATACACAACCCTAATGGCCAATAAAAACTAAAAAAAACCACATACAACTTATACTAATAGGGGGAGAAAATCAATTCCTAATGGAAACCTTGTAGTCAGTTAGGGAAGTTTTAGGCAGTGAATGTCTTAGAGAATAGTTGTGAACTCATCATTTACGAACTCATCTTTAGCATCCCCCTAAAAAATGTTACCTTCAACTGGAAAATCCTACAACAGAAGATTATCAAAATTCAGGTTTAAATGTTGAACCTCCAACAATTTATGAAATTCAATGAAGCTTTTTATAAAGGAATCCATCATCTTATGATAATTCATTGATTCAAACGTTTTACTCTCTAAAAGTTTCGATAAATCTATACCTTATGATTGATAATAACTTAAACTATGAAGGCTTCTTATAAAATATCAATTGTAACATACATCTTTTTGAAATTACTCTGAAACATCTCAAGATTATGCTTAAGCTTTATCACCTCTCTCTCCCTCTCTTCTTTCTCTACCTATAAATCTATAAAGAACTTGGTCAACTTATTATTATCTATGAAAATTGATCTTATGTTCAATTTGACAGCCAAAAGTCCATTGTTTTCCTTTTGATGCATATAGAAAATGAGCTTAAAGCTTATGAAAATATTACTTAGAATAAATTTGTTGAAAGTAAAAGCATTGAAATATTAATTAGCATTAGCCTACCTCCACTATTTTACATTTGGAAGAAAAAATTTGCTGAAAGTAAAAGCATTGAAATATTAATTAGCATTAGCCTACCTCCACTATTTTACATTTGGAAAATAGGCAAGTAGTTTCCCATATGCCCTCATTGAGATACTTACGATCTCTAGGGGGAAGTCCACTATAGATATGTGAACCAATGCTATTTGCCTCAAATATAAAGTCAATCGTTTCAACATCGTAGTTAGAGTAGTAGATGTCATTTGTGGTTGACTTTCCAACTAAGAGCTAGGTTACAATATGTCTAAGAGTTGTTATAACCTCTTCCCTTAGAGATTTGATTGAAGTTGCAGTACTAGCCGACTCCACAGGGATAACCACTTGGTATATAGTTATGACCCTTTTGCTTTTATTTGTTAGGTGTAGTATTATCATCACCTTTTTTTATTGACCTTATCTATGAGCTTGATTAGATTCATATTTGTAACTATGAGAAAATTAAAGTATTTAGAGACTTGGAAAAAAAATTTAGAGAGGAAAAGAATCATTCATGTTTCTTCATTCAAATTGTCAACACATTAAGTGAACTTCTTCCTCTAACATCACATCCTTTTATAAACAAAAACTCTTTATTTAAAAGAATCTTCACTTGATCTTCTAGCAATGTGTGATCTTTATATGTCTTATTGAAAAGAGGATTTGTCTCACCTAATATAGACCTTAAATTACACTTACTCACATCTTACACACTTTTAAAAAAATCTCTTTAACTTGTTGGCACTCTAGGAGACACTAACAATCTCATCTAAAGCCTATAATTAAGGATGAGCCATTTATAGTAATTTTCAATAGGTCCGAGTTGATGCATATATTAAAAAAGTGTTGTTGATAGTCGTATGCCTAATAAAAGTGGGTGAAATAAGCTAAAGTACAAGCTTGTGCCTCCAATGATTTTGTGTACCACATTATTATGGAACAAAAGTCTTATCCATTTATGAAGCTATTGAAGTGAGCACTAATCTGCCCAAGATTGAAATATTATACCTTCTTTGAGTCAGTTGTTTCGTAATTTAAATACAGTGAGGGATGTTAAACTTAGATAATTAGTCTTTAAAAATAACAAGTCTTAATTTTTTGACATACTTCTCAATCACTTAGCCATCGATGCTCCTCAACAATAATTTGGTGGCCAACAACCACTCCTTAATACCTCTAAACCTCTTAGATTTTGAAATAAACCCTAGATTAGGTACTCTAAAAAGACCTAAAGCTATTAATGAACTTATTGCTTGAACCATTACAATAAGATTGATAATATACCTAATGCAAGGATAAACTTAGGCTTAAGGCTATCTCTCGTAAGATAAAAGTAACAACTAAAGGTATGATTTGCACCTTGATGTTTTACAAAAATTTTAAATAAATTTCTTCCATTATCTCTACTAACATTATGCACACTAACTTTAGTAAACTAGTACTCATTGCATCCAAAAATTACTACAATACTATTCGTTATACTATAAAAGTGGCAACATAGATAATGGTAAGAGTTTATTTAGACATTTTGTAAAACGTTAAGTTGAAAGTCGCTCCTTTAGCCAATATTTAAAGAAATTATTCTTAAGATTATATTAGCATCTAGTAAGTCCATATTACCTAGTTGTCACTTGATATAAACTAAATTTATGATTAATATGCTAAAAACTGTCAAAAAATTTACTCAATTAAGATTTAGGATATTAATAATACTATTTTAAAAATAATATAATACAATAAATAACTGTAATGACTAACTTAATTTTTTTTTTAAAAAAAGTGACAATCTCTACCTTTTGCCTTTAACCAACTTCAAGTAGGTTACATGGTTGTCTCACTCAATTTTTAAGTGTAAATGAACCTTCGCGGGGGGTTTATATATGACTGAGCAATTAATCGTATCAATGTGGGATTGAGGATGCATCAATGTGGGATTGAGGATCATAATTACGAGACATTCCCACTTCCTGAGACCTCTTGCCTAAAAGTTTGTATTAAATTTCATATTTCTCGTGTAGTTAATGTTGGATATCTTTGACACTTTTCATAAAGTTGAACAATATTTAATTACATTTATCAACTTTTCAATAACTTATCGGTTAAGTTACGTAATTTGATCTGGATAAAGATAATAAAGTAGTCCAATAAATGACCTATGCTGATAGGTCGAAGTTCAGGAAGAAAATAGATCTCGATCAGTATGGACCAGACCCATATCGAGCTTGTGATAGGGAAGCTCGACATGGAAGTTATAAAAGTTAAGGTCCCCTGCAGTTGCTCATGTTATTTGTAAACATAAGAATTTTCTGACTCATTAAGAGAGTTTACATTTTAAGAAAATTGTAGAAAGACTTTACTGTGTCCCGATGAGCAGTTCTCGTGAAGACAGCAGTAGATTCGCGCTTGTTAAGGCCTCAAAAAGTTTGTTTGAAGTTATGGAACTGATATCAGATATTTTTCACATTTCTTCGATTATTTTCGTTTCACGTTTGATCCGATATACGTAACTAAGTTCTTTTACGATAGCTAGAGTTCTCGTACTTATCTGCATCCTTAAATAAGAGCAACTGTGAGACTTCAAATGTTTGGTATGTTTGAATTTTAGGTTTTGAAGAAATATCTGTATCTTTCTTGCAGAGCTACAAGAGTATGCCCCACACCCCACAACCAACTTACCCAAACCTTGCAACAATTATCTTGGAAGCCATTCTAACTCCACCCACTCTACTGTCCATCCCCGACATCCCCTGTCTTCCTTTAAAATGGGAAACGAATCCAAGTGTGTCTGTTGAACCCTTCCCTGTATAAAAAAGGGCACACATTCGAAAAAGATAAAATTGCTGTAGCGACCCCTGTGTTATACGAAAGTAGCTAATTAAACCTTGAGATATAAAATGTTACTCTATTAACCTTATGTTTTAATTTTGCTGCAAAAAAAACCTTAGCCGTGTGTTGTTCCTCCACGCGCGCTGAATGCGAATTTTATAGCCTATTTGCCTGTGAAATGACCATAATACCCTTAATTCTTCTTTCTTGTGTTTACATATATGTGTTTTATTTCACAGAAGAAGAACCCTAGTTCTTATTCTTCTTTCTTGTTCGAGATTCGCAGAGATGGCGTCCAACTCAACCTACAGCGACCTCAGGAAGAAGAAACCCATGGCTGAGCTTGAAGTCCGGTATCTATGTCGAATCACATTCTTGTGGGGTGGCGTGTGTAATTAAAGTTGTTCGAGATAAAGGCAAAAAATCTTATGGTTTGTTGTATTATAATTGTCCCTATATGAAATACTCCTATTTTGGTTGGGTTTTTCCAAAAGAAGCAAAATGGAAGCCGATTTCTGTGGAATTGGAACCTGAAGTTGAAAGTGAAGATGTGGAGGTGATGTCCAGAGGGTCTAAAATTGAAGGTGCAATTTCGGAAATCAATGAGAAGCAAAGTGTAAATTTAGGGGTGATTTGTGTAGGAATGTTTATCTTGATTGTAATTTTATTGCTAAAATGAAGATTTGGCTTAGGAAAATTATTATATTAGATAGGATGGTTCAGGTTTTAACTTTATGACTTTGTATCGTAATTAATATTGTAAAGCTAATTTTCAATTAATGAAGCTTTACATTAGTTTGATAATCTGATAATGAATGTAATTCTCAACTATAAACCTTCTTTTCTAATTAGTGTACAATATAAAATTACAGTGTTATTGCTTCCAAAAAAAATCACTATGAATCTAGAAAAATATTTCAGCAGAATTCATGCATAAATTGGCAAAAAATTCAGCAAAATTCATGCATAAATTGGCAAATAATTCAGCAGAATTCATGCAGAAATTGGACTTCTAAATAGACCTGTTTTCTGCAGAATTTGTTAAATTATGATGAAACATCAATTTTTATTTAAAAAACTGAAAAAGAAACCACAACACAAGCTACAATAAAGTAGTCAAAAGCATCAATTCCCATTAACAAAAAAGACAAGCACAAGGAGTTGTTCAAAGTCTTTAAAAAAGCAATAAGTTGGCATTGAATAATGCCAACAACCATGGGGCACACCACCCACATGAAAAAAGCTGTCAAACAGACACAAACTAAAAAAAACACTTCAGGACCACATTGTTTATCCATTTCACATCCAAATACCCTAAAAATAGATCTGAAAATTAAAATTATATTATGGCTTCCATGGGGTTTGATTCCTTCTCTCTTTGGCTCTTCCCTGTGTATTTTGAAATGCTTGAGCCTCTGTTGTTTTCTTGTTCCACTTTCTTTTGGGATTTGCAAAAGGACCTGCCTGAGTAGAGTCAGTTCTTGGAGGCACAGATGGTGGTTGTGAAGCTGAGGTATGAACTGTTGCAAAAGCCTGTGTAGGTGTAGATCTAGCAACTTCTGGCTGTGAAGCAAAAGCTCTTGGGGTTGTAAATGATGGCATTCCTCTACCTCTAACAGAATTTCCCCTCCCTCTTGCAGATTGTGTTGTCCCCCTACCTCTTGCAGATTGTGGTGTTCCCCTTCCTGTGGCAACTTGTGGTGTTCCTCTTCCTCTAGCAGATTGTGTGGCATGGGACTTGATTGTGCTCCTTCTGAAGGTGCAGCCCTTCCCCTTGCTCTTCCTCTTGCTGCAGCCATGGCTCTTGCAGGATTAAAGATTCTCTTCCTTCCTCGTTGACCTCTCCCTGCTGCTGTCTGCACACACAAAAAGAACACAGCAAAGGTAATCTCAGTTTAAATACATTTGCAATAATGTTTATAGTAATTAAGTTTAAACTATCACATACTGGTCTCATAGGTCTAGAATCAGTTGCGTTAATGCCAACCTGCCAATTTAAATAAAAGAAAATATAAATACATTATTTACATTATTGAATAGTAATTAATTTCAGTATGCAACACATTAATTAATTTCAGTATGCAACACATTATAAAATAAAACTTACAGTGGAGAATCTTGAGTTAGGATGACGTGTGTTCTTGCAACTCTTGACATTATGGCCAGTCTCATAACACCTGCTACATGTGTGTGTTAGCCCTTGTCTTGTACTTTTCCTAGGTTGTTCATTGGCACTTTTTCTTCTCTTTTTCTTGGGCCTTCCCATTTTCACTTTATACACTGGAGGAAGAAGTGGTTCTTTTCCAGTCTTCCTAAATCGTTTTTTGCCTCCAACTGCATGAATCATGTGTGCATATGCTGCCAAATATGCTGGTTTCTTATAAAAATCATCTACATAATTTTCAATTTCCTCTCTTTGAGCATCAATACAGGCTGCAGCATGACCACATGGGTACCCATTCAATTGAAAAAAACCACATGTGCAAGTTTTTTCATCCAATTTCACAATAAAAGCATCATGATCATCATGGTGAAGCTGAATTTCAAATTCCATATTACCAGAAAACAATGGATTACAGTCTCTAGCTAATTCCAAGCGCTTGTTTAGCTTTAACCTAAAATTAGGACAAAGAACACCTCGATATGATTCCATTCCATTGAACTTAGTCCTAATTCTTGTCATCATCCTAGCCTTGTACCACTCAAACATACCTATACGAGGGTAGTCTCTTGCGAGCAAAATCATATTATTAAAAGACTCACATAAGTTGTTGACCAACACATCACACTTACAGATTTGTTCTAAAAATGATCTTGCCAGTGATCGTGGTGCACATCAATCATCGGTCATATATGTCACTTGATCTTCCTCAAGTTTTGGATCAGTTGCCTTGATTGCTTCCATTGCTTCATGCCATTCAGCTCTGTTGCCTCTGAAGCGACTTGTCAAAAGAGACGTTTGAGCTCTTGACTGGCATTGATGAAAAATTACGATCTGAAGTGTCTCAAGCAGAATCTATGCTCACATTCGTACAACTTGATTCAAAGTTTCAAGTAGACCTTCGTCTATCTGTGATAAAGGTCCATTTTCTTCTATGTTCCCTACCAAGGTCTTCCATGAAGCTCTAGAAACCACCTCCAAGTAACTATGCTCTCACTTTTCACATATGCAATGGCAATTGGCCATAAATTGTCATTCCCATCTTTCCCAACTGCTGCCAATAGTTGTCCACCATGTACTGTCTTGATGAAACATCCATCAAGGCCAATTAATGGTCTACAACCAGTTAAAAACCCCTGTTTTGATGCTGCCAGGCAATAATACATTCTGTCAAATCTTGGAGGATCTGAGTGTGGCAATTGCTCCAAAACAATTGTACTCCCCGGATTTGTCTCTCTAACTATCTCACAGTAGTCCCAAAGCATTGCAAATTCGTTCTCATCCTCACCTTTAATTTTTTCAACAGCATATTTTTTAGCTCTCAACGCCACCCAATACTTGCATTCAACACCCACCAGTCTCTTAGTAATTTTCATGAATCTATTAATTCTAATATCAGGAAAGTCTCTGACATATTGATCCATTCTCTTAGCAAAATACCTTGCCTTAGCCCTTTTGTTTGTTCCCTTTTTTGGACACGTGTGCTTACCTTTCAGTGTTTTCACTTGGAACATACTCGAACCCTGCATGACAGAGGCATGGATTCTCCACTTGCAGTTCTTTGAATCACACACATTTGTTACCACGAGACTCTCACATTTCTCAAAATGCATTTGAAACCCTTCCTTATGCTCCAATCGGTAAGTACTTCCTTGTATATATCCCTTTGAATCAAACCTCAAACCAACATGTAATTTCAGATTTTCAATGCTGTCACCTTCTTTGAATATGGCAAAATGTGGTTCCTCATGATCTGATGCAGGAGGTCTATCAAATGTCTCATCCCCATCTACATCTGAATACCGACCTCTATCATTAGGGTCTCTAGTATTAGGTGCAATTTCCTCTTCTTCAGGAGCTTGTCTTCTGAAGGCAACTCTCCTCCTCCTTATTTCAGTTAACTTCAATCTTCTTGCTTCTTTACTCATATCTCTTTGCTGCAATACATCATCCTCAGATGACCCTTCAACATCTTCAAAACAGTTACTAGGAACATCTGTATCTTCATCAGCATCACTTGCTTCTATGTAACTCACCTCCCATTCCACATCATTGGGATCACTGTCAATTTCAGCATCCAAATTGTCTTCATTTTCTTCTACTCTATCCTCCTCTCCAACTTCATCATTGTTTTCAAGATCAGATAAATTTTCATAGTGACCTGCATCTTCTGTATCAGCTTCATTTCCTGCATCATAATTCTCATTCTGTGGTTCATCTTCAACATGTGATTCACCATCTTCAAATAAGAAATTAAACTGATTAAGTAAATCAGCTTGTGCCTGTGATTGGTTTGGATCTTCAACTTTAGGTGTGTTTTTAGGAATGTGAATTTCTGGAATATAAACTTCTTCATCAGTTTGTTTCTCTACTTCAGTAACTTTTGGATCAACATTATGTATAATTTCTTCCTCAGGTACATGCACTGGCTCATTAGCTCTTTCTTTCTGATTTGGAACAGGATGATTGTGTGCTTCTCCATCTTCAGTGAGTAAGTATATTGGTGCTCCTTGTTCAGCTGCAATTTCTTCCATTGCCACATCCTTCCCATGCTCATCATATACAGCTATTGGACCTCCAATCTTGAGGGAGTAAATGGTAATATTTGAGTGGTGCTTGCAATCCTCTTGCATCTGTACTATAGATGGTCCACCTTCAATTTTTACTAGACCTTGAGACAATTCATATCCAGGCTTCAAATACCAGAATTCTCTAACCACCTTCAATAACTTGATTCTTAAAAGTAGAAACTTGATTTCAGAACGCAAAAATTTCAGAACAAGAAACTATAAGAAACACAAAAATCAAGCAATGTACTTACCTTTGGTCGTATCTTCAGAACAATATATGTTTCACACCATTTTGCTCAAGATTTCGCTAGGGTTTTTACTTTTCTGAAAAGGAGGTAAAATGTTGGACCGTAAAAATGAAATAGGAGGGAGAGTGCAAATCATCAGATTAAGTGTAAGGACAAAATAGACTTTTCAAGTCCATTCGTTGACCAGATTTGCTTAAGGGGCTGTGAGTTAATAAAATTTCAACTCAGGATTTTTTTTGCTAATTTTTATGTCAGAATTTTTTTAGCAACTTTTGAATAACACAGGATTATTAAGACAATAAATTCATTCAAAAAAAGAGTAGTGCATCCCTGTAGCTTTAGGCTTCTACCAATTTAAGTATCGGAGTGCTTTGTCCAGAAAGAATCTGAAACTGTTTGTTATTCTAAAGGCCAACTTGTAGGAGATTGATGCGTACTTTGTTCAAAAACTAAAAGCCTATTAGATCGAAGGAATTTCATCACTCAAAAAGATGGTCCCAATTATAAGAGAATCTAGTTTCATATAATGTTCTTTTTTTCGGGAAAAGATTACCTGTACTCTGTTCCTATTGAGATCCATGTGTCCAATAAGCACAAGCTTTTGGAACATGTGATGTGAGCCGCTTTTTGTCTACTGAAAAGTTATCAATATTGGAAGCTTACCTGTCAACAATTGTATATGTGATGGGTTATTGATACGAGTAGAAATTTACTCTTTCAAAGTTGTCATCACAAGACACTCGGGTAAGTTTGCTTTTTTCCTTTTTACTGTTGACCTTGATTTATTAAAAACAGCACATTAACATATAAAATACGTGCATGATGCACGAGCTACACTATGATATATGTTTTCCAGGAGCATCATATTACACACTACGTGGTGTTACTGTTGAGCATCGCTATTCGTGCCTCTTCCATGACAATATCCTTATTCTGTACACCAATTTGGATTGAAGTTTATCCTCCCTTTTGCCTCTTCGCCTGGAAAGTCAACTGGAAATAGAAAGTGTGTACTAGGAAATAGGAAGTAAAAGGAGAAAGTAGCTAGGGAAGGGGCCGTATCACTAGGAATAAAGTGAACAATGAGTGTACACCCAACCCTTGCTAAGTCTCACTTCTGAGGACTTTCTATCATGCTAATGATGGCTAAGGAGAAACTAATAAATCAAAGCTTTGTTCCCATTATCAAAGACTTCATTGGGCTCTAAGTTGGATGTCGGTTGAAAGTGGAAAGGCGTACGTATGTATGTATAGATAAAAGAAAAGAGTAAGAGCAATGATTAATCTGTTGGATTTTTTATAAAGCAAACACACCCACTTGTATATCTCTTTAAAGCAACAGCTCAATCCACGTGATTGCAAGCACTTGCCTCGGCAATAGATTCAAAGTAATTTAGTATTAAAAATGTAGGTTCTTTTAAATTATTAATTTTACAAATATATGAATAACGAGTTATTATTATTATTATTAGAGCGACAAAATGTTTTAACTTAATTGTTTTTAAAATTTTTGAAGGAACATATAATTATTCAAATAAGATGTTATATTAGTCTTTCTAGTCTACTTGGCTTCTTGGTTTGTTAGCTATGACTACTTGAAGCCTCTCAAATTAAAGTTGACACTTAGAAAAGAAGATCAGTTGGTGAAGTCAAGGAATAGGACATACGTTTTACGTGTTCTTGCTTTAAATCACAATCTTTAAACCTCAAGTCTGTGAGTCAATGAAAAAGGGAAAATATGTGGTCTTATTGTTGACAAATTGGATTTGTAAGTAATGAAGATGTCGAAAGGAATGTTGATAATCGTTCATGATAGGGTGAAACTAACCAAACATTCCAATTAGAACACTCGTTTTTTTTTCACTTTTCTTTTTTACTCAGTAGAAAAAGTACACTAAAACTAAGCTACAATTCCGAACAAAAAACGACCCCTGATATATCCTCTGGTAAGATAGAAGAGCAACCCTCAGGCGATACCAATAGATATCAAGCGTGAGATTCTTGGCGTGATTTGCTAACTAATCCGCAGCTCGATTAGCTTCACGATATAAACAGCTAGCACACCGTCATTCTCAAGTATTAGTGGAAATAGTTTAGATACAAATACATCTTGCATGTCTATCGGTAGGGAAAAAGAAAGGCTTATTCAAGAGGTTCTTCGGATTCAATAAGCAGGCAGTAGAAGGGAGGGCTTCTTGTACATAAAGTGATAAGGAATTCCGACAAAAACTTCATACAATAATTCAAACCCTCGTACACGCAAAGCCTAAAGCTAGGAATGAACAATAGCAAGCAAAAATTGGCATCTCATCTCAGAATATTTCTGATTTATTCTACACTTAGCCAGTGTAATTGGATAAGTGAGTGCAGGATAAACAGTCGGTGGACACAACCTAAGTCAAACAATTTAGCATTCAAACGAGTGACTAAAGGGACAGATGTTCACTGATCATTTCTTCGCTGTTGCAGACTTGATGATGTCAACGAACTCCGGCTAACATAGGAAAAACATAGTAAGAGTGAGCCACCACTGTGGGAGGTAGAAAGCAAACAAGAAAGTCAAAAGTTGTTATGAATAAGACATCCACCTTCAAAGAAGCTCCACCAACCAAAAATCCATCAACATCTGCTTCTCCGGCCAACTCCTTGCAGTTTGCTCCATTTACGGAACCTACAGTTTGCCAGAGTTAGATTAGAAAGAAGAATTTGTCACCAAGCAACCTTTCCCAGAGGAGAAGATAAGGATTTGGAAAATTCTGAAAGCAAAGTATGTGACTGTGGTACCATCTAATAAAATATACCTCCATAGATAATTCTAGTTGATGAAGCCACGTCAGCACCAACATTGTCACGAAGCCATTTCCTCAACTCAGCATGGACCTGTTATATGAATCCAACAAATCTTGGTAAAAAGGTTAAATAGAGTTGTCTACACCAGATAATGGAAAAATCAAGTGATGCATGTATCTCTTGACCAGATAATTAGAAAAATGAAAGAAAGAGAATGTGTGCATGTCCATGCATTTACGTGACAAAACTACAGGTTTCATTAAAATGCAGTGTGCTCACATGGATGGCACCACAATACATATGCACACAAATCTGAGCTCACAAAAAACAAGATACGAATTACCCCACAGAATTGAAGAGGAGTAATACAAGTTTGCAGCAATAAGTAACTTCATACTTACTTCTTGAGCCTGAGCAGGAGTTGCAACCTTTCCAGTACCAATGGCCCAGACTGGCTCATAAGCCAAAACGATATTATCCCAGTTAGTTATTTTATCTGCATAGGGAAATAACATATCACTAAAAATACGAGTAAAAGGGAACTGGGAAGAAGTAGATTAGCCAATTCTCTGTCATATATGGACAACACTTCTAAGAGTACCCATAGAGGAGGAAAGCAAGTTATCTACTAATGCAGGGTAGAATCCATAAAAAATCTTCTCAGACTATTCCATATATACCCATGAGATCAAACAGTAGCAATGCTTATAGGATTCAAGAATTGTGGGGTTGGGGAATTTGAATGTCCTCAAGTACCTGCAATTGCTTTTGCTTGTGCAGCAACAACGGCCATTGTGGATCCTGATTCTCTCTGCTCTAGTGTCTCCCCAATACAAGCAATCACCTTCAAGCCTTGAGAAAGAGCATATGCAACTTTATCTCCAACAAACTGGATACATAAGCAGAGTGAATAAACTTGACAAATATTAGTGTAAAGGATGGCTCGAGAATGAAACAAGAACTAGATGAATTTGCTAATGAGCATTTATCTATAGGAAATAAAGTGTGCCTACTCTTAACGTGACAAAGCCTACCTCATTTGACTCATTCAAAAGAGCTCTTCTTTCAGAATGGCCGAGAATAACCCATGGGATGCCCAAGTTCACCAGCATCTCAGCACTGTGCATAAAAGACACATCCCAAATATTGGAGATATAAACCAATGACTTATCCAGTATATTAAACAGGGTCAATAATGATATGAAAAAAGGAGCAAAAACTGTCAACTTATTTTTTGTCCCCTTAAAAGCACCAAATACTTGGAACCAAGCATCAACATTCTTTAAAGTAATTGCTATTGTGAATTCATTATATAGCCTTGTTTTTACATCTCCTTAAATGAGATTGAACTTGCCAGTCCCACAAGAAACATTGTGAACATAAATAAAGAAATAGAGGCACCTAGAAAGCAGTGAAGCTAATGCAAAATGGTCCACATTAAGTCCAACATCTTAGCAAAATAAGAAAGCTCACTTGCTAATATTTGACTTACTATTTGTGAACTAACAATCAGTAACATAGAGTAAAATACATATTCCAAACTAATAAAAAACTAAAACATGAATATTCAGCTCTGGAACAGAGACATATCATATTCAAGCATACCTGACCTCTCCTGTAAAAGCACCACCTTTGCGTACCCAACAGTTTTGTGCCGCAACATTGAAGTCAGATCTCAACAAACTCTTTACCAGAGGAAGAAATACAAACGGAGGGCTTACAACCACCTCTGTAACAAATAAGAAAGACAATCCAGCCATCAAATACTAGAACAGAAGCATAAATTAAGTTCTATTTCGTGCAAACATGCACACACACAAAGATCAAACATTATCTAAAGGAAATACTAATACACAAACAGATACTTGACAAAAAATCACCATGTATACTAAATGAACTAATTTTTTTATTTTTTTGAAACCAGCAAATAAAATAAACACAAGTCAAAGTCTTAAGAAAAGCTGATTTAGTTGCTTAGAAATTACATTCACATAAAAGCCTAACAACTATCGGTATGTTTGGTTGAAGGGAATGACAATTCTATTCCTTTGTTATTCCTAAGTTATTATTAAGCCCGTGTTTGGTTTCTAACCAAATACGGAATGGGTAATCTTCAAGAATATCTGTTCTTAAATTTCGAGGAATAGATAAAACTTTCTCCCACCTGTCTTTATCTATTCGACGATTGCCTATTCTTTTCAAGACAAATTTATCCTTCTGACGTTAAGCCTTCCGAAGCTTCTCCTTCTTCGACGTCTGTTAAGCCTCCCTCCCGAAACTGACCGGGCTTTCTTCAAGCTAGTGATTCTCTTCTCCAGTTTGTAATTTTTGTCTTCTCCGGTAAGTAGCTAGCTATTTTCTTAAAAAGGAAGCGTTAACAGGAGAAGCAGACATCATAAGATTCACAAAATTACAATTCTTGTTTGAATGTTTATGGATGGTAGGGTCTGGAGAGAGAATCACATTTAATGTGCTATAGGATGATTACAAGTTGTTTCTTGGTCACCCATACTGCTAGCCGCCTTCTCCTTCATTATCTGTTTCTCGTTCTATCTCTATCCTTTGCTCTGTTGTCTTTCATTCAAACTATTAATTATATACTTTTAATATTAAAAAATTATTTACAAATTAAATAAGTTATAATATTTGAATTATTTTCTAAAATTTGTCTACAATAAAATGAAAATATATTAAAATATCTTTTATTTCTACACTTATATAATTAATAATAACAAGAATAATAAAGTTAATAATAATAATAATAGAAGAAGAAAAGAAAATTAATAATAATAAGCATTTTAATAATAAAATAATTGATAAATTTAATAATAATAAGAATTGGAATAAGTAAAAATTTGGCAAAGATAATTAATAATAATAATAATTATTATTAATGATAAGAATAATAAAATTAATAATAATAACAATAATAATAATAAGGATATTTTGATCTTTTGTTAGTTATTCCTTTGCCATTTCAAGTTTATATTTTCAAACCAAACACAGGAATAGAAATTCTTTGTCTATTCCATTTCTTGAACCAAACAAAGTAATACCTATTCTATTCTATTCCTCATCTTTTCTATTCCTAAGAATCACTATTCTATTCCTTCTCTATTTCATTCCATAAACCAAACAGGCCATATAAGAATCCTACATTACAGCTTCTTATTGCTCCAAAACTTCTGACTCTACTAAAAATTCAATTTCACGAACATTGGCCTTTGAAAATATAAAATCGAAGATGCCTGCGGAAAATTTCCAAAAAAAAAAAAAAGAAACAAGACGCAGCAGAAAATTTTGCGGTACTTGAAATTGAGCGATTCAAACATAACAATAATATATTCAAACAACTATTCTCTCTACACAAGAAAGTCCCAAGCAATTTGAATCTATGTAACTAACAAGTAACAAACTCATGGCACTGTATCTGAATGTGCAAGCTAAGGCTATTCCAACTCAAGCTCAATATTAACCAAACATAATAAAAGCATAGAGATCGCGAAAAGCATAAAAGCACAAATAGGACACTTAATTTGACGATCTGAAAAAGAAAAAGGATAAAAACAAATCATACCGACAACATCCTCCGAAGGAACTTCAGCTTCGTTCAAGGTTGTGATGATCTTCTTCACCTCCTCGTTGGTTCCGTTCTGCAACAAAAATAAGAAACCATCAAGCTCCAAGCATATCACAAAAACGTTCTTTTGTCTTTTGTTTTCTTTCCCTAACACAAGAAACATAATCCGATTTTGTGATTGCGACTATATTCTCAACAAACAAAAAAAGGATTACGCCAAAAAAAAATAGAAACAACTATTCTCGAGTAGAAAGGTCTAGATCTGGCACAAAACAAGAAAAACCGCCGAAGAAAAACATCAAAAGATCGTTAACTAAGTACTTATATATATAGATATATACTAAAGAGATCGGAACAACTCAGTAGCGAAATCCGAATTCGTTGTAAGAAGAAACCGAAAAAGAGGAGCAACTAAAACTCAGTTAGGATATGGAGACGAGATGGAAGACATGACATACACATTTCCAGTTGCCGCCGACGAAGAACTTTCTGGCCATGATTAGCTGCGTTTGGTAGTTTAGTACAGACTACAGGCGACAGAGTTAAGAGGCTTTGTTCACAGAAAACAGATTGTTTTGCTGGTATTTACTCTTATATTGCTTTATGCGAGGGTTGAATCTTTGGAATTGTCGATGTTTAATGTGGGGTCCACCTACACATGATCGATCAGACGGCAGAGAGGGCATATGTACTTTATTTTAATTATTTATCCATTTATTTTTTGAGAAATTAAAAATATATTAAAGAATTAGGATGATAACATAAGAAGGGTCTGCTACAAAGATCTCTTGATACACTGAAACAACTCTATTAATATTAAAAACTACCACAAAAAGAGTAAGCTAAAGATATGTAGTTAAAACAAAAACAACGATGCAAAAGGAAGCATCGAGTATATCGTTGTCTAATTAGGGTATAACTAATTTCTACTTTCTCAAAACTTTCAGGAACTTCTCGATTCGGATGGGCATGAAGCTTATTGCAAATGGCGAGGGTAACGACATGAATGTCTCTCTTTTCTTCTCCTTCTTTAACCACACACAATGGAGCTCGTCTCAGGTAGGTCTCATCTTTAGAATCACTTCGATTCTTAGCATTTTAGGACATAAATAACCTTATTCTTGAAATCTCTAGACATGACTAACCAAATGAGTGAGCGATGTGCTTTGAGGAAATCTCTCTCAGGTAGGCATCTCAATTAGTTGTGCTCTGTTATGCTATTTTGATATAACAGAGGGGTATCCATGACAAAGCTTGAGAAGGGAGTACTACTCTTTCTTTCAACAAGTGAGTCGTGATCTCCTCTACCTTGTATTCATAAGTAGAGGCATGATTTGTCATTTTTCATTTGTATTCTTGAATGAATGCGATCTTCATTTCTGAACTGCAGTGAGATTGAACTCTGGTCATGCATTTACTGAGTAATATGAATTGGAGGCTAGATTCTCCATGTGAGAGTTATTCTTCTGCTACAATAAAAATTCAACTGATTTATAATAAGCTGTTCTCTTATTCTAGCTATAATAAGCTCTATAATAGAGAGTAGGGAATCTGACTTCAGCTCAAACCTTCTGTATTTCCTCTCTTTTCAAATTGCTTGAGTGCAAGTAGCAACTGAGATTAAAATAACAACTCTATCAAATTTAGAAACATGTAGATGGGGTAACTCCAATAGTATGTCATATAGTTTGTTCGAAATTTGATCAGCATCACTTAGTTTTGAGATTTTTTCCCATTACACTTAAAAGAAAAGATGGTCTCTAGTTTCTTCCTTTAGATTGCATAGAATGCATATCTTTGAGGATGACAGGAATTGCAACCTATCCAATGTGTTGAGTCTGTTCAACATTGCTAGCCAGAGAAAAAAAACTAGTTTTAGGTCTAAGAACCTTGTTCCAAACTATAGAGTACCATCCAACTCTATTAATTATACACTCCCTCAATTTTTTTAGCTTCCTTTAGTGTTATATCTGAAACAGGAATCCCTTTCCATAAATAAGCATCCCTTTTTTAAAGACTTATGAACTGGGGAATGGACAAAAGTCTAGTTTTATCAATTGATAGTGACCAACTTCCATTTTTGATTATTTCTTTGAGCTTAGTATTCATAGGAAATCTTAAAAATAGGGTTCTTGCCAGTTGATTTTGAAATAATGCTCCTTGCCCAGTCCAAGTATCATACCATAGGGAAAATCTTTCTCCAGCTCCTATTTGACAAGAAATATTCTGTTGTACTTTATCCTTCATTTTCAAATTTTGGTTAAAGAACCAAGTGTAACTACCTTTGGGTCTTAGAGCCCAAAAACTCCCATCTTTTAATATGTATATGTGAATCCATTTGATCCACATTGACTACTTATCACTAAGGATTCTCCAAATTCTCTTAGTCATAAGTAATATGTTCTTCTTGTTTATTGACTCCAGACCCAATCCCCCCCTCTTCTTTTGGTTGACAGATACTCTTCCAGCTGACTTTTGCTTTCCTTTTTTCACCATTCCTATTCCCCTATAGGAACTGCTTCATCATTCTTTCACTTGTTTTGGTAAGCCCTTTAGAAAGAAATAGATAGGAACACCGATAAGTTTGCATTGATGATATAATCGACTTCAAGAGCTAAAGTTTCCCTCGATAGAATAGGGCTCTATTAGTCCAAGAACCCAATCTTTTTTGAATTTTTTCAATTAGAGGAATACATTCAAAAAACCTTAGTCTTCTAGATGAGATAGGAATTCCCAAATAAAGGAGAGGAGGCTCCTTTAATTCCATTCCCGTTTCCAGAGTCAAAGCATTTGCGAGGTGAGAAGCACTTTTTGAAAGTATGAAGTAACTCTTTTGAAGATTTATACTCAACCTAGACATCTTTTTGAAAGAATTGAGAGTGCTTATCAATAGAGGGACTAAGTGGATATTCACCTTGCTTAAGAGTATGAGGTCATCTGCAAAACATAAGCTAGTTAGTGAAATCTTTTTACCTTTGGAGTGATATTTGAAACCTGGGTTATTAGAAGAGTTATACTTCAGCATTTGAGTAAGAACCTCTGTGCAAATTAGGAATAGGTAAGGTGACAGAGGATCCCCTTGCCTAAGTCCTTTTTTTTTTTCCTTTAAACATCTCTGTAGGGCTCCCATTGTTGGGACCCGATTTCGAAAATCGGACCTTAACCGAAAAAACAAAAAACAAAACAAAAAAACGGAAGAAATCACGAATCATAAAACAAAACGAAACGAAAGAATGGATTCAGAATCAAGAGCGAAAGAATCCGAAGCGGAAACATAATTCGGAAAACAAAGTGGCAGAAAGCGAAATCAAAAACAAAAGCGAATTCGAAAGAACGAAACACAAGGAGAAAGTCAAAGCAAACAAATCGGATCAAAAGGCAAACGAATCGAATGGCTTGGAATCGAAAGTAAACAAAACGATTCAATCAAATCATAAAGCGGGAACAATTCTAAAGCGGATCCGACATCCGAAAACGTGTATCTTAATGAAAACTAGTGTTGGAAACCATAAGAACAATCTGTCTAAAATAATCCAAATCGGTATAATTTTTTTTTCATTCTATTCATCTTTATTCAAAACCATTCCAATTTTTCATTTGGAATTTATCAATTTCATAAACTCAAATATTTTATCTTTCAAATGATACATATCTCATAATTCGTCTTTTTAACCAATTATTATTTTTCTTTTGCCAAAAGGCACTTAATACACATATTTCTAAATCTATAATTCATACACAAAAAGCACTTCAATATCTCAACTCAAATATCACAATTCATCGGACCTCCTGTTCGGAATCCCATCATAAACAAACACATTTCTAAACCTATAACACTTCAATAATTCTTAATCATTAACATCATCGAACCTCCCGTCCGGAATCCAAAACAAAATCAATATACAATTTATATACAAAACCATAATTTACTATTCTATTCCGTATACAAATCCATAATTCAATCAATCCCATTCATACATCATAACCATACACAAATTTGTATCTCAATTCGATACACAAGTCTAGAAGTCACCTACATTCCAAAATAAAAGCACTACAAATTTTAATGGCATTCCAAGCCATATACAAAACCAATACCAAAAGCCAAATTACTCATAATACAAAATATGCAAAAATCAATCAAAAGCCTTGACTTTCTTTTAACCGTTCTCTTGTTTGAAACCTGGAGATGAGGGTGAAAAGGGGCGAGCTAGACAGCTCGTGGATATCATGTTTATAAATCAAAAAATAAGCAAAAATATTTGCAAAAACTTTTGCCATTATAAAAAGGATTTCACAGTAGAAAATTTATCAAATAATTCTTTTTCAAAAATTTTCTCAATTTATCAATGAATTCACGAATAAATCAAAACATGAATGCATCACATTATAAACAAAATCAAAAACACATAAACACATCAGAATGGTACTGTGCAGCCGTGAATAGAACGTATTATATTTTTCCGCATAGCGATCCAGTGTAGCCGTGATCTTATGGGAGTTCATAACGGAGCTCCAATGCCACTAGCGGGCAGGCGGGCGAAGTCTATAAAAAGACAAGTGCACTTGACTCAACTTATGAGACCTAACCAAACTCACATAACACATTTCACACTTGAAAATCGGATTGCTCGAAGGCATGTTTCGAAAACTTAATTTTCATATCATGTCATATCAGACACATTGACATTTACAATTTCACACATTCAAAAATCACATGAAAATCATTCAATTATCAAACAAATTTCCATAATTTCAAAATTCACGTGATGATCAAAATCACATAACAAATCTTTTGCAATATCAATAAATCATTCAAACACAATGCATGAAACAATTGTATCATTTTATTAAATCATCCGAAACAATTGTAACAATTTATCCAATTATTCGAAAACGATAATTTAGAAACATTTGCTTTCTTGATTTTTCAAAAATACGTAATTAGCTTATAATTCAAAATATAAACACGGTACCCACCTCATTTCCATACTTGAAACTTATCCAAAGCATCAATTTCTCCATTGCCTCACTTAAATTTCCCTAATTCATGACAAAAACCCTAATTAATAACCATCCAAAATTTAATAATTTATACCATGCAATCACCAAAATTGAGCTTGGAAATCACAAACCCATACCATTCTTAAGCTATCTAAACCAAAAACTCATTAAAAAATTCAAAGATAAAAAATAATCTCTTACCTTAATCTTCACCATTTTGGGATTTTCTTTGTTCCATAGAAAGCTTTCATGCTCTTCCACATTTTTCCTTGGACAAACATAAAAAACCCTCTTAAAAATTATAGAAAAGTTGAGCCTTATCATCACTTTTCTTCTTTTCTTTTCTTCTTCCTTCTTCTCCACCGAAAGCCTTCTCCCTTCTTTCATTTTCCTTTTGTTTCTTTCTTCCCTAATTTCGTGCCTTGCCTCACTCCTAAACGGCAACCCATGTCTTTCCCCTTTAATGAATGTAAAAAGACCTTTATGCGCCTCCTTATAAGCCTTCTAACTTAAGACCTTATGTGTTCTTCCAAGTTTGTCCCTAAAATTTATTTTAATTCATGCTTACTTTAGGACATTTTTCTAACTATCAAATTGAAGGAATTTGATAAAACTTCCTTCTAGAGAAATGTTCCTCATTGTCTCAATTTCATAACGCCACCAAAATCATTTAATTTGGTGCACTACTCCAAAAGTTATACTCCAAACATTTTCCAGCACTTTACTTCCATCCAAAAATTGATAATCTTAGAGGCTGAAATAAAATTCATTTTCTTTAGACAAATTGTAGCCCTATTTCTCTAGTTTAATTAAAATTAAGAATCACCTCATTTGGATGACTAGAGCAAAAGTTATGGCCAAAAGACTTTCAGATCTTACTAATCCAAGATTGCACACTAAACCCGACTTCAATTCAAAAATTGAAAGTCTTAGAGGCTAAATTGAAATTCAATTCCTTCATATGACTTGTATCCCCTATCTCTATTTTATTTTTCAACAAGAATCAGATCAATCGGATCTCCACAGATCAAGAATTTCTCATAAGACTGAACCATGCTCATAAAATTTTCCAACTCACTTTGATTAAATCAATCTTCCTCAATTTAATCTAAAAAATCATAAATTTCCATGGACGGATGGAGGGATGTCTTAGGAATCTAACGCTTTGAAAAACAAATCAATCAGATGTCGGACGGAAAAGTTTTAAGCAAAAGATTAAGAGAAGGTCGGATTGGGAAGGAAATAACAAAAATAGAAGGAGTCAAAACGGCATATATAAAACCAAAATTTTCAAAATTCATAACTCTTGGTCCCAAACTCCAAATTTGACAAATTTAGTATCAATAGAAATCTCCAAGGAAGTTCTACAACTTCCATGAAGAACTCGAAAATCAATTCCATCTCTAAAGGGGTCAAAAACCCACTCGAACTTTCTATCCAATATCATGTCACCCTAATTAGTCGCATATCTTCTAAAATTTCTATCTTTTAACTCGAAGATCAAAAAATGTCATATTTTATATCAATGCAAAGATAAGAAATCAACCTACATCTTTTATGAAGGACACAAAAATCAATTTGGTCTCTAAAAAAGTCAAATTTCTAATCAAAGGTTTTGTCCACTAATAATCAGGCTAAACAGTAACAGAAACTTGTAAAAATCATAACTTCCTATTTCATAGACCAAAATTTCCATACTTTACAACAATGGAAATATCAGAACATAATCTAAAACTTTCATGAAGAACTTCAAAGCAATTTTAACCTCTAGCTAAGTCAATTTTTCAATCAAAGTTTCTGCCAGAAATGTGTCATCCTAAAACAATATCCAAACTTCCAAATTTCATATCTTTCAATTCCCACATCCAAAAATAACATATTATACATCATTGTAAATCTATAAACTTCCTATACAACTTTTATGTAGATCACTTAACTCAATTCAAAACATATCAGTCTAGAATTTACCTCAAAATACAGCATACATAATCCTACACTTAAGAGCATTTTAAAAAATAAAGCAAAATAATACTTAAATTCGAATGATTATAACTTTCAATCCCGATATCGAAAAATATAATACTTTATAGCGATAGAAATCTCTATACAGAAGCTACAAGTTTCATGAAGATCATTTTATCAAATTCTGCCTAAATCATCCCAGAAAAATTCACCAAGTTTCATCCCAAAAAGTCAACTCTTCATCTTCAAATAGTCAAACTTTCATAATTCAACCAATTATCACACTTTTACTCTTTATTTCTTGATTTTTCAACTTCTATTTCAATTAACTCATTCACTTTAACTTTCATAACCCATACAAATCTACTCAAATCTCAAAGTCATCAAAACCAATCAATCCTTTTTCTCATCAATTTCCTTAAAACACAATAACATCTATAACATAATACATATACAAAAACACTCATTACATTTCATTTAATATTTCTAAATTTTACTTAAAGATCGGGGTCCAACACCCATTTATCGAAATTTTGTAGGATGTAGTAGTAATGCATTCCTGAATCTACCTTAATAACCTATGAGGAAATTCCATGACCTCTATAATTTGTAGCAAAAAACTCCAGTTCAGACTATCAAAAGCTTTCTGTAAATCCACTTTGATAGTACATTTATGAGGACTTTTCCTATGGTTATACCCTTTCAATGGCTTTTGGACTATAAGAATATTGTCCCTAATATCCCTATTCTTCATAAATGCTCATTGATTTTCACTGATGAGATAATGGAGAACCTCCTTCAACCTGTTAACCAATATCTTTGCAATAATCTTATAGCAAAAGTTTGTGCAAAATATAGGTATAAATTCACTCCAATAGGATGGATTTGAGTTTTTAGGGATTAAATAGAGAAAAGTCTTGTAAATGTCCTTTAACAGTACCCCTTTTTGGAAGAGCACATGCATTGCCTCCTTTACTAACCCCCTCCCCCCAGTACTCCAAGTTATTTGATAGAAGAAACCATTCAAGCCATCAGAGCCTGGAGCTTTAGAGCCATTCATGTCAAACACCACCCTCTCTATTTCTTGGTCTGTAACAGACCTAATTAATAAGGAAACCATATGTTTAGGTATTCTTGTTGTGACAAACTTTCTAAGGTCATCTCCTATGTCAGGAGGGGAAGCTTCTAAGCCTAGAAGGTTCTTGTAAAAGTTAATAGCTTTCTTAGCTATTCCTTTTTGTCCCACCATAACCTCTCCATCTTTAGTTTTAATATAGGTGATTTTGTTTACATTATTCCTAGCTTGTACTGAGTTAAAGAAGAATTTAGTACATCTGTCCCCATCTTTTAGCCAGTTAACTCTGGATCTTTGCTTCAACAGTGAGCTTTGGTTATCCACCAATTACAAATATTCCTTTAGAGCTTTCTTTTCAGTTGAGAGTAGTGAAACATCTGTAGGATTACCCGTCAATGAAGACTAAATAGATGATAATTTACCTCTAGCCTTATCAATTTCCTTTGAGAGATTTTGTCCTCTTTTTAAATTGAGGGATTTTAGTTCTTGCTTGATAGACTTAAGCTTTTAGAGGCAAATGTGCTATTTTGTCCCAAAGCAATCATACTCCATCCCCTTTAATATTGTCTCATGAAATAGATACCAAGAAATTGTTAAATCTGAAAGGATGAAGGATTTTGATAGAGTTGAACAAGTTGTTAATCCTTATTGGAGTATGGTCAGAAATATCTAGGCCTAGGAATTTTGCTGAACTTCCTAAAAAGGAATTTAGCCAATCCACATTTACCAAAGCCCTATCTAACTTTTTCTTGATATGTGAAATTGAACTTTGTTTGTTAGACCAAGTGAATCTACGTCCTTCAGCTTTTAGATCTGTGAGTTCCACCTCCTATATACAATCATACATATCTGAAGAATAATTGTGTAAGTTACAATTACCTTCTGTTTCAGATCTGAATAAGAGGGTGTTAAAATCACCACACACTAACTAAGAAGAGTTTGTTGAGGCCTTTAATTTTCTTATAGATTTTCAGAGTTCAGTCCCAAAACACTAGAATTTTCCTTCTTGAAGTAAATCTTAGCTTGAATAAACTACTTATTTGTTTCAAGAACATTCACCTCCAATGAATCACCATCATAAGCAATAATAATCCTACCATAGGCATGACTTTGGTGGGTTGTTAAAAACTACCATTTCCTACCCAGACAACATAGCTTGTTCATATTTGTTTCCCTAATCTTAGTTTCCAAAAGATAAAAAACCTGAGGCTTCTCTTTCAGGACAAAATCCCTTATTGCATTAAGCTCGAAATGGTTATTTATTCCACGTACATTCCATACTATCACAGTCACAGGAGATTGCTCTTACCTTTGGAGCCTTTCCTACTGCTCATGTTACTTTTCTTAGATGTCACCTGTTCAAACTGCTCCCTTAAGGTCCACCATTCAACAGTTCATCCTTTTGAAGGCTTTGGTCATTCTGTTGGGGATTAGCGACTCCTTCTTGATTTGTATCACTAATTTCCAGTCCATTCACCTCCTTTTCCAATTGAGAATTATTTTAATCAACCAAAGATATATGTCCTGATCCTACCTTTCTGTCTGATGTTAGACTATTTTTTCCTTAATTGCTTCCCCCAATTTTAAGAGAATTTTTTTTCTAACTTAATTGGTTTAGTATTTTTAGCAACCTATTGATCCTTCTCACCATCTTTCTTTTCTTCTGAATCATAGTTTTCTATACCCATCACCTCCCATTAGTCTCCTTTTGTGAAGATTTTTGCTAGTAGGTTTCCATTCTTTACCTTGAGCTTTTAGTGACGATTTTCATTGGTACGTGTAACCATAACTCTATCCTCCCTAAGAGAATGCTCATGTGCCAACCTTAAGACAGGAATGCAATCCTTCATTTCTTTGGAAATATTCATACTCACATACAATCTGGCAAAACTGACCCTTTTTCTCAAAGCAGTATTTTCATCCAAACATATAGGTTTTCCCAAATAACTAGCTAGCATACTCAAGCCTTTGGTAGTCCAATATTCTAAAGGAATATTGTGAATGTTCATCCATAAGGGAATATTTTTCATACTAATTTTTTCTAGTTCCATTCCCAGTTGCCAACTTTAAAGAAGTAAGGGGAGTTATGAAATATGCCAAGGGCCTTCTTCAATTACTTTTTGTGCTTATGATTTTGAAGAGAAAGTGGAGATTATGTTATCCTCCTCAATGCTTCCTTTCCAATTCCTTTGAGTCCAAGCTTGTATCACTAGAAAGGCGTGTCTTTTGTCCAGGAAAAAACCAACTAGGGTAGACTCTCATGTCCTAGCTCCTTCCTATAGAATTTCTAGGCTAAGAGCCACCATTAGTTTCCCTTCAATCTCTACGGGAGGACTGAAAACTAAAGGAGAATCAAAATTATTTCCCACAACCTATTTCCATGTCTTCTTAGCTCTTATAGAAAAAAAAATCCTTCTGTTGGATCTGTCTTCTTAAGGGAAAAATCTGAGATTGAAGGAGGGCTATTTTTAAAAAGGGGTAGGGAGGAAAAAAATGGGCTGAAAAAGATTAGGAGGGGGGAGGAGGTCGCATGAAGGTTAGCAGTGTTTTGGATCGATGGTGCGGAGGGAGTTGTAGATGAGGAAGATGGTGAATTGCTTGAGGGTAAAGGGGGGAATTCAAATAGATTTAGGGGATGTCAATCATTGTAAGGAAATATGCTGGTTTTGGTAAGGTAACAGCGTTGCAGAGATTGGTTCAGGGTGTGTTGGTTTAGTAACGGTAAGGAAAAGTAGGCAGAAAAAGGTTTTGTGGTAGAAAAGATAACAATGCCCCTAGACCAAAATACCGATGCAGATGGAGGAGGATGAAGAATAGAGGATGGAGCATGGAGCATGGAGGACTTTGTTGGGGGACGAGAGGAAAATGGTAGAAAGAACAATGAATGAGAGTTTCAAATGGTGAAAGATGAGGTGGAGGAGGAGGAAGGTGGCTAGATTGATCTACTACCTACATTGTCGCTCAGAGAGTTTTTTTTCCACCTTTTTAATTGGACATGATTTCTATTTTAAAATCATAGCATTAAACCTCTTATAACAACCATTTTAATATTAGGGGTATAATAGTAATTTATTATACATTATATTCAATTCCATCTATTTTTCAAACAACATCTCACTACATTACATTATGAACCCTTCTATCCCTCTCAAACAACTTTTCATTATATTACATTCCATTCCATTGTAAACCGTTCCATTCTATTTTGTTCACTTTCATTCTATTAATTAAAATCCAGCCAAGCAGGCCCTAAAGATTCATATTTCACAACCCTTGGTATTTTATCTGTTTCTGATAAGAAATGGGCCCACAACATTTCGTATTTTGGCGATTCGTTTAAAATGTTTCTCTTCTTTATTACAATATTCATCGTCTTAATCAATATTATGAATATTGTATGATACCAAATTTCTTTATAGTACGATACATATTGTTATTACTAAGTATGGTTGAGTAATTTTTAAAAATTATAAATTATGTCCCTAAAAATTATAATAATAAAAATGAAATAACAACTATGTCTTTATTTCTATTAATATTACTTTTCACATATTTTACTTATAAACTATAATTAATACAAAAAGATTATTTACTTATCATACATATATAAAATTAAGGATAATATCGATTATTTAAAATATTACAATTTTATCATATAAATTATGTCTCTAAAATTATAATAATAAAAATTGAAATAACAACCATGTCTTTATTTCTATTAATATTACTTTGCACATATTTTACTTATAAACTATAATTAATACAAAAGATTATTTAATTATCATACATATATAAAATTAAGGATAATATAAAGTATGTAAAATATTTCAATTTTATCATATAGTAAAGAATAATTACATCAAAACATCAAATAAGAAGAATAATAAAATTCTATGACCTATAAATATTACAATAAGAGCTCGTGTCGAGGAACAAAACTAAGTAGAAGCAAAACTTGATATAAAAACATTTATATTTAAAAGTTTTATATTTATATTGCATCGATAAAAATTGAAATATGCATCAAATACAAGTGAATTAGAAGAAGAGAAGAAACGAAAAATTGGAACTTTATTCAATCTAATATTTGCTCAAATCTTATTGACCATAATTCTCATTGGCACAAATCTTTATCATTGAGAGGAGTCTCATCATTACTATCATTGAAATTTATTGCATCAAATGACATGTCAATACTTTCTCATCTAATATTATATTCTAAGTCACTCTCATTATCAAACTTGGTTCTTCAGAAACTCAATATGCTAAAAAGTCAATGTAGTAAAGGAAAATTAGATCAATAGAACTACAAGTTCTATTAAGAATCTTAGTAAACAAATAAAATTAAATTATTAAAATTTACAAAAATTCTATTTAACTTTATAATAAAATAGCATACTTTTCTTGAAGCAGTAAATTGTATTGAATAAAGATCAAGTCATTCAATCCTTAGTGTTCAAATCTATTTTTTTTGTAATAGATAAATTCAAATGTGCTTAAATTCCTTTCATACTCTGTTGCACTCGTACATTCACACATAATTTGAATTGCAATTGCTTAGTGAGACCAATTTGAAACTGGTGCTTTAGAATTTCAATTTGCATTTCTTAAACACCAGTTTCAAATTGGTCTCATTAAGCACTATAAGACATCAAAAGTAATCTTATAAACAAAATAAAGTGATGATTAATTTCTTACAAGTAATAAAAGTGAAAAAATATATCATGATTAAGTTTTTTTCTTTGATTAATAGCAATGAGCATCCCATAATCACCAGAAGCATCCATATAAGCCTCCATTTGTGAGCTTAAAAGATTTTACATCATCTCATAAGCAATAATTGTTGTAATAGTTAATAGCATTCCTCCTTTTAACTTTAGCTTTCGTTATAAAAATTGGTCTAAAAGAGATATTATGATTAAAAAAAGCCCCAGTAGCAAATAACAAAGAGTAAAGTTGTTTTTCTCATATCTTGACTACTACATAAGGTGTATACAAAGAAAGCTTATTTTTGATTGCTTCCTTTGCCCCTTTTTATGACATCATAAAAAACCCATTGTTTACCTTTTTAGCACTATTATCCAGAAGACGAATTCTCACTAAAGGCTCACAAAGTTAGATGTCAAATTATCATTAGGACCAAAATTTATGATCTTCAAGTATAATTGTAGAAAGCTCCAATCTAGCATTAAACTTAGCATGTTAAGATGCAACTCACTTTATCACTTGTAAACATTTGCTTTAGTTCCTTCTTTATTACAACAAAACATTGAAGTGATAAAAAATTAGTCGCAAATCTTGTAATAGCAGGATGATGTTGTAAGTGATAAGTCGACTTGTACCATGTGTAAGTCGACTTACACATGTTCGGTACCGATAAGTCGACTTGTTCATTGGATAAGTCGACTTGTTGAAAGGCGATCTTGTTTATTCGCGCCTACAAAGGCAATCCCTTTAGCGTTTTATTCAAAGTCGTGTGTAGACTTTATGAATAAATAAAGAAAAGGCATTATTCATTAATTTGATATTCATAAACATTGTTTATGAATTGATTGAATCTTTAATCGAATTAATGAAGTCCATGATATATGACATAGCGTGAAGGAAATTATGATGTGTTCATACTCCCGAGATTCCTATCGTATGCAATTACGTCAAGATCTAAATTCTCCTAGTCATAGGATTAATGAGATGGACATCATTAATCCGGATAGACTAAGACATGTCATATTCCTCGATTGGATCGGCGGTGGATCTCGTAAAGCGTAAATATGAGATATTTAAAATTGACATGTGGATGCTTCTAGCGGTAGTAAGACGTTGGATGACCCGCCATGAGATCATCACATGGATATCTTATCTAAGTGTCGGTTATAATCTCATCATGTGAAGAATGCAAAGATCTCAGACTCGAGAGTCTTCGAGGATATCTTGAATCGATCCCGCTTTGACTCCATTCCTCGTTACCTTCCGGAGGTAACTCAGAATGTGGTCTTGGAGTGCGACTTGAGGTATTCAAGATAATTGAGTAGCCGATAAAGGATTCACCACTTACGGATTAGCGGAAGAGATACAGTGGCCTCTTGTCGGGATCATTACTAAGGTGGTTAAAGACGTATGCGTCGTGAAGAGTGTCTTCATTGACATATAGAGTAATGAGTCGGGGACGAACCGATATCACTGGGCCAGACTCGATCTAGTGAGAGTTGACACTTTGACCATACTCATAACCAAGTGGGGTATAGGATGGTGAAAGGACTAATTGCACCAGAATTGTACATGGAAGGGTTCGTGATCCGGTTCGTGATGAATACATCAAACCGATTACTTTCCCATTAATCGGGTCGTGATGTGTTCTAGATACCGCTCATGACTTGCTCGGATTAATTGTTAATCTAAGTGGCCAACATAACCGGACTAAAAAGGTCACACGCGTAAGAGTGTTTGAGAATTTGTAAAATAGTTATTGGACGTAGTTCCAATTATGGAAGCAAATGGATTAAATGGATCCCAATGAGATTGGGATATGTTAAAATGAGATCGCGACATCGATATCAAGCAAAAGGTTTAGGAAATGTTTGATCTGCAAGGCGATGGCCGGTTTAGGACCGAATCTCAATGGACTTGGACCTTAAGAATTATATATTAATTGATTAATTAAGTAATTAATTAATTAATTATATATATATTTAAGCCATGCTTGTAACGTGGAAAGGAGGAAGAATGGAGAATGTTCCATTTTCATGCTTAGTCATCAAGTCATTTAATGACTAAATGACAAAAGCATGAAAGATGAAGAGTGTGGATGATCGTGGATGATATAATAAGAAGGAAGGAAAAGAGTTTTTCTTATGGCTTTGGAAGATCATCATCGTGGCTTTGAGAGGAAGTAAAGGGTTGAAGGAAAAGAGTTTTTCCTCTCTTATCTTCTCACCATCGACTCTTCATCTTCTTGTCTTCTCCAAGCAAGCTTCTTCCAACGTTGATCCAAGCTCTTCAGACGTAGATAGCTCTAGCGCGCTTTAATCGTTTCTAGCTATTCCCGTCAAAGGGTTTGACTCGGTTAGATTTTTCGATCTGCGTGGATCACCTTTAGAGATAGTCTCTTTTGGCTATTTAAGTTGATGTCTTCATACCGATACCGGATCCAGGATTCGGAAAGTCCTGAACAAAAATTTTGTTTTTATTCACGGTACATGTGATGTACCTCCGGATTTTTCTACAGTGGTATCGAGCGTCGATATCCCGTATGAAGCTAAAACCTAAGCGAGATCGAAATTTAATGGAATTTTCTGTTGATGCATGCTATCTGCTTGATTTCAATTTATATTGTGATATGCTTTTCAAATTTTTCGCCTGTAATTGTTCATAACATGTTGAGAATATGTCTATGAATTTTCAGAATTTATTGATTTGATTTGATATAGTTTTGCTAATTAATTCCCTAAGGTTATAGATCTTTGTTTTGTGAAACGATTTCGAGCAGCATGAGTATAAAATCGAGAATAAATTCTAGAAACTTTGTTTTCGGATTTTCCTTCACCTAAATGTCTCTAAGATGTTTTGAATGTGCGTGAGCATGGAAATTTGATTTCAAGGTGATTGGATATTTATTCACTTAATTTATTCTATCTTTGTTGGGAATTCTTGTCTTGATGAACCTGATTTTGAATCGGCTTTGTTATTTAGTTTGGTGAGTTTTGATGGCCTAAAATCCGAAAAAATTCATGTAGCATGTTCTGAACATGTAGTAACCTATATAATTGTATCATGATTTATTGAAATTGTTTCATTGATCATTTCGAGAAATGTCTGTAATGGACATTTTGTGAAAATTGTTGGGACCGCTTTTGCTTGGCTTGATTGAGTGTGCTTTTTGATTATAATGCCTTGAACCATTTTTAATGTGATTAAAATGTATTATCTTGATGTAATATGATTGCCAAACCTGAATTGCTTGAAGTTGCTTTTCCAAGAATTTTGAATGCCGAATTGATCACATTAGCGCCTCGGTAGTATCTTGCATTATCTTGTTTGTTTTGACCGTCATATTTTTATGGCATGTCTTTCAAGTAAATTTGATAATGTATGTGCTAGCTAGAGATGCTTAAGTTGATAATTAGGGTGTTCCTAAATTATTTAGAAATTAATGAGTTTTGACTCATTTCAAGCTTTTCATATAGTTTGACTATTTAAGGCATTCATGAATCAATGAAGTGTTCATTGATACATCAATTCACGATATTACCCTAGGTATGATGGTGTTGAGAATTGGAATTGTCTTGATTGAGGAATTAGCCGATTAGAGATTTTAGCAAAATTTCTGAATAAGTCGACTTGTATATGGTATGTTTCGACTTGTTCAAGATTTTGGATAAGTCAACTTGTGGATGAATAAGTCGACTTGTTCAAGATCTCGAGATAAGTCGACTTGTAGTACCTGTAAGTCGACTTGTTCATGGGCAGATGACATAAGTCGACTTGTGTCATACAAGTCGACTTTGTGTGGCAGAAGCATAAGTCCACTTGCATTTGATGAAAGTCGACTTGTGGCATCATAGGTGGGATAATGGATGATTTTAGGTATAGACTCAATGTGATTGATGAAACGCCCTAAATCATATCATATAGTCATGGTGACTATAATCCTACTACTTGGAGAAGAAGTAGATGAGACCCGAAATCCTCAGATATGAAAACTAACGCCTTCCATTAATATGGTAAGAACCGGAGTTTTATAGGGTTGAGTTGTTGAGCTAACCTCAAGCTCACTCTATACTGAATATGTTCAAACCATGAAAATAAGATTTTTGGATTAATGGGTCGGTTTTCCTAAGCGTTGATTTGTTGAGCTAACCTCGAGGTCAACGCGATGAGAGGCGAAGTTGGGTAGCATACATCGATGTACGCGATCAAAGAGTTGATACCCAATGAAGTGCATACATCAACAAGTTGATAAGACTGATCGATAGTTAATGTCTAAGATGTAATTGGTATATCCGATACCTCCCGAGACATAAGATGGCTTGTTGGGTAAACCAAGGTCATTCTTAATGTCGGTTATCGATGATACAATTGGTATGACCGATACCTACCGATTGACCTAAGTTGTGGCTTGTTGGGTAAACCCAAGGTCACTCTTAGCAATGTCTGATATCGACCCACTAGGACATTATGTCACTTTGTTTCTCCTGGATTCAGAAAAGGGTTATGGATTCTAGAAACTAGGGAGCCATATGCATGTCATGCAAGTCCTTATGATCACGCAGCATTTCTATTCTATCATTCCTTCTCTCTATCGCTAGGTTGATTGAAGAAGTCTTTCAAGATGAATTTTCGCCTCTATTTTGGACCGAATTTTCTTGATTGGTGAGGAATCGAGAATTGTTCTTAGATATGAGGAACCGGGATACGCCCTAGATGTTCCACTTCCAACAGACTCTTCGTCGATGCTTCGATGGGGATCGAAGCATATTATAAGCATCTAAAGGACAGGGACATGGTCGCTTGCCTCGATGTCACTAGAGTCTGGGGAGCAAAGACGAGTCCATGGATGCTCACTCTATAAGATTTCATCTTAGGGAGCCGTTTGACGAGTAAGTTTCGATTCGAAAGGTTCGAGACCTCAAGGCTTCTCTTCACCATTAAAGATGGCTCGGGGATATCTCGCATGCAAGATGCCTCGAAGATGAATGGCTATATTGAGAGATTGACCGCCTTAGGATTTGTAATGGATTATGAGTTAAGTAGAGACTTAATTCTAGTTGGATTGTCGATGGTTATTCACGGTTTGTGATAAACTATCGGATAAACCAAATATTCACAACAATTTCTAAGTTCGATCAATGCTTCAAGACAGTGAGAAGCTATCGAAGGATAGCAAGCAAGTCTTAATGGTGGATGCTTCTTCTAGTTCAAAGAAGAAAAAGCGAAGAAACCAAAGGAAGTGCCATCGAGGAAAAACCAAAGCGCGCCTAAAAGGATTTTGCTTTCATGTGGCAAGTCTAGCCACCAGAGTAAACCGTAAAATCTATCTGGAGTCCTGAAGTAGAAGAAGGCATCGATGCCTCTACTTCTTCAAATATGTTTGTCATCGAGGTTAATACTATTCCGATCCAAACATATCAGATTTGATATCGGTTGTGGCTCATACATATGAAATGATATCGCAGGCCTCGAGGACAAGAGAAAGCTCATAAAGGAGAACTAGACCTTCGTGTAGGTAATGCGTGCAAGAGTTGCTACATTAGCCGTAGACACTTATGTCTTGTTACTCCCTAGTGGGCTTATATTCAAATTGGATGATTGACATTTTGTACTGCTTTTAAACAAAGAACATATCAGTATGTTTTATGTTTAATTAGAGCTAGTTTCATTGGACTTTTAGTAGAATGGTTGTTATATTAGTCAGAATGGAATGCTCTATGGTACTTTCAGACATTATGCAATGGAATTGACATATGAGATATGTCATATCCAATTTTAAATGTCAATGACGCGAAAGACATAATCGAGATAATTTAAAATCAACTTACTTATGACATTGTTGGCTTGACCATAAATAAATGAGACACGCATCACTAAGCTCCATAAGAGTGGATGTTTAGGGTCATTTGATTATGAATCATATGACACATGCGAATCTTGTTTATTAGGCAAGATGACTAAGTTATCCTTTAAGGGAAGGGTAAACGAGTGAATGGAATATTAGACCTAATACATTCGGATGTATGTGGTCCGATGTCCATCCATGCTATAAGTGGTTGTTTTACTTCATTACTTTTATCGGTGATTATTCACGATACGGGTACCAGATTGTAGAGATACAAATCAAGCGTTTGAAAAGTTCAAACAATTCGAAATGAAGTAGAAAACTAACTTGGTAAAAGTATGAATACATTACGATCCGATCGTGGTGGAAAATGCTTAGACTAATAGTTTTGATTATCTCGTAGATAATGAGATTTTATCTCAAGATACTCCACCTTACACGCCGCAAAGACAATGGTGTGGTGAAAGGACAAATCGAACCTCATAGACTTGGTGCGATTGATGATAGGTTTTGCGATTTTGGGAATACGCTTTCGAGGCATTGCTTACTTGCTAAGCGAGTTCCATTAAAAGCGGTTGTGGTTTCTATATGGAGATATGGACTAACCGAAAGCCCTATCTTTTCATCTCGAAAGTTTGGGGTTGTCTGCTTATGTGAAGCGGACATACCATATTAGCTTGATGCAAAATCGATAAGTGTTTGTTCGTGGAATATCAATTCTACCTTGGCGGCGAACAAAAGTTGTTTGTTTCAAGACGCCGCTTTCTTAAAGAAAGAGTTTCTTTTACAAGAGGACATGGGAGCAAAGTTGAACTTGAGAAGTTCAAGATGCTCGAACAAACATAGATCAATCGTCAATCAAATCAGAACTCATATAGATGAGGTAATGATTCAACCTTCTAATACACACGAATTTCAGAGGTTAAGAGGATCGACCGTTCCCGAGAGATATGAATTTCTTGTAAGTGAACAGAATGGCGTATTGCTTCATATGAGATGATGCGCCTACTACCTATGAAGCAGTTACGAAAAGTTCAAAGTCCGAACATGGCTTTGTGCTATGAAATCTGAAATGGATTCCATGTATGAAAACCAAGTATGGACTTTGGTTGTTACACCTGAAGGGATAAAACCCACAGGGTGCAAAGGAGTTTTCAGAAGAAAACAAACATGGATGGTAATTTGATTACCTATAAAACAATGCTTCTGGCCAAAGGATTTCGTCACAGACAAAGAGTTGACTATGACAAAACCTTCAAATTTCAGAAGAATGCTTAAATCCATTAGGATACTCCTAGCCATTCGCCACTCATTATGATTATGAGATATGACAAATGGATGTGAAGACGACTTTCCCGAGAGGAATTCACCGAGGATGTGTATGACACAACCCGAGGGCTTCACTTCCATCCATGGCGAAAAGGTATGCAAGCTTCGTAAATCCATGTTTGGATGAAGCAAGCATCCAGAGTTCAATATCCGCTTTGACGAGGTACTCAAAGAGTTTGATTTCACAAAATCCGGATGATCATTGTGTGTATAAGAAGGTTAATGGACCGCAATCATATTCCTTGTGTTGTATGTAGATGACATCATCGTAATAGGAAACGATGTCTCTATCCGCAATCGATTAAAATTTGGTTGTCCAATCAATTTGCGATGAAAGACCTGGTGAAGCAACTTATATCCTGGGATATAGTTTTATAGAGATAAATCAAAAGGTTGCTTGGTCTTTCACAATCATCGTACATAGATGAGATGCTAAAGAGGTTTAGCATGGAACAATGCTATGACGAGGCCCGATGTATCGTATGCTCTAAGTGTTACGGCGGATACCAATCGGATCTGGTGAGGGTCATGGGTGGCAATAAGAATATCCTCAAGTACTTGCGAAGCTAAGGATGTTTTCGATCTATGGAGATGAAAATCTCCAAGTGGCGAGCATTCGGATCTTTAGTATTTAATCTGCTAAGGATGATTCTCAATCACAATCAGTTATATACATTCACACCGAATAGCGTGGCGGTCGATTGGAAAAGTTCCAAACAAGAGAGGATCTGGCGATTCATCAACCGAGGCAGAGTACATCGCCGCGTGAGATGCGTGATGAAGCGGTTTGGATCGAAGTTCATTATCGAACTTGATCCGTCCCTAGGCGTGATGGGCCCATAGGATTGTATTGTGATACAATGGGGCTAGTTCGCAGCAAAGGAACCAAGGTCTTATCGACGATCCGAACTCGTGCTTCGCCGATTCGGGAGATCATTAGTCGAGATGATATCACGATAGAGAATTCTCCAGAGCAAAGTGTTGTTGCTTACATTGACAAAGCCATTGTCACGGAGAATTGTGATTCTCGTGGACTCGCTTATGGTATTAGATACTAAGGCGATTGACTTTAGGTCAGTGGGAGATTTGTAAGTGATAAGTCGATTGTACTATGTGTAAGTCGACTTACACATGTTCGCATCGATAAGTCGACTTGTTCATTGGATAAGTCGACTTGTTCAAGGTCGATCTTGTTTATTTGCGCCCAAAAGGCAATCCCTTTAGCGCGTTTTATTCAAAGTCGTGTGTAGACTTTATGAATAAATAAAGAAAAGGCATTATTCATTAATTTGATATTCATAAACATTGTTTATGAATTGATTGAATCTTTAATCGAATTAATGAAGTCCATGATATATGACATAGCATGAAGGAAATTATGATGTGTTCATACTCCCGAGATTCCTATCATGTGCAATTATGTCAAGATTCAAATTCTCCCTACCATCGTAGGATTAATGAGACCGACATCATTAATCCGGATAGACAAAGACATGTCATATTCCTCGATTGGATCAAGCGGTGGATCTCGTAAGCTGTAAATATGAGATATTTAGAATTGATATGTGGATGCTTACTAGCGGTAGTAAGTACGTTGGATGACCCGCCATGAGATCATCACATGGATATCTTATCTAAGTGTCGGTGATAATCTCATCACAAGAATGTGCAAGTATCCTTAGACTTGAGGTACTCAAGGATATCTTGATCTCGATCCCGCTTTGACTCCATTCCTTGTTGCCTTCCGGAGGTAACTCATAGGGTGGTGCTTGGAGTGCGACTTGAGGTATTCAAGATAATCGAGTAGCCAATAAAAGATTCACCACTTCCGGATTAGCGAAGAGATACCCACGCCTCTTGTCAGATCATTACTAAAGTGGCAAGATGTATGTCATGAAGAGTGTCTTCGTTGACATATAGAATAATGAGTCCCGTGGCGAGAAGCGATATCACTTGGGCTGAGACGATCCAGTGAGAGTTGACACTTTGACCATACTCATAACCAAGTGGGGTATAGGATGGTGAAAGGACGAATTGCACGGTAATTATACATGGAAGGGTTCGTGATCCGGTTCGTGATGAATACATCAAACCGATTACTTTCGGTCAATGGGGGTCATGATGTGTTCTAGATACCGCTTCATGACTTGCTCAGATTAATTGTTAATCTAAGTGGCCAACATAACCGGAGCCTAAAGCGGTCACACGATAAGAGTGTTTGAGAATCAGAAATAGTTATTAGACGTAGTTCCAATTATGGAGAGCAAATGGATTAAATGGATCCTAATGGGATTGGGATATGTCCCATGAGATCGCGACATCGATATTCAAGAAAGATTTAAATTTCAAGATCTGCAGGGGCGGTGAGTTTGGTAGGACCAATTCCCGGTTGGATGGACCTTAGCAATTATATATTAATTGATTAATTAAGTAATTAATTAATTAATTAATTATATATATTTAAGCCATGCTTGTAACGTGGAAAGGAGGAAGAATGGAGAATGTTCCATTTTCATGCTTAGTCATCAAGTCATTTAATGACTAAATGACAAAAGCATGAAAGATGAAGAGTGTGGATGATCGTGGATGATATAATAAGAAGGAAAAGAGTTTTTCTTATGGCTTTGGAAGATCATCATCGTGGCTTTGAGAGGAAGTAAAGGGTTCAAGGAAAAGAGTTTTTCTCTCTCTTATCTTCTCACCATCGACTCTTCATCTTCTTGTCTTCTCCAAGCAAGCTTCTTCCAACGTTGATCCAAGCTCTCCAGACGTAGGTAGGCTCTAGCGAGCTTTAATCTGTTCTAGCTATTCTCGGTCAAAGGGTTTGACTCGGTTAGATTTTTCGATCTGCGTGGATCACCTTTAGAGATAGTCTCTTTGGCTATTTAGGTTGATGTCTTCATATCGATACACGGATCCTGGGATTCGGAAAGTCCCAGGAACAAAATTTTTGTTTTCGCCGCATACATGTGATGTACCTCCCGGGATTTTCCTACAGATGTAAATTCCTACCATTGATGAAACCCTTTCTCATCAAGTTCAGTATCTATGCACGATTATAGATGAACTTAGTAACTTTTTTTACTTTAAGCAGAGTTTCATTAATGATGGGAAAGTATTTAGCATCTCTTATATTTTTCAACATCAGCTAAATGCAATATGCAACACAAGTAATTCAATAAAAATTATCATACTTGCTTTGTAATCTTTTTTTAACCTGCTTTACAAATAGAATCATTATGATTGATAAACTATACAATATTTTATAGCCTAACTTTTTTCACAACTTTATCAGATATCTGAAAAAGAGTATCAACATTTCTAATAATGCTAGATGCATCAACAAAATTTATTGATAAGTTTTATATAAAAACTTTCACTACTGCAAGTATACAGATCGTAACTTGTAGTACAAAAGTTATCATTCCCATGAGGACTAAACACCTAACAACTTGAACAAAACTTTGTTTAAGATACTAAGGATAGATTTGAATTACAAAAAATTACTAAAATTGAAATAACTAGCTAAACAAAATAGAATAATTGAGTTGCCAATAAGAATGAATATGATCAAAGCTGGAAACCTGGGAATTATTTAATCCTTATTTTGTCACCCCTTATTCTTTTTATCTACTTATACTTGATCTTAGATATCATAAGGTTTCGATTACCCTCTCTCAAGATCTAACAAAGTAATCCCAACTGAAATCGATACTAATAGAATCATAACCTCTCGATCAACAAAACTACTCCTATCTATTTAATTGGATTTGAAGCAATTTTAAGGATAATTAATTCACAATTAAGATATCTCTTTAATT
The DNA here is from genome assembly GCA_029891385.1 of Erythroxylum novogranatense. Lineage (NCBI taxonomy): Eukaryota > Viridiplantae > Streptophyta > Magnoliopsida > Malpighiales > Erythroxylaceae > Erythroxylum > Erythroxylum novogranatense. Next base: position 89,499,611 of record CM057234.1, on the reverse strand, counting down.
GTTAATTAATTTGATAATTGTAGGTCTATTAAGCTAATAACTCTTGTTGTGCACCTTAACACAAATAACTTGATTCACTCTCTCAATTTGTTATCTAGTATAAGCATAACAATTATAAAAAACGATCCATAGATGTATCGAATTCAACAAGAATAAAGTTCAACAAAATAGATCAAGAACAATCCCTAATATGAATTTAGAAACTCATAATCACGTTTAACATCATAATAATCCAAATAAACATTCAAGACAATGACATACTTGAAGAGATAAAGAAGAAAAACTAGTTGGAGTCTTAATTTGGAAATATGAAATTTGTGGAGGTTCCTTGATGTCTCCTCTTAATCTGTTTTGATTCTAGTGGCTGGGTAAGATTTTATGACATAGGTTATTTGAATTAAAGGATTAAAGTAATAAGATTGTATAAGGGTAAATTGGGCATGACACATAAGTTTAAAGACTAAAACCATTAAAGGAAGGGGTAAAATGGACAATTTGAATTCATTTAGGGTATAAGTGGAAGAAGAGTTTTGTCTTGTAGTTTGAGAAGGAAGAAACAAAAATAAGAGAGAAAGAGAGAGGAAGAAAACATGGAAAGAAGAAGAAGGAAGAGGATTTGCTAAGATAATCATCTCTCCTTCTTACTTTGTTAGAAAAGGGTTTAGAGAAATGGATTTGTGTAGGGTTTGTGTTGGAAGAAAGAAAGAAATAAAGAATCATTTTTTATTTTTAGGGATTTCTAAGCTAGGATTTCATGGTGATTAAAGAAGCTTTGGATAAATAAGTAAGTATAAGCATCATTGTTCTTGATTTGATGAATGAAGCATGTTTTGGTGATAGTTAGAAGTAAAATGGGGTTGAATAGAGTAAGAATCTAGAAAAGTTTGGGAGAAGAGTCACATTTCTATGAAAGTTCGCCACAGCGAAGTCCCCATGGTTCGCCGCAGCCAATTCTGTAGTTCGCCGTGGCCAATATTTAAAAAAAATCAAAGTTCGTCGTGGCCAACTTTTTGGCTCGCCGTAACAAAGTTTGTCCGGAAACAACTTGAACATATTTTAGTATTTTAGACATAACATTTTGTGTAGTTATTCAAATGGAGTGATTTTTTATTTGAAGTAAACTAGAGATATAGGGCTACAAATTGTATGAAGGAATTGAGTTCAAATCCAGTCTCTAAGAACTTCAATTTTTGGATGGAGTTTGGGCATAGAATATTGTTTCAGTATAAGAATAGCCCGAAAATGTTTGGAGTATAACTTTTAGAGTACTGAACCAAATTGAATTATTTTAGTGTCATTAGAAAATTAAGATAATGAGGAACATTTTTTTAGAAGCAAGTGTTAACAAATTTTGTCATTTACTTGATCTGAATGATCATGTAAAATTGACCCAAAGGTTTAGACTTTTGGAAGATTTTGAGTATTTAGAATTGATCTTAGTGATTATGCTATATATGGGTCCTCAAATTGTATTCCTATTGAATAAGAATTTTTGTCATTGATAAAGGGAATCAAAGAAGGCAAGAGGAGCAAGAGGAAATACATCCTTAAGCCAATTTGTTAAGCAAGGATTTTAAGGTGGATATATGTTTATAATAGAGTAATAAGCCCCTAAATGCTTTCTTTGCATCAAGGAAGTTTAATGATTTTAATTGTATCATAGATGTTGCATTTATTACTTCTTGAATGGATTGTGAGATTGTTTTATGTTGATATATGAATTGTGTGGATGATTTATGAAAAGACTTTGAAAATGATTTCTTTTTAAAGAAAGTAACATGTTTATGAAATCATATTTTTGGAAATGGGTTTCGAAATATCTCATATTCATGAAAAACAAGTTTAAAAAATGTGCCATTTTTAGCAACAAGTTTACAAGATATGAAATACATGTTATGTAGGTTTGGTTTGGTCCATTCTGTATGTCAAGTGCACTTAGAATAAAGGCTTCTCCTGCCTACCTGTTAGTGGCATGAAACTCCTTCATAAACTCCCTCATATTTACGACTACACAAAACCAGTATGTAAGATTGTGTTAGTTCGTTCTGTTCACGACCTCACAGGACCATTATATAGAAATGTGTTAGTTTATTCTGTTTATGGACCTCCCAAACCATTTTGATGTGCTTATGTTCTTATGATATGTTAATAAGTTTGATGCATACATGATTTAATTGCTTATGAATTGTTTGATAAATTGAAAATTTTGAGAAATAAGTGTTTTATGATTCTTACTGCAAAATTTCTATGGTTACGAAAATGTACAATGGTAATGAGTTTTGAAAATAGTTTTTGCTTATTTCTCGATTATAAATCTATTATCCCCGAGCTTTCAAGCTTACCCCCTGTTCCTCCCCATCTTCAGGTGATGAGCAAGAGATCAGGTAATCAAGAGTATAAACGCATTTTGGCAACTACAAGATAGTTAGGTTTTGTACTAAGTTAGTTTAACTTTTGAGTAGCTTTAGCAACATATCAACTATGAGCATCCATGTGTATTTTGTATTAAGCGAATGATGTCATGTTGATATGTGATTAAAGTTTTGTAAAACTCTTTAGTTTTGAGCATAATGAAATATGAGTTTGGTGCACAGATGAGGTTGAGTTGAAATTGAGTATACTTGAGGAAGTTATCGGTTTGAGATGATAAATTTTGAACATAAATTATTGATATATAAGTGAGATGTTAGGGAAAAGAAAGGCAGGAAATTGTGAAGAATGAGAATTAGTTGTAAGTAATAAACTAAATGAAAAGAGATTAGAGTGTTTGATGAGATAATATTGATAGTTGAATTGTCATGAAATGATATTGTATCAGAAGAAGTGAATTTGAGACAACTTAGAGTGAAAGTAAGGTTAGGAAAGATGGAAGGTATTTCGGTGTGACTTTTGACAACTTTGCCGTATCAAACTGTACTGAGGGGATTTGACTTTCAACGTTCACCGCGGCAAACTTCACCCGAAGGGTCGTCTGGCTTAATCCCATTTGTTCACCATGGCGAAATAATAGTTCGTCGCGGCGAACCCTCCATGGCTTCTGGAGAAATTTGTCAGGTACAATATGATTGGGAAAATGATCATAAGAATTGGTTGTCGTATATCAATTGATCAAATAGAGAAATTTTTGGTATGTTATGAGAATGAAGATGAACCGTTGATGGTTAAGGAGATTTTATTAGAATACTCTCACGCTTTATGGTTCTATAATTGGGCTTTGAAAATGGGGCCTATTAGTTGCTGTATCAGAGTGCCAAGGTTTAGTATCTTACATAGGCATTTCATGATATGAGAAAATAAAAGTTTGTGGATATTTAGAAATAAAAGATATTACATAGTCCGATATGTTAAGCATAGATTCAGCACTTGTGATTATGTCAATGAATTTGGTGACATAAGTTTTGTGTGGATATGTACTTGAATTGATATGGATGTGAAATTATATTCATGAATTGACTGAGAAGAAATAGCGACATAGGCGGAAACAACAAGATTTAAGATGTTTTATGCAAAGTGGAATTGAAAGGGTTGAACTTGGAATTTAAAATGATTGTTTAATTACTAATAAGAGTTATGATCTGATATAAGATTGTGATTAGTGAATATGAGATCAGAATTTTGAGATAACTATGCGGCTATGATTCTAAAGTGATTAAGAAAGTATGTAGGGAAAATAAAACAGATGATAGGGATATATGTAGAAGTTCCCAAGGTTATGTCGAACAGTTATTATGAATGCATACCCGATAATGTGGTTACATTGGTAAATAATATTACTGAGTACATGAGATCTATATTTGGATATGGTATAGGAAGTAATCTATGATCCCTATAGATAAAATCATGAGACGAATCAGAGTAATGCGATGGAAGTAAGGTATAGGTGATTTTGTTGAAAAGGTAACTACTATAGAGGAGTAAATTTTTTTAAATAGTTGTAGAATATTCAGAGGCTTTTCAAAATCAATTGTGATTGATGTATCATTAGCATAAGATATACATTGGTGAATTGACGGAGGTAAATCTTTGGGCAAAGTGGAATGACTTCGATGATACACACCTAAGCATATGCAGTAGTAATTATGTTTAATACTTCATTAAGTTATGGTAATTAGAACATTATGACCATATAAGAAAGAAAAAAATTGGTCTTCTTGAAGTATTAAGAATGGATGATAATGCGATGAAGATAACAGTTGATTGATAAACATTGCATAAACAGTATAGATGATAGTAGCAAGAAATCTTCTTTTGAAGAAGAATTTCATTGAATTAAGTTAAGCAGATTAGATAGTTTATATTAAGGATTATCAATGAAAGAACAAATAAGAAATGAATATGTAATGAGTCAAAAGTGAATATTAGAGTCATATCCCTAATGGAGACTCAAGCTTATAAGAGGTAGAGTATACTACTGAGAATGTATGTATCTTGTTTGATGTAAAGTATCCAACTATGTGAGTGGATTTCTAAATTTGAGGAGACATTAATTGCTAATATGAGGAGTATATAGGTCCACGTTATATTCTGTGTAAATATGTTTGGGAGATACAAATTTGACCTAATGAATGTGTTGCAAGCACAGGAAATTAAGATTGAAAATAAACTAAAATGTGTAGAGAAATTAGTTTGAATGAGCAGACAGAAGAGTAAGTCAATGTGAAATCAGAGGGAATCGAATGAATTGAGAAAATCATTTAAGAAAGGTAAGACAATTGAAAAATTGAAAATAATGTTACCTCATTGAGGAATTAGTTATTTAAGGAATTATGAGAACTAATAATGGTCACATGGAGTTTGGTAATAATTGTTTGTGTTAACAGTTGCCTCCGACAGTAATATGGTATTGAAGATTAAAGTGATCCAAGCAAAAATTTGATGATGTATTAAATGTATTCAAAAAGTTGAGAAGGATAGTTTGAATACTTGAGGAGAAATGTGTAAATCGTATGAGTAATGAAAGTAAAGAGAATTTTGAGGAAATTATAAAACAATATTAATTATATTTTCTGGATTTGGAGATTTTATAGTATACAATGATGTTGTATAAAAGATTACGATAAAATCCAACACAGCATGATAAAGTGATTTTGTATTCATAGAGACAACTAAGCCTCATGAGATGATTATTTGATGTATGAATTGGAACTTGCTGCAATAGTAATTGTTTTGAAAGTTTGGAGACATTATAAGTACAAAAATATTTTGAAAAATGCAGATCATTTAAATTTGGAGGTAAATATTGAGTTGAAAGAATGGAATGCGGGACTGAGACAATAGATAGAGTTATTTAAAGGATTATGATTGTACAAATGAGTACTATACTAGTAAAGCTAGTGTTGTAATCAAATGCATTGAATGACAATGAAACATGAATTCAGATATTGAGGTTATCAAATCTAGTGCAACAAAGAGTGCAGAATGGAGTTGAATTTGGGAAGAAATGAAGCATTATTAGCTGCGCTAAAAATTTAGATCAGTTTCACATGAACAAAGCCCAAATTGAGGATATAGAAATTATGAATCTTATTGAGGAATTAATGTAGCGCCCCCTTACCGGAGGGTATGCACCGGAACGCCCGTGGGTCATTTCGACGCATATCCCGCAATAAGGGAGAGCTACGAGCAATCGATCACTACAATACTCACATGGCATCACATTCATTAAACCACCATATAAAAATTGTTATATTTTAAAACCAAGATACATTCTCATTTCATATCATCAAACATAAATATAGACAAGTCTATCAGTTTTCCACGGTCTAAATACATTATTCCAAAAAGGAAATCTGATACAAAAGTCTATACTAGGTCATCCCTAAAATCAATCCCAGCTGACAGACCTGTGTGCCATAACTTCTCTTGCCAATGCGCTCACACGGCAGGAAAAGTCTATCTCTGGAGCTAGGAGTCTCATCTATCGATCCTGAAAAATAGATGCAATTTTGGGTGAGTTTGTGAACTCAATGAGAAGCCATCATCGATGGTTATCTCAATTCATGCATTACGCTAATAGCGTACATCATATCGCAATAATACATTCAAAATACCATATAGCAATTTACAATTTCTCATACAATCACAAAACTCAGAAATTTCGTAAATCAATTATCACAATTATAGCATGCACTCTTACCTATTTTCCATTCACTGAATTCAATCCATCACAATGTGTATGCAATGCATATGTGACTCTTTTCCATTTATTACAGTGTTGTGACCGAGCACTTAAATAGTGGACAGTATTTAGTAGACGCGTCTAGGGAGTAGGAGAGCCCTCTGGGTATGCACTAACTCCCTTCGAGCTCGAGGCTCGTTTCAATATCAGTGGCGACTCAGGTCACAACTATCATTATCTATTCATGCACTTGTGTATAAAATGCAAAAATGCCCAATAATTCACAGTCACATTGCCATTAAAACCTATTTATCACTATTCTTCAAAGTCACGTAGTAGTCAAATCCGATTTATCAAAAGCAAACGTATCGATCCTAATCATTCATATGATCATACAATTCACACTCGCAGACAGTTTACAGAGCATTTAACAATTAAAAATTGAGGAACCAACTAGGTTACTCACCTGTAACTTCCGAGCTACTGCCTGGAAGTCTCAGCAATATCCGTGGAATGACGATCCAACGGTGCCTCTATAATAGTTAAATAATTACCCATTACTAAATGCATATTCAGAACAATTCAATGATGCACATGTCCTTAATAAAAGATGTACGATGCATGTTCATGACTTTTCGGCGCTAATCCCAAATTCCACTTTCTTTTTGTCAAAATCTAACTTTTCACTCAATTGATCAATAATGACTCATTTCATCTCGAATTAGATCAAATTTACCTATTGAAAACTCCAATAGCATTGAATTTACATTCAGAAATCTCACAATTATACCCCAAAAATCACAAACTATCCTTAGGTTGAAATAAAGACTCATCCTCAACTTTCTTTCAATAATTGCAATCTCACTCATTTGATTTCAAACTTTCTTACTTCACCTCAATTGTAGACCTCTCTCTCTAGTTTATAACGAATCAAGAATCACCTCAATTGGAGGTCTACACCATTAGTTATGATCCAAAAACCAAACTACATCAAGTCAGAAGAATGTCCCTCGCCGCGGCCAAGGAATGCTCGCCGCGGCGTCCTGAAGTCGCTCGCCGCGGCGTGAAAAGACGCTCGTCGCGGTGAACAATTTCTTTAGGGCTCACTGCGACGCAATAGAGAAGGGCTCGTCATGGCGTAAAAACTCGAGCTCGCTGCGACGTCAAAAGGAGCTCGCCACGGTGTCAAGTGTTTAGAGCTCGCCTCGGCGACTTCCTTCACGCTCGCCCCGACGTGCGAGTCGCAGGTCGTCTTCTCTGACCAATTTTTCGCCAATTCTCTCTCTAAAACCAGTAATAACTCCACTCAACTACCACAATATTTAACATTTAAACCCATTAATGCATTTCAACAACAATTAAACAACATTAAAACCATTTTACTTACCAATCAAGCTCTCAAATCTTCAATCTTCCGAAATCTTCTCCAACCCTAACACCTTTCTCTAACACCCACGGTAAGCCTTTAAACTCTCGCAAATCATCATTCTCTCAAGGTTTTAAGTTGGTCTTTAGCAACAAGGAAGGAGCAAGCTAGAATCTTAAAGAGAGAATCGAAAACCAACCAAGGAAGAAGAAACAATCGTGCCCTAGGAGAGAAAAGTTACTGCCAAGCAATTTCCTAACCTTCCAAGGGGAAAAGTTTCTAACTTAAGGCATGCAAAGGGTTAATCCTCTTACTCAGTACAAAATCATTTCCAGTCTAAGTTGTCTCTAAATTTCAATGGCTCCACATTTTTATTTCTAAAATCAAGTATCTATTTTTCCCATTACCATTAGCAGCTTATCTTAAGATTATATCTGATCAATCAAATCAATCACTCGAAAAATTTTCGGTCGGACTTTTCTCTCGAATTTCCAGAAAATTTCTTATGAGTCGCTATCAACTGACAAACACTCTTAAGACATTCTAATTCAACTATTCAAATCCACGTACCTATCACAATTAAATGTCGGGAATTGTCATGAATGCACGTACCTATATGTGCATGTGCAGAATGATTTATTCTTCTAAAATTAGAGGCCAAAAGAATGCTCAATCAATAATATGCAATACAAAATCCTAACCCGTCCCAATTTACCAATATAGCCCTCCCATCGGTGATGTGATGTTACAATTCTCCCCTCCTAATAATAATAAAAATTTTGTCCCGAAATTTCATACCTGTCTGATCGAATAGACGAGGACATTGTCTCCTCATATGCTCCTCAGTCTCTCAAGTTGCTTCCTTAGAAGAATGGTTCTTCCAAAGGACTTTTACTAGTGAAATTAACCTATTCCTCAACTGCTTGACCTATGATCCCACAATCTGAACCAGCTCCTCAACATAACTCATATTACTGGCCACCTCAATCTCCTGAGTCGGAATCACATGAGTCAGATCTGATCGATACCGTCGGAGCATACTCACATGAAATACATCGTGCAACTGGGACATCTCACTCGGCAAAGCCAATCGATATGCCAATGGTCCTATCCTCTCGATAATCTCATAAGGACCAATGTACCTAGGGCTCAACTTGCCTTTCTTGCCAAATCTCAGTACTCCTCTCCAAGGTGACACTCGGAGGAACACTCTGTCTCCTATATCATACTCCATCTCTCTCCGATGCTGATCTACATAACTTTTCTGTCTATCTTGAGCCGCCTTAATGCGATTTCGAATTAGTTTCACCTTATCTACAGTATCCTGAATCAGCTCGAGACCCTCAATCGTCCTCACACCCTCTTCATCCCAATACAGAGGCGATCGACACTGTCGCCTATACAAAGCCTCATACGGTGCCATCCCAATACTGTTGTGATATTGATTATTATATTCGAACTCAATCAGGGCCATGCTCCTATGAACTCCAATACACAAGCCCGAAGCATATCCTCAGCAGTCTTAATCGTCCTCTCACTCTGCCCATCTCATCGAGGATGAAAAGTCATCTTGAAATTCAACCTAGTACCCATAGCAGATCGCAGCTCTTCCGTAACCTCAAGTAAATTTGGGATTCTGTGCGAGACTATAGACACCGGACCCCATGCGATCGACAATCTTCGCCACATACTTACGGCCAACTGACGAGAGTATTGTTCTCCTCATCGCAAGAAGTGGGCCGATGAATCAACCGTCCACTATGACCCAGATAGCATCATGTCGCCGACGCCCTAGGCAGCCCATAATAAAATCTATGGTAATTCGCTCCCATTTCCACTCCGGAATGGGCAACAAAGCATTTCCCATGGAGCTCGGTGCTCACCTTAACTCACGACACGTCAAACATCTGGAAACTTACTCTGCCACCTGCCTCTTCATGCCAGGCCACCAGAAATGTGGCTTAAGAGTATTATAAATCTTGGTAGAACCAGGATGCATGACATAGGCGGCCATATGCGCCTCCTCTAAAATCTCACGTCTCAGATCATCCACACCGGGCACACACAGTCTCTGACCCATCCATAAAGTCCTATCTCTCAACTCAAACTCAGAAGTCAGATCAGATCTCACTCTCTCAATCAGTCTCACCAAAGCAGGATCCTTGTCCTGAACTCGCCTGATCCTATTATGCAACATCAGCCTAAGCCTCAGAGTGGCAATCAAAGCCCCATCCTGATCCAAACCCATCTGCACATTCAAGGCTCTCAACTGAATCAAACTAGGCAATCTCCCAATCTGAATCTGAGCTGCACTAATGTGAGACCTCCTGTTCAACGCATCTGCCACCTCATTAGCCTTTTCTGGGTGGTACTCTATCGTACAATCATAGTCCTTAAGCAACTCTATCCATCTCCTCTGTCTCAGATTCAACTCTCTTTGACTCAACAGAGACCTCAAACTCTTACGATCAGTATAAATCTGGAATGTCTCATCATATAAATAATGTCTCCAAATCTTCAGGGCAAATACAACTGTAGCTAACTCCAAATCATGCACTGGATAATTCACCTCGTGATACCTCAACTGTCTCGAGGCATAAGTTATCTGTAACACCCCACTCCCGCCAGACCCAGACCCGATATCGATGGTGATATCCGAGCCCGCGACCCGCGAGGTTGACGTACTAGAGCACTCAAATCCGTTCAGAAATTTCGTAAAACAATTTCATACTTTTTGAAAGCAAACGAGTGCGCAGAAATCATTAAACAATTTGGACCCGCAATAAGAAAACACTTTCGATCAAATATTATTTCGGTACTCACATTACAATCATAACATTTATCAATGGGGTCCACTAAAACAACAGTACTAATCTGCAAAATTTACAGAGTTACAAATTTCCATACAAATCAGAAAGACTCAAATGCAGACGTAAAACTGATCCCGATCTCAACTCTGACTCTCTTGCCATAATCATACTCCCGTTTGTCTAACGGGGTACTCTTCAATTTCTTGTAAAATAAATGCAATCTTGGGTGAGTTTGCGAACTCAGTGAGAAACCATCATCGATGGTTCACTCAACTCATGCATATCGCAAAGCAATTTATTTGATAAATTACACATTTAATGTCACCATATGAAAATTATCGTGTTCTCATGCAATCACGGGACTCGTAACTTTGCAATTCGGTTATCATATATTCTTTTCCCATTTATTTCCATTTTTTATTAGAGTTGGATCGGCGCTTAAACAAGATAAACACGTCGTAGGGTAGGAGAGCCCTCGGGTATGCACTACTTCCCACGTGTCGATGAGGATAGGAGAGCCCTCGGGCATGCACTAATCCTTTCGATCTCATTACACAGTAATCGCGTCTTACGAAGTAGGAGAGCCCCCTGGGTATGCACTACTTTCCACGCGTCTTAGGAATAGGAGAGCCCTCTGGGTATGCACTATTCCCATTTTCCAGTAGTCGAGCTTGTAGCTCTCAGTGGCAGCTCTAGTCACAACCGTTATTAGTCAATCAATTATGGACTTCATGTATCAAATGCAATGAGAACCAATTTCTCGGTCACAGTCATATCAATTAATCATCCATATATGCCATACACATGTTCAATTCACAATAATTGTGTCACAACCTATCACACTATGTCCAATTTCGAATTAAACCAATCAATTTCAATTTTATGCACCATTAACACTTCTATAACAAATCCAAATATTTAGGACATTGGTGGTCCGAAATCACTCAAAAGTAAGCACATAGATCCATCCTTAACTCCACATTGTATAGATGCATAAAATGTAACACATACAAGTTGAGAAACCAACTAGGTTACTCACCTGAACTTCCGAACTACCTGCCTGGAAGTCTCAGCAATATCCGTGAAATCGTCGTTCCATCGGAGCCTTTATAACAATCAATTAATTTCCAATTACTAAAATGCACAATCAGAAATAATTTAATGACGCACATGACTTAATTAAAAGATGTACTATGTCTATTCATAACTTTCCCGGTACTATTTCCCAATTTCACTTTCTTTCGTAAATTTCCAACCTTTTCACTCAATTTATCAATAATGACTGATTCCAATTCAATAACATATTATAGAGCTCCATCAGATTCATTTATACTGTTTAGTTCCATTTGCCAATTTATATACACTAGGCTAATCTCACAAAAATCTCAAAACCAATATCATTTGAACTAGATCAAATTCACCTATTGAAGACTCCAATTGCATTGAATTCGCATTCATAATGCTCACAATTATAACCCAATTATCAGAAACCATCCTTAGGTTGCAATTACAATTACATTCTTAATTGTCTTTCACTAATTACGATCTCAGAAACCTGAATTTAGACTCTCTTTCTTTTCCTCAATTGTAGACCTCGTTCTCTAGTTCATAACGAATCAAACATCATCTCAATAGGAGGTCTACAGCATAAGTTTTGCCTAAAAAACTACATAAAATCAAATCAGAAATTCATCCCTCGCTGCGACCTCTAGCCGTTCGCTGCGGCGTCTGAAGGTGCTCGCCGCGACGTGTGATGTCACTCGCCGCGGCGAACATTTCTTTTGGGGCTCGCCGCGACGCACGGGAGAAGACTCATCACGGCGAGGAAGACTTGCGCTCGCCGCGACGTCGAGAGGAGCTCGCCGCGGCGTCCAACCTTTTAAAGCTCGCCGGGACGTCTCCTTCCCGCTCGCCGTGACGAATTAAATGTTAATTCGCCGCGGCGAGGTTTCGCGCACGCCGGGACGTGGGAGTCGCAGGTCGTCTTCTCTGATCGATTTTTCGCCCAATCTCTCTCTAAAACCAGTCCTAACTTAACTCAAACACTCTAATCTTTAACAATTAACCTCATGAATGCATTAAGTACCAAAATAAACAACATATAACCAATTTACTTACCAACTCAAGCTCAAAACCTCTGATCTCTGAAATTTCTCCAACTCTTTCCCCTTTCTCTAACACCCACAATGAGCTTCTTAACTCTCAAAAACCTTCACTCTCTCAACAATTCTAATCATTCATCAACCTCAAAGAAGGGCAAGCAAGGGTCTCAAAGAGAGATCGAAAATCTCCAAGGAAGAAGAGAAACCATCGTGCCCTAGGAGAAGAGAAGAGGATTTCTTTTCTTTTCAAACTCTAAAACCTATGCTATTTGAAGGATAACACTAAAGCCTCTTGCCTCCTTCCTCATAATACTTGCAAATCTGTTTCTCTTTCAATTTCATTTCTATTCCAATTCATTTCCAAATTTCAATGGCTTGACATATAAATTTCTAAAATCATAGTTCTAAATTTCCATAGCCGTTGGACAAGTATTTCACCATACTATCAATCAATCACCTATCACTCGTAAATTTTTGATTAGGACATTTTCTCCTAATTTTCAAAATTTTTTTCGAAGAATCGCTATCAGCTTGCAATTACTCTAAAACATTTCCTATTAAATTTTCAATCCCAATTATTCCACAATTCTCCATAAGTCAAAAGCAAATCTAATTATTCACAATTTCACAATTCATAACCGTATCACAATTAAATGCCGGAAAAAAGTCATGAATGCATGTACCTATCAGTGCACGTGCCAAATGACTCAATCATCTACAATTAGAGGCCAAATGAATGTTCAGTCGATATTATGCAGTAAAATCCTATCCCGTCCTAATTTACCAATATAACATTCCCATCGGTGACGTGATGTTACAATTCTCCCCTCCTAATAAAAATTTCGTCCTCGAAATTTCATATACGATTGATCCGAGAAACAGGGGAATTGTTTCGATCACTATATACTATGTCCCACTTATTTCACTACTTGACCAATTCCTGTCAAGTACACTCTTTTTCCTTTCTCAATCTTTACAATATCATAACTGATTCCTCATGATTACTCGCAATTCTTCATTTTCGGTTGCAATAATACATATACCAGATTATAACAATATTTCTTAATCCTATCCATGTAACACTTAACAAATCCGAATCATCTTTTTAGTTTTAAACTGTCTTACCCATCTATTAACATCACAATCACATAGAGGTCATTTAGTCACGAATTTAGTTTCCCCATTTACCTTTATCTCCATCTATTCATTTTGGTCGAGGCGATACATTACGAAACATTTCATTTGTTAGTTATCAGATTACCTCCACTTTAGTATTAAAACTCTAATCTCATAAGATTCTAATAACCTCAATAATAATCAACTCGACTCATTGTCATTACCTTGGATTTCTTAATCCCTATTACAGATTCAATTCACTTATCAACATTGTACACTATTCAAATGGTATCACTAATCAATCTGAACTACACATTGATCTCATGTCCTTATAAACTCCAAAAGTACCAGTTTTACATTTGTCTCCAACAGTCAAGGCTGTTGGTTAATCACACATATGATCATTCAATTTTTCCTTCTAAACCATCAATTCACTCTTACTAAACCATAGGGCTCTGATCGCTCCTCGCTAATTTCTCTAACAATTTCTTTAATGGTATCACCCATATCTCTTAGTTCAATCCTAAATATCATTCACTCAAAAATTGGATTCATTCACAATTCCTTTATAAGGTTCGAAAATTCTAAGTCCTCAATTCGGGTTTTACTCACCCTTTCTATACACACCAGTTTTTGAGATTCCAAAAACTTTCTTTTTTTTTGCCCCGTTACTAGCTCAACAGATTGCACTCAGTAATACACTAGGTTTAATAGCCTTATCGCTCAATTTATGATCTTCTGCCATTGAATTTTCTATTCAATCTAGTCAATTGCATCACTAGCTTAATTGTGAAATACTCAATCGCGAAATCCTTTTCGAATCTTTCAAATTCATCGATTTACATATTCATAGACATATCCATAAATATTTTTGTACAAAAGAAATCTCCAAACTTTCAAAAAATATTCCGCACAACAATTTCATCAGATTGCATCTTAACCTTTACTGGGACATTTCTATTGTTGGATCCCGTTACCGGAACCCAACTACTTAAACTTAACACTTTCACTCCATGCTCTGATACCATAAATGTTGGATCCCGTTACCGGAACCCAACTACTTAAACTTAACACTTTCACTCCATGCTCTGATACCATAAATGTTGGATCCCGCATTCGGAACCCAACTACTCATATAAAACCGGAAAAACGAAACCCAATCGGAAACGCAGAAGCTAATGACTAATCAATGGAAACAGTTTAAAGGAGCGAAATTTTGGATCGAAATTTGAATCGAAACACAATGCGAAGCCAATAGCAAAAATAAACTCAAATCACAACGTAATCGAAGCAAAGCAAATGCGAATCGAATATAAAATCGAAACTAAGTAAATCGAAATGAATCGAATACTGGCGAAGTTTAACCGAGCGGAATCAAGGAAGCAAAGTTTAATGCGAAACGAACAAAATACGAAAGAAATGCAAAGTTTAATGCGGAAGCAAAAATATAAACGAATCGAGTAAGTTTAATCGAAACAAATCGAAAAGTAGCGAAGCGGAAGCAAATGCAAGCAAATACTAATCGAATCAAACGAGCAGTTGCAAAGTTTAAACGAAATCAAAGGCATACATCCGACATCCGAAACAATAATCAAAGAAAACTTATCGAATGAACATAATCGCGTTGGGAATTCCTAAGACGCTCCAAAATCCGTTATGAATTTTTTTTCTTTCTTATTCTCATTTCTTACATCAATCACATCCATATAATTTCCATAAGAAAATTCATTCTTATACGCAATCTTATATAAATCCATACCAATCTCAAATTCCATTTTTTTCCCAATTTTATCGAAATTTCAAAGATAACTACCGCTTTTTCCTAACCCAAACTCGCAAGGGTTCAAAACACTTCTATAATCCCAAACACATTTCAAAATCATCGGACTCTCCCGTCCGAATCCAACACCAAAGAAAACGCAAACCTAAATCTAATACTTCCATAATTCTCAATTCAATACCAAACTCATAATTCAATCAAATTCCATATCAATAATACAAATATATTCCCAAATTATCCATAATTTCATATACAAATTTCACAATCATTCACAATTCTCAACTTTATACACAAATGCATTTTTCCCAACTTATCTAAAGTTATAAACATACTCATACTCAAGATCCAAATTACTCAAAAGCTAACGATTCAAAAGTCGAACCGACGTCTTCACATTCTTTCATCCGATCTCCGTCGAAACACGGAGATGAGGATGAAAGAGAATGACTTGAGCTCTAAGCTCGTGGATAACACATTTATAAATCGATAAATAAGCGGAAATCATTTTCATAAGCTTTTGCCAAAAGGGCTAATTTTTCAAACTTTATAATTTTTCAAACAATTTCTCAAACACTTTTCATATTTTCAAACTTTTCAGTAGTCATCTTACTTTTTCTTATTTTTTCTTCAAAATTCTCGAATTTTCATAAATATGTATGCAACATCTGAAACAAAATTGAAAACACATAGCATATCGAATGGTATGGCTAGGTCCAACGAGCATCTTGCAGATCCCGCATAACGGTCCTGTGCGTTAAATGGAACGAAACGATTACACTTTCCCGATAATGTCCATTGTAGCCGTGAAGGAGTCCGAATCGACTCCGTACACTAATGAGGCGACTGGAGAAGGCTATACACATAGAGACAGCGCTGACTCACCAAAGGACCTACCAAACCCACATAACACATATCGAAAACGGAAATTCAAATTGCCCGAAGGCACTTTCCAAATTTTTGATTTTTTCATATATTCACATAATACATACAATTAAATCACTCAATCAATCAATCAATAACTTCAGCACTTTACATAATTTAGCAATGCATACATAACAAAATGAACTTTCAGAAATTTCTATTTTTCTTTTCAAACATAATTCAGCTTGTAATAATTTTCCAAAAATCATTCAGAAATAAACAAAGTACGAAAATCTTTTCTTTCATTTTCTCAAATTTTCGAAAAGTAATATTTAACTTATAAATCAAAATATAAATATGCTACCCACCTCGAATTTTTGCCGGAAACTTGATTTCAAACTCCA
Source organism: Erythroxylum novogranatense (assembly GCA_029891385.1). Taxonomy (NCBI): domain Eukaryota; kingdom Viridiplantae; phylum Streptophyta; class Magnoliopsida; order Malpighiales; family Erythroxylaceae; genus Erythroxylum; species Erythroxylum novogranatense. Next base: position 89,483,054 of record CM057234.1, on the reverse strand, counting down.
ATTGATCCTTGCTTTTCTCTCTCTTCCAAATTACCAAAACCTAAACCATAATCATCCAATTTTCACATCAGAAAATACTTAATTTTCACAATCAACTTAGGAATTCACCAATTCCATTTACATTCAAGCTATTTCAATCTCCAATTTTGAAAATCCCCAATTTTCAAAATTGGCCTAAACCAATACACCCAAATTCAATATCATAAATAACTTAATTTCAAAATTAATCTCACAATTCATCAATTCACATTAATTCCAAGACATCTAAATCCTCAATTTCAAAAATCCCCAAATCTTAAAATTGGCCTAAACCAATTTATCCAAATTCAATACCACAAAATACAAGTTCTTCAAAATTAACTTCACATATCATCAATCCATAGTATTTTCCATAATTCTACACTACCAATTTTCAAAAACCCCAAATTTTACTATTCATTATCTTCCTCACTAAGCTTTCTCTCTCTAAAATATTACATAACCAAAATTAAACATAACCATAGTCTAATCTCTGCAAATAATCATAGAAAACTTCAATTCATAACCATATTAAGCTAAATCAACCAATAACTCATCAAAATTCAAACATAAAAATTTTCTCTCTCTTACCTTCTCTCTCAAAGCTTCGGATTTAAGCTCCAAAGATAAGCTTTCCTTTCCTTCCATAAGTTTCCTCTTGAAACTACTTCAAAACAAGCATGAAATCTCTAAAAAAAATCAAACTCTCTAAGTTTTTCTCCTTCTCCACCGTCGACCTTCATCTTCTCCTTCATCTTTTATTCCTTCTTCTCTTCTTGAATAATCGAGAATCTCCTTCTTAAAAACGACAATTTCATCTTCTTATCTGCCATGTCATTTAAAATTGATGAAAAGACTAAAATGCCCTTGACTTACTTTATGTCATTCTCACTTGCGGGTCTGATTCGCACTACTAAATTGAAGGAATTTGCTAAAACTTCCTTCTCGAGAAATGTTCCCCTCAATCATACGAATCCAACGCCACTGACTGCGCTCAATTCCGATCACTACATCAAAAGTTATGCGCAAAACAGTTCGGGTAAATCCACATTCTAACATATTTTCCATGTACGATTATTTCCGTCCAAAATTTCACATTCTTAATCCCAGAATTGAAACTCAATGTCTTCATAACAATTGTAGCCTTATGTCTCTAGTTTAATTCAAAATAAGAATCGCCTCATTTCGATTCCCAGATCAAAATTTATACTCAAATTACTCACAGGTGTTCCCAATCCAAAAATTACACCCCAATCCGAACTTCAATTCAAAAATTAAAAGTCCTAAGGGCAAAATTGACATTTCATGTCTTCATATGATTTGTAGCCCCTTGTCTTATCTTTATTTCGCCTTAAGAATCACTTCAATCGGATCTCTACAGATCCCGAATTTCACAAAACACTGAATTATGCTCGGAAAATTTCCCGACTCACTTTGATTAAATTAATCACCATTAATTTAATCTCAAAAGTTCTAAATTTCTTATAAATGAAATTCATTGTCTTAGGAATCCAACGCAAAAAGAATCAACTCAATCGGATGTCGGACGGAAAAGATATAGGCAAAATAGTGAGCAAAGGTCGGATTGAAAACAAAGAAATCAAGAAATTGAAGAAGCAAAACGGCGTCGGATGGCGTACGGACGCCCAACTCGCGAGGGCGAGCCTTGCCCTCGCGAGGGCGAGAGCAGCCCGCCTCGCTAGGGCGAGGCGTCGCCCTAGCGAGGGCGCTCGCAGGCAACATCAACCTTTATTTTTTATTTTTTTTTTCCACTTATTATCAAAAACTTCCGAAATTCATAACTCTTAATCCCGAACTCCAATTTTGACAAACTTAGTCTCTATAGGAAGCTTAAAGAAAGCTCTACATCTTTCACGAAGGACATAAAACTCAATTCGACTCCTACGGGAGTCCATTTTCCGGTCAAAGATACTATCCTCTATACAAACTTGTAAAAATCATAACTTAATATTCCGAGATCGAAAAATTGCATACTTTATATCGAAATAAAGATGAAAACAAATCCTTCAATTTTCATGAAGAATATCAAAGCTCAATTAACCTCTAACTAGGTTAATTTCTCAGTCAAAGTTTCAACCATAATAAAAGTCAAACCGATCAAACATAAACTTTGGTGATCATAACTTTCACTCCGATATCGAAAAATTACAAACTTTATCTCTACAAAAATCTCTTAACATAACCTACAAGTTTCCAGAAGACCATTTTATCAAATTTTGCCTAAATCATAAGTCAACTCTCAAAGTCAAACATTCTCTCTCCAAAAAGTCAAACTTTCTAAATCCTTCAAATTTTCACACTTTTTCTTTCTACTTCTTGCTATATAACTTCATTTCAATCAACTCATCCACTTGACCATTCATATTACTAAATCAAAATGTCACTCAAGGTTCGGGGTCCAACATCTATGCATATATTACAAAATCTCCACATAAAGCGATACGATCAATACTCAATTTACAATTTTTTCCAAATGTTTCCTTTTTACACTCATTAATCGTATAATTCACACGTTTGCCTCAAACAATTTTGATCTTTAACAATTTCTGGACGTATCCAGTATATAACTAATTTAAATAATTCCAGGTCCCAAATATATTCCCTTATAACCTTGCATTTTATCGTTACCTCTATCATCATTAAGTCTCCCAATATGCCGTGTCCAAATACTAATTCATTCGTAATTTATTTGCTCAATTAAGATTACCTTTTTGAAGCTTTCATGATATGAAAGATTTCCCTATCCATGCAAAATATTCTTCTCCACTTTTCACATACTATAAATACATCATTAATGATCATAGTCACTATCCAATTTAAACACAATCGAATCATTTCACTCTTCAACAATATAACACTACTGGGGCATTGATATCTTTGACAATTTCATGAATTTTCCCAATGAGGAATCTCTCAATTCCACAATGACGTGTTTTAACGTCTGTTTCTTTACACTGATTTCTCCATATACCCCAATTTATTGCCGTCATTACAAACTGGATTAATAACACATTCATCAAATTCACTTTCTACTTCCGAACAATTTTTACACCACTTATTCATGAACCAATATTCTCCTCAAATTCGCAAATAATGTCTCCTTAATGATCAATAATCCTATTACAAAATCGAATTTCTTGCACCTAACATAGGGCATATCTTCTCAGTAGCAGATTTTATTTCTTACACTTGAGTCTCAGCTAAGATTATGACTCCCAAATTAACATGTAATTCATTTCAAATTTATCCCTATATTGTCCTTTCGTTAATCACTCGCAAATCGAATCATCTGATCATCGTACCTAATTCAGGTAAATTCTTCTTTGAAAGAAGATTTCTTACTATTTTCATCGATACCATTTATGAAATTTCTACTCATCAACTATCGTCATTATTTCTTGTCAATCATTTTAAATACCATAGGAAATCAATTCCAGCTATACTCAATATCCCAAATAGATCAATTTATGCCATAAGCCACATACCAAGAACATCCTTTTAATACTGTTCATTACGGTACATACCATTGAAAATCATTGCGTCAATATACCAATTTGTCACTCACGCTAAGGATACTTTGTTTTCATTTAATTTTGACCACACTTTCCCTTTTTGCAGTTGTTCACAATCGTGAGGGTCATAAACACTCTCCATTCATTCCCAATTGATCACTATAATCACTTTCGTTTCTTATTCTAACTCATATTGAACTTTAAACGATAGGGACTATGACTAACAATTAGCCACGAACTCACCAATTTCTTCCCATGTTATCTCTACACATATGAGACAATTGAGTTTAATATTTTTACTTGCCATGGGGCTCCCATAATCAGGTGTGTATTTACTCAGGCAAATCAACTAAACCTTGGCAACTCTTTCATCTGTCATTATCAGTATCTTACATTTCAATCCTTTCATTAATGCATCATACCCATGTATTTTCACACTCCAATCAGTATCATAGATATACAATCATTCTTAATCTATTTGACTCAAGGTCGTAAATCATTATCCATAACTCTCGTCACAGAAATCAAACCCAATTGTACCTTCTCTAGATCATAGGACATTTTATTTTCATCCACTTTATACACTTGAAATCTTGCAAAATCTGACACATCTCTATTTTCCTCTATTAATCCACAATTCTATATTTATATATGTTCCACATTTAAGAATATACCACATTATAACTCCGATATTGTGTTTCACAATATATCCACCAATACCAATACACTAAATTTTCATTTGTCTGATCGAATCATACACTTTTCCTTATTCCACAATATTCACAATTTCCTCTTATCACATTCTAACCTACGCTCATTTCCTCACTATTTCTAACCGCTTAAACGACAGATACATGCCCATGCGTGTGACTCATATGCTAGACTGGGGATCAGTTGTCACTGTCTGTCGTGACATGATTTATATGCATGTACTTGACACATTTTTCTCAGAATGCCCATGTAAGATTGTACTTCTGGGCTCTGATACCACAAATGTAGCACCCCACTCCCGCCAGAACCAGACCCGATATCGATGGTAATATCCGAGCCTGCACCCCGCAAGGTTGGCGTATTAGAGCACTCAAATCCGTTCAGAAATTCCGTAAAACAATTTCATACTTTTTGAAAGCAAACGAGTGCGTAGAAATCATTAAACAATTTGGGCCCGCAATAAGAAAACACTTTCGATCAAATACTATTTCGGTACTCACATTACAATCATAACATTTATCAATTGGGTCCACTAAAACAACAGTACTAATCTGCAGAATTTGCAGAGTTACAAATTTCCATACAAATCAGAAAGACTCAAATGCAGACGTAAAACTGATCCCGATCTCAACTCTGACTCTCTTGCCATAATCATACTCCCGTTTGTCTAACGGGGTACTCTTCAATTTCTTGTAAAATAAATGCAATCTTGGGTGAGTTTGCGAACTCAGTGAGAAACCATCATCGATGGTTCACTCAACTCATGCATATCGCAAGCAATTTACAGTTTCAGTAAATTACACATTTAATGTCACCATATGAAAATTATCAGGTTCTAATGCAATCACAGGACTCAAAACTTTGCAATTCAGTTATCATCAATTCTTTTCCCATTTATTTCCATTTTTTATTCCAAGTTGTGACTGAGCGCTTAAACAGTAAACATGTCGTAGGAGTAGGAGAGCCCTCTGGGTATGCACTACTTCCCACGTGTCAGTAGGGATAGGAGAGCCCTCCGGGTATGCACTAATCCCTTTCGATCTCATTACACAGTAATCACGTCTTAGGAAGTAGGAGAGCCCTCTGGGTATGCACTACTTTCCACACGTCTTAGGAATAGGAGAGCCCTCTGGGTATGCACTATTCCCGTTTTCCAATAGTCGAGCTTGTAGCTCTCAGTGGCAGCTCTAGTCACAACCGTTATTAGTCAATCAATTATGGACTTCATGTATCACATGCAATCAGAACCAATTTCTCGGTCACAGTCATATCAATTAATCATCCATATATGTCATACACATGTTCAATTCACAATAATTGTGTCACAACCTATCACACTATGTCCAATTTCGAATTAAACCAATCAATTTCAATTTTATGCACCATTAACACTTCTATAACAAATCCAAATATTTCGGACATCGGTGGTCCGAAATCACTCAAAAGTAAGCACATAGATCCATCTTTAACTCCATATGGCATAGATGTATAAAATGTAACACATACAAGTTGAGAAACTAATTAGGTTACTCACCTGAACTTCCAAACTACCTGCCTGGAAGTCTCAGCAATATCCGTGGAATCGTCGTTCCATCGGAGCCTCTATAACAATCAATTAATTTCCAATTACTAAAATGCACAATCAGAAATAATTTAATGATGCACATGACTTAATTAAAAGATGTACTATGCCTATTCATAACTTTCCCGGTACTATTTCCCAATTTCACTTTCTTTCGTAAATTTCCAAGCTTTTCACTCAATTTATCAATAATGATTGATTCCAATTCAATAACATATTATAGAGCTCCACCAGATTCATTTCTACTGTTTAGTTCCATTTGCCAATTTATATACATTAGGCTAATCTCACAAAAATCTCAAAACCAATATCATTTGAACTAGATCAAATTCACCTATTGAAGACTCCAATTGCATTGAATTCGCATTCATAATGCTCACAATTATAACCCAATTATCAGAAACCATCCTTAGGTTGCAATTACAATTACATTCTTAATTGTCTTTCACTAATTGCGATCTCAGAAACCTGAATTTAGACTCTCTTTCTTTTCCTCAATTGTAGACCTCGTTCTCTAGTTCATAATGAATTAAACATCATCTCAATAGGATGTCTACAGCATAAGTTATGCCTAAAAAACTACATTAAATCAAATCAGAAATTCATCCCTCGCCGCGACCTTTAGCTGTTCGCCGCGGCGTCTGAAGGCGCTCGCCGCGACGTGTGATGTCGCTCGCTGCGGCGAACATTTTTCTTGGGGCTCGCCGCGACGCACGGGAGAAGACTCATCACGGCGAGGAAGACTTGCGCTTGCCGCGACGTCGAGAGGAGCTCGCTGTGCCGTCCAACCTTTTAAAGCTCGCCGCAACGTCTCCTTCCCGCTCGCCGTAACGAATTAAATGTTAATTCGCCGCAGCGAGGCTTCGCGCACACCGCGACGTGCAAGTCGCAGGTCATCTTCTCCGATCGATTTTTCGCCTAATCTCTCTCTAAAACCAGTCCTAACTTAACTCAAACACTCTAATCTTTAACAATTAACCTCACGAATGCATTAAGTACCAAAATAAACAACATATAACAAATTTACTTACCAACTCAAGTTCAAAACCTCCGATCTCTGAAATTTATCCAACTCTTTCCCCTTTCTCTAACACCCATGATGAGCTTCTTAACTCTCAAAAACCTTCACTCTCTCAACGATTCTAATCATTCATCAACCTCAAAGAAGGGCAAGCAAGGGTCTCAAAGAGAGATCGAAAATTTCCAAGGAAGAAGAGAAACCGTCGTGCCCTAGGAGAAGAGAAGAGGATTTCTTTTCTTTTCAAACTCTAAAACCTATGCTGTTTGAAGGATAATCACTAAAGCCTCTTGCCTCCTTGCTCATAATACTTCAAAATATGTTTCTCTTTCAATTTCATTTCTATTCCAATTCATTTCCAAATTTCAATGGCTTGACATATAAATTTCTAAAATCATAGTTATAAATTTCCATAGCCGTTGGACAAGTATTTCAGTACCATACAGTCAATCAGTCCGTCACTCGGAAATTTCCGGTCTGAACATTTTCTCCCGAATTTTTCAAAAAAATTTCTAAGAATCGCTATCAGCTTGCAATTACTCTAAAACATTTCCTATTAAATTTTCAATCCCAATTATTCCACAATTCTCCATAAGTCAAAAGCAAATCTAATTATTCACAATCTCACAATTCATAACCGTATCACAATTAAATGCCAGGAAAAAGTCATGAATGCATGTACCTATCTGTTGGATCCCATTTCCGAGACCCAACTTCTTATACTTAATACTCATACGCTATCACTGATTAAAATGAACATGATCACTGTTAATCGAATCCGAAACGGAATGAAATACAAAGAATCGGATCATATAGAGAAATAAACACATGAATCAGAAATGAAAAGCAGATAAAGGAAAGTCGAAACATATGAGACAGGTGGGTCGAAACTGATTCGAAACAACCGAAATCGAAATTCAAATCGAATGAAATGTAACAAATGCGGATCGAATCGAATACAAATCGGATACTAATGGAATCGAATACGAATGCCAAACAAATAGATCAATTTGATAAGATCGAATACAAATGAAAAGTAATCGAATAGCATTACAAATGTCCGACATCTGAGAAAATTATCTTAAGGAAGCGTTGCGTTGGATACCTTATACTTGACCTAAACAAACCGGTATAATTTTTTTTGTTTTTCTCTTTTACATCTTGTGCATCTTTTCAAATCTCATATTAATCAAAACAAAGTAATTTCCCCTTTAGAAATTTCATCCTTAATCAGACTCCATTTACTTGGCATCTTCTTATACATCACATTCTAATTCTTTACCATAATAATCTCATATTCGAGTCAGTAAATCCATAAATCCATACACAATTTCACTTATCCAATACTAACATATAAAAAAAATCCGGCAGCATAATGACTGCACTTTCTATAGCCCAAACCTGCAAATAACTTGAATACACTTCTATATATATATTCCAGACAGTTTCACATACATCAAATCCACCGGACCCTCCGTCCGGGATTTCAGCAGAAACGCAAACCTAAATTCTAAACCATTCCAAGTCATTTCTCATATCCAATTCGTATTCATCACATTCAAACTCATAAACAATTTCCATTAACTCATATACAAATTTATGCTTCCATCAAACTCAACCAATCGCATTTTATAAATCTTCACAATTCAAATCTCATCATCAAACATGATCATCCATATCTATAAATATATACATTCCAGTTAACCCTTATGAACAATCCATAGCCAAAATACATTTCCAATTCCATAAATCATGTTCTTATACAGTAACATAATTCTCATACATCCTGCAATAAAAAGCTTGTAATACATTTATGGCAATTTAAGCCATATCAAAGACTTATACAAAAATCATTATCAAACTCTACTTTATACAAAACACTCGCTATATAAAACGAACATAAAGTCTTGCCATGCTTTCATCCGATCTCCTTCTCGAATACCTGGAGATTGGGATGAAAGGGGGGGGGGTGGATGAGCTAGAGAGCTCGTGGATAATATGTTTGTAAGTTGAAAAATAAGTAAAAGCCATTTCTCAAAACTTTGCCATCTTATAAAGAATTTTGCAGCAGAAATTTCATCAAGCGTTTATTACAAACCCTTCAACTTTTTTTCAAAACATTCATACCCTGTTGCCAAAAACTGCCACAGTTGAGACCTCACTTTCTTATTCTCGTAAAACTCAATTTTTTTTCCACAAAGCATGAACCATCTTAAAGATATGAATGCATCACATTTCAAGCAACATTAAAATTCTATAACACATCATAATGGTTTGGCAAGTCCAATACACATGATGACTACACAATTCCATAAAATGGCCTTGTGTAGTCGTACACATAAGGGAGTCCTAAAAAGAACTCCGTGCCACTTGCGGGCGGCCAGGAGAGGGCTTTAAGAATGAGACCAGTGCACTGACTCCACATGATGGACTATGCCGAAACCCACATAACACGTAATCATGCATTGAAAATTACTTTGCCCATATGGCACTTTCTTGAAAACTTGATTTCATGAACATGACATATATATGCAATTCTAGCATTACTTCACCATTTGCAAACCATAATTCACATAACAATCTTTAATTTTCCAGACCAAAAATGCATACTTTAGACAATTGTGAATCATTTAGAAGTCATGTCACACAAGTTCACACATTGAATTGTCAATCAATTAAGCATAAAGAACTCAGCAATTCATAAACTTTCCAATTTCAATTGTAAAACAATAGCTTAGAAAACATGATCATTTTCTTGATTTTTCCAAAACTTACAAATAACTTAAAATTTGAAAAACAAACATATTACCCACCTTTTATCCATGCCAAAATCTTGTCCAAATGCTTCAATTTGATCTTTGACTCCCTCTCTCTTCCAACTTAAAATCACCTAAGCCATAATCAACCAAATCCAATATCATAACCATCATACTTCTCAAAATTGATTACTTAACTTACAAACTCATATTAATTTCATGACAGCTTAAACAAGAACTTCTAAAATCTCCAACTTATACAAGTGGTTATAATCCCAAATAACATCATCCAAAATTAAACATAAACCAATGAAAAATCAATAAAATTTACTTCATAATTAACAAACCCATATCCATCTTAAGCCAAATCAACCCAAAAACTCATCAAAACTCAAAGATCAACACTTAACTCTTACCTTTTCTTTCTCTATTTTCGACATAGCTTGGTTCAAGATGAAGCTCTCTTCATCCTCCATGTTTTTCCCTTCTTGAACATCTTGAAAATCCCTCTTGAAGACCTTGAAAAAATCAGCCCTAGCTCTTCTCTCTTCCTTCTCCACGAAATCTCCTTTTCTTCTCTCCTTTCTTTATTTTCTTCCTCTTCTTTTATAATTTTCGTGACATGATTCTAAAACCAACGACCCCTACTCCTTTTTATATGCCAAGTCAGTAAATGGAGCATAAAAGACCCTTTTGTCCCTTACTTATAAGCCTTAAATCTCAAATCTTTAAGTTAACTTCCTATTTTGCCCCTGAACTTTACTTTAAGTCGTGCTTACTTGCGGACATGATTCGCACTATCAATTTGAAGGAATTTACTAAAACTTCCTTCTAGAAAGTTGTTCCTTATTTTCTTAGTTTCATAATGCCATAAAAATCATCCAATTCGGAGTACTATATCAAAAGTTATAGTCCGAACATGTCGGACATATCATTCTACTAACACATGTTCTAGCAATTCACTTCCTTCCACAAATTGGCATTTTTAAAGGCTAAATTGAAATTTCATTTCTTCATAACAATTGTAGCCCCATTTGTAAATTTTATTTCACCTTAAACATCGATTCAATCGGATCTTCACAGATCCTGAATTTCACAAAATACTGAACTATGTTTAGAAACTTTCCTGTCTCACTTTGATTCAAATAATCTTGCTCAATTAAATCTCTAAAAATTCATAATTTTCCATAAAAATGAAATTAATTGTCTTAGAAATCCAACGCTTCGAGAACCAAGTCATTCGGATGTCGGACGGAAAAGATATAAGCAAAAGATTTGACAAAGTCGGATGAAGAAGGAAAATAGCAAGATCAGAATGAGACAATTCATTCTGATTATCATATGATTCAATCAAACTCTTTCAATTCAATTCCAATTGATACAAATTTTCATGGAGAGAAAGATACATGTATTAGGAATTCAATGCTTCAAGAATCGCCTCAATCCGAGGTCGGATGAGTGAGTTATGATCAAAACAACTCAACATGTTCAAACCCTAAATCAATTTGAAACGCTTTTGGCGCAAATGTCATAACTATTTGTAAAAATATCCAAATGCCTTAGTTCTTATGCCATTGGAACGATAACATCTATATCTACAACTCGTATTAGATTCCTCAAAACGAGATTTGGCCTCAAAACCGGTCAAAAACACAAATCACTAAAGTTGACCTGTGGCTGTCCGTTAAACGGACATGCATGTCCGTTTAACGGACACATACGACCCAAAATATTTCAAAACATCCGAGAATGTCCGTTTAACGGAAATCCATGTCCGTCTAACGGACATGAGCAAGGGGAGGGGTCCTTTTGACCCGAGGCTGTCCGTTTAACGGACTCCCATGTTCGTTTAACGGACATGCGATTTCCAAAACCTCTTAAACCTTTTTCCAATGTTTCTAACATCCAAACTAACATCATATACACTTATAATCTTCACTTATTTACTTATTCAAAGGCCTAAACACTTCACAACAATTCAAGCAACGAATTCAATTCATGAACTTCTCAAATCTCAACTAAATTGGTTCATCAAAACCTCAAATTTCAAACATTCATCAAAGCTGTCACTAACATCAATCTTATATAACATCATAACTTGTATCAACTATAACTCTTAGCTCCGATCTCAAAAACTTGCACATGTAGTCTCGTTGGAAAGATAAAAGAACAAGATACAACTTCAAAGAAGGCAACTTTGGCCAATTCTATTTCAATTATTCCTGAAATTCCCTTGAATCAGCATATACATTTTTATCCACATGGAAAACTCAACATTCATGCCAACCTCACTTTCTTAATTGCACATCATTTATAACAATTCAACTATCATTTGGAATTCATCCAAATCTCAGCCTCAATTCATATAATTTCTTACATTTAATAGCATTACGTCATTCACCAAGTTCCCCTCTTGCTTTTTGAATAAGATCTCACATATATCACCATAGTTCTTACTTAAGATTCCTCAACTCACCATCCATACATAATTCACATTCCAATATCATAATCATCTATAATAGAAATCACATACAAAACACTCATTTACTTTCATTTTCACATTTCTAATTTCCACTCAAGGATCGGGGTCCAACATTTCTCACCCTCTTAAAAGAATTTCGTCCCCGAAATTTATACTTAAGTAAACACCAAGTAATACATTCTCTTAACTCATGTCTTCCAAATGATCATAGTCATTCACATATTCAAATTTTCATCACACGTATTCATCATGTTTTTCACCTCCTATATCATATATCATCCATATCATATTCACACACCAATAGCTCTTATCATATTTTCACAAGTACATATATTTAACTCACTTTGTCCCGAAATCAAAATTCCTCAACCTATGGACACAAATTAATGGTCCAAGTCTTAATGAATCTTTCATTCAAACCAATCTTTTGTGATTTTATACATATATTTCGATCTTCAAATGTTCACATTTTCCTTTCACAAAAGGATAAACAATATTCATTTATCCCAATTCATCATGAATTCTAAACTTAATTTCATTATCACAACCTAAAATCACTCAAATTTCTTATCACACATATTCTTATCTTACTCACAAATTTTTCACTTCTTTATGAGATTGAATCATTGCTATCATATCTCAATCTCTTTTAACTTCTATACATATATTCCTATCACCAATCTCATCTTTAAAGATTCATATTTGCATCTCACATATATTCAAAGTCACATCATCTAATTTCATCATGAATTTCAAATCTTAATTTCTAGCATCAAAATCCTAAACTCAAACATAATTCTTCACCTAAATCAACCATCACATAGATTCTGCCAATTATTCATAACAAAGACATATACATCATGTTCACATTCTCACTAATTCAATTTTATCCCTTTAAACACTTTTTCAAAATCTCATATGTAACATCCCACCCCCAACTGGAAGGGTAAAGCAGTAAATTGTCATATGATGGGATTGATAGGGAATAATTAGTACTGTTCATGCATAATAGGATTGATACACAGTATCAATTGTGCACATGGAATTACTGTATATGCATTCATGATAATTCCCGGTAATTGAGCCTAATGCAATTTTATTAGGATTGGCGTGGTTAATGGGTTTGAAAAATTATTTTGAGTGCGCCATAAATTATTTTCTATTTTAAGGGATTTTTAGGAATTTTTCTGGATTTTTCCGGAGAAAAATTCCCGGACCGAAAAAAAATCGCCAAGTGGCGAACCGGTTGACTTTCCACTGTTATTTGGGACTAAACTAGTAAATATCTTGGTGGGACCCATAAAGGGACCCTTAAAATTAGTAGGAACCGAAATTTGGGTGGAGATTTATTGTGAATTGGATTAATTTGTATCAAAGACCCTTCTTTGACTTTTCTTTTACATTTGGCCTAATGGCCTTTTGCCACCTTTTCCCTTCTTTAATGCCTAATTAAATGCTTTTATCCTCTTCTTCTCTTTGTGTCTCGGCTACATCCCATTTAAAGAAGGAAAGTTCAAGTATTATTGCTTTTTTTTCACTCACCCATCCGAAAACTCACTTCATCTTGGCCTCTCCATCCAAATTTCCATTTTGATCTAGTTAAGTGTTATCTTCCTCCAACTTAAGAGCTCACTTTCATGCATCCAAGCTACCTTCTTACCTTAAAGATCACCATGCATAGGATGGAAAAAGAAGTAAAGAAGTAAGGTAGTTAGAAAATTAAAGGCTTAAAGAGGTGGAGTTGGAAGCTTTAGGTAAGAAGATGTTTATGTTTATGTTTTCCTTATGGTTTTAATGCATGAATTCATAAGAAAATGAATGAAAATAGTTACTGTAATTTATGGATATATATTGACATGAAGGTCTTGATGACCTATTGGCCTAATTCTTGTGTTATTAGGATGCTTATGCATGTGGAATTGGTGTTAGAAGTGATAGTATGTAAGTTAAAGATGAAAGCTGGAAAATTGGTTCTTGACCTACTGCACTGTTTTGAGCATAACTCATTGTGTGGTTATGCAAATGAGGCAACGTTTGTTCCCACTGAAACTTTGGGATGTTAGCTACATTTTTGTGTGACATAGGTGTTGGCCAATTCTAATTTTAAGAGGGTGAAATTTGGCTTGGAAAGTTACTGCCATTGACTGGAATGAATAGTATCCGAAATCATATCCTGGAGTTTTGTTAATTTTTCTAAATTAATTGAGAAGGAGTTAGAGAAAATGGTCTAAATGAAAGTTGAAGCCTATTAAATTATCTTTCCATTGCCTCTGATTTTGCAATTTTTCTATGTGTATATGAGGAGATATGGACTGATGACTAGTGGCTGTCTTAATGCATTGAGTGAAACCTAGTTGAAATGTCAGTTTTGGTGCACATTCTGACTAGAAGTAATTTTAGAAATTTCTGTGAATTGAATTGGGTTGAGTGACCTTCTGAAGAATTGTAGAGAAAGTGATTATCTTGAAAATGATATATAGTATGATATTTTTAGATAACAGAATTGGGATTTGTGATTTTTCAAAGATTGGACTGAAGTTAGGTCATGGACTTCTGAACAGGGCAGTAACTTGCAAGACCGTTTTAAATTGGTTAATGATGGAATTTGATTCTGAGCCCTTCATGAGAAGTGTAGTACTATGTTTTATCTTTTCATGGGTATAAAGTATGTAATTTTTCGACATTTTTACAAGGAATTATACTGTTTGAAAAATCACTGTCCAATTTGTGTACTTTCAAGGGCAGTAGCCTTCACCGAATTGTTTAACCTAGTTAGCTATTGAATTTGAATTTAGACTGTTTATGAAAGTTGTAGATGACATTGTGATCTTGATGAGCATATTTATTCTGTAATTGTTGACTAGGGAAATGAGAAGTTATTGAATTTACAAAATACTGCACTGGTTAGGAACACTGTTTTGAGAGGTTTTGAGTAGACAGTAGCTTTGATGGGATATTTGACACCCTTAGGGGTGAAATTGATTTTTATGGTCTTCTTGAGAATTGTAGAGGGTTTCATGATCTTTCCAATGAGATGTAGTTGGTAATTTTCTGAATTGTGTGCAATAAGTTATTGATGTTGGAAGTTGGATTAGAAATCAGAAAAAAGGGAAAATGGGAAGATGAATCACGCCTGGTCACTAGGGCGACGCCTCGCCCTAGTGACGAGGCTTAGAGAGGGTCGGCATCGCTAGGGCGACGCCTCGCCCTAGCGACGAGGCCGGATGAGTCAGCCCCGCTAGGGAGACGTCTCGCCCCAGCGAGGCTGGTTCTTTTTTTTTAATTTTATTTTATTATTTTATTTGTTAATTGGTATTTTAGGATTTCTTTCTTCTTTTGTCAATTTCTTTTCCGTCCGACGTCCGATTGACCTGATTCTTGAGGCATCGGATTTATGACACATTGAATTTCATTTTGCGAGAAATTGGGAATTTTTAGACGGAAAATTGACGTGACCCCGGGTAACGGAGCCTTTAATCACTGTTTTGTTTAATCGGGAACCTATAGAGGTCCGAATTGCGCACCGTCAGCGCCAATAGGTTTCTAATTTTTAGATTGATTTTTCTGAGGGAAAAAAATAATATTAGGGCCGGGAATACATGAACATGCATATTTCACCTACATGTGCACAAATTACATATTTAGTGACTCGTTCTTTCTCTGTTTCTTATAGAGGCCCAAGTGGAGCGTCATTCGACCGACGGGACGGAAACTTCCCGACATTAGCTCGGAAGTAATAGGTGAGTAACCTAGGTGGTTACCTCAATCTACGTGTTTACGGTGACCTAATTGCCCTACGGGGATTGCTTGAATTACGTATGACAGAGATAAATTGTGTGATATGAACTATTAATTGGTGATTGATCGCAAAATATTAGCGTAAATTGCTGTAGATTCTCGATCATGGTGGCGTGTATCTTTGTTACTATGGTGAATAGAATCTTGTTACTGTGATGGACTGGTAAATGACTGTGAACACCTAGATGGTTTTCGTTCTATTTTGTTTGCTAATACTGTTACTGTGACTGAATATTGATACTGGTATATGCATCGCATACATTACTACATAAACTGATAATAACGGTTGTGTGACCGCAAAGAACTCATCGATATTGATATCGAGCCTTGAGCTCGAAGGGAGAAATCCACTCCCCACTGCTTACTGGGAGAAATCCACTCCCCACTGCTTACTGATCAATGTAAAGTGCTCGGTCACAACACTGAACTAAACTAGAAAGCATCACATGCGCATCGCACACATCTTGAATCGAATAAGCGTGTTTCTATCATTATCGATCGTGTTATTGTTATTACTCTGTGATCGCATGATTTTTTTGTAATCAGTATATTACTATGATTGTAGATATAGTATTCATGAATCGCTGATTCTTGTAAATTGTTATATGATGCATGAATTGGGAGAACCATTGATGATGGTTTCTCATTGAGTTCGCAAACTCATCCAAAATTGCAATCTATTTTTTCAGGATTTGAAGAGTACCCCGTTCAACGCGGGAGTATGTCTACTGTAGGCAAGTGAAGGATAGTAGTCGGGATCAGTTCGTGTCTGTATTAGTGTCTTATCAAATTGTGTTCCGCAATCATTGTATAACAATGTTTTGTATTTAGACTAAGCCCATTTTGGTGTTATTGTTTTTACACATTGACAATTTCATTATTGTTGCCTGACTGTAATTAGTGTTGACTATCTGTAATAACCGAAAATAGTTTATTGTGCACATGGGCTTAAATTACTCACTGTTTTTACCGGGCCAATATATGTTATAAAAAAAAAAGGATACCGAGTTTTACCGACTGATGTAGTACTCCACCCTCGCGGGCACGAACTCGGATATCACCAATGATATCGGGTTCGGGTCACTCGGGAGTGGGGTGTTACATCATACCTATCACTTACATACATACGCCCCAGTAAAATCATATTACTGGGCTCTGATATCACATCTGTTGGATCCCGTTTCCGAGACCCAACTTCTTATACTTAATACTCATACGCTATCACTGATTAAACTGAACATGATCACTGTTAATCGAATCCGAAACGAAATGAAATACAAAGAATTGGATTATATAGAGAAACAAACACATGAATCAGAAATGAAAAGCAGATAACGGAAAGTCGAAACATATGAGACAAGTGGGTCGAAACTGATTCGAAACAACCGAAATCGAAATTCAAATCGAATGAAATGTAACAAATGCGGATCGAATCGAATACAAATCGGATACTAATGGAATCGAATATGAATGCCAAACAAATAGATCATTTCGATAAGATCGAATAAAAATGAAAAGAAATCGAATAGCATTACAAATGTCCGACATCTGAGAAAATTATCTTAAGGAAGCGTTGCGTTGGATACCTTATACTTGACCTAAACAAACCGGTATAAATTTTTTTGTTTTTCTCTTTTACATCTTGTGCATCTTTTCAAATCTCATATTAATCAAAGCAAAGTAATTTCCCCTTTGGAAATTTCATCCTTAATCAGACTCCATTTACTTGGCATCTTCTTATACATCACATTCTAATTCTTTACCATAATAATCTCATATTCGAGTCAATAAATCCATAAATCCATACACAATTTCACTTATCCAATACTAACATATAAAAAAAATCCGGCAGCATAACGGCTGCACTTTCTATAGCCCAAACCTGCAAATAACTTGAATACACTTCTATATATATATTCCAGACAGTTTCACATACATCAAATCCACCGGATCCTCCATCCGGGATTTCAGCAGAAATGCAAACCTAAATTCTAAACCATTCCAAGTCATTTCTCATATCCAATTCGTATTCATCACATTCAAACTCATAAATAATTTCCATTAACTCATATACAAATTTATGCTTCCATCAAACTCAACCAATCGCATTTTATAAATCTTCACAATTCAAATCTCATCATCAAACATGATCATCCATATCTATAAATATATACATTCCAGTTAACCCTTATGAACAATCCATAGCCAAAATACATTTCCAATTCCATAAATCATGTTCTTATACAGTATCATAATTCTCATACATCCTGCAATAAAATGCTTGTAATACATTTATGGAAATTTAAGCCATATCAAAGACTTATACAAAAATCATTATCAAACTCTACTTTATACAAAACACTCGCTATACAAAACGAACATAAAATCTTGCCATGCTTTCATCCGATCTCCTTCTCGAATACCTGGAGATTGGGTTGAAAGGGGGGGGGGGGGTGAGCTAGAGAGCTCGTAGATAATATGTTTGTAAGTTGAAAAATAAGTAAAAGCCATTTCTCAAAACTATGCCATCTTATAAAGAATTTTGCAGCAGAAATGTCATCAAGCGTTTATTACAAACCCTTCAACTTTTTTTTCAAAACATTCATACACTGTTGCCAAAAACTGCCACAGTTGAAACCTCACTTTCTTATTCCCGTAAAACTCAAATTTTTTTTCCACAAAGCATGAACCATCTTAAAGATATGAATGCATCACATTTCAAGCAACATTAAAATCCTATAACACATTATAATGGTTTGGCAAGTCCAATACACATGATGACTATACAATTCCATAAAATGGCCTTGTGTAGTCGTACACATAAGGGAACCCTAAAAGGAACTCCATGCCACTTGCGGGCGGCCGGGAGAGGGCTTTAAGAATGAGACCAGTGCACTGACTCCACATGAGGGACTATGCCGAAACCCACATAACACGTAATCATGCATTGAAAATTACTTTGCCCATATGGCACTTTCTTGAAAACTTGATTTCATGAACATGACATATATATGCAATTCTAGCATTACTTCACCATTTGCAAACCATAATTCACATAACAATCTTTAATTTTCCGGACCAAAATGCATACTTTAGACAATTGTAAATCATTGAAGTCATGTCACACAAGTTCACACATTGAATTGTCAATCAATTAAGCATAAAGAACTCAGCAATTCATAAACTTTCCAATTTCAATTGTAAAACAATAGCTTAGAAAACATGATCATTTTCTTGATTTTTCCAAAACTTACAAATAACTTAAAATTTGAAAAACAAACATATTACCCACCTTTTATCCATGCCAAAATCTTGTCCAAATGTTTCAATTTGATCTTTGACTCCCTCTCTCTTCCAACTTAAAATCACCTAAGCCATAATCAACCAAATCCAATATCATAACCATCATACTTCTCAAAATTGATTACTTAACTTACAAACTCATACTAATTTCATGACAGCTTAAACAAGAACTTCTAAAATCTCCAACTTATACAAGTGGGTATAATCCCAAATAACATCATCCAAAATTAAACATAAACCAATGCAAAATCAATAAAATTTACTTCATAATTAACAAACCCATATCCATCTTAAGCCAAATCAACCCAAACCCCATCAAAACTCAAAGATCAACACTTAACTCTTACCTTTTCTTTCTCTATTTTCGACATAGCTTGGTTCAAGATGAAGCTCTCTTCATCCTTCACGTTTTTCCCTTCTTGAACATCTTGAAAATCCCTCTTGAAGACCTTGAAAAAATCAGCCCTAGCTCTTCTCTCTTTCTTCTCCACGAAATCTCCTTTTCTTCTCTCCTTTCTTTCTTTTCTTCCTCTTCTTTTATAATTTTCGTGACTTGCTTCTAAAACCAACGACCCCTACTCCTTTTTATATGCCAAGTCACTAAATGGAGCATAAAAGACCCTTTTGTCCCTTACTTATAATGTAGCGCCCCCTTACCATAGAGTACCCACCGTAACACCCGTAGGTCATTCCGGTACATATCCTACGATAAGAGACCACTACTGACAACTACCACTAAACTCCTCATGGCATTACAATCATAAAGCAGTACGAAGAAATTGACAACTTTTAAAAACCAAACTGGATTTCATTTCATTCACTCAAAATTTCGAAAGTTACAAACTGTCAATATTTTCAGTCTGTACATGTTCCAAACCACTGTATACTAAGTACCATACAGTAATGTACAAAGAACAGATATAACTATAAGTCTCCAAAAGAAAGCCCAGCTACCTACCTTTGAGCCATCGCCTCTCTCGCCAATCCACAGTACACGGCTCTACAGTCCTGAGGGAGCTATCTGTCTACACTTAAGCCTGAAAAATAGATTGCAATTTTGGATGAGTTTGTGAACTCAATGAGAAACCATCATCGATGGTTCTCCCAATTCATGCATCACATATCAAATCACAGTAATAAGACAGTCTTCGTACTACTAATACAGTTTATATTCATAGTTCATATTACACAGTCAATATTTAGTTACAGAATAATAAGATAGTCACAGTCAGTAGACATCCATTTACAATACAGTCACCAAGGTCAAACAGTCACAATAATTATCCATTTCAGATATTCAGTCCAGTAATGATGCAATGCATATGTGACTCTTTTTTTTTCATTTTTTATTACAGTATTGTGACCGAGCGCATACACAGTATTCAGTGTAGACGCGTCTGGGGAGAATTATCTCCCTTCGAGCTCGAGGCTCGTTTCAATATGTCGAGCTCTAGGCTCGGTTCAGTATCAGTAGCGTCTCGGTTCACAATTTTCCTTTTAGCAGTTTAATGCATTTGTGCATGAATGCACATGCCCAATAGAAGTCAATAAAAGCCATATATAATCCACGTAATCCCCGTAGGGCAATCAAGTCACAGTAAACACGTAGATCGGGATAACCAACTAGGTTACTCACCTATTACTTCCGAGCTAATGTCGGGAAGTTTCCGCCCCGTCGATCGAACGACGCTCCACTTGGGCCTCTATAAGAATCAGAGAAAGAACGAGTCACTAAATATGCAATTTGTGCACATGTAGGTGAAATATGCATGTTCATGAATTCCCGACCCTAATCCCATTTTTTTCCATCATAAAAATCCGTCTAAAAATTAGAAACCTATTGGCTCGTCCGAAAATCCCCAATCTCTCAGAAAATAAAATTAAATATTCAGTGAATCCGATACCTCAAGAATCAGGTCAATCGGACGTCGGACGGAAAAGAAATTGACAAAAGAAACAATTAGGTCACTTAATGCCAAATAATAATAATAAAATATATATATATATATATATATATATCTATATATATGCGCCTGCCTCGCGGGGGCGAGACGTCGCCCTAGCGAGGCCGACTCACCTCGCCTCGCCCTCGCGACCGGGCCATCTTACCTCGCCTCATGAGGCGGGCGCGTCATGATCCCGTGAGGTTCTACCTCACTTCCTTCTTTTTTTTCCTATTTCCAATCCGAATTTCCAACAACAATAATTCTTAGCACACAAATCGGAAAACCACAACCCATAGCTTGTTGGAAAGATCATGAAAAGCTCTACCATTCTCATGAAGACCATAAAAATCAATTTCACCCCTAAGGGTGTCAAATATCCCATCAAAGCTACTGTCTACTCAAAACCTCTCAAACAGTGCAATACTTTGCAAATTCAGTAACTACTCATTTCCTCAGTCAAAAATAACACAATAAATATTCTCAGTAAGTTCACAATGTTATCTACAACTTTCATGAACAACCCAAAATCAAATTCACTTGCTAACTAAGTCAAACAATTCACTAAAGCATCAGCCCTCTGAAATCAACCAATCTGGACAGTGATTTTCACAACAGTATATCTCTTAGCACAAATGTCACAAAATTCACTACCTTATATCCCTGAAAATATAAGATCTCAAACTTCAATTTTCAAGAAGAACTCAACATCCAATTCGATCTCTAACA
Source organism: Erythroxylum novogranatense (assembly GCA_029891385.1). Lineage (NCBI taxonomy): Eukaryota > Viridiplantae > Streptophyta > Magnoliopsida > Malpighiales > Erythroxylaceae > Erythroxylum > Erythroxylum novogranatense. The sequence goes on along the minus strand of CM057234.1, from coordinate 89,461,181 downwards.
ATTTCAAAACTGTTATGTAAGTTTCTGCCATGATCATCAATCCATGACCTAACTTAGGTTCAGTTCTTTTCAAAATCATAACTTCAAAATCTGATCTCCAAGAATTACATGCCATAAATAATTCTCAAGATAATTTCTTCCTCTACAACTTTGCAGAAGATCACTCACACCAATTCAGTTCACATAAATTACTAAAATTGCTCCAAATCATAATGTGCACCAAAATTGACATTCCAGCTAGGTTTCATTCAATGCATGAAAACAGTCAATAGTCATCAGTCCATAACTCCTACTATACATATAGAAAAATTGCAAAATCAGTGGAATTGGAAAGATAACTTAATAGGCTTCAACTTTCATTTAGTCCATTTGTTCTAATTCCTTCTCAATTAATTTAGAAAAATTAGCAAAACTCTAGGTTATGGTTTCGGGTACTATTCATTCCAGTCAATAGCAGTAACCTTCCATGCAAAAATTCACCATCTTAAAGCTAATATTGGACAACACCTATTTCACACAAAAATGTAGCTAACATCCTAAAGTTTAAGTGGAAACCAACCTCACCTCATTTGCATTCCTATACAATTAGTTATGCTAACAACAGTACAATCAGTTAAAACCCTAATTTTCCAGCTTTGGTCCTAACCTTAGCTTCTATCATTTCCAATGCCAAAACACATCCTTAAGCATCCAAATGAACACAAATTAGTTCTTATAACATTCATACATTCACTAGGACTAATACTCAAAATTTTGCAGCACTCAATTCTTCATTTCTAAGTAAAATCAATCATCCATATGCATTCAAAATCAAGTTAAAAACACTCCTTCATACTCCTTCATCAATTCATAACTAACCCTAACCTAACACCCATTAATTCAAGCCATATTAGTCATCAATTTAATGCATCAAGAATCATAATAAATGTACCAAACCTCCCATTAATTCTTCCTAACTACCATGACATTCAATTTCTAAATCAAATCATAAAGAAAGCTTAACAACAAAACTTACCTATTAGCTTTTTCCAACCTTGAATTCCTTTCACTTCTTTACTTCCTACCTTCACTAATCACTTCTTCTACCACCATACATATATATTTCATCATCATGGGAAGACTATAGCTTATTGATAAGTAAGAGAACTCTTGAGTGTTTGGAGGAAGATGAAAAAAAGAAGAAGAAATTCAATGGATATGGAGAATAGGAGTAGTTTTCGGATGAGAAGAGAATAGGCTTTCCAAAATGAGTTTTTAAAGAATTTCCTAGGAGAAATATCGAGAGGAAGGAAACAAATAAGACAAAGTCATTAATGAAGAGGACACTTGGCTCTTCCATGTAATGAAGAAAAAGACAAAAGAAGTAATTAAACCATTTAATAAAAAAAAACATAATCCCAATTAATCTCTAATCATGGCACTAAAAAAAATTCCCAATCATCATTTATCCACTAATCTCATGCCATTAGGCAATCCTTTTCAGTACAAAAAAATTCGCTCGGTCAGCCCGTTGGAAATTTTCCGATCAGGGCAAATACCCCGAAAAATTCCAGAAAAATTCTCATAAATCCCTAAAAATAGAAAACAATTTATGGCGCACTCAGAATAATTTTTCAAATACCATTTTCACATAAATTTCACAAAAGATTTCAATTTGACACTTAAACCGGGAAATGTCATGAATGCATGTATACCAAGTGCATGTGCAAAACAATCATTATTATAGAGGCTATATGATGTATGTTCATGTCGAGATATAATTCAATATTCCTAACCCGTCCCAATTTACTAAAATACCCTTCCCATCGATGATGGGATGTTACATATAAGCCTTAAATCTCAAATCTTTAAGTTAACTTCCTATTTTGCACCTGAACTTTACTTTAAGTCATGCTTACTTGCGGACATGATTCGCACTATCAATTTGAAGGAATTTACTAAAACTTCCTTCTAGAAAGTTGTTCCTTATTGTCTTAATTTCATAATGCCACAAAAATCATCCAATTCGAAGTACTATATCAAAAGTTATAGTCCGAACATGTCGGACATATCATTCTACTAACACATGTTCTAGCAATTCACTTCCTTCCACAAATTGACATTCTTAAAGGCTAAATTGAAATTTCATTTCTTCATAACAATTGTAGCCCCATTTCTAAATTTTATTTCATCTCAAACATCGATTCAATCGGATCTTCACAGATCCCGAATTTCACAAAATATTGAACTATGTTTAGAAACTTTCCTGTCTCACTTTGATTCAAATAATCTTGCTCAATTAAATCTCTAAAAATTCATAATTTTCCATAAAAATGAAATTAATTGTCTTAGGAATCCAACGCTTCGAGAACCAAGTCATTCGAATGTCGGACGGAAAAGATATAAGCAAAAGATTTGACAAAGTCGGATGAAGAAGGAAAATAGCAAGATCAGAATGAGACAATTCATTCTGATTATCATATGATTCAATCAAACTCTTTCAATTCAATTCCAATTGATACAAATTTTCATGGAGAGAAAGATACATGTGTTAGGAATTCAATGCTTTAAGAATCGCCTCAATCCGAGGTCGGATGAGTGAGTTATGATCAAAACAACTCAACATGTTTAAACCCTAAATCGATTTGAAACACTTTTGGCGCAAATGTCATAACTTTTTGTAACAATATCCAAATGCCTTCGTTCTTATTCCATTGGAACGATAACATCCATATCTACAACTCGTATTAGATTCCTCAAAACGATATTTGGCCTCAAAACCGGTCAAAAATGCAAATCACTAAAGTTGACTCGTGGCTGTCACGGACACATACGACCCAAAATGTTCCAAAACATCCGAGAATGTCTGTTTAACGGACATCCATGTCCATCTAACGGACATGAGCAAGGGGAGGGGTCCTTTTGACCCGAGGTTGTCTGTTTAACGGACTCCCATGTCCTTTTAACGGACATGCGATTTCCAAAACCTCTTCAACCTTTTTCCAATGCTTCTAACTTCCAAACTAACATCATATACACTTATAATCTTCACATATTTACTTATTCAAAGGCCTAAACACTTCATAACAATTCAAGCAACGAATTTAATTCATGAACTTCTCAAATCTCAACTAAATTGGTTCATCAAAACCTCAAATTTCAAACATTCATCAAAGCTGTCACTAACATCAATCTTATATAACATCATAACTTGTATCAACTATAACTCTTAACTCCGATCTCAAAAACTTGCACATGTAGTCTCGTTGGAAAGATAAAAGAACAAGCTACAACTTCAAAGAAGGCAACTTTGGCCAATTCTATTTCAATTATTCCTAAAATTCCCTTGAATCAGCATATACATTTTTATCCACATGGAAAACTCAACATTCATGCCAACCTCACTTTCTTAATTGCACATCATTTATAACAATTCAACTATCATTTGGAATTCATCCAAATCTCATTATCAATTCATATAATTTCTTACATTTAATAGCATTACGTCATTCACCAAGTTCCCCTCTTGCTTTTTGCATAAGATCTCACATATATCACTATAGTTCTTACTTAAGGTTCCTCAACTCACCATCCATACATAATTCACATTCCAATATCATAATCATTTATAACAGAAATCACATACAAAACACTCATTTACTTTCATTTTCACATTTCTAATTTCCACTCAAGGATCGGGTCCAACACTATCAGTGCACGTGCCAAATGACTCAATCCTCTACAATTAGAGGCCAAATGAATGTTCAGTCGATATTATGAGGTAAAATCCTATCCCGTCCCAATTTACCAATATAACCTTCCCATCGGTGATGGGATGTTACATTATCACCCTACCATGCTGCATCAAAACACATCCTAGACCTTGATGCGAAGCATCACTATACACCTCAAATCCTCCAGTCCCAGATGGAATACCTAACACCAGTGCAGAAGTCAACCGATGTTTCAGCTCCTCAAAGCTCTTCTGGAACTCCTCAGTCCATCTAAATGGCACATTCTTCCTCAGAAGTTTTGTCAAAGGGGCTGAGATTAGCGAGAATCCCTCGGCAAATTTCCGGTAATAACCGGCCAATCCTAGGAAACTCCGAACCTCAGACACATTCCTAGGGGCCTCCCAATGTAACACTGCCTTGACCTTGCGAGGATCCACCTGAATACCCTCACCAGTCACAATATGCCCCAGAAACACCACCTCATCCAGCCAAAATTCACATTTACTTAATTTGGCATGCAACTGCTTCTCTCTCATGATCTGTAAAACGATCCTCAGATGCTCAGCGTGCTCCTGTCTACTTCTCGAATACACCAAAATATCATCAATGAATACTATCACAAATCGATCCAGGTAGGGTTGAAAGACCTTATTCATCAAGGCCATGAAAACTTCCAGGGCATTAGTCAACCCGAACGGCATTACTAGGAACTCGAAATGCCCGTACCTGCTCCTAAAAGCACTTTTAGGCACATCGGCCTCTGCTATCTTCAACTGATAATAACCTGATCTCAGATTTAACTTAGTGAACACCTGAGCCCCCTGTAACTGATCAAACAAATCATCGATTCTAGGCAGTGGATACTTATTTTTTACTGTTACCCGATTCAACTGCCTATAGTCGATGCACAGTCTCAAAGTCCCATCTTTCTTCTTCACAAACAGTACTGGTGCTCCCCACGGTGAAACACTGGGCCTAATAAACCCCTTATCCAGAAGCTCCTGCAGTTGAGCCTTAAGCTCCCTCAGTTCCACCGGTGCCATCCTATATGGAGGTATGGATATAGGAGCGGTACCTGGAACGAGGTCAATCGAGAACTTCGTCTTCCGATCCGGTGGTAAACCCAGTAACTCATCGGGAAACACATCTAGAAATTCCCTGATCACAGGAATATCCTGCAACCTCTGCTCAACTCTAGAATCAATAACGTGGGCCAAATAGGTCTCACATCCTCCCTGCATCAATCTCAGGGCACTCAGAAAAGAAATCATGCAGGCTGGCACTGCTTGACTAACTCCTCGAAACACTGCTCTGGGTTGACCAGGAGACTCCAATACAACCTCCTTGGTATAGCAGTCCATAACAGTCCTATGTGCAGTAAGCCAATCCATCCCCAAAATCACGTCAATCTCTCGCAAAGGCAAAACTATTAAGTCTGCACTCAGTACTGCTCGATGAATCTGAATCGAACACTCCTTGCAAACCTCTCCCAAAATAGTCGTACTACTTAGAGGTGTACTCACCTCTAGCCCATACTATAATCTCTCCCTATCCCCATGCAGTCTACATGCCAAATGCGGTGCAATAAACGAATGAGTGGATCCAGGATCCAACAATGCATATGCCTCAAATTCAGAAATCAGAAGCATACTCGCAACAACATCTGGAGAATCCTGAGCCTCCTGCCGAGTCATGGCATAGACTCTAGCCTGGGACTGCGGTCTGCTGCTCAGTCCCTCTGTCCTCACAACGAACCCCTCAGCTCGGCCTCGGCCTCTACCTCGGCCTCTCAGTCCAAATCTACCTCCACGGCTCTACTGCACCGTGGTATTGCTGCCTGATCTCCCAGTCATAGTAGACTGAGCTCCCAAGGTGGCGGGGCAATCCCTAACCTGGTGGTCCATCGAGCCGCATCTACGGCAGGCTCCAGTCAGCCACCGACACTCCCCACTGTGTCTCCTCTCGCAATGCTCACACACTGGAGGAAGCTGTCCTGAACCTCTTCCACTACCACTGCCAGTCTGAACAAATCTTCCCCTCTGACCAAATCCAAACTGCCGAGATCCTCCAGATGACCTGAAGGTCCTGCTCTGGCACTTATTGAACCTTCTGCTAACACTGCCCTGGCTATCACTCAGTCTCTTGCCCCTGGATCCCTGACCAGACTCAGCCTGTGTCTGTCTCAGCAACTGCTCAACTCGAATTGCAGTAGCCCTCAGCTCAACAAACGTGCCCATGTCAGATCGGGTCAACCTAGTACGGATCTCTAGATTGAGTCCACCCTCAAATCTCCGGCACCTATCAGCCTCAGTAGAAATCAGAACAGTAGCGTACCACATGAGCTCATTAAACCTCATCTCATACTCTGCCACTGTCATCCGACCCTGTCTCAACTCTAAAAACTCCTGCATCTTCATCTCAAAATAAACCTTGGGTATATAATTATCCCAGAAAGCCCTTAAGAAATCCTCCCAAGACAATAAGCAAGGTCTGGTGGTGCTGCCCAGGACAGTCTTCCACCACTGATAAGGTGGACCCTGTAGGAGAGATACTGCATAGTCAAATCTCTCCTCTGCATCACAATCCATCTAGTCGAAGACTCGGTCAGTCCTCTCTAGCCATCCCTCAGCCTCAACAGGGTCTGTGTTGCCATAAAAGTCTACAGCCCCCTGCTTGCGCAGTCTGTCATACCTTCTCTCCCGTCTCGCGGGAACCCTAGGAGGCAGCTCCTCAAATCGAGGCACTGAAGACTCCCTACTAGCTCCGACTGATCCATGGTCAGCAGGTTGATGAACCTGATCCCCAAGAATGGATGACCTATAACAAAACAAAACTTCTGATCAATTTCTTCTTTTCTCACTGAAATTCAAGCCTAATTATGCACTATGCCCAACAGATGCCAAACTATGCTCTGATACCACCTAAATGTAGCGCCCCTTACCGGAGGGTACGCACCGGAATGCCCGTGAGTCATTCCAACGCATATCCCGCAATATGGGAGAGCTACGAGCAGTCAATCACTACAATACTCTCATGGCATCGCATTCATTAAACCGCAATATAAAAATCGTTATATTTTAAAACCAAGATACATTCTCATTTCATATCATCAAACAGAAATATAGACAAGTCTATCAGTTTTCCACGGTCTAAATACATTACTCCAAAAAGGAAATCTGATACAAAAGTCTATACTAGGATATCCCCAAAATCAATCCCAGCTGACCGACGTGTGTGTCATAACTTCTCTTGCCAACGCGCTCACATGACAGGAAAAGTCTATCTCAATTTATCAATTCCGCCGCTTTGTCATCGTTTGTTTCGTTTGTGATTCGTCCCGCCTCCTTTGTTATTCGTTTTTGTGTTCTGTCTTCCGGTTGGGATCTGGTTTTCAGATCGGGTCCCAACAGTTATTGTATCAGAGCCCAGTAATAGGATCTTACTTAGGCGTATGTGTATGAATGATTTGCATGAGTAATTGATAAGAGTTTGATAGGCTGAAGTTGAATTTGTGAGAATGTGCTAAGTGATTATTTGATGTAGGTGATGAGTGATGAGTGATGATTGATTATAAATGGAAATTGAGAGGAAAACCTCACGATGAAAATGGATGAATGGATTTTTAAGAAATACTTGAAGGATAGGATTAAATGATATGAAGGTATGTTATGAAATATTTGAATAATTAAATTGATTGTTGAACAAAGTGACGAGAATTATGATTGATTTTAGGAATGTGTTACGGAAATTGAGATTAGAAATTCTTGATGAATAAGGATAAATTGATTTGATTATGCTTTTGAGAGATGCAAATTTTGAAAGATGAGATAACTTGATGTTTGAATATACATTTGTGAGATGAAATGAGGAATGCTTGAAAGATGAAATTGGTGATAGAGATATATGTGTAGAAGTTCAAACGGTTGATTTTAAATGATGATTTGGTCCATATTAAGAGTCATTAAGAAGTGGACCATTGACTTGCATAAAATGTTAAAGGAAAAACATTAAGGAATATTGAGTTGTAGAAATAGTGAGTTTGATATGATTTTAGATGGAGTATTTGATATAAGAATTGAGAAATTGTGAAGAGATTGAGAAATATGTATGAGAAGGAAATTAGATAAGAAAAGTGATTAATTATGATTCGATCCGACCAATTGAAGATATCTTAAATTGATTGAGAAAAGTGATTGTATGATTAGATAAGAAATATTATGTTCTTAAGTGTGAATTTCGAGGACGAAATTTTTTAAAGAGGGGGAGAAATGTTGGACCCCAAACTTTTGATGAAAATTAGAAATATTAAAATGAATTTAAATGAGAAAGAAATTGGTGAGAAAATTTATGAATTTAAGAAAATTTGATGAATGTAAGAAAAATTTATGAGAAAAGAATTGTTTAGTTTTGATGACTTCAATATTTGAGTTGATTTGTATGGGTTATGAAAGTTTAAGAGAATGAGTAGATTTGAAATGGAAGTTGAAAATTGAGAAATAAAGAGAAAAGTGTAAAAATTTGAAGAATTAAGAAAAGTTTGATTTTTTGGGGTTAAAAGTTGACTTTTGATTTTGGCCAAATTGCAGAAAATGATCTTCATGAAACTTGTAGCTTATGTTAAGAGCATTCCGTCACCATAAAGTTTGATATTTTTCGATATCGGGAGTAAAAGTTATGATCAGTCAAAGTTTGTTTTGTAAAAATGATCATAAGTGTATATTTGCGTGTACTCGACTTTGAGGCCACTCGTCGTATGAATTTAGTCTGAATTGGAGTAAGTGGTCTTGATGAAAGTTGTAGCTTGTCTGTCAATCTTTTTGACGCTATAAAGTATGAAATTTTTGGATGTGGGAATTGGAAGATATGAAATTTGAAAGTTTGGAGTTTGTTTAGGTGATGTTTAACAGGGCAGTAACTTTGACTAGATTTTTGATCCCTTTAAAGATGGAATTGATTTTTGAGTTTTCTATGGAAGTTGTAGAGTTTCCTTTTATCTTTCCATAGACACCAAATTTGTCAAATTTGGAGTTCGGTATCAAGAGTTATGATGTTTGAAAAATTCGGTTTTATCAATAGATTGAAGTTCTGTTCTTTTGTTTTTAATCTGACCTTTTCGCAATCTTTTGCTTATAATTCCTTCGTTCGACATCCGATTGATTCAATTTTTAAAGCGTTGGATTCCTAAGACATTTAGATAATATTTCATGAGAAATTATGATTTTTAGGAGATTAAATGAAAAGAGATTGATTGAACCAAAGTGAGAGGGTTGGTTAAAGGTTATGAGTTAGACAATTTTCTGAACATGGTTCAGTATTTTGAGAAATTCAGGAGCTGCAGAGATCCGATTGAGTCGATTCTTGAGGAAAAATAAAATTGAGACATGGTGCTACAAATCATGTGAAGGGATCGAATTCCAATTTAGTCCCTAAGATTTTCAATTTCTGGATTGAAGTTGGATTAATGTTCAGTCTCGGATTAGTAAGAGCTGTAATTGTTTCCGAATGTTTTGGAAAATGTTACGAGTTTTAAAATGCAAAAACATTCTGAAATTCGATGATTTTGTAATGATTTAAGAAATTTTTTAAATTGTTCGATTTGTTATTTTTGATAAATTTGATAAATTATGAAAATGGTTTCGGATGATTTGAATAAAATGTTTTTAATTGTTTACATTCTTCGATTTTGAATGATTTGATTAATTGATGAAGTTTTGAATGAATTAATAATTATGAAAATTGTTTCAATTGATAAATTAGAAAAAAATTTGTTTGATTTATAATTCTAAGAAATTACTATGATGCTTGCATTCTTTATGTTTAAATATGTGAGATTCTAACATGAGAATGGCATTTTGTTTAAATGTCTTGGAAATTGTGCATTCTTGAATGATTGGGAATGTGTTATATAATTGCTACGTGAAATTATGTATAGTTGTGGATGTCAGTGTGACTAGTTAGACACGATTTGAAAATCAAGATTTCGAAATGTGTCTTCGGGCAATCCGAATTTTCGTTTTCGATTGTGTGTATTATGTGGGTTTGGTTAGGTCCCCTCCGTATGAGTCAGTGCACTGGTCTCCCTTTGATAGGCTTCTCCTGCCTGCCCGCTAGTGGCATAGGAGCTCCGATTATGGACTCCCCTCTGTTCACGGCTACACATAATCGCTATGCAGGAATGTGCAGTACATTCTGTTTGGGCCAACCCAAACCATTTTGTTGTGTTATGTGATTTTTGCTTTGTTATGATGTGATGCATTTATATGTGATGTATTTAGGTTTTCGATTTATTTATACATTGTGAAAAGTTTTGAAATTACGACGAATGAGGATTTGAGATTTTCAACCGTGAAGGTTTTGGAAACGGTGTATGAAAGATTTGAATGATTTGAAAAGTTTGAAAATAAGTTTTTGAATAAATTTCCGGACGTAAAATGGCTAAAGAGCAAACTGTTTGAAAATTGATTTTCTGCTTATGTTTCAATTTGTAAATATGTTATCCACGAGCTATTTCAGCTCACCCCCCTTCTTATCCCCATCTCCAGGTTTTCAAGCAGGTTTTTCTTAAATTCATCAAAATTTCTTAAATTCATAAATTTTCTCACCAATTTCCTTCTCATTTAAATTCATTTTAATATTTCTAATTTTCACCAAAAGTTCGGGGTCCAACATATCTCTGGAGCTAGGAGTCTAATCTATCGATCCTAAAAAATAAATGCAATTTTGGGTGAGTTTGCGAACTCAATGAGAAACCATCATCGTTGGTTCACTCAATTCATGCATTACGCCAATAGCGTACAACATATCACAATAATACATTCAGAATACCATATAGCAATTTACAATTTCTCATACAATCACAAAACTCAGAAATTTCGCAAATCAGTTATCACAATTATAACATGCACTCTTACCTATTTTCCATTCACTGAATTCAATCCATCACAATGTGTATGCAATGCATATGTGACTCTTTCCCATTTATTACAGTATTGTGATCGAGCGCTTAAACAGTGGACAGTATTCAGTAGACACGTCTAGGGAGTAGGAGAGCCCTCTGGGTATGCACTAACTCCCTTCGAGCTCGAGGCTCGTTTCAGTATCAGTGGCGAATCAGGTCACAACTATCATTATCTGTTCATGCACTTGTGTATGAAATGCAAAAATGCCCAATAATTCACAGTCACATTGCCATTAAAACCTATTTATCACTATTCTTCAAATTCACGTAGTAGTCAAATCTGATTTATCAAAAGCAAACGTATCGATCCTAATCATTCACATGATCATACAATTCACACTCGCAGACAGTTTACAGAGCATTTAACAATTAAAAATTGAGGAACCAACTAGGTTACTCACCTGTAACTTCCGAGTTACTGCCTAGAAGTCCCAGCAATATCCGTGGAATGACGATCCAACGGTGCCTCTATAACAGTTAAATAATTACCCATTACTAAATGCATAATCAGAACACTTCAATGATGCACATGTCTTTAATAAAAGATGTACGATGCATGTTCATGACTTTCCGGCGCTAATCCCAAATTTCACTTTCTTTTTGTCAAAATCTAATTTTTCACTCAATTGATCAATAATGACTCATTTCATCTCAAACTAGATCAAATTCACCTATTGAAAACTCCAATAGCATTGAATTTATATTCGAAAATCTCACAGTTATACCCAAAAAATCACAAACTATCCTTAGGTTGAAATAAAGACTCATCTTCAACTTTCTATCAATAATTGCAATCTCACTCATTTGATTTCAAACTTTCTTACTTCACCTCAATTGTAGACCTCTCTCTCTAGTTTATAACGAATCAAGAATCACCTCAATTGGAGGTTTACACCATTAGTTATGATCCAAAAACCAAACTACATCAAGTCAGAAGAATGTCCCTCGCCGCGGCCAAGGAACGCTCGCCGCGGCGTCCTGGAGTAACTCGCCGCGGCGTGGAAAGACGCTCGCCGCGGTGAACAATTTCTTTGGGGCTCGCTGCGACGCAATGGAGAAGGGCTCGTCACGCGTAAAAACTCGAGCTCGCCGCGACGTCGAAAGGAGCTCGTCGCGGCATCAAGTGTTTAGAGCTCGCCACGGCGACTTCCTTCACGCTCGCCGCGACGTGCGAGTTGCAGGTCGTCTTCTCCGACCAATTTTTTTGCCAATTCTCTCTCTAAAACCAGTAATAACTCCACTCAACTACCACAATCTTTAACATTTAAACCCATTAATGCATTTCAACAACAATAAAACAACATTAAAACCATTTTACTTACCAATCAAGCTCTCAAATCTTCAATTTTTCGAAATCTTCTCCAACCCTAACACCTTTCTCTAACACCCACGGTGAGCCTTTAAACTCTCGCAAATCATCATTCTCTCAAGGTTTTAAGTTGGTCTTTAGCAACAAGGAAGGAGCAAGCTAGAATCTTGAAGAGAGAATCGAAAACCAACCAAGGAAGAAGAAGCAATCGTGCCCTAGGAGAGAAAAGTTACTACCAAGAAATTTCCTAACCTTCCAAGGGGAAAAGTTTCTAACTTAAGGCAAGCAAAGGGTTAATCCTCTTACTCAGTACAAAATCATTTCCAGTCTAAGTTGTCTCTAAATTTCAATGGCTCCACATTTTTATTTCTAAAATCATGTATCTATTTTTCCCATTACCATTGGACAGTTATGTCGCTACTATACAGTCAATCAGTTCGTCACTCGAAAAATTTTCCGGTCCATATTTTTTCTCCCGAATTTCTAGAAAATTTCCTATGAGTCACTATCAACTGACAATCACTCTTAAGACATTCCAATTCAACTATTCAAATCCAATTATTCCATAATTCCCAATAAATCATAATCAAACATAATTATCTCAAATTCACATATCATATCATAATCACAATTAAATGTCGGGAATTGTCATGAATGCACGTACCTATATGTGCATGTGCAGAATGATTTATTCCTCTAAAATTACAGGCCAAAAGAATGCTCAATCAATAATATGCAATACAAAATCCTAACCTGTCCCAATTTACCAATATAACCCTCCCATCGGTGATGGGATGTTACAATTGAAAACGGATCTAAATTTTGAGTTTGAATTGGAAATTGATGCTTTGTGATTGAAATAGGAAATATGTGTACCGATAAAGATGATAGAGTAAAGAGATTGTTTTCCTGATTTAATTCAGTTAGTTGTCAATTAAATGCATTAAACTGACAATTTGGTCTTTCTGTACTCATTAAGGGCAATTTGGTCTTTTTACATGATATTAGTGGATTGGCGAGTCATTATAGATGGCCAATGAGAAAAATGACAAGTGTGTGATGAGTCATTAGTGATGAAAAATAAGATGGTAACATGTGTAATCCATTAAATGAGTATAAAAAGCAAATTTAGGACATAAGTTATTACATTTGAGGAGTTAATGTGAGAGTGAATGTGAGGGAGTCATGAGAGTAACAATAAAGAGCCCAAAAACTAAAAGAAAATAAGAGAGAAGCAAGATTGAGATTCGACCATTGAGGAGAGAAATTAAGAGAAGAAAAGAAAAGGAGACTCATAACCAAGGAGAAAAGAAGAAGCTCAGCTGATTTTCTTGGGTTTTGAGTTAATTTAAAGAGATCTTGATCAATTATAGATGCTTACTAATTACCCAAGAGATTGGAGGAGAACATGGTAAGTTTTTCAAACCTAAATTTCTAGTTTTGGGATTTTTAAATGGGATAGATACATGTAAGTTCCCAGTTCACTTGAACCAATCCCAATGTTTTAGTCATAACTTAGCATAAAGACCTCAAAATTGGGTGATTCTAATTGGAGCTAAAACCTAAGATATACTGCTAAAACTCTATAGAAGAAACCTAGACCTAATTATGGATTAATGATATTGAAATTTGAGATTGAGAATGGTAACTTGATACTACACCTTTGTTGAATTAGCTTGTGATATTTGGTACATTTTTCATGATTTAGAAGTTTAAATGGAATTATTTTTAATGATATAGAAACTAGTGACATAAGGGAACAAATGCCTAGAAGACCTCACATCCTAATTTGAACGTTTGATATATGAAAATTAAGGAAAAACTAGAGGTATGGATTTTAGACATGGGTTATAACCATGACTCATCATGCATGATTGTGATATGATGAATTAAATTGGGTGAGATTGTGTTTTAAAGAAATTGGTAAGTTAGAATGGATAAAATAAGGTATTTAAGTGACTTTTGAAGTTAGATTTGGAAATGGTGATCAATAGGATAGCTTATGGAAGTAAGCAGAAATATGATTAGGCGGGATACACGATTAGGTACAAATCCTGAATTTGGTTAAATTGAATATATAGTTTCAATGCCTTATTTCCTAATTTGGAAATAAATGCCTAAACAAAATGCACTTTGTGTAAGTTAAGGAGAGGTACTGAATGCGTGAGTGTGCTTGGATATAAGTTCACAAAATTGTGAGTGTATTTAATTATTTTATATGATAAATTATTTGCAAAAGAATTGATGACGTGTAAGTGTATTTAATTGTTTTATATGGCTAAATTCTTTGCAAAAGAATTGGCGACGTGTGAGTGTTTTTAGTTGTTTTATATGAATAAATTCTTTGCAAAAAGAATTGATAACATATGAGTTTATTTTAATTATTTTATATTACTAAATTCTTTGCAAAAGAATTTATGACATGTGAGTGTACTTTAAATTGAGTTTATTCAAATGGTTTTCATTTAACCATAAAATGAATATTTATGTTGAATTTTATGTGAATGATATTTTACAAATGAATATTGTTAGCATAAGATTATGCTTTAGCAATATATGAGTTTTAACTTGAAAGTTAAATTTTGTATGATTGGAAGTTAAATTGAAATTATGCATAAAATTAAATGATTATGAATCCTCCCATACTTGATTTAGAAAATAAGATGAGTTGTAAATGTAACAATTGCTTTTGCCTATGGTACACCACTAGGCTTTAAACATGATATTATATCGGTATATTTATAGTGGTTAACCTGTTATAGGTAAGTGACGTAGAACAAGCTCCATAAATAGTGGTTAACTAGTCATGAGTAAGGGATGTAGAACTAGCTCCGTGACTTGTTATAGGTAAGTGATGTAGAATCAATTCCATAACTACTAGTTTATAGTGGTTAACTTGTTGTGGGTAAGCGTTATAGAACCAGCTTCGTAACTAGTAGTTAACGGGTGGCGAGTAAGTGATACAGAACCAGCTCTGTGACTTTAGTCCTAATGTACCGTATAGTAAAGGAACTAGTGGTGGGCTATATTGAGTAAAAAAATTCATGACAATAAGAATGCTGCCATTATTTATTTTAAAAGTGAATTGAGAGGTATGTAAGTGATCTAGAAGGGGGGTTGAATAGATCTTTAAAATTCTTTGTAAATTTCTACAAGAAAATCAGAAGTTAAAACACACAAAAATAATTTTGATAAACTTAATAGAAAAGTGTAGGGAAGAAGATCAAACAATCGTTTTTATAGAGGTTCGGTGCTAAGACCTACGTCCTCTACCTAAGCTCCCACTTAGGATTTTGCCAACCACTTTATTGCACACTTTGTAGTTGAGTGTGAACTTTTTACAACACCACTTGAATTCCGGCTCAAGTAACCTTTTACACTCGATTTGTCTTCCGGCACAAATCCTACCTCACGTGACCTTCTCACTCGTCACTCAATTGTAGCAAAACAATAAAAATATTGAAGAACAAATGCTCAATACAATTTGTAACAAAATAAGAGTAATAGTGAGCAATTTGAAGCAATATGAGATTATTTGAACTTGTAGAACTTGTATATACTCTTCTTCCATCATCCTCTATTTATACTTGAAGAAATATAGCTATTGGAGCTCTACTAGCCGTTGCTTAATTGGATATAGCCGTTCCTTGATAATCTCCATTCCATTTTTAGCAAATTGGACCGTTGGAGCTGAATCTGTGCATCCATAAGTCGACTTGTCGAATGAATAAGTCGACTTGTTTCAACCATTTACGTAAAACTTGTAACTCCGCTCTCTAATAAGTCGACTTGTGCTGTATAAGTCGACTTGTCTGCCTCGATAAGTCGACTTGTGTGTTATAAGTCGACTTGTCTTAATACATCTTCATATAAGTCGACTTGTACTGTTCTAGTTGACTTGTTATATTCAGACCTTGATGTAAGTCGACTTGTATTACCAAATCCTTTATTATCCTTAAGCTTCAGGCCATTTTTACTTAGTTGATAACTCCCAACTTGATTCCTCATTGATTAGACACTTGCTCATCTTGATTTACTCAATCCTTTCATTGAATAATACCTAAAATAATTTCTTAACTATTTCTAGATATTTTATTATTATCAAAACATAAAGGGATTTAATTTGTCAACCCCCATTGGTCCAACAATCTCCCCCTTTTTGATAATGACAAAATATTTAGAAATTGACAAGAAAATTGAAAGACATAAAATTTGATCAAGGTTTCCCTTGTCTTGATTGGTTAGGTTAACTCCCCCTTAATTCATAAATCAATGATTAGAATAGAATTCAATAAAATTGCAAATCAATGAAATGTTCAAATGAAAATTTCACTCCCCCTTAATCAAATATCAATTTCAATCTTACTCCCCCTTTTTGTCATAATCAAAAATCAATGGAGAAAATAAACTTAATTGAAGATTAATGAAGATTGAAAACCAAACAACAAACACAAGTAGTAGTCATTACAAGAAAATGTCAAACAAACACATAAACACACATAAAACAAACAAACATAAGTCGAAATGTTGGTCAAAGGACAATGCAATACACATCATGAAGAATCATCGTGCCTACACCCTAGCTTATAAAAAATCTTCTTAATGCTCTTCTCCAAGCGGGTAAGTATGCTGCGTTGTTCATCAATTTTTCTTTCCAGTCTAATCAAAGTGTCTTGTTGATCATCATGTCGCTCATTTATCTCATCCAATCGATCCCGAATTTCACGAAAATCAGCTGGGATGTCTCACTTCTTCCAACATTACTAGGTCGTGAGCTACTTGGACGATCTACTGTCCTAGATCGTTTTCTCGAAGGAACCTGCTCACCCACCAAAGTTAACCCAAGTTTCTCAACGTGATAGGAATAGACCCAACCTTTTTCAACTGTCCTCACCAGCTTCATGCTCCTTAAGTTGTAAGGTGTGAACCTTCAACTCTGAGGATAAGGAAAACTAACATAGGAGTCCAAGTTGCATCTCCTAACCTGAGAGATATGGGTGATCAGTGTGGCATACGACATTCCTTTATGCCGGACTAGTTTCCCCTTCAGCTGTCCACATAATAAGCTCGCCTTTTTCCTTATCATCTGAATAATCAAACTCGGATAATTTATTTGTCGTCCTTCCTCCATATGCCACAGAATCTCCTTATCTAGAGAAGTAATCTGATTATTGCTCGCTTTCTTCGGATACACAACCCTGTTTATCGCATAATGCAGTAACCTATAATTCGATGGTAAATCCATCGCCTCAAATGGAGGGGAATGATCGGAACATAATCGAATTAGCAAATCAGCCCCTTTTTCCTCAGTATAGCCGAAATTCTCTTCGGCTTCCTCATCAGTGTCTCCCTCAACATTTCTCAAAATCTCAAAATCAGTAAAAGAGGCTCTAGGCCTAACTCCTCCTCTAGGCAAATTAAACATGGTACACAAATCTGATTCACAAAGATAGAATGCTTTCCCGTTAATTTTAGAGGACAAGATAACTCCATCCTCTACATTACTCCTAATCACAATCAGATTCGCATAAAATTCCTTTACTGCTTCTTCATAGATATCATCATGAAAACCCAGAAAATCTCTTAACCGAAGATTAACGATTTCAGAAAACACATCCGAGAACTCACTACTATCTAGCTCAACCCAATCAAATCTCATTGAGGCAATCAAAACTTCATCTTTAATTACCTTGTAATACAAATTTTGAGCATCCCTCGAAACGAACCTGGGTTCAATCGCGTCATCCTCTCTTGACGCATCTCCCCTAGATGAGGACCCCCGAACCCGTGGTCTTTGAGGAACGTTGGAATCTTGAGTTTGACCTGTTTCTTTCCCTTTCTGAGAAGCTTTTCTTGGAGCCATGGAAGATTTAGAGAGAAGGAAAAAAATTCGTAGGTTAGGGTTAGGGTTTTATGAAAAGGGGTTTTCGAAAAGGAGGGTTGATTTGAAGAGATGGAGAGTGGGTATTGATAAAAAGGTTATGGGTAGATGGTGGGTATAGTGGATCTAAAGAAAATTCAGGTTTTAAGTCGAGTTCTAGCAAGAGGTTCGAAGGTTTTAGAGTGAGAAGACTTGCGGAGAAGAGAAAAGATGAAGGGTTTTTAAAGAATCCGTCCACACATAAGTCGACTTGTTATCCACATAAGTCGACTTATCGACCTCCATAAGTCGACTTGTCTTATGCATAAGTCGACTTATTCATATCCAGAGAGCTGTGAAAACCATACCTCGACTTATTTTCCACAATCTCCTTTTATCCCAGAACAAATCAATATCCAACTCAAAATAACTCAAATAAATCCTCAACGGTAATAGACTGAAACTCCAATTAGGCTTTGTGTAAAACACGATGATGAAGTCTTTGGATGAATTGCATGTGTGCCTCATATATTGACCATTTAATGTAGCAAAAACACATTCAACCAAAGGAATTTAAATCACACATGCCTAACCTTAATTTAATATTCACAAACACATCTTCCTTAAGAGGTTTAGTAAAAATGTCAGCCAATTGATCATTAGTAGAAACATGCTTCAAAACAATGTCACCTTTCAAACAATGATCACGAATAAAATGATGTCTAATTTCTATATGCTTTGTTCTACTATGCAGTATAGGATTTTACTCAAACAAATAGCACTGGTATTATCACAATAGATAGGAATATTTTGACCACAATACCATAATCAAGCAATTGATGTTTAATCCAAAGAATTTGGGCACAAGCACTCCCAATGCTACATATTTGATTCAGATGGAAATTGCTACACTAACTTGCTTTTACTAGCCCAAGATATCAAAGATGATCATAAGAAATGACATAAACTACTAGTACTTTTCTATCAATTCTACACCACCACCATGATCAAGATCACTATAAGCATAGAAATCAAATGAATCACAACTAGGATACCATAAACCATGATTAATAGTTCTACTCAAATATCTAAAATTCTTTTACAGCACTCAAATGAGAAATCTTAGGACAAGATTGAAATCTAGCACAAAGACATGTGGCAAACATTATATCGGGTCTAGAAGCAGTTAAATACAAAAGAGAGCCGATCATACCTCTATAGAGTTTTTGATCAACGTCTTCTTCATTTTCATGTTTTTCTAAGACCAGATTTGTCGCCATTGGTGTTGCCGCCACTTTGCATCCATCCATTTTAAACTTCTTAAGAAGTTCCTTGGTATACTTCGATTGGTGGATAAAGATGCCATTTTTGTGTTGCTTGATTTGCAATCCAAGAAAGAACTTGAGTTCTCCCATCATACTCATTTCAAACTCACCTTGCATTAAATCACTAAATTCTTTACAAAAATTCATTAGTGGCACCAAACACAATGTCATCAACATAAATTTGACAAATAAGCATATCATTATCAACATGTTTAATAAACAAAGTATTATCTATCTTACCACGAACATATTCATGTTGAGTTAGAAAAGTACTTAACCTCTCATACCATGCTCTAGGTGCTTGCTTTAATCCATACAGTGCCTTCTTGAGTTTGTAGACGTAATCTGGATGCTCGTGATCTTCAAATCCCGACAGTTGTTTGACATAGACTTCCTCTTGAATATACCCATTTAGAAATGCACTCTTGACGTCCATTTGATTTAATTTGATCCTTTTATGAGACGCGAATGCACATAGTAGCCTAATTGCCTCCAAACGAGCCACAGGAGCGTATGTCTCATTGTAATCAAGGCATTCTTCTTGATAAAATCCTTGAGCCACTAACCTTGATTTATTTTTGATCGCTTCACCATTCTCATCATATTTAATCCGATTTACCCACTTGACTCCAATGATGGTCTTGTCCTTTGGTGGAGCTACCAAATCCCAAACATCATTTCGCTTGAACTGATTAAGCTCCTCTTGCATAGCTAAAAGCCAGTTTTCATCTTTAAGAGCTTCTTCTATATTTTTGGGTTCTACCAACGAGATGAAGGCTGAATTACTCATATTCTCATAGATATTTCTCCTAGTTCTTACACCAACATTTAAATCTCCAATGACTTGCTCCATAGGATGATTCTTTGCTTTTGCCCATGATTTAATGTCGGGTACATGTTTTTCTTCGTCTAGCTTCAATTCCTCAATCTTGGATTCAATTTCTTCAACTTTATTACCTGAACTCCCTGCATCATCATTAAAACAAACCTTTCTCGGGGGTGAAATTATTTCATCAAATTTGACATGAATACTTTCTTCGACACATTTAGTTCTATTATTATAAACTCTAAACGCCTTACTAGTTTGAGAATAACCAATAAACACACCAATATTGGATTTAGAGTCAAATTTTCCTAAATTGCTCTTTCCATTATTATGAATGAAAATTTTACAACCAAAAGGATGAAAATAAGAGATATTAGGTTTCTTACCTTTCCATAGCTCGTAAGGTGTCTTATTTTTGTCTCTTCATAAGTGCACCCAGTTAATGACGTAACAAGCAGTGTTGACTGCTTCTGCCCAAAATGATTTAGGAAGATTGTACTCATTCAGCATAGTCCTGCTCATTTCTTCAAGTGAGCAATTTTTCCTTTCTACTATACCATTTTGTTGCGGAGTCCTTGGTGTCGAGAAATTATGTTCCATTCCGTATTTGTCGCAAAGATTTTCGAAAGGTTCACATTCGAATTCTCCTCCATGATCGGTTCTAATTGCAACGATAGACAAATTTTTCTCATTTTGAACCAATCTACACCACTTGGTAAATTCATTAAAGGCATCATTTTTATTCGTAAGAAATCTTACCCAAGTAAATCTAGAGAAATCATCCACAATAACAAGTACATATAATTTACCACTAAAACTAGCATTTCTAGATGGACCAATCAAATCCATATGCACAAGTTCAAGAATTCTAGAAGTACAGATTTCTCTCTTTGGTTTAAAAGATTCTCTAACATGTTTGCCTTTCAAACGGGACTCACACAAATGATCTTTAACAAATTTAATCTTAGGCAAACCTCTTACAATGTCATTCTTTGAAAGCTTAGAAATTAAAGGCAATGGTGCATGTCCTAATTTTCTATGCCATAAAAATGCATTTTCTTCCAATGTCACCAAGCATTTTTCATTAAACGAACTATCATCATGCAAGTCAACAATGTATGTGTTCCCATGTCTCAAACCAATAAAGGCAACATGATCATCCTTCTTAACTAAGCAATGTGATGATTCAAATGATACAATAGAATTCATATCACAAAGTTGAGACACACTTAGTAAGTTATGTTTCAAGCCATCAACAAGCAACACATTGTTAATGGTAGGTAAAGGTTCCTTACCCACTTTACCAATGTCAATGACCTTACCTTTGTTGTTGTCTCCAAAAGTGACATAACCTTGATTCTTTGGTCTAATTTCTACGAATAAACTTTTGGCTCCACTCATGTGTCTTGAGCATCCACTATCAATATACCATGTGTTTGGAGGTTTTTCATCCCTTGCTTGTACCTGCAATAGACACATTCTTTCTTCTTATAGGTACCCAAGCCATTTTGGGTCCATTTTGGTTAGTCAGGTAAATCACATTAGAAGGTATATTCTCTTTTTCTACCCAAATTTTCTTGACCTTAATGCATCTCGTAGTACTCTTGCATGCAACTTCTATATGCCCATCTTTCAAGCATCTAGCACATTGAGCAATTTTTCCATCCGTAGTGAACTTTGAAATCAAGGAACAATCTCTGTTAAACGGATCATATCCTAAACCATGTTTAGAAATTGAGTATCTTTGCAAAGATAACAAGTTCTCAAACTTTTCGTTTCCATTAGCAAATTTTCCAACCACGTATGAGAATTCCTTTCTAACTCTATCAAGTTCACAAATAAGATTTTCTTTTTCAACAAGACATGCAGAATGATCTTCTTTTGGACTATCTAAATCATCAATCGTTTCATGTAAAACACTATTTTCAGCAACCAACTCTCGTATTTTCTTTCTTAATTTTTTGTTAATCTCAATAGTTTCTTCAAAATCAGCTTGTAAAGCATCAAAGGAATCTCTTAGATCTTGGTCATTGAAAGTTACCTCATTTTCATCATCACTTGATGAATTTTTTGCCATAAGTGCCAGATTGTTTTCATCATCGCTTTGGTATGTATCCTCTTCATCACTCCAAGTTGCCACCAAGCTAGTTTTCTTTTTACCTTTGTCGTATTTGTCATTTTTCTGAAAGTTTGATGTTGATGATGAGCTTTTGCATTCTCTAGCAAGATGTACCCGTTTTCCACATCTCCAACATTCTTCGTTGCCCTTCTTTTCGTCATAGCCTTTTGATTTTCTTTCCGCACCAAACCTCTTTCTTTCTACCTGTTTTCCGCCATTTAATTCTTTCCTTCGATTTTTGAGAAGTCCCTTGAACTTCCTTAAGTTTTTAACGTACATAGCGATTTCTTCATCTTCCTCGTCTTCATCTAATTCCTCATCACTTTCATCAACAAAAGTAGTGTTAGCTTTAAAAGCAATAGATTTTTTAGGCTTACCTCTACCTCCTTTGGATTTGAGAATAATCTCATAGTTGATGAGTGATCCCACCAAAGCGTTGAATTCCAGATGGTTAAGGTCCTTTGACTCTATGATTGCGGTGACTTGAGAATCCCATTCCTTCGGCAGTGAACGAAGAATCTTCTTCACCTTCTCGCTATCCGTCATGTGCTTTCCCAGGTTGCCTAATCCATTTATGATTTTTGCAAAACGGTCAAGTATTGTAGAAATTGACTCACCTTCTTTCATGACGAACATCTCGTAGTCGTGGAGAAGCATGTTGATTTTTGTCTCCTAGACTTGATTTGTCCCTTCATGAGTAACTCGAAGTCTCTCCCACATTTCCTTGGCAGTGGTGCAAGAATTTACCCGGTTTCTTTCCTCAACCGTTAATGCACAATATATCAGCTTCATAGCTTTGGCATTGATGTACGCTTGCCTCCAATCGTTATCATCATACTCCAGCTCCGTTTTCAACTCACCATTTTCTTTCAGAGGGGCTTGAAGTCCGAAGATAATGATCTTCCAGTATTCAACTCCCTCGCTAATGATGTGGTACTTTATAGGATTTTTTCAAGAAGAATAATCAGTACCATTAAACAATGGAGGACGGTTATTAGTGTTACCTTCTTCCGCAAGGTTGTTGTGTGCCATCCCAGATACTTCTGCTCTGATACCAATTGTAAGTGATCTAGAAGGGGGATTGAATAGATCTTTAAAATTCTTTGTAAATTTCTACAAGAAAATTAGAAGTTAAAACACATAAAAATAATTTTGATAAACTTAATAGAAAAGTGTAGGGAAGAAGATCAAACACTCGTTTTTATAGAGGTTCGGTGCTAAGACCTAAGTCCTCTACCTAAGCTCCCATTTAGGATTTTGCCAACCACTTTATTGCACACTTTGTAGTTGAGTGTGAACTTTTTACAACGCCACTTGAATTCCGGCTCAAGTAACCTTTTACACTCTATTTGTCTTCCAGCACAAATCCTACCTCACGTGACCTTCTCACTCGTCACTCAATTGTAGCAAAACAATACAAATATTGAAGAACAAATGCTCAATACAATTTGTAACAAAATAAGAGCAATAGTGAGCAATTTGAAGCAATATGAGAGTATTTGAACTTGTAGAACTTGTATATACTCTTCTTCCATCATCCTCTATTTATACTTGAAGAAATATAGCTGTTGGAGCTCTACTAGCCGTTGCTTAATTGGATATAGCCGTTCCTTGATAATCTCCATTCTATTTTTAGCAAATTGGACCGTTGGAGCTGAATCTGTGCATCCATAAGTCGACTTGTCGAATGAATAAGTCGACTTGTTTCAACCATTTACGTAAAACTTGTAACTCCGCTCTCCAATAAGTCGACTTGTGCTGTATAAGTCGACTTGTCTGCCTCGATAAGTCGACTTGTGTGTTATAAGTCGACTTATCTTAATACATCTTCATATAAGTCGACTTGTACTGTTCTAGTTGACTTGTTATATTCAGACCTTGATGTAAGTCGATTTTTATTACCAAATCCTTTATTATCCTTAAGCTTCATGCCATTTTTACTTAGTTGATAACTCCCAACTTGATTCCTCATTGATTAGACACTTGCTCATCTTGATTTACTCAATCCTTTCATTGAATAATACCTAAAATAATTTCTTAACTATTTCTAGATATTTTATTATTATCAAAACATAAAGGGATTTAATTTGTCAACCCCCATTGGTCCAACAAGGTACTGTATGGTACT
Source organism: Erythroxylum novogranatense (assembly GCA_029891385.1). Taxonomy (NCBI): domain Eukaryota; kingdom Viridiplantae; phylum Streptophyta; class Magnoliopsida; order Malpighiales; family Erythroxylaceae; genus Erythroxylum; species Erythroxylum novogranatense. Next base: position 89,436,943 of record CM057234.1, on the reverse strand, counting down.
AATTCTAATGGTTGCTTATTTTTAGTATAAAAGTTTTAAAAAAACTTATTGTTATCACTGTTTATTGTTTAAGGAAAAATAAAATGGAAAATGGAAACTTGTATATTATGAGTTTAATGTCGAAAAGCATTTTGGAATAGTATCTAAGAAAAATTGAAATTGTGTTTTACAAAATGTTATGTTATTACCAGATTTGATGATGCACGAATAAATTGTGATGGAAAATGTTTTACCATGAGCTTTATAATTGTATGTAATATTGTAATTATATTGTTATGGAAAGTTCAATTTTCTTGTAAACTAATTATACTTACTAAGCTCATTTAGCTTACCTTTATTTTTATGTTTTTAAACAAACCACCCCAGGTATGTGTACAGGTGTTGTAGTAATTGGGACCCTGCCTCAAGATTAGTAGTATTGTTGGGTGCTACTGTGCTTGTGTTATTTTTGCTATGTATGTGATATGTTTTACGTTATTTTGGAAAGAGTTCAAAAGTGTGATCTTGTGAATGTTAGGGGAATTGTAAATATCTTTTTTTAAAATGTTGAGATTTGTATGTTTGTGATTGCTTATAATATAGACTCGAGGTCCCATTCTAGAAGTTGAGATGATATATAAAATATTAGAAGTATTTTAAATTGTGTTATGCAGGTATGTTTTGAAAATTTTAGGAAGGTCAAAATACAATAGTTGTATTGCCCAAATTTTTAATAAAATGATTGAAAAAAGAATGGGTATCCCATTATTTTTTGTGTTTTTAACTTTTGGAGTATAAAAGTTTTTACTAGATGAATGGCTTGGCTATGCGGGAACCTTTCGGTTGAGTTAGGTATCAATTGGATGGCTACTGTCTTCACTCGGGTTCCTAAAGGTAAACTTCGGGATGGGTCCTTTTATTTTCCCCCCTTAATTTTGTTCTAAAAATAGCCCCAAAACCTCAAAACTTCAAAAATCTCACGAGCTAGACAGACACTTGCCACAATCATAGCCTGCATGGTATTTTTCTCCTCTGTCACGATCGTGTATAGGGCCAAAATCATGAAAGAGCCCATGCCATGATCGTGGGAGAGCCATGATTATGGCCAGCCTCCATGCATCCCTTTCTTCTCTTTTCTTTGATTTATTGTTTCCATACAATCACAAACACATCAAACACTTCTTGAAACACAAAATTAAGATTAATTTCTTGCTCTAAACCAATCAAATACTTGAAACACATGCAAACACTATTAAAAACATACTTAAACACCTATAAAAAAACATACTATTTGACCCTGAATGATTTGACAATACATGAGACAAGTATTAAAGTCAAATGATAGTCAAAAAATATTGGAGTTGACTAGTATGGAAATGGACTAAAAATAATTCGATCGAATGGATTTATGAAAGATTAATATTGACCTTGTTTTAAATTATCGTGGAGTAAATTGGAAAAATTTTCGGGTTGAAACATTAAGACATAAACCAAGTAAACCAAGTGTGAGAGAATCAGTCATACTTAAGGATACTTAAAGTAAATTGACCTAACTTATATGTTGATATGTTTAGGTACAACATTTTAATAAGTGGATATGAAACTTCTGCTAAAATTGGATAGATTTTTCTTAAGCCACCTAATTGTTTTGGACAAGAAATAATACATGTACATGTGAATGAGCCTTAAGTTGCAGCTGCCACATACATGAAGTTCTCATTATTTTGGAATAAGAATGCATGCAAACCTTATGCTGCCACGTTTATTAAAGAGTAGATGTGAGGGACAAAAAATTCATTACATGTGAGATCAATTCATGGTATGGACGTGTGTCATTTTGGTGAGACAAAATCAAAACCACTTTTTATATACAAGAGACAAGAATTGCCATGGATGATGTAAGGAGTTAATAGATTAATTAAACAAACATGTTAAGAGCTACCATAATGGACAACTATCGGAAACTAACCTTGCAATGTGTTTGACAACTCTCTTCAACACGTAACTTGTACAAAGATGATGAAAGAGATGCTCCACCGACATTTTACTTCTCCTTTGGACCATAATTGATGATGAATAATTGTTGATGCTCCCTTTATGAATAAATCTTCCAAGTTATTGCCTTTAGGAAATAATTTCTGCTAAGTGCTTAAGCTTCCAACTGAGGACAACATCTTCATCAACGCCAGCTACATGTAGGGAAAACATGGACAGCACGTTACCACTGAAATTTAGTATGTTAAATCACCATTTTCCATCCTTTTTAGCTAGTCACGTGAGTGCTTAAGTTGGGAACATGAATTCCCTTGCTAATTGTGTGAATGTTTGAAATGATTCTTTGGTTAAGTGAAGAGAAAAAGAACATAGTAAATGGAGAGAAAAATAGCATGCATATCCATATCTTATGTATGTTGTTCAATGATTATTAATTGGCAGTATGTAGATACCTTATATGTGGCCCAATGGCTGTTTAATGGCAACATGTATGTTGTACATAGTTAATGGTTCAATGCTAGGAAAAAAACATGTATATACTATGTACGTTATTTAAATGGAAAGAAGACAACATGTATAAATCACGGACGTTGTTCAATGGTTGTTTAATGGTTGAATGAAAAGAAAACAGAATTTTAATCTTACTAAATGCTAAGATTTTGGCTAAGCCCTTTGACATAAAATTTGTAGAATAAGGTGGTAAGTTATGGATGTATACTTGGCAGGTTTTAAGAACTTTTCAGGGTTCTCCCTCATAGATGAGTAAGAAAATAAAGTTTTCTCATCACCGTAGACTTAGGACTAGTAAAGGAAAAGCAACAAACATGTGAGGGTGGTTAATGATAAACGATAAATTGTAAGTGTATCTCTAAATTGATTTTGTAAAGATGGTTTAACCTTGCTATAAAAAGTATGTTTATGAATAATTTCATTAGTGTACTACTTGAATTTAAAAGTCAACCTTCTTGAGGTTTACTTTTGCTTTGATTTACCATTGAATTGAGATTTTCATTTGAATTGAAATTTGGATGCATTTCAAAGCCAATGAGATGCAAACATGTTTTGAGTTGGCATTAAATTGAAATTTGCATATGCTTTAAATTGGCATGGAAATGGATTTTGAATATGATTTTTATTGGTATTGAAATGAGGTGCACTCATGTATTACTTGTGATTTAGCCTATAGTATGCCATTAGTTCTTTATACATATGATTATATCATCAGAGTACGTCCTAACGTTTATGGTGGTATTTGGGGGGCATTTGTCACTAACATAGGTGGTGTTGTGTCTGTCATTATATCTTGTAACTCACCCTCTGAACGTGTGAAGTATATATTATGCTAGCACTATTACAGGTAAGCGATGTAAAACTAGCTCCATAACCACTGATTTATATGTAGTGCTATTATTATTATGGGTAAGCGATGTAGAACTAGCTTCATAACAATTGGTATTTAGAGGTTAACTAGACACAGGTAAGCGATGCAGAACCAGCTCCATGACTTTACACTTAAGGGTAATAGATGGCAAAGAAAATTTGTGATGGGCTATGTATAAGAAAAGAAAGAAATTTCATGAAATATTGATTACCTTCATTGTTTACTTTCCAACAAAAGAGGAACTTGATCTCAGAAAAAAATATGTATGTTTTGTTTTACACGTGCATTGATCTTATCAAAAGAAAAGAATGTGTTTTGTAAGAACAATGGTTATTACTTGAAAAGAAAAGATTTTTTTTTCTTTTATGGAGGTTAATATTTGTATAAATGTTTTTAATGGAAACCAATAACACTAATTCAGCTCGTTTAGCTCACACTCTATTTTTTGTTTTAAAATAAAACTCCCAAGTGTGCGCTTAGGGGCTTTAGTAACAGGGACTCCACCTCACAAATAGTCAACTTTGTCACGTATTGCTATGTAGGATTTTTTTTGCCTTGTACATATTTTTTAGAACTATTACATAGTCTTGAACATGTTTTGGAGTGTACATTTGTGTAAAGAATGGATGTGTATAAAGTTTTTTTTTTAAATGGAATGCATGATTTTGTTTTAGCTTTTCAAAGTTAATTGATGTAATTATTTGAGACTGTATGTAAGTGGATTTGAACTCCATAATTTGGAGTTGAGAAATTGATGTGATAATAAAAGTGTTTTGAAATTTTACAGGGACTTTGAAATTTTTTGGGATGTCAAAATACAATTGTTGTGCTATCAAAGTTTTTAATAAACTGAAAAACAAAACTCCATTATTTACATTTCTTATTGTTGAGTTGAAGTTTTTCCTTAACAAGGGCAATAGGCTTAGCTTTATGGGAACTTTCCAGTCAACTCAGATATCGATTGGAGAGCCACCGTGGAGTATCGAGCATGTCGCCTATCATTATAGGATAGAGGTCTGTCACATCAGGTGCAATAAACCCCTCTTATTAAGTATAACACCTTTAACATCTTCAATATCATCCTGACCATCGCAAAAAGAACTTCTATTACTAATTTCACAGTTTAATTTTTATCTTGTATCTTTCTCATGCTTATACTCTTCAAGCAAAGTTTCCATTTGTTGTTTCATGTTATGACTAACTTTCTTATAAGGCTATGGGTCAGGCCACCTTATCTCGAGCCCAACCTAGGCCTAAGACAAAATTTTTAGGTTGAGCTTAAGACATGCAGTCTAAGCCTAAAGCCTAGCCCAAACTTTTTCTTTTTCAAATTTAAAATTTAGAAAATGATGTCGTTTTATAAAAAAAAAGTCATTTTTCCAAAAAGTTTTAGGTCTGAGTCCAAAATCAGCCCAAAGCCCAAAAATTTTAAAGAAAAAGCCTAAGCCTAGCCCAAAGCTTAGTCAAATCAGGCTAGACTCATTGACTTTAGGTTTGGCCGAGTTGAGCCTAGACTCTTTGCTAAGCCTACTTTCTTACAAGGCTCCATATTATCTTTAATCCCAGCTAAATTATTCTTTAATCTGGTGATTTCTTCATCTTTCAAATGCTTGTTACAATTAAAATAATTAGTATAGTTCATCATTTTAGGAACCAATCTAGCATGAGCTTAAGTTGGATCGTCCAAACTTCTTAAAGCTGCTGAATTATCATGAAAACTTGAACTTTCCTCTATTTATCTATAAAAATAAATGAAGACATATATAAAAAATTAAATAAATAACTTCATATCAAAATAAAGTTGTCTAAAATAATAGAAAAAGTAGATCGATAACAATTTTTAACAATAAGATAATATAGACATACAAGTGAACTTCATGAACTTATAAAAATGATTCCTTAAGAAAATTTGATGCTTAAGCACATTCTATCCCATAAATTCTTATGTTTCTTAACCCAAACATCAAATATATATATTGATTTTTGCACTTTCACAACTATAACGCATTTTGTGTGATTACGTAATTCAAACATGAAGTCGCAACTATAATCTATTTTTGTGTGATTACATAATTTTACTATAAAATCACAATTATATCCCATTTGTGTAACTGCATTATTAAAAAACTCATAAGTATACCTATTTTTATGATTATATGATTCAACCATAAACTCGTAACTATAACTCATTTTGTATTATAAATTATTTTTATTACATAATTCAAACATAAACTCATAATTGTAACTCATTTTGTGTGATTATTTAATTCAACAATAAACTCACATCTCTATCTCAATTTATGTAATCACTTAATTCAACTATAAAGTCATAAATATAACTCATTTTGTGTGATTACGTAATTCAAACATAAGCTCACAACTATAACCTTTTGTATAATTACACGATTCAACCACAAACTTGTAATCGTATCTTACTATTATATTATTACATAATTCAACCATAAACTCACATCTATAACTTAATTTCTGTAATCACATAATTCAACTATAAATTAACTAATCCATTTTATATAATTACAAAATTCAATTTATAATATATACAACCCAATTTAATTTAAAGACCAATATTTCATTCAATATTTTTCAAATTTCAGATAATAACACAAAGTCATAAACAACAATTTAGTATTGAATCCTTAAATTATGGAATCTAGACAACACAAAAGCACATCCAACCAATACACATTATGAAACAATTCACACAACACAAAAGCAGATAGCTCAAGCACACAATTTGATATTTGGTTTTTTGCAACCTTGAAACTTGATTGATCTGCTTGACTAGGACGATGAAGGATGGTAACCGTGCGTGCCATGATGGAGGATGACTGCATGGTGATGGGTTGCAGGGTCGGACGATGGAGAATGATGGTGGGAACACAAGATGCAAGGTGTGACTGCCAAGGGTTGAATGGGTGGAGATGAGTGCTGGCCATGATTGGACAAAGAGAAAGTGAGTCACTGACATAAAAAGAAGAGGAGACAAGCAACAATGGCGATTGGAGGCAATAACTGGACATAACAGAGTTTGATGATTGGATGTTATGGCAAGGTAATGGGAGTTGTGAATAGCAATGACTGGCAAGACATAGTGAGAATTATGCAAAAGAGACAAGAGACTAGGTGGTGGCCATATCACGATTGGTGGGTTAGGGTTTAAAGGTTAGTTTTCTTAGAGTTAATTTTTCTTTTTTGAAATTTAATCCACATTCTTCTCCATTTTCTAATTTAACCAGTACTTAACCCGTATTTTGAATGTCGGCCAATACTAAAGATCGATATGGTACTAATAATTTCAGTATCATTTTTTGGTTGGTACATTATACACCGATCGGTACTGGCTAGTATGGTAAGAAACCCATAATGTAACACCCCACACCCGTAAGACCCGAACCCGATATCGTTGGTGATATCCGAGTCCGTGTCCCACGAGAGTGGCGTAATACATCAGTCGATTTAAAATTCAGTATACATTTTATTTACTTACTGTGTTTGCCATGTGAACGTGGAGTTAATGGATCCCAAAGAATAAGAAACATGCAATCAACTCAATAACAATAATGAAGCTATGCTGGAGTTGCTAAGAAAACCAACTCCTCTCTTGTTAAAGGAGGTAGGGGTCTTGTGTGTTTTCACCGTTAATTTTCTTTCATGGGTCAAGATTAAAGTTTTTTGTATTTCTGCCTCAGTTCTCCATCGTAGTTATGAATACTTCATTTTTCAATTTGAATGTGATTGAGCCAAGTTTACTGTAACATCCCATTACTGTCAGCAAGGGTAAGATGGTAATATCGGATGATCGATCGGTTTATTGTATTCTTGATTGAGTATGCTCTCGACCTCTAATTATAGAGGACTGGTTTATCGTATGCATATATTCATAGGTACATGCATTCATGATTTTTCGGTATTTAATTGTGAATTGAAATTGACTGAAGTGACTGGTTTGTGAACTGATCAAATTGTGAACTGACTGAACTGACTGGAATATGATTAATTGAGAAAATTGAGTTTTTGGGTTCAAATGATTGATTTAATATTGGTTAAGAGTGACTGGTATTTGATAGTGGATTATAGGAAAATTTCTGGAAAATTTAGGAGAAAATGCCCGGACCGGAAATATTTGAGAGATTGACCGATTGACTGTATAGTACTGAAAGAATGGTCCGATGGCAATGGAAAAATTTAGAGTTATACTGTTAAGAAATAAATATGATGAGTTATTGAAATTTAGAGACTGAAATTTGGACTGATTTGGAGACCTATGCCTATAAATAGCTAGGTTTGGAAAAATTGGGATTATTTTCCTAAGGCATTTCGTTTCTTCTTCTCTCCCTCTACGGTGATTCGATTCTTTTTCCAACGGTGAGATCCTTCGATTTCTTCTTATGGCTTCTTCGTTATTGTGTTAGTCTAACATATCTATGGTGATTGGTGAAGGTTAGAGGCTTTGAGATTGTTGGATCGTTGATTTCAAAGGATTTTAGGGTTTACGGTGGTTAAGGATCGATCGACGATTTGGTAAGCTTTTAATGGCATTAATGTTGTTTTAATGGTTTTTATTGCATTTATGACAGTTATTAGGGTTGATCTGAGGTAGTTGAGGGTATTAATGGTGGTTTTAGAGTGAGAAACGATCGGAGAAGATGGCGGAATTCGCCACACGCCGCGGCTTGCGCGCGCGCCAGACGGCGACGAATATTTATTCGTTCGCCGCGGCGAGCGTCATTTATTCATGACGCCGCGGCGTGCTGCCCTCGCCTCACGGCGTGCCAGGACGCGTCGTTCACCGCGGCGAGCGAGCTTTTCTGTGCCGCGGCGAGAGACGCGATGCCGCGGCGAGAGGGACTGTTCCATTGGATTAAAAATTGATTTATTGGGCATAACTTTTGGTGTAGACCTCCGATTGAGGCGATTCCAGATTTGTTATGAACTAGGGAAAGAGGTCTACAATTGAGGATAATTAGAGGATTGGAATTTAATTTAATTGGTATTGAGTTATCGAGATTAGGGTCAATTAGAGTTCATAGTGTGACCTAAATGTCAAATTGAGACTATTGGAGTTTTGATTGGGATTTGTAATTGAGGTTTTGACCCGATATAGGAAATGGCTATAGGGATTGAATTGAGGAAAATTGATGGATTTTATGAATGGATCAAATAATTGTCGACCCATTGAACAAAGAGATATGATTGAGCTTAAAGTACCGAAATTGGGATTTAGCACCGGAAAATCGTGAACATGCATCGTACATCATTTCACTGAGACATATGCATTACTGAACTGTTTAATTGGGCAATTAGTAATGGTTTATATTTTACTGTTATAGAGGCACCGTTGGACCGTCGTTTCACGGATATTGCTGGGACTTCCAGGCAGTAGCTCGGAAGTTACAGGTGAGTAACCTAGTTGGTTTCTCAAATTTCTGATTGCTTACATGCTCAACGTGAATTACGTGCAAAAGTGAATTGAATGATCACTGTATGAATACTGGCATGTAATGTATGGGATTGTATTGTATGATTTTACTGATACTGATAGACTGGGCTTTATAGCCATCATCTTTGAACACCGATCGATACATCGGGCTTTATAGCCATATTGTGGATTTATCGATACACTGGGCTTTATAGCCAAATCTGCATATTTACTAACATCGCATCGCATGCATAATTGCATGATCGATAATGGACGTGCCCTAAGTTGCTATTTTACCGATAAGAGCTTGAGCTCTCATATCGCATCGGCCTAGCCCGGGGGAGAAAATCACGCGCGTCCCCATCGAACACCGATCGAGCACTTGGGCACAATATTGAATAATCGGAAAGAGTCTCATATGCATTATATACATGATCGATTGAATCGCTAAATTGTGCGATGATTCTCGAGCGTGTGATGCCATGATTTATGTATATTGTGATGTGATATCGTGAATGCCAAGCTATCGTAATATTGTTACCGACATCGTATAATCGATATAGACTCATCGTACCTTTGTTATATAATACCGTTAATTGATATTATTGTGTCGTCTTTGTGCATTTAATTTGCGTAATGCATGATTTGAGTGAACCATCGATGATGGTTTCTCACCGAGTTCGCAAACTCACCCAAAATTGCAACCTATTTTTCGGGGTGATAGAGTAGACTCCTAGCTCAAGATATTCCTTCCGCCGTGCGAAGCATTGGCGAGGGACGCGATGGCACATGTGTCACCACCGGGTTAGCTTTTGAGGATGACTTAGGATAGATGCTTGTATCGCTTCCTTTTGGTTTTGTTAGAGACCGATAGACTTGTCTATTCTCGACATTGGATGACTGTGCAGATGATTATTATTTTGGGATTCAAATTTCTCGATTTACTTTGTTGTGATATTTTATGATTTTACTTATTGCGATGCCATGTGGATATTATTGGATAATGTTCGGTAGTGCACCCTTATTGTGGGATACGTGTCGGAGCGACCTTCGGGTTTCCCGATATGTACCCCTATGGTGAGGGGGCGCTACACATAACCTTGGTCATAACTTCAATATTTATTTCCTACATTTATAGGAACAAAGAGTCATTTGGATTTTGATTTGAATAAATTTAATTTAAATAGTAATTTTAAAATAAATTGAATCTAAGTTCTTAGTGTGAATATATCTAATGTTTTAATGAGTCTTAAATTAATAATACAAATATGTAAATATATTCACTTTTATTTATATTTGCTTATGTATTTATTTAGCCAAAAGAGATATTAGAGGACAAAGAAAACTTAATATACCTTCTAATAAAATTCTCTTTCCAAAGCTTCTTTTTTTTCTTTTCAAACTCAATTTCTTCTAAAAATCTAATTGAATTTTAAAAGTATAATTTCTCTTAAAATACTAATTTCCTTTAATAACCAACATTAGAGCTGACATTGAAATTATATTCCTTCTTACTTGAAAAATTTTGGTTGGGTTTGACAAACTCATCAAGATTAAATTCCTCTTCTTACTTAGATTGAAAATCATAAAATTTAGTTGATTCCTTAAATCTATTAAAATTAAATTCTTGCTTGTGTTGAAAATTTGGAATCCTAAATTTATTAGAGCTATTCTTTTGTTTTTGTTACTTTTTCATTTAAAGCCTATTAGTAAATTAGGATCGAGCCTTTTAAATCTCTAGTTTTGAACTTCATTTCTTTTAAATAATAAACATTTAGGTCGTTTTTTCTTTTCCTTAAACAATTTAGCGTTAAAAAATTTTAACCCAACAAATAATAAATTCAATCTTTTATTTCAATAAAACCTTCTTTGTTAATCCAAATTATCAAATCCTTTTCAAAAGTAATTTATTATAGAATTCTTTTATCATTTCAAACAGAATCCTTTACATTGTTTTCTTTAATTCCATTAAAAGTCCATTTTATTTCCTTTCCTTTTCATTTTATTTAAATTAAACTTTCATATATGTCAAATTAGATTTATCCTTCTAAATAAAAAAAGTGTGCTTATATTCAGAGTTGTATGAAAAATTTAGGCATCTTTAGGAATTTTATTTTTTAAGTGCTAGGTATAATCATAAACTCTTTCATATTCATCCATATGTTTTAAATCCATTTCAATTCTTAGTTTTCACTCTTGTCATTTCTTTCTAAGTCTCAGATAAAACCACAACTTCTAAGAATTATATCAGATATTTTATTTTCATTGCTATAGCATGCTTTTCATTTAAATTTACACCTAAGTCTAATTTCCTTTTAACAATCTACAAAATTTTAGACCTAAGTAATCACTTCAGTGGTTAAAATAGAGTCCTAATACATTTCCTATTTTACAATTTCACCTTGAACCCAATTTCTTTAATTAGGACCTTCTTAATTCTTTATCTTAACTTTTTTTACTAAATTTCCATAATAAGGAAGAGTAGCAACATCACTTAATAATTTTATTAGATATTTTTGTCTCATAAATGTTTAGGCAATTAGAGAAATGTTTGCTTTTTTATTTATTTCACCCTCTCAGTTTATCATGTAAGCACCACAATAAATCACAACACCTAATTAATCAACATAAAAGATAACTAGATTAACATTGAATCAATTCAAAATCCCAAAAGAGTTTAGAACATCATCCAATACAAATCTATCATAATCATCATATTCATCGTATACTTTCAAGGAAAAGAATAACAAGATGAAAAGTACATGTCACTTGGAAAGGATCAGGTGTTGGGGTTATGTAAATATAGTTCCCTGGAAAGTAAGTGTAAGTACATATAACTCAATCTTCTTCCAGTTACTTTTTTGTAATGAAAATATTTACTATTAATAAAATAAAAGAGTTTGTTTTTATTTATATGAGCATTATATAACTAGTCATACGGTAAGAAGATTCTTTTGTAAATAATATACATATACATGGTGATGTATAGAAAACATGTATATTATTAGAATCTAAATTAGTTGATTCACAGTTGAATAATCAAGTTAGTTGTTTGATTATGGTTTAGACTGTAGTGTTGCGATTTATCTCCGTGTAAGTAAAGGAGTTTACTTCAAGGAGATGATGAGTTTCATATCATGATAGTAGTTGACTATCGATAATGACACTATTAAATAAATCTAGAATCACGTATATTTTTATAGAATAAAGTAAGCCATTTATTGAATCATAAAATATATACGTTAGCATTCGTTTGTTATGAACCACAATCTTGATAAGTGGTGAACTCCTATATGTTGTAGGAAAATCCCGGGAGGAACATCACATGTTCCAGCAGCGAAAAACAAAAATTTTGTTCCCGGGACCTTCCCAAAAACCCAGGATCCCGGTGTCGATATGAAAACTCAAACCTGAATAGCCAATAGAGACTATCTCTAAAGGTATCCACGCAGAGATCAGAAAACCTAACCGAATCAAACATCTTTGACCCGGGAATAGCTAGAACAGATTAAAGGCTGCTAGACCCTACCTCTGTCCTTGGAGAACTTTAGATTGACGTTGGATCCTTGGAGAAGAGAAGAGAAATCGATGATGGCCTTGAGAAAGAAGAAAAATGAAACACTTTTCATTTTAAGCTTAACACTTAAGCTTTTTCCTTTTTCTTGACCTTAGTCCACCGTCGACTATCTATATATAGCTATCAACTTCTTCTAATCCTCATATATGTGTCTGTAACATTTTAAAGACAACAAAACATAAGGATGGAAGGCTATGCACGTGGATGCCTTAAAGGAATAAACAAATGATGGTTTTTGACTTTTTCAAACCTTAACACTTAAATCATTTGTTCTTCCTTCCAAGCAACCATCGACCGCACATTCATCCACTAAGCCATCTTATATATGTCTTTTAACAATTAAATGACTTAACATAAGATGAAGCCAAGTGTATGTCTTAATAGCCATTCATTAATTAAGTAATAAACTAATGTAACTTTGACTTTTCAAAGCTAATCATCTCGTCTTCCACTTTCCAATGACAACATGGCTTTATTTATATATAATTAATTAATTAATTACTTAATTAATCAATTAATATATAATTGCTAAGGTCGATCCAACTGAATTGACATTGGCCTCATCGGCCCTGTGTCAAACAATTCTAAACCTTTTGAGCAATATCGATGTCGCGATCTCATCGGAACATATCCCAATCTCATCGGGATCCATTTAATCCAGTTGCTCTCCGTAATTGGAACTCAGTCCAATACTATTTTACGGATTCTCTGAAACACTCTTATGCGTGTGACCCTTTAGGTTCCCGGTTATGTTGGCCACTTAGATTAACAATTAATCTGAGCAAGTCATGAGCGGTATCTAGCAACACATCATGACCCCCAATTGATCGGAAAGTAATCGGTTTGATGAATTCATCACGAACCAGATCACGAACCCTTCCATAGACAATTACTGTGCAATTCGTCCTTTCATCATCCTATACCCCACTTGGTTATGAGTATGGCTAATATGTCAACTCTTACTAGACTAAGTCTAGCCTAAGTGAAATCAGTTCCTGTCTAAGGACTCATTACTTTATATGTCCATGAAGACACTCTTCATGACATAGTCTGTTAGAGTAGTGCCCTAAAGGCAATCCCCTTTAGCGCATTTTGTTCATAATCATGTACAGACATTATGAATAAATAAAGCAAAGGCATTTTTCATTTATTTGATATTCATTTTATTATGAATTGATAGTGATCTTTAATCAAATTTATGAAGTCCATGATATATGACATAGCATGAAGGAAATTATGATGTGATCATACTACTGAGATTCCTATCATGTGTAATTATGTCAGTATCTAAATTATCCCTAGTCATAGGATTAACGAGACTGGACATCGTTAATCCGGATAGACTAGCACATGTCAAACTCCTGATTGGATCAGCGGTGGATCTCGTAAAACCGTAAATATTGAGATATTTAGATTTGACATGTGGATGCTTACTAGTGGTAGTAAGTACATTGGATGACCGCCATGAGATCATCACATGGATATACTATTCAAATGTCGGTGATAATCTCATCATAGCAATGGTGCAAGTATCCTTAGACTTGAGGTACTCGAGGATATCTTGAATCTTGATTACGTTTTGACTCCATTCCTTGTTGCCTTTCGAGGTCGCTCATAGGGTGGTGATTGGAGTGCACTTGAGGTATTGAAGGTAATTGAGTAGCCAATAGAGGATTCACCACTTACGTGATAGCGAAGAGATACCCATGGCCTCTTATCGGGATCATTACTTTGAAGTCTCCGCGCCGAAACATACATATGTCATGAAGAGGGTCTTCATGGACATATAAAGTAATGAGTCCTAGGACGAGATCTGATTACACTTGGACTAGATTTGATTTAATCAGTCTAGTAAGAGTTGACACATTGCCCATACTCAAACCAAGTGGGGTATAGCATGGTGAAAGGACTAATTATGCAGTAATTGTCTATGGAAGGGTTCGTGATATGGTTTCATTAGTCAAACCAATTACTTTCCGGTCAATTGGGGGTCATGATGTGTTGCTAGATACCGCTCATGACTTGCTTAGATTAAGTGTTAATCTAAGTGGCCAACATAACCGGGAACCTAATGGGTCACACGCATAAGAGTGACTCGGAGAATCTGTAAAATAGTTTCGGACAGAGATCCGATATCTGGAGAGCAATAGCATTAAATGGATCCCGATGAGATTGGGATATGTCCCGATGAGATCGCGACATCGACATTGCTGAAAAGGGTCTCCGGCGATTTTTCGCCGGCGGGGCCCGACAGGCCGGTAAGACCGACTCCAGTTTGACTGGACCACTTCAGTAATTATATATATTAATTAATTAAGTAAATAATTAATTAATTATATATATATATGTTGATTTCGTGGAACCAAAATGGAGAGGAAGCTTTATTAACTTTGACTTTTCAAAGTAATGATGGTTTAGCAATTTAAGGCATTTATTATGCCTATACGTGGATGCATCCCACTCAAGCCTCTTATATGTGTTTTAAAGTGTTAACATATATATAAGAAGGCTTGAAGAAAAGTGAATGCACGGTTTTGGAATGGGAGAAGATCGAAAATAGCTTAAAGGTTAAGCTTTGAAGATTGTCTTCATCTCCTTCCTCTCATCCTCTCCATTGGCTTCTTCTTCTCCAAGGTTCCACCAAGATCATCTCACTTGCTCTCCAAGGCTAAGGTTAGTGCTAGCACACTATTCTTTAGTCTAGCTATTCCCGGGTCAAAAGAGTTTGTCCCGGTTAGATTTTCCGACCTCTGCGTGGATACCGTTAGAGACGGTCTCCTTTGGTCGTTATGGTTTGATTGTGTATACATACACATGGATCCTGGCTTTCGGGAATGTCCCGGGACTTAAAAATTTTAATTCCGCACCTTGGGCATGTGATGTCCATCCCGGGATTTTCCTACAGTGGTATCAGAGCCACTTGTGTTGTATAAACAGTCAAAATGATAACTAGGTCGGAGTTCCTTTGAGAATTGAGCTGTGTTGCATGCTACTTCTGTGCAATTTCGAATCTGTATAGAATTGGGGTTTTTGAAATTTTCTGCCATAGACTTGCTCATAAGATGTTTCTGAACATGTCTATGAAAGGAAAAATTTTATCGATGCCGATTGATAAGGTTTTGCTAATTTAATTCCCTAAGTTTCGGATGCTGTCTTGTTGAACGTTTCTGAAACAGCTATGCTTGTAAATTCGAGAATAAATTCTAGAAAATCGTTTTCGGATTGGTTTTCACCGACACGTCCCTAAGATGT
This sequence comes from Erythroxylum novogranatense, assembly GCA_029891385.1. Lineage (NCBI taxonomy): Eukaryota > Viridiplantae > Streptophyta > Magnoliopsida > Malpighiales > Erythroxylaceae > Erythroxylum > Erythroxylum novogranatense. The sequence continues at coordinate 89,421,319 of CM057234.1, read as the reverse complement.
TTGTGAATGTCTCTGTGGATGGAAAAATGTTTTCAAGGTGATTTACTATTTATTTCGAATTTCTTGTATGCTGCTGGGAATGTCTGTGCTGAAGAACACAGATTCTGGTTTGGCTAGATTGCTGAGGTTCAATGAGTCTTTGTTGGAAATAAATCCTGAAAAAATTCATGGAGCATGTTGGGAACATGTTTTAACCTCTGTAATTTTCTCAGCAATTATTGAAAATGTTTCAATGATCATTTTGAGCAAAATGCATAGCTTGGCAGTTTTGAGAAACATGCTGGGGCTGTTTTGTTTGGAATGATTGGTTGTGTTATTCTCTTTTCCAATGCCTTGAATCATTTTTATAGTGAGTAAAAATGTGTTATGTTGATGTGGTATGCATGCCAAGATGAGATTCTTGAATTTAGGGTTTCCAATAATTTTTGGATGTCGAATAGGTCACTTTAGAGTCTCGTTAGCTTATTCCGTTATCTTAGTTATTTTGGCCGTCGCAATTTGTGTGACAAGTGCCGAAGTAATTTTGATAACGTGTAACCTACCTAGAGATACTTAGCATGATTATTTGGTGTCCTTGAATTATGTGGAAATCAAAATGATTAATAGTTGATTAATCGGTTTCAAGTTTTTCAAATATAGTTTGACTATATGGCATGCATGATTTGATGAAAAAGTTTCATTAGCACATCAATATAGTGTTTTATATACTTGGTATATTGGTATTGTGAATTGGGACTGCACGAATTGAGAATTAGCCAACTAAAAAGCAAGCCTAGCTCATTCCAATGATCGACTTGCTCCAATGATTGGAGAGCATTCCAATGACTAGGAATTGCTCCAATGACCGAAAGGAGAGCTCCAATGACCGAGATTTGTTCCAATGATCGAAGAAGGGTTCCAATGACTAGAACATGTCCCGATCGATCGAACGTCTGAGAACCCTTCCAATGATTAGAACATGTTCCAATGACCGAACGCACAAGAGTGTAGTCGACTAGAACAAAGGTTCCAATGATCACATGTACCGATCGACCGTAACTTGCTCCAATGACTATAAACACATTCTTTGAGGGATGATGGATGATTTTAGGTATAAGTTCAATATGATTGATACAATGCCCTAAATCAGTCCATATAGTCAAGATGACTATGATCCTTGGATGAGATTAATTTGATGAGACCTAAAATCCCTCAATTTAAATATGAAAACTAACGCCTTCCATTAATATGGCAAGAACCGTAGTTCTTATAGGGTTGGGTTGTTGAGCTAACCTCAAGCTCACTCTATACGGATATGTTCGAACCATGAAAATATGATTTTCGGATTAATGGGTCGGTTTTCCTAGAAGCGTTGATTTGTTGAGCTAACCTCAAGGTCAACGTGGACAGAGGCGAAATTGGGTAGTGTACATCAGTTGTATACGCATCAAGTGTTGATAACCCAATGTATGTGCATACATCAACCGTTGATAAGATCGAGCGATAGTTGCATTCGAGATGCAATTGGTATGACCGATACCTACCGATTGACCTAAGGTGATTTGTTGAGCTAACCTCAAGGTCATTCTTAGCAATGCTCTGATATCGACCCACCAGACATTGTGCCATTTTGTTTCTTGGATTCATGATGAGGGTTATGGATTCTATTGAAACTAGTGGGAGCCATATGTATGTCATTTAAGTCCTTATGATCATACATTTAATTCTATTCTAACTTCCTTTCTCTCTCTATGTTTAGGTTGATTCAAGATGTCGACTAGTGTGAATCTACGCCACTAATGGATACAAACAAATTAATCGACCAAATTTTTTCGATCGGGTCGAAATCGAGAATTGTTCTCAGATCAGAGGATCTTGGATACATCCTTGATTTTCCGCTTCCTGATCCACTTCCTGAAGGAGCTTCTGATGATGATCAGAAGGCATATCGTAAGCATCTCAAAGACAGTGACATAGCTACATGCATTATGCTTGCATCGATGTCACCTGAGCTGCAGAAGCAGCACGAGTCTATGGATGCTCACACGATAGTGTATCATCTACGAGAGTTGTTTGATGAGCAAGCTCGGTCCGAACGGTTCGAGACCTCAAGATTGCTCTTTACAACGAAGATGACTCCTGGTTCATCTGCAGTGCAATATGCATTGAAGATGAATGGCTATATTGAGAGGTTGGCAGTCTTAGGTTTTGTGATGGATTCAGAGTTAAGTATAGACTTGATTCTTGTTGGCTTATCAGATAGTTATTCACAGTTTGTGTTGAACTATCGGATGAACCAAATATCCTCCACAATCCCCGAGTGATCAACATGCTCAAGACAGCAGAACAAGCTGTCAAGCAAGATAGCAAGGCGTTGCTATTGGTGGATTCTTCTTCCTCTGCTTCCAAGAAAAGGAAACAGAAGAAGAAAAAGGCTCAGAAGCCGAAAGGAAGTGCAGCGAAAGGCAAGAAGAAGACCAAAGATATCGCACTAAAAGGTACCGCTTCCATCATGTAAGATCGGTCATCGGAGGCGAATCGCAAAGTCTATCTCGAACAATCGAAGCGGAAGAAGGCATCGATGCCTCGACTTCTTCAGTATGTTTGTTATCGAGGTTAATACTGTTTCTGATCATAACATATGGGTATTAGATACCGGTTGTGGCTCACACATATGCAATGATATCGCAGGGCCTCGAGGACGATGGCGTTTCATAAAGGGAGAAATGGACTGCGTGTTGGCAATGGAGCAAGAGTTCTTTGCATTAGCCGTAGGAACTTATGTTTTGACACTCCCCAGTGGGCTTGTACTTAACTTGGATGATTGTTATTTTGTACCGTGTTAACAAAGAACATATTGTCTGCTTTGTTTAAATAGAGCTGGTTTCCATTTGTCTTTTGGTAACAATGGTTGTTCTATTAGCTCAAATGGAATGCTTTATGGTACTGGTACATTATGCAATGGAATATACATATTAGATATGTCACATCGGTTATGAATGTCAATGACGCTAAAAGACATAAAAGAGATAATTTAAAATCAACTTATTTATGGCATTGTCGCCTTGGCCATATAAATGAGAGACGATTGCTAAGCTCCACAAGAGTGGAAGTTTAGGTCATTCGATTATGAATCATATGACACATGTGAATCTTGTTTATTAGGCAAGATGACTAAGTTACCTTTAAGGGAAAGGGTGAACGAGCGATGGATTATTAGACCTAATACATTCGGATGTATGTGGTCCGATGTCCATCCATGCGTAAATGGTTGTTGTTACTTCATTACCTTCATCGATGATTATTCTCGATATGGGTATCAGATTCGATGAGATACAAATCAAGCGCTTGAAAAGTTCAAACAATTCAGAAATGAAGTAGAAAAACAACTTGGTAAAAGTATCAAAACATTACGATCCGATCGTGGTGGTGAATACTTAGACCAAGAGTTTTTGGATTATCTTAGAGATAATGGGATTTTATCTCAGTGGACCCCTCCTTACACACCACAAAGATAATGGTGTGGCAGAAAGGAGAAATCGAACCTTGTTGGACATGGTACGATCTATGATGGGTTTTGCACAGTTACCAAAATCCTTTTGGGGATATGCACTTGAGACAGCTGTTTACTTGTTAAACAGAGTTCCATCAAAGACAGTTGATGTTACTCCATATGAGATGTGGACTAACAAGAAACCTTATCTTTCTTATTTGAAAGTATGGGGTTGTCCTGCTTATGTGAAGCGGACAAAGTCAGATAAGCTTGAAGCAAAATCTGACAAGTGTTTGTTCGTAGGATATCCTAAAGAAACAAGAGGATATCAATTCTACAATGCTGAGGAACAAAAGGTCTTTGTTTCGATGCATGCTGTCTTTTTAGAGAAAGAGTTTCTTTTACAAGAAGACAGTGGGAGCAAAATTGAGCTTGAAGAAGTTCAAGATGCTCGGACGACGCAGATCAATCGCTCAACTCTGGCCGTGACTCATATGAGATGAGGTAGCAGTTCAACCTTCTACTTCACACGAAATTGTAGGTCAAGTAGGATACGCCTCATTCGAGAGATATGGATTTCGTGAGTGAACGAGAATGACGATTGCTCATAGAGGATGATGAGCCTACCACCTATGAAGAGGTTCGAAGAGTTGAGAATCAAAATGGCTTCGTGCCATGAAATCGAAATGGATTCCATGTATGAAAACCAAGTATGGACTTTGGTTAATGCACCAAGGATAAAACCTATAGGGTGCAAATGGGTTTCAAGAAGAAAAGCGGCATGGATGGTAATGTGATTACCTATAAAGCAAGGCTTGTGGCTAAAGGCTTTCGTCAAAGACAAGGAGTTGACTATGACGAGACCTTGACCAAAGGGCAATGCTTAAATCCATTAGATACTCCTAGCCATTGCCGCCATTATGATTATGAGATATGGCAAATGGATGTGAAGACAGCTTTCCGAATGGAAATCTGGCCGAGGATGTGTACATGACACAACTCGAGGGCTTCATTTCACGATGGCGAAAAGGTATGCAAGCTTGTAAATCCATTTATGGATTGAAGCAAGCATCCAGAGTTGGAATATCCGTTTTGATGAGACAATCAAAGAGTTTGGTTTCACAAAATCCGGATGAACACCGTGTGTACAAGAAGGTGAATGGAACCGCAATCGTATTCCTTGTGTTATATGTAGATGACATATTGTTGCTAGGAAACGATGTCTCAATCTCGCAATCGGTAAAAGTTTGGTTGTCCAAACAATTTGCCATGAAAGACCTTGGAGAAGCAACTTATATCCTTGGGATTAAGATTTATAGAGATAGATCAAGAGGTTGCTTGGTCTTTCACAAATAACGACATAGACAAGGTGCTAAAGAGGTTTAGCATGGAGCAATCCAAGAGAGGGTTTCTTCCCATTACTCATGGGATAACACTCTCGAAGTCTATGTGTCCTCGACACGTGACGAGAGGATGCGTATGAATATGATCCCGTATCGTCTGCAGTAGGATCTATTATGTACGCAATGCTATGTACGAGACCCGATGTATCATATGCTCTAAGTGTTACGAAGCGATACCAATCGGATCCGGTGAGGGTCATCGGTGGTATCAAGAATATCCTTAAGTACTGCGAAGAACTAAGGATGTTTTCTTGATATATGGAGATGGAAATCTCCAGTGAGCGGCATCAGATGCGATTTTCAACTGACAAGGACGACTCAGTCCCAATCAGTTACGTTTTCACACTAAATGGCGGAGCGGTCGGTTGGAAGAGTTCCAAGCAAGAGACGATCGCGATTCAACGATCGAGGCGAGTACATTGCAAAGATCGGATGCAGTGAAAGGAAGCCGTTTGGATCAAGAAGTTCATTATCGAACTTGGTGTGGTTCCTAATGTGATGGACCCATTCGGTTGTATTGTGACAACAATGGAGCTATTGCGCAGCGAAAGAACCAAGGTCTCATCACGATCCAAACACGTATCACCGATACCATTTGATTCGGAGATCATTGCTCGAGGTGATGTCCCGATAGAGAGAATTCCGAGAGCGTAATATTGCCGATCCGCTGACAAAGCCATTGTCACGTAAGAATTTTGATTCTCATGTACTCGCTTATGGTATTAGATACCAAGGCGATTGGCTTTAGGTCAAGTGGGAGGTTGTTAGAGTAAGGCCCTAAAGGCAATCCCTTTAGCGCATTTTGTTCATAATCATGTACGGACATTATGAATAAATAAAGCAAAGGCATTTTCATTTATTTGATATTCATTTTATTATGAATTGATAGTGATCTTTAATCAAATTTATGAAGTCCATGATATATGACATAGCATGAAGGAAATTATGATGTGATCATACCATCGAGATTCCTATCATGTGTAATTATGTCAAGATTCAAATTATCCCTAGTCATAGGATTAACTAGACCGACATCGTTAATCCGGATAGACTAGCACATGTCAAACTCCTCGATTGGATCAAGCAAAGGATCTCGTAAAACCGTAAATATTGAGATATTTAGATTTGACACGTGGATGCTTACTAGTGGTAGTAAGTACATTCGATGACCCGCCATGAGATCATCACATGGATATACTATTCAAATGTCGTGATAATCTCATCATAGCAATGGTGCAAGTATCCTTAGACTCGAGGTACTCAAGGATATCTTGGATACCGATTCTGCATTTTGACTCCATTCCTTGTTGCATTTTCGTAGGTCGCTCATAGGGTGGTGATTGGGTGCAACTTGAGGTATTCAAGGTAATTGAGTAGCCAATAGAGGATTCACCACTTCGTGATAGCGAAGAGATACCCATGGCCTCTTATCGTGATCATTACTTTGAAGTCTCGGCGCCGGAAGATACATATGTCATGAAGAGGGTCTTCATGGACATATAAAGTAATGAGTCCTAGGACGAGATCTGATTACACTTGACTAGATTTGATTTAATCGGCCTAGTAAGAGTTGACACATTGCCCATACTCAAACCAAGTGGGGTATAGCATGGTGAAAGGACTAATTGCGCAGAATTGTCTATGGAAGGGTTCGTGATATGGTTTCATTAGTCAAACCAATTACTTTCCGGTCAATTGGGGTCATGATGTGTTGCTAGATACCGCTTATGACTTGCTTAGATTAAGTGTTAATCTAAGGCCAACATAACCGGAACCTAATGGGTCACACGATAAGAGTGACTCTGAGAATCAGAAATAGTTTCGACGTAGATCCGATATCCGGAGAGCAATAGCATTAAATGGATCCCGATGAGATTGGGATACGTCCCATGAGATCGCGACATCGACATTGCTGAAAAGGGTCTCCGCGATTTTTCGCCACGGCGGGCCCGACAAAGCCATGAAGACCGACTCAGCTTGATCGACCACTTCAGAATTATATATATTAATTAATTAAGTAAATAATTAATTAATTATATATATATATGTTGATTTCGTGGAACCAAAATGGAGAGGAAGCTTTATTAACTTTGACTTTTCAAAGTAATGATGGTTTAGCAATTTAAGGCATTTATTATGCCTATACGTGGATGCATCCCACTCAAGCCTCTTATATGTGTTTTAAAGTGTTAACATATATATAAGAAGGCTTGAAGAAAAGTGAATGCACGGTTTTGGAATGGGAGAAGATCGAAAATAGCTTAAAGGTTAAGCTTTCAAGATTGTCTTCATCTCCTTCCTCTCATCCTCTCCATTGGCTTCTTCTTCCAAGGTTCCACCAAGATCATCTCACTTGCTCTCCAAGGCTAAGGTTAGTGCTAGCACACTATTCTTTAGTTCAGCTATTCCCGGTCAAAAGAGTTTGTCCCTGTTAGATTTTCCGACCTCTGCGTGGATACCGTTAGAGACGGTCTCCTTTGGTCGTTATGGTTTGATTGTGTATACATACACATGGATCCTGGCTTTCGGAATGTCCCGGACTTAAAAATTTTAATTCCGCACTTGGGCATGTGATGTCCATCCCGGATTTTCCTACAAGTCATGCTCGCCGAGACTTAAAGTAATGATCCCGATAAGAGATCAGGTATCTCTTCTCGCTATCACGTAAGCGATGAACTTTATTGGCTACTCAATTACCTTCAATACCTCAAGTTCGCACTCCAAGCACCACCCTATGAGTAACCTCTGAAAGGCAATAAGGAATGGAGTCAGCATGTGATCAAGATTCAAGATATCCTCGAGTACCTCAAGTCTAAGGATACTTGCACCATTGCTATGATGAGATTATCACCGACATTAAATCCACGTGATGATCTCATGGCAGTCATCCAATGAACTTACTACCACTAGTAAGCATCCATATGTCAACTCTAAATATCTCATATTTACAGCTTCGAGATCCACCGCTGATCCAATCAAGGAGTATGACATATGTTAGTCCGTCCGGATTAATGATGTCCGCCTCATTAATCCTATGACTAGGAAAATTTAGATATCGACATAATTGCACATGATAGGAATCTCGTGATTATGATCACATCATAATTTCCTTCATGCTATGTCATATATCATGGACTTCATTAATTTGATTAAAGATCAATATCAATTCATAATGAACATCAAATAAATGAAACATGCCTTTCTTTATTTATTCATAAAGTCTGCATACGACTATGAACAAAAAGCGCTAAAGGGATTGCCTTTGTGGCACTACTCTAACAATCTCCCACTGACCTAAAGCCAATCGCCTGGTATCTAATACCATAAGCGAGTACATGAGAATCAAAATTCTTCCGTGACAATGGCTTCACAACGGATCAAGAACACTTTGCTTCTGGAATTCTTCTATCGTGACATCATCTCGACGGATGATTTCAATCGATGGAATCGCGGAGTACGTGGTCCGATCAATGATGAGACCTTGATTCTTTCCCTCAAGACTAGCCCCATTGTATCACAATACAATCCTATGGGCTCATCACGCCTAGGAACCACATCAAGTTTAGTAATGAACTTCGATCCAAATCGCTTCTCTCGCAAGATCTCATGCGGTAAAGTACTCGCCTCGGTTGTTGAATCGGCATTGTCTCCGTCTGAACTCTTCCAATCGACCGCCCATTGCTTAGCGGAAAACATAACCGACCGATCCGAGTCATCCTTGTCGATTGGAAATCGCATCCAGATGTTCGCCACTGAGATTTCCATCTCCATATATCAAGAAAACATCCTTAGTCCTTCGCAAGTACTTGAGGATATTCTCGACACCACCCAAGAATTCCTCACCAGATCCGATTGGTATCCGCCGTGACACTCGTGAGCATACGATACATCGGGCCTCGACATAACATAGCATACATGATCGATCCTATCGCAGATGCATACGGATCCGATCCATGCGAATCCTCTCATCTTGTGTCTTAGACATAGATTTCGAGAGTGTTATCCCATTAGTAATGGAAGAAACCCTCTCGATTGCTCCATGCTAAACCTCTTTAGCATCTTGTCTATGTATCGATGATTGTGAAAGACCAAGCAACCTCTTCGATCTATCTCTATGATCTTTATCCTAAGGATATAAGTTGCTTCACCAAGGTCTTTCATCGCAAATTGCTTGACAACCAAATTTTAACTGATTGCATCAATGAGACATCGCTTCGAGTAACAAGATGTCATCTACATACAACACAAGGAAAACGATTGCATTCCCATTAACCTTCTTGTACACAAGTTGTTCATCCGGATTTTGTGAGAAACCAAACTCTTTGATTGACTCATCAAAACGGATGTTCCAACTCCCGATGCTTGCTTCAATCCATAGATGGATTTTGCTTGCATACCTTTTCGCCATCATCGAAGTGAAGCCCTCCGTTGTGTCATGTACACATCCTCGCCGATTTCCGCTAATGAAAGTCGCCTTCACATCCATTTGCCATATCTCATAATCATATCGAGCGCAATGGCTAGGAGTATCCGAATGGATTTGAGCATTGCTACGGGTCAAGGTCTCGCCATAGTCAACTCCTTGTCTTCGACGAAATCCTTTCGACCACAAGCCTTGCTTTGTAAGTAATCACATTACCATCTATGTCGGTTTTCTTCTTGAAAACCCATTTGCACCCTATAGATTTTATCCTTCAGTGCATCAACCAAAGTCCATACTGGTTTATGTACATGGAATCCATTTCGCTTTCATGGCACAAAGCCATTTTTCGACTCAACTTTTCGTAACCTCTTCATAGGTAGTGTGCTCATCATCTTCTATGAGCAATACGTCATTCTGCTCACTTACGAAATCCATATCTCTCGAGAACAAGGCGATCCTACTTGACCTAAGAACTTCGTGTGTCACGAAGGTTGAACACATTTCATCCGAATGAGTGACAGCCTCAAAGTTCAGCAATGATCCGTGTTTGTTTGAGCATCTTGAACTTCTTCAAGTTCGACTTTGTTCTAATCGCCTTCTCGAGAAGAAACTCTTTCTAAGAAGACAAAGATGCTTGAAACAAACACCTTTGTTCCTCAAAGAAGGTAGAATTGATATCCCATGGTCTCTTTAGAATATCCTACAAACAAACACTTATCGACTTTGCTTCAAGCTTATCTCGATCAATCCGCTTCACGAAGGTGACAACCCCATACTTTCAGATAAGAAAGATAAGGTTTTCTCGTTAGTCCACATCTCATATGGAGTAACATTAATCGCCTTAGAGGGAACTCGCTTAACAAGTAAACAAATGCCTCTAGTGCATACCTCCAAAACGATTTTGGTAACTTTCATAAACCCATCATTGATCGTATCACGTCCAACAAGGTTCGATTTCTCCTTTCACCACACCATCAGGTTGTGGTGTGTAAGGAGGAGTCCATCGAGATAATATCCCATTATCTCTCGAGATAATCCTCAAACCGCTGGTCTAAGTATTCTCCACCACGATCGGATCGTAATGCTCGATACTTTTACCAAGTGGTTTTCTACTTCATTTCGAATTGTTTGAACTTTTCAACGCTTCAGATTTGTATCTCATCGATACAAGTACCCATATCGAGAATAATCATCGATAAAGGTAATGAAGTAACGACAACCACTTCGCATGGATGGACATCGGACCGCATACATCCGAATGTATTAGGTCTAATACTCCAATCGCCGCTCACCCTTTCCTCAAGGGTAACTTAGTCATCTTGCCTAATAAACAAGATTCGCATGTGTCATATGATTCATAATCAAATGACCCTAAACCGCCACTCTTATGGAGTTTAGCGATGCGTGTCTCATTTATATGGCCTGTCAAAATGTCATAAGTAAGTTGACTTTAGATTATCTCTTTATACCGCTTGGTGTCATTGACATTTAAAATTGATTAGACATATCTAATATGTAAATACCATTGCACAATGTACCAGTTCCATAAAGCATTCCATTAGAATTGATAGAACAACCATTGCTATTAAAATTCATATGGAATCAAAATTTATTCGCATAAGAAATGCATAATATATTCTTTGTCAAAACGGGTACAAAATAACAATCATCCAATTCCAAAGACAAGCCCAAGAGGGAGATACAAAACATAGGTTCCTACGGCTAATGCAAAGAACTCTTGCTCCATTTCCAACACGTAGGTCTACTTCTCCCTTCATGAGTTGCCATCGTCCCTCGAGGCCCCGTGATATCATTACATATGTGTGAGCCACAACCAGATCAAATACCCAAATGTTGTGATCAAGAATAAAGATTAACTTCAATGACATACAAACTCAAGTAGTCGAGGCATCCGATGCCTTCTTTCGCTTCAACGACTCCAGATGGATTTTCGGTTTAGCCCAGGACCGCCTGGCACAATGGAAGCAAAAACCTTTTGGGGTAGATTCTTTGGTTTTCTTTTGGCTGCACTTCCTACTTTCTAATCTCTATCAGAAACATCAACAACAAGTGGATCAGGAAGTGGAACATCTAGGACAAGGTCCGGTTCCTCAAATCTGAGAACAATTCTCAGATTTTTCAGCCTATCGAGAAAATTAAGTCCAAAAGAGTGAGCGTAAAATCACACTGAAAAACGTCATTTTCAAACAACCTACACGGATAGAGAGGAAGAATGTTAGAATAGGAATAGCTGCATAATCATAAGGACTTGAATGATATGCAAAAAGAGCTCCCACTAGTTTCATAGAATCCATAACCCTCATTACTTAATCCAAAGAAACAAAGTGACATAATGTCTGAGTGGGTTGATATCCGATATTACTAAGAATGACCTGGGTTTACCCAACAAGTCACAACTTAGGTCAATCGGTAGGTATCGAACATACCAATTGTATCATCGATAACCGACATTGAGAATGACCTGGGTTTACCCAACAAGCCACCTTATGTCTCGGAGGTATCGATATACCAATTACATCTTAGACACAACTATCGATCGCTGCTATCAACTTGTTGATGTATGCACTTACATTGGGTATCAACTCTTTGATGCGCATACATCTCATGTATGCTACCCAATTTCGCCTCATCCACGCTGACCTTGAGTTTACTCAACAAACTAACGCCCAAAGGAAAACCAACCCATTAATCGAAAATCATATTTTCATGGTTCGAACATATCCAGATAGAGTGAGCTTGGGTTTACCCAACAACCCATCCCTATAAGAACTCTGGTTCTTACCATATTAATGGAAGGCGTTAGTTTTCATATACCGAGGAGGATTTAGAAACTCTAGACTCAAGTCAAGGATCATAGTCACTAGACTATATGGCATGATTTAGGTTTCATCAATCAAATTGAATCAATCCTTATAATCATCCATCATCCAACCTGAGCATGTCACAAGTCGACTTTCATCGAATGCAAGTCACCTTATGCTTCTGCCCACACACAAGTTGACTTGTATGAAACAAGTCGCCTTATGGCACCTGCCCATGTACAAGTCGCCTTGTAATGTGCTACAAGTCGACTTATACTAAGACCTTGAACAAGTCGACTTATTCCATACACAAGTCGCCTTATCCAAGGAAATTTGCTAAAATCTCTAATCGGCTAATTCCTCAATCCATGCAATTCCAATTCACAATACCATCATATCTAGGGTAATATCTGTAAATTGATGTATCAATGAACAATTCATTGATCCATGAATGCCTTATATGGATAAACCATACATGAAAAGCTTAAAATGAGTCAAAACTCATAAATATCCAAACAATTTAAGAACACCCAAATTCTCACCCTAAGCATCTCTAGCTAGTCTATACTTTCTCAAAATTACTTCGGCACAAGCCACAAAATTTATGACGGCCAAAACAAACAAGATAATGATATATACTAACGAGACACTAATGTGACCTTTTAGGCATCCGAAAATTCTCGGAAAAGCAACTTCAAGCAATTCAGTTTGAAAATCATACCACATCAAGATAACACATTTTTAATCACATTAAAAATGGTGCAAGGCATTGGAACTGAAAAAACACACTCAATCAAGCCAAGCAAAACAGTCTCAACAATTTCCACAAAACTGTCCAGTTCTGTACATTGCTCGAAATGATCAATGAAAAAATTTCAATAAATTCTGAGAAAATTACATAGGTTACTAAATGTTCAGAAAATGCTACCTGAAGTTTTTCAGGATTTTAGGCCATCAAAAACTCAGTCAACCAAAATAACAAAACCGATTGAAAAACTGTGTTCATCAGCACAGCAATTCCCAACAGCATAGAATAAATTCGTGAATAAATATCCAATCACCTTGAAATCCAATTTCCATGCTCATAGACATTCACCAACATCTTATAGATATGTAGGTGAAGGAAAATCCAGAAAACGATTTTTCTAGAATTGATTCTCGATTTTATACTACTGCCTGTCCACAGAGTGTTTCACAAAACAGCATCTGGAACCTTAGGGAATTAATTAGCAAAACTATATCAAATCAAATCAATAAATTCTGAAAATTCATATACATATTCTCTAACATGTTATGAACAATCCTGGGCAGAAAAATTTCGAAAAACCTATCTCTATAGCAATTCGAAATCTGAACAGAATGCATTCTACAACATCACAAGCAATGAGGGTTTGTGATCTAGCTTCAGTTAAAGCTTCATACACGACACCAGACGCTCTGATACCACTGTAGGAAAATCCCAGGAACAACATCACATGTTCCAGCAGCGGAAAACAAAAATTTTGTTCCCGGGACCTTTCCGAAAACCAAGGATCCCGGTGTCGGTATGAAAACTCAAACCTGAATAGCCAATAGAGACTATCTCTAAAGGTATCCACGCAGAAATCAGAAAACCTAACCGAATCAAACACCTTTGACCCGGGAATAGCTAGAACAGATTAAAGGCTGCTAGACCCTACCTCTGTCCTTGGAGAACTTCAGATTGACGTTGGATCCTTGGAGAAGAGAAGAGAAATCGATGATGGCCTTGAGAAAGAAGAAAAATGAAACACTTTTCATTTTAAGCTTAACACTTAAGCTTTTTCCTTTTTCTTGATCTTAGTCCACCGTCGACTATCTATATATAGCTATCAACTTCTTCTAATCCTCATATATGTGTCTGTAACATTTTAAAGACAACAAAACATAAGGATGGAAGGCTATGCACGTGGATGCCTTAAAGGAATAAACAAATGATGGTTTTTGACTTTTTCAAACCTTAACACTTAAATCATTTGTTCTTCCTTCCAAGCAACCATCGACCGCACATTCATCCACTAAGCCATCTTATATATGTCTTTTAACAATTAAATGACTTAACATAAGATGAAGCCAAGTGTATGTCTTAATAGCCATTCATTAATTAAGTAACAAACTAATGTAACTTTGACTTTTCAAAGCTAATCATCTCTTCTTCCACTTTCCAACGACAACATGGCTTTATTTATATATATATAATTAATTAATTAATTAATTAATCAATTAATATATAATTGCTAAGGTCCAGTCCAACTGGGGTGGTCCTCATGGCCTCTCGGGCCCCGGTCTTCAAACTTGACTCCTAAACCTTTCTGAGCAATATCGATGTCGCGATCTCATCGGAACATATCCCAATCTCATCGGGATCCATTTAATCCAGTTGCTCTCCATAATTGGAACTCAGTCCAATACTATTTTACGGATTCTCTGAAACACTCTTATGCGTGTGACCCTTTAGGTTCCCGGTTATGTTGGCCACTTAGATTAACAATTAATCTGAGCAAGTCATGAGCGGTATCTAGCAACACATCATGACCCCCAATTGACCGGAAAGTAATCGGTTTGATGAATTCATCACGAACCAGATCACGAACCCTTCCATAGACAATTACTGTGCAATTCGTCCTTTCATCATCCTATACCCCACTTGGTTATGAGTATGGCTAATATGTCAACTCTTACTAGACTAAGTCTAGCCCAAGTGAAATCAGTTCCTGTCTAAGGACTCATTACTTTATATGTCCATGAAGACACTCTTCATGACATAGTCATGCTCTGGCCAGAGACTTAAAGTAATGATCCTGACAAGAGGTTGTGGTATCTCTTCCGCTATCACAGGCGATGAATCCTTTATTGGCTACTCAATTACCTTGAATACCTCAAGTCGCACCCAAGCACCACCCTATGAGTAACCTCCGAAAGGCAACAAGGAATGGAGTCAAAACAGGATCAAGATTCAAGATATCCTCGAGTACCTCAAGTCTAAGG
The DNA here is from genome assembly GCA_029891385.1 of Erythroxylum novogranatense. NCBI lineage: Eukaryota > Viridiplantae > Streptophyta > Magnoliopsida > Malpighiales > Erythroxylaceae > Erythroxylum > Erythroxylum novogranatense. The sequence continues at coordinate 89,406,193 of CM057234.1, read as the reverse complement.
ATACTTGCACCATTGCTATAATGAGATTATCACCGACATTAAATCCATGTGATGATCTCATGGCAGTCATCCAATGAACTTACTACCACTAGTAAGCATCCATATGTCAACTCTAAATATCTCATATTTACAGTTTCGAGATCCACCGCTGATCCAATCAAGAAGTATGACATATGCTAGTCCGTCCGGATTAATGATGTCCATCTCATTAATCCTATGACTAGGAAAATTTAGATCTTGACATAATTGCACATGATAGGAATCTCAGGATTATGATCACATCATAATTTCCTTCATGCTATGTCATATATCATGGACTTCATTAATTTGATTAAAGATCAATATCAATTCATAATGAACATCAAATAAATGAAACATGCCTTTCTTTATTTATTCATAAAGTCTGTACATGACTATGAACAAAAAGCGCTAAAGGGGATTGCCTTTAGGGCACTACTCTAACATATGTTTCATTATAATTTTTGATATGATCATAATGGATTTTTAGAGTATCAATCTAGTGTCTGCATGTTGGAATTACTAATTGAAACATGTATCAGGGAATATTCACTCAAATAAAGAGTTTATATTGTCATCATTACTTCTAGATATTTTATGAAGATTGGTGATTAAACTGGCACCAGTTGTTTGATGGACTAGCTACCCATTAAGTCTTAACACCAAAATGAGATCTTGTGTGTTAATTACCATATAGAGTAAAACGGGTGATCTAGAAGGAAAAACTAATTAAGAGCAAAACGATAATTTTACCTTTTATTGTGCAGATGACTATAATATGGTTCATAATAAAGTTTGCAACTAGACATCTAATTTGAAACACATGTTCTCATAATATTCATTAATTTAAGAGTTCAGCTAATTGTCTTTAATGGAATGACATTTGGTGGATAAGTTGGAATTAATTATAATGAGATTAAATTAATTCTGAGCTTATTGGAGCTTGAATTAGATAAGTTCAATTAGATTCCCCACTTGAAGTTTAGAAAAGGTTATCAAGCAAAGTAAGAAATATAAATAGAGGTTATGGGAAAGAAAATAAAAAAGGAAAGGACCGAATTAGATTAGGAATAATTTAATTAAGAGTTAATTGAATTGGGTTTTAAGCCTATGATTAAATATTAGGCTTACTCTAATTAAGTGTTAATTAGAAGCCCAAAGTGAACATTTAATATTGGGCTAGATTTTGGTTTGATTTAATTAATTAAATTAATTAGATTAAAACAAATTTTGTAACGACAAAAAAAGGAGGGCAAAAATCGAAACTACATGATGTAGTTTTTTGTTTTTATGTAGCTAAAATTTATGGCTGAGCATTTATCATTGAATTGCTAAATATAAGGTGAGTTTTTATCATGCTTCATCATCATTAAATGGTTTAATGGTGTCTTCATTATATGGTTTAATGATCTTATCATTAAATGGTTTAGTGGTTGTCATTTAATGTTGGCATGTAGAAAAACTTGTAAACCTTTTAGCATTCTTTTGATTAAAGAATGAAGTAATGCATTCGATGTTCTCTCTCCTTTCTTTCACTTGTTAACTGAAAATGAGTGTCTTGCTTTTGGTTTTTTGTCTTTTCATCTAGCTGTACTAAACAAATGAGAAGGTCTTATTTATTGTTTTGTCCTTCATTTTGATTAAGTGAAAGAAGTGATGGTTTTGTTGTAATCATCTTCTACTTCTTCCTTTATTAAAATTGGAAATGAGAAGAGTCTCTCATTTTCTTTCTTTTAACTAAGGAAAGCCTCTTTAATATTTCTTCCCCTTTCCCACTAAGGCATCTTACTAACCAAGTTGTCCAAGGAGAACAAGTGGTAGATCGGATTGGTTGAGGATACAATAGCGAGGAGAGGATAGTACAGCGAGGAGTTAAAGCTGTAGCAAAGGAGTTGGTAAAAATTGGATCTTATTCTTGTGCTATTTGTTTTTATAATACCGTATCATGCATAGATTAAACATGTTGATTTGGTTATTATGCTTTCGTTGTGTTTTGATTTCGGAAAAGTTTTTGAAATATACCGTTTATCCAAATCTAGTATGCTTTTGTTGTTGGACCCTGAACTTTTCTTGGAATTTAGAAATATGAAATGAGAAATTTTGGCTATTATTCATGTGTAAAGAATAGAAGAATTCTTGAATTTGAAATGAAGTAGAAAAGATAGTTATGTGCAAGATGGGTTATATGTGAAATATTGGAAGTTATAAGTTGAAACATGATCATTGAGTATGCTTCGGTGTTTTAGCCATAACTTTTTCTCTAGTTATCTGAATCAGATGATTCTTAATTTGGATTAAACTAGAGAGATAAGGCTACAAATTTTTTGTTGAAATTGAGTTCTAATTCAGTCTCTAAGAAAGTCAATTTTCTGGTGGAAATTGAGCATAGCATATAGTTTCGGCATAAGAACAGTTTAGAAATGTTTGGGTATAACTTTCAGAGTACTAAACTGAATTGAATGGTTTTAGTGTCATTAGAAAATTAAGACAATGAGGAATATTTTTTTAGAAGGAAGTACAAGCAAATTCCTTCAATTGCATGATTAAAAAAAAGGTGTTGATTTTAAGGAGTTAACCATGATTTAAATGAATTTTGAGGTCTTAATAGAGTATTTTGTGGAATTAATTAGCATGTTAATGAGAGTTTATTAGCATGTTAATGTGAGTAAGACCTTATGGCATGGGCTTAAATTGAATTAAGGTGGTAACTTATGCATGAGGGAAAAATTGAAAGACCACTTAAGCATTTAAGTTCCTAGGCTTTTAAGTAAGGGCAATATGGACTTTTTAGCATCATTAGTGGTATAAAAGGCAAGACAAAGGAGTGGTCTTCTCATTTGAAGAGAGGGAAACGAAATTGAAAGGAGAGAGGAGAGAGAGAGAGTCGTAGAAAGAGGGAAAGAAGGAGAAAAAGAATAGCAAGCTAGGGTTCTACTATTCTAAGCCTTCAAAAGTGGTTTTCAAGTTGTTCATGGAGGAAAAAGGAAGAAGAGGAAGAGAGCTCTCATTCAAGCCATCAAACTCTTCATTTAGAGAAGATTCAAGGTAAGAATGGATTTTGATTTGTTGGGTTTTTAGAGATATTTTGGTTCTTATGGCTTAAGAATGGTATGGGTTTAAGTTTTATAAGATCAATTTTAGTGAATATGTCTTATGGGTTTGTCAATTGGAATGCCTATTGATTTGGAAATTATGGTTTATGTTAAAGGAGATTAAGAGAGGCAAGAGGAATCAAGATCAAGGGGAGGCAATTTGTGTCAATTTTCAAGCAAGGAATTAAGGTGGGTACATGTTTATAATAGAGTAAATAAGCCACTTTTGTTTTCTTTAAATCAAGAAAATTTAATGATTTAAATTGCATCATAATTGTTGCATAAATGGTGCCTTGGATGAATTGAGAAATTTCTACATGTTGAAATGTGAATTGTGTGATATTTTATGAAAGTGCTTTTCGTTTGAAAAGAACACGCGTTCATACAATCATGATTTCAAGAATGATTTTTTTATATGAAAAGCAAATTTCCAAGAAATGTGCCATTTTGGGCAAAAAGTTTGCAAGTCCATGAAACATGAGTTACATGGGTTTCATGTTTATGATTGAGTAATGAGCCACTAAGGTTTCTTTTTCGAAATTAAGAAATAAAGGTTTGTTTTTGAAGTAATAAAATAAAATGATTTTAAAGTACTCATAATTGTTGCATTCATTGCTTTTGATTTGAGAAATTGCTACAATTGTTGCATTTATTGATTTTGAATGATTTGTGATAGTTTCACATGTTTTGGTGTATGAATTTTGATGATGAATTGAGAAATGATGATGAAATTGCATACGGAATGTTTCATGCTCATGGAAGACAAGTTTTCAAAATGTGCCATTTGGGAAATTGGTTTTCAAGTTCATAGATTACATGTTATGTGGGTTTGGTAGTCCATGTTGGACCCCGAACTTTCCTTGGAAGCTAGAACTATTAAGTGAGGAATTTTTGCCGAATCTTCATGTGTATAGAAAAGGAGAATCCTTGAAATTTGAAAGGAATAGAAAAGATGGCTTAGATACAAGATGAGTTATATGTGAAATTTTGGAAGTTAAAAGTTGGAGAGTGCAGTTGAAAAATGTTCTTTGAGCATGCTATGATGTTTTGGCCATAACTTGATGTCTAGTTAGCCAAATAAGATAATTATTAATTTGGTTTAAAATAGAGAAATAGGGCTACAAATGTTATGAAGGATTCGAATTTCAATTTAGTCTTTAAGAATGTCAATTTTTGGATGGAAGTAAAGTACAGGAAATTGTGTTAACGTAAGAACAGTCCGAAATGTTTAGAGTATAACTTTTGGTGTAGTGATCCAAATTAAATGCTTTTGGTGGCGTTATGAAATTAAGACAATGAGGAACATTTTTCTAGAAGGAAGTTTTAGCAAATTCCTTCAAGTTGATGATTTGAAAAATGTCCTAAGTTAAGCATGATTTGATGAATTTTGAGGCTTTGTTATGTTTTATGATTTTAAGGACCTAATTAACATGTTAATGTGATTAATTAGCATGTAAATTTGAGTAAGAGCATATGAGATATATTGATTGGATTGAATTAAATTAAAGTGTTTAAATTAAAGTGTTAGAAATGTAAGAGGGCAAACTTGGAAAAGTGCTTAGGTGTTTTAAGTTGGAAGGCTAACATGGAGGGGCATAAGGGTCCTTTACCATTCATTTAATGGCATGGCATGTGGGTTAGTATATAAGGGAGAGTGACCCACGAAAATGAGAGGGAAAGACCAAATAAAAGAGAGAAATGAGAGAGAGGGTCGGTGGAGAGGAAGGAGAAAGAAGGAAGAAGAGCTTGGGTTTGATTTTTTCAAGGTCCTCAAGGGTGATTTTTCAAGTTGTTCATGAAGGAAAAAGTGGAGGAGCTTGAGAGCTTCCTAAAGAATCCAGAAATGTCAATTTTGGGTGAAGATATAGGTAAGAGTGTTTTTGATTTATTGAGTTTTTGAAAGGGTTATGGTTTAGATAGTCTAAGAATGATATGGGTTTGTGTTTTATAAGTTGAATTTTGGTGATTATATGTTATGGGTTTGTCAATTTGAATCACCATTGATTTGGGGATTTGTGAATATTGATGAAGGACATGAAGGTAAGCTAGAGAGGGAAGAGGAGCAAGAGGGGAAGCATGTTGAACAAGTTTATAAGCAAGGATTTAAGGTGGGTATCTTGTTTATAACAGAATTTAAGAGCCATAAATGTTTCCTTTTAAAGCCATTGAAGAAAATGATTTCAAATTGCTTGATATTTGTTGCATTATTGCTGTGAATGCATTGTAAAATTGCTACATGCTAATATGTGAAATTTGTGAAGATTTATGAAAAATATTTCTTTTGAAAAGATTGCAAGATTATGATTTTATGTTTTCGAACATGGTTTTCGGAATATATCAAGTACATGGAATCAAGTTTTTCAAAAAATGCCATTTGTGGCAATAAGCTTTGAATTACATGTTATGTGGGTTTTGGTAGTCCATCCAAGAACCGTCATGTGCACGTTGACCCAAGAATAGACTTATCCCGCCTGCCCGTTAGTGGCACGGAGCTCCTTCAAGGACTCTCCAAGTTTACGACTACACAAGGCCATTATATGGAACTATGTAATTCGTCATGTTTATGGATCTACCTAAACCATTTATGTGCTTATGTGATCATGATTTGTGAATAAGTTGATGCATTCATGCTTTGTGATTTATGAATTTGAATACATGATAAAAATTTGAGAAACAAATGTTTTATGGATTTTAACAAGAATTTTTTTATGATTAAGAACTTTTGAAAGATTTTGCTTGTTATTTCGTTATAAGCATGTTACCCACGGGCTTTTAAAGCTCACCCCCACTCTCTTTCCCCAATTCAGGTGTTGACCAAGAAACAGAGAGAGAACCAAGGCATTGTTTTGGTCTTTGTATGTTTTGTATTGATTTGGAATAATTGATGTAAATACAAAGCTGTAATTGCAATTTGAGTAATTGAATGATGTAATTCTTGATTTTGTGAAATATTGTAACATGGCCTAGAAACGTTATTGGAGCTTGTAAACTCTTATGTATGATGTCAATGGAATATGGAATTGTGTATGGATATGAATTATGGAATTGTGTATGATGATAATGAAATGTGAAATTGTGTATGGATGATTGTTACTGTTGAATGCGAAATTGGGTATGGATCAAAGTGGAGTTAAAATATGGATTAATTGAGGATGAGGTTAAATGGAATTAAGTACATTTGAAGAAGCGATCCATGTGAGTTAATGAACTTTGCATATGAATTAATATATATAGGTGAGGCAACATGCACAAGAAAGGTAGGAATGTTATGATGATAATCATGAGATGTTTTGAATAAAGTGAAGTGATGATTTGATGAACTTCTATTGGTAGTTGAAATTAAGTATGCTTAAAGAAGTAATCCAACTGAATTGAGGGACTTTGAATATGAGTTGCCATTACTTATAATTGAAATGTTATGGAAAAGAATGATTAGTATTTGAATGGGTAGGAATGATGGTGTATTAGCTAAGGAAGTGAAATTGGGACAAAGTTCAAGTCTTTCATAAGGGTAAGATTTGTGTTCAGGATTCAAGGGAAATTCTGTAATAATTGAAATAGAATTGGTCAAAGTTATCTACATAGAAGTGGTAGATGATCCTTTTAGCTTTCCGACGCTATAAAGTTTGTAATTCTTGGATGTCGGAGTCAAGAAATATGATTGATACAAGTTATGATGTTGCATAGGATTTGTGTTTGAGATAGCTATGGAAATTGATGAGAATTTGTGGTTTTAATGGACCAAATGGATCAAGAATTGAGAGTTTGATGAGATGAATTTGGTGTTTGAGTTGTTATGAAGTGAATTTGTACTAGAAGAGTTGAATTTAAAAAGATATTGATTGAATATGATGTTAGTTTGGATGTAAAAAGCTTTGGTGAAGCTTGGAAGGGGTTTTGGGTCACGCATGTCCGTTAAACGGTCCGTTAAATAGGCATGGATATCCGTTTAACGGACCATCTGGGGCGAAAAGGACCCTCAGCCCAATGCATGTCTGTTAAATGGACATGGATGTCCATTTAACGGACATTCTCGGATGAAAATTGAGTTCTTAACCCGTACGTGTCCGTTAAACAGACATGCATGTCCGTTTAACGGACAGCCACGGGTCAGCTTGGGGAAATGGTGATTTTAGACCATTTTAGAGGCTGAATCAGGTTTTGTGGTCTTCATAAAAATTTTAGATCTCGAAGTATTCTTTCTAATGGTGTAAGAAAGAAATCAATCCAACATTTGTGGTGAAAGTTATGACAATCTCTCCAAGACATGTTACTGCATGATTGAGGTTATAAAGATGTTAGATTCTTTCGGTCATAACTCCCTCATCCGACCTCCGAATGAAGTGATTCTTAAGGCGATAGATTTATAAGACATGTATTTATCTCTCCATGAAATTTAGTGTCTTTTATATTTGAGATTAAAAATTTTGATTATAAGAAAGTGAGAGGCCAGTTTAGAGAGTATTATTGAAGTATAAACACGCTTTGGAATTTTAAGCATACCTTGAGCTATATAGTTCCGATTGAGGTGATTCTTGCTTAAAAAATAGAGGTTTAGAGCTATGATCTATTTGAATAAGCCAAATTGAAATTCTTGTTTCAAGATTTCCAAATTTCGCTCACAAGCAGGAAAATTTGAGTTCAAGCATGGTGACTAATTTTATGTGGGCACGCCATTGAATAAATTGTGAGGAAAAAATTTATTGGGATTTTTAGGAATGAAAACGAACCGATCAAGCTCAAGTTTCATGATTTCGCAAGAGTTGAGCTCCAGAAGCAAGCGGGGTCCAACAACTGTACGAGTCTGCAAGATGGTTGGGTTCCAAATTCGGGATCCAACATTCCATTCAAGAACCGTCAAGTGCACGTTGATCCAAGAATAGGCTTCTCCCGCCTACCCGCTAGTGGCACGGAGCTCCTTCAAGGACTCCCTCAAGTTTACACGACTACACAGGACCAGTATATGAGAATGTATAGTTCGTCATGAATATGGATCTACTTAAACCATTTCTGTGCGTATGTGTTCATGATTTGTGGAAAAGTTGATGCATTCATGTTTTGTGACTTATGAATTTGAATACATGATGAAAATTTGAGAAACGAACGTTTTATGGATTTTCAACAAGGATTTTCTATGACAGTAAACTTTTGAATGGTTTTACTTATTTTTCCATTATAAGTTGTTACCCACGAGCTTTCGAGCTCACCCCCTCTTTTCCCCATCTTCAGGTGAAGAACAAGAGATCCAGTGAAAGTGAATCAAGACATAATTCTGAATATGCATGTTTTGTTGTGTTTTGGAATTATTGATGTAAAACAAGGCTTCAAGTGGATTTTGAGAAATTTTGAGTTTTGCTTGTTTTGTATATTAGATTTTGACATTGACGATGTATTGTGGCATGAGTTGCTATTGAAGTTGGTAAACTCTTAATTTATGATGCAAATGAAGTATGGATATGTGTATGGATTTTGAAATGTGAAATTGTGTATGGATGATGAGTTGACAAACATTGAATATGAGCTATTTTTATATATATGTGTGAGATAATATGGAAAGGAAAGATAGGGATGTCATGAAGCACAAGACGTTGTTGAATAGGAAGGGTCGTATGGATTAAAGTTGAGACTTGAAGAATTCCAATTGGTAGTTGAATGGTTATGTTCATAAAAATCCATGTTTGTATAAGGCAAAATTGTAAGTTTTCCATGAGGATAAAAATATGTATATGCTGCCTTCCAAGGAAAAACTGTATTGATTTAGATTAAATTGGACCAAGTTGTCTTCATATAAGTTGTAGCTTGTCCTTTTATCTTTCCAATGATACCAAGTTTGCAATTTTTCGATATCGTAGTTGAGAGTTATGCTCATCCAAGTTAGGATGTTGTAATGGACGAAATTCCTGAACCATTAGTGTATATGAAGTGAATCTCAAACCCAAAAGAGTGGATTTTGGCAAGATTATGAGTATAGGAGAAGTTAGGATGGATTTAGGACCCTTTTTAGGGGTCTTGGAGGGTGAAAATTTGTTTCACCCGAAGGTTACACGGCCTGCCAGTGTTAATTCACATGGGTCGTGTTTTTCTGGGCGTACGGATGCTATTTCACCCGAAGGTTACACGGTCCAACCGTGTGATTTTACACGGTCTGTGTATTTTGACCCTCATAACGACTGAATTTCAAATTTTGGTCTTCATGAAAGTTGTATCCCTAGATGTATAATTTCTAATGGTCTAAGAACGAAGTCAATCCGATACCTATAGTCAGAGTTATGGTGTTTGCGACAAAGTATGTTCAATAGGAATCAGGATATGAACATATCAAATTTGTTTGCCATAACTCCTTTGTCTGACCTCCGAATGAGGTGATTATTGAGGAGATTGATTTCTAAGACATGTATCTATCTCTCCATAAAAAATTAGATCTTTTGGAGTTGATTTGACAAATTTTGGAAGAAAGAAATTAAGGGGTCGGTTGGGAGACCATGATTGAGGTATGAATACACTTTGGATTTTCAAGCATATCTTCCTCTATAAAACTCCGACTGAGTTGGTTCTTCCTCCAAAATGAACTAGAGACATAGAGCTACAACTGTTTTGAAGAAAATCAATTGTGGTTATTGTCATTTCCTTGTGTGGGCTCGCCCTTGTGGCTTGAGATGTTATGAGAATGATGATGAACCGGTAATGGCTAAAAAGATTCCATATAATAACCCTACAGATTATTATGCTCACGTTTCATGTTGGGTTCCGAAAATAGATTCAACATGTGTGGTATCAGAGCAAGAGAAAAAAAATGATGATGGTTAAGGAGACTTCATTGGAGTACGTTTACGTCATATGGTTTCTAGGCAAGAGTTGGGTTCTAGAAACGGTGCCCAACATTTGTTTTCGATCCAACAATTGGTATCAGAGCCATTTTATTATGCATGCTTTCTGTTCCTATATGTGATGCATGGTTTGGAAATTATATTTTGTATGTTACATATTTTTATTTGATAGAAATATATATGATGTATGTTTTGCTCTTTTGGTTGTCTATAGAATGTAGTTTTATCTTGTAAGTTTTCTTTGATTGGTTTGTAACAAGGAGGGTGGCCTATCATCGTCATGTTTTCTCTTTGACTTCATTTTTTTAATTTTGTAATGTACAAATTTCTGTAATATTGAAGATGGAGCAACCATGGATCGAAGAAAAGGATAGGTAATGGTTTCGGTTTTTTGTTTTGGTTTTTTTCAATTTTGTAAGATTTTCAAATGCTGGAATTTTGTATTCCTATTGACAATTTCGGTTTTGTAAGTCTTACCAATGTTGGAATTTTGTGTTCCTATTGAAAAATTCTTTTTTGTGAGGTTTACAAATGCTGGATTTTTTGTTTTCCTAGTAACAAAATTTAGTTTTATGAAAAACAAATCTTGTTGAAACTAAATGCCATTAACACATGTTTATCGATTAGGCTGGGTCATGTGAGTGAAGAGTTAGAAGCGGAAGATTCAAGTCCAAGAAGAAATATTTGGGCCTAAAAGCCTTGTAATTTTTTTTAATGTTCTAGGATGGACAATCAAAAGTGGCTTATTAGCTCATGAGATGATGGATAAATGGATGCAAATAATATACGATATTATGTGATTGTATGCCATTTAGAAAATTGCCAACCCTAGGCTTTGCCATGCATTCATTATGTATAAGATATATAAACAATATAGGATAAATAATAAATTGCATCTAGCCAAGATGGTATTTATTAAAACTTAAAGAACAAAGAGATTGGGTGGGAGAAGATGCTCATGTGAAAGTCCACGGTCTCTATGTGATGACCCATTTGTATGTGGTGAAGTGTTACTCCCCAATGGAGGCATGGTTTGCAAGTACCTTTAATGGATGAATTAAATGGTTACACACTCAACATAGTTTATCAATAACCTGCCCACTGTAGCTCTGTTGATAAATGTATGGACTAAATTATGGCGCTTCTAAAAAAGTTAGGCATGAAGATACTTGGTAGTTTATTAAGTGGGATGGTCTCAATTTTTCTTTTAATGGATAAGATGACCCTCCTTCACTTAGTTTATTATAGATGAGAAAATAACCGTTGTATAAAGATTTTTTTAAAACTTTTGTTAAATCTATCATCATGCATACTACATCATGATTTTATACCAAGTTCCAATATTTTGATTAGTATGCTTATTCTTTAATAATTTATATTTTTAGACATAATCACCACAATATGAATCCTCTCACAATGTTATGTAATAATATCAAATTGGAAAATAGAAACAAATTTAATGACTGGAGACGTAACCTTGACATCGTGCTCCAATATGAACGAATTTTATGGATATTAATAAAAAATGAGCATGCACCTCTAGGTGAAAATTCAACTTCTAAGCAAGTCCAACAATATGAGCGATGAAAACTGTTGTAAAAGCAAATTGCATGCATGAAAAATGTTGGTGCAATTGTCAATCATTTATGTGAGATGTTTGGTATGAGAACCAGGTCTGTAAGGGTGAAAGCTATCTAAACCTTTCAAAATCTCAAACAAAAGCCTGGTGAACCAGTGCGAGATTATATGCTTAAGGTAATCTCTGCAATTACAAAGGCTGAGATGCTTGGGGTAGACATGGATTGGAAAACGCAGATGATTATGATCATTAATAGCTTAAACTCTTCTTTTCAGCAGTTTAAGTTAAACTATGAGCTCAACACCAGGATTACACCTTGAGTGAATTGATGAATACCCTCTAGAATATGGAGGAGATATTAAATATCAAGGTTAAAGGGCCCGAGGCTAATGTAGCATCTTCTTCTAAGCCCAAAGGTAGGGGCAAGCAAAAGAAGAAGGGTCCTATAAAAAAGAAGACCCAAACAAGGGTTAAGGCCCAACCTATGAAAAATAAGGCCAAAGAGGACATCAAGGGAAAGTGTTTCCACTGTGGTGAGAAGGGCTACTGAAAAGAAACTGTGCAGTCTACCTTAAGTTCCTCAAAAGCAAACAAGGTATGAGTTTCCTAAGTTTGTTAGGAACTAGAAATGTGACAGATTCATCTGATTCTTGGATATTAGATTCAGGAGCCACTGACCATATTTGCAATTCTTTACAGGGGTTCTAACAAAGGAAAAGACTACCTAAAGGCCAGTTTCAAGTTAAAACAGCAGATGGATCCTACATTTTGACAGAATTAGTAGGAGTAATTATCTTAGACTTTCCTAGTGGTCATAGGTTATATTTGGAGGATGTATATTACATCCTAAAGATTGTAAGGAACATGATTTCTATTTTTTGTTTAATAAAATCCAGTTATTACTTATATTTTGAAAATGTTGTTTAAATATTTGAGAATAAGAATTTTATTTGTAATGCAATAATTAAATAAGGATTGTTCTTTATAGAACCTATGACATGTTCACTAAACACCACTGAATTAATAACACTAAGACAATCCAATGACTCTAGCATTAATTAAAAATATTTGTGGCACTTAAGAATGGGTCATATCAATGCGAAAAGACTTGACAGGTTAGTAAAAGATAGGATCTTTGCGGGCTCGGATAATGATCCATTACCCACTTGTGAATCTTGTATTGAAGGAAAAATGACCAAGTCTCATTTCTTTCTAAAGGAAATAGATCTGAATCCACGTTGGATCTGGTACACACTGACGTGTGTGAGCCCATGAATATACAAGCTAGAGGAGATTATGAATACTTCATAACCTTTATAGATGATTACTCTAGACATGACTGTTTGTATTTGATGCATAAATAGAGTGAGTCCTTTAAAAAGTTCAAATAATTCAAAGCTGAAGTTAAGAAGCAGCAAGATAAGCCATTAAAACAACTTTGATCAGATTAAGGTGGTGAGTATTTTTCTGGAGAGTTCCATCAATTTCTAATTGATAATGGAATTATTTCTAACTTGTCAGCTCCTTGAACACCTCAACTGAATGATGTAGCTGAGAGGAGGAATAGGACTCTATTGAAAATGGTAAGATCAATGATGTCCTATGTTAGCCTTCTAGAATTGCTCTGGTGATACGCTATACAAATGACAACTTTTCTTCTTAACTTTGCTCTATCCAAATTAGTGCTTAAAATACCAAGGGAGTTATGGACTGGCCGAGTGCCTTCATTGTGGTACTCAAGGACGTGGGGCTACCTACCCTATGTTATAAAGCCTGAATCTATAAAGATAGAACCAAAGTCAGAAGTATGTTTATTTGTAGGATATCCTATGGGTACAAGAGGGTTTTTTTACAGTCTTAAAGACATGAAGGTTTTTGTGTCAACAAATGCAACCTTCTTGGAGGAAGAATTTATGAGAAATCACAAAGGAAGAAGTCAAGTAGTACTCAAGGAGTTAGCTATGTCATCCAAACCAAGAATTTATTTAGATATAACAAAACAAGATGTCGAAATGGATTCAAGAGTTAAATAAAAAAAGCAACCTGAATATCAAGTAGCGCCTAGATATAGTGGGAGGGTTGTGAGACAACCAGATAGGTATCTAAGTTTAGGAGAAAGCATAATTGCCATCTCGGACCAAGAAGAAACAAATTCTATTACTTATACACAGGCAATTAATGATTTTGATGCAGAAAAATAGCTCAAGGCGATGAAATCGGAAGTAGATTCTATATACACCAATGCAGTTTGGATCCTTGTAGATCTACCTCCAGGTGTAAGATCCATAAGGTGTAAATAGATCTTCGAAAGGAAAAGAGAATTTGATGGAAATATAGAGACTTTTAAAGTTAGATTAGTAGCTGAGGGCTATACTCAAAAAGAGAGTATAGATTATGAGGAGACTTTTTCTCCAATTACCATGCTTAAATCTATCATAATTCTTTTGCCCACAGCAACTTATTTCGATTATGAAATATAGAAATGGGCGTTAAGATCGCATTTCTTAATAGGAATCTTGAGGAGACTATTTATATAACCCAATTAGAAGGATTCGTTGAGCCAGGTAACGAGCATAAGGTATGTAAGTTGTAAAGGTCTATTTATGGACTTAAGCAAGCATCTAGGTCTTAGAACATTAGGTTTAATAAATCTATCAAAACTTATGGATTCATACAAAACCTACATAAGCCTTGTGTCTATAAAAGGATACAAGAAGGCAAGGTTGATTTCCTAATCCTGCATGCCAATGACATCCTGCATGCCAATGACATTCTACTCACTGGAAATGATGTGGGAACGTTATCTACAGTTAAGGGATGACTGATCGAATAATTCTCAATGAAGGATTTAGAAGAGGCTAACTATATTCTAAGGATCAAGCTTATAAGGGATCGTAAGAACAAACTGATAGCATTGTCTCAATTGACCTACATTGAGAACATGCTTAATAAGTTTGCCATGTAGGATTTGAACAGGGGTTTCATACCTACTAGACATGGAATCAAACTTTCAAAAGAGCAAGCACCTAAAACTCAAAAAGAGGTCGAACTCATGCAGGCCTCTATGAGGCCTAACTTTTCTTTTGCTTAGAAAAAATAGATTTTAGATCACTCTGAGCTTGATTTGACTCATAATTTAACCTATTAAGCATGCCTAAATTTAGATTTATGAATCAACTTATTGCCATTTTTCAAAAGATTTCAGAGTATTCAAGTGACGACTCAAGGCTTAACAAGATGGAGCTTTATTATAATTCTTTCGAGTGTCGGGTTAGTTTCCCCATCCACCCTGTGATCCTTTAGATCCTCTATATTATAGGCTCAAGTCCCAGCCAAATGTATTATGTTTGGAGTTTGTTAGATGCACTCATTGTTGCTGAAACACATTCGATAAATCTTCTCAACCTTAAGCTATTCAAATTCACACACCAATATAAACGTTAAGGGCCTAAAGTACATGGTACAGGTTAAGCCTTAACGATTCTTAAAAGGTTGCACAGTGCAAAGGATAAAGAGATAGGCATATAGACTTTTAAGATCATTTGAAAATAGTTAAAAGGGTAAGTTTTCAGAATGGAATAGGAATAATGCATTCGAAGTTTATACCCAAAAAATATGTTGATCTACACTCTTTAAAGTCCAGCATGATCCAATCATTGGTGTCTTCTAAGAACAACATCCAGAAGTGCAAAAAAGGGTCTGCTTACATAATCCTTCATCAGAAAGAAGACGCAGAAGTTGCCTAGCAGCTCATTGTCATCAAGTCAATCATCCATTTTGCATCCACCCCAACGACTTCAACCCAACTTCCTTCATTTCACTAACAGCAATGACGTCATTGTGATCAAGCCAATAAACTTAAACCCTAGACTTTTTTGCACTTCTTGTCACGGGTTTGGGTTTGTAGGAATATAAGCTGGCTATTTGATCCTCCAGTCGCATTACACAAAATCAACTACAATGTCCATTATAACACCACAATCGGAAAGTAAAAACATTTCTCATGCTAAACTAGATATGGCGTTAAATCAACTACTTCAAAAAGACCCAGCTGATCTATTCTTGTTATTTTATCTCTAGGCATCCCTGTTTTCAATATTTTACTCCAAGTGTAAGTTATTCACATCTGTTCTTGGACAGCACCTGAGTCTCGTAGCTACAAATTAATCAAATCCTATCAATGCTATGTGCCTAATCTTAGACTAACCAAAAATAGGATTTAACCTCAAAGCATAAATAGGTTGAGAGCAATACAGAACGTGTAGGCAATATAACAATTTTATGAAGATCAAATTTTTGTTACATGTACGGCTCATCTTTGATTTCCTAACGAGTAGGATTTATTATGCTTCAAATTGGGAATATAGGAACTTTGGAATCCCGGCTGGAAATAGGTAAAAAATTAATTATAATTTCTTTAAACGGCCCTTCTTGTCCAAGCAGAACTATAGTGATTAGTCAAAAACAAAATGGTTTCTTGAGCCAAATTCATGGATTGCTTGATTAATCTGATCAAGTTCTAATCTGATGTAGCTGCCCCTTGATTAAGCTCTGCAAATCTCATACCAACACGCATGGAATGCTTCAAGAACTTCTCAGCACATCTTGTTACACAGGTTTCTTCTTGCTTCTGAAGAGATTTGCGTGAGAAGTTGTCCACACAGTCATTAAAGCATCTCTCCACAAGTGAATTATACATCCTCAAACTGCAAGGGAACATATTAAGAACATGCAACATCAACTCACAATGTGAACTTAACTATAGCACAGAGCACCAGCTCCGGAAATTTGAAGGTATGTGCTGCCAATTCATTCAAACTGGAAAAAGATGGAGCCTGAGATTGATTTTTCTGATGCAGCTAATGTTGTGAATAACCTTTTATTGTCTTCGACGACCCTTACTCTACACAAATAAGGAAGAGAAAAACACCAAAACCTAACCAATTGACAGATAATAAATGTTGGTCCCAAAACGTCCAAATACAACATGATTGCTGCATTGGTTTTAAGGAGAACATTATTCTGGCTTCACATTAGCAATGCCACCTAGTTAAACCAATCAAGTGACATCTTATCCACCTGAGTAGGAAGTGAAGCAACATAAATAGAAGTGAGACAAAACCGCTATAGAAATATTTATTCCAAACAACAGAAAGTAACATTTTTGGCCAAAATTTCAAAAAAGAAATCGATGTGGAGAAACCTACAGCATTTATTATGAATGCAAAACCACAAAAGCACAAAAAAATAGTATAAGAAGAAACAATTTCCAGAATCACTCGGCACATAGAAGAGCTAGTATGGGATGAATAATTAATAGCTGCAGCAAACAAGGATGTCTGAAAAGGAAAATGCTGAGAACCCCATATATCATACATATTATTTTCAGAAACAACAATGCAAATCAATAAGATATTACCACTGCAAATGCTCTTTTCCTGCTTTCTCATCACTACTCACGCATTGCACATCTTTATCCTTCCTCACAAGAGACACAACCACAACTAACACCAACAAAACTCACAAATTCTTGTTGGGCCAGTCTTATTCGAAGCCAGAAACAAGAGAAGAAGATGAATCGAGTTACCTCTCACAATCCACAATCATCATTTCTACATTTTCTTTCCAGAAAGAAACAACCCACATACGTAAAGCTGTAAGGGATGCCAAATATCACAATCTTAGCAGTAGCACCTCAAAGATTGTTGTTTCAGAAACTTAAAGCCCAGTCCAACACCCTAGAACTTGAAATCAATACATTATCGCATGTTGAGAATTCACCAATAAATATAAGCGACATCAGGACTCGGCCATTTTCACTTTACTATAACCGAAAGCTAAACATCAACAATGTAAGCGCAACACCCATTAAAAACAACAAAAAGGACCAATATCTCATCGTCTAATTCAAATAAAGCAATAATAAGGAAATGAGACGGACCTGTCGCGCAACTGTAGTTGCTCAATCATGGTGGCCATTCGCATCTTATCTTCTTCAGGTAGACCGTCCAATCCTGCCAGCATGCTCTTGTCCATATCTAAGATCAAACTCACAACGATGTTAACTAAAGTTTCTGTACAATTTCAAATATGCTCTCGCTTTTCCTGTGTCAACTCCAAAGTGAAATTAGGGTTTAGTGTTGGTGTCTCTCTTCCTGATATTTATAGCAAAGGTCAAAACCCTAGGATTCTGATGTCTGGTATACGGTGCCGTTAGACTGTTTTAGAAAATTGAAATGTGCAATTATTTAAAGAACCTAATCAGAAGTTTCTTATTAAAAGAAAAAGGAACCTAACGAAGAAGAAAACAAAAATGAAGACCTAAATACTGAGTTCAAATGGAATCAATTTTGGTAGGCTGAAGGAGACTGACAAAGGGTTGAGGGAAGCATGAACGGTTCATATTTCTTTTTCAACTATCACAGTAAGGTCATACAAATTTATTGATCAAGGAAATCTTCATAATCATATTGTTTGTAGAGACACAAAACTACCATGGATGGACGATGGTGATTCCAAGGCCTAGACTAGAAAATCTTAAGGACGGTGATTAAGATAGATCTTTATAAAATCTGTATAATAAGGATAGATCTTTGACTTTAGGAATAAAAGTGATTTGACTTTAATTTAAAAAATTGGCTAATTAACAAGTTAAATAAATAAAGCAGAATTTAGGTGAAGAAAATGCTCTTTTTGAAACATTTTTTTTAAAAAAATTAGAATGCAATAATCATAAACTTGACATTTGATTGAAGAAATACGTTAGTTCAATTAAATGAATCCATTTAAAAGAAAAGAACGACTTTGTCTTAAAAAGGATTTGATTTTAAAAGTTATACGAGTTTACTTGATTTTTAAAAAGCCCATTTTAAATTAGATTAAGTGCCTGTTTGGTTCAGCTTTTGGAAGTCCCAAAAGCACTTTTTCACACCGCAGAAGCCATTTTAAGGAAAAAATGGTTGTTTGGCTGGAAAAGTAAAAAGTGCTTTTGGAATAAACAACTTTTTAAAAGTAGAATCGCCTTTTTAAAAAGCCAAAATTTTGTTTTTCGAAAGCCTCAAAACAACTTTTTCGGGAAGCTGTTTTTATCTTTTAAAATTTGCGTCAATTTTTTCGTAAAGAAAGCGACGTCTCTTCTGTTTCTGGCCGACTCTGGTTTTGCTCCTCCTCACGTATCCTCTCCTCTTCAAGTTCATGTTGGTTCATCTTCATTTTTTTTCTCTTTAAATTTTCGTTAACAACGCAGACGAACGTCTGCGTCGTTAACAACGCAGACGTTGTCTGCGTTAATGCTTTGTTAACTTCGGTCTGCGTCGTTGACGCAGACGAACGTCTGCGTTATTGTTAACGACGCAGACGAACGTCTAACGTCTGCGTTGTTAACGCAGACGACAATGGTTATATGAACCATTTTTCGTTGCTTCTGCATTTCTTTGTAATGATAAAAAAAATGGAGCCAATACATTATAAGAGAGAGAAGTTATGCTTGTGTAGAATTGATGAAGGCCACAGTAAACACGGGGATTGTATAGAAATTAAACAAAAGCTACCTGGTTTATCATACCAATGGACACTGACCCCCTGTAGATTCAATGCTCTTGCAATCAGCTTATGAGCTAATTGAAAACCAGCCTCTCCCTGAAAGCATGAAAACTAACTTTATATACTTGAAATATGTAATGAAAAACTTTAGCCGACCTGTCATTAGAATGAACAATTGAAAATCAGGTTCTTCCTAGAGGCAAATACATCGCCATTTGATAAATTTTATAATTGAAAACAAGTTTATTATAAACCTCACAAGCATCCACATCATTATATTTCTTTTTCATCTATGCAATTTTTATTCATCATGCATTCACAACCTAGTAGATTCCATCTATGCAATTTTATATTTCTTTTCATCTATACAATTTTGATAAATTTTATAATTGGTGCATTTGCATCTTTAGGCTACATGTATTATGTAATGTCAAATTGCAAATTGTTAGACTACGTGCTTATATTGTGAGGTGACCAAAAATTTTAAAAATAAATTTGCGTAATTACTTGTGAGGCTCAAAGAAGCGGAAGAGCTTTTGTTGTTGTTGAGGTAAGTTCAATATTTTGTTTGTGTTCGAATTTTCGAAATTGAGCATATGTTCAATCCCACAATTGTTTCGTTTGTAGGTATGAGAATAAACTCGACATGTTTATATTACTAAAGTTTTGTAAACGTTGAATACGGTGACAATATCATTGTTTAACTTATATATACAAGATCATTTGTTTCTTTTTGTTGTAAATCCTCGTCCATTTTATGCGTGTATAAACTTCCATAGTCATTGTGGTTATGCTTTTATATTTCCTTATACTTGTTAAATTCATTGTTGTATGCAGTGTGGATTTTGTTGTTAGATAGAAAATGTCAATACCAAGCCAAGATATTCAAGGTGGGGATAAATTGAAAAAAATGATTAAAGCGGAGTGGAATGATAGAATTCTTGAAATTTTAATCAAGATTTTTGTGGAAGAGACATTAATTGGAAATCGACCAAATGGTCACTTTAACAAGATTGGATGGAAAAATATAGGTTCAAAGTTTGCTCATGAAACTAAGAAGAACTATGAATACAAACAATTTAAGAATAAATGGGTTGGACTGAAAAAGGATTGGTAGCTTTGGACAAATTTAGTAGGTAAGGAAACTGGACTAGGATGGGATCCTACTACTCAAACTATTGATGCAAGTGACGAATGGTTGGAAAAAAAATTGAAGGTAAGCATTTAAGCTTTAGATTTATAATGTTCTAATGTTACTTCATAGTTTAATAACTTGAACAATATTATTGTAAGAAAATCCTGAAGCAGCCAAATTTCGAACTAAAGGATTGAAACATATTGAACAGCTGAATATTTTATTTAAAGATGTTGTAGCTATAGGAGAAGGAGCTTGGGCACCTTCTTCAGGTTTTGTACCAAATGATGATGATATGGCGTGTAGAAAGCCAATTTGATATTGATCTTGATGATGACCTTTGAAGGCTTTCATTGTCAATCGAGAAATTGGAAATATTCATAATGAAATTGGTTCATCAACTCCAACCCTAGCAACCTCTACAAAAGGAAAGGAAAAAAGAAAGAAATATGATACTAGAACCGAAAAGTTAAATCAAAATTTGAGAGCATATGTGATGCAATACATAGTAGAACTTCAACGAGGTCTAAAAGAGACGAACTCGCTTATAGCATTCTTTGGTATTTGAATATCTTCTGTGTATAAATGAAATAGAAAAGGAAAGTGAACTGTTTATGTTAGCTACCAAAGTATTTTTGAAGAAGGAAAATAGAGAGATGTTTATTGAGCTTAAGGAAGTTGAGCTTCAAATCGAATGACTTAAGACAATGAAATGATTGTGGTTTTTGTAATAAATTAGACAGGTCTTTGGTTACTAATATTGGACTATTTGTAATGTGTTGTTTTGGATTTTGCTACTATTAATGTGTTATATTGGATTTTTGGTTGGTGTATTAAATTGTACTTTATTATTGTTGTGTTATGATTATTTCTATGTTATCATCTTATACAATAAGCTTATTATTTATCTTTTATATATTTTGATCTGAGATGTCATATTCGATAATGATTCGAGAATGAACATGAATATAATGAAGACATTGAAGAAGACATTTTGCAATTGGTTAAACTTGGAGTTGAAATGGCCGTAGACCATCATATTAAATATTATATGAAAAAACCATGCAGAACATCCCCTCACACTTGATGGATGTTTGTAATGGAGTTGCTTAATGGTCATAAAGATAGATGTCATCAACAATTGAGAATGGAGAAGGATGTGTTCATCAAATTATGTAAATTGTTGAATGAGTCATATGGCTTAAAGAAAGGCGAAGTTACAATAGAAGAGGTCAGTAGCTATGTTTTTGATCACTTTAGGTCATGGACTTTGTAATAGAATGGTTCAAGAACGATTTCAACATTCAGGTGAAACAATTTCTAGATGATTTGGAATTGTATTCGAGGTTGTTTCACGTATGTCGATTGATTTCATCAAACCTAAAGATCCAACTTTTAGAGAAATTCCAAGCAAAATTAAAGATGATGGAAGGTATTGGCCTTATTTTAAAGACTGTATTGGAGCAATTGATGGAACACATATACCAGTTGTCGTTCCAAGGTCCAATCAAATAAATTATATTGGGAGAAAAGACATTCCTACACAAAATGTAATGGCTGTATGTGATTTTGATCTGTGCTTCACTTTTGCTTGAAATTTGGTTGGGAAGGCACTGACACGATGATGATGCTCGAATTTTATGGAGGCTTTATGAATGATAGATTACACTTCCTCATCCACATAGAGGTTTGTGACGATAACTTAATACTTTTTATTCATTCTTAATAACTAAATGCTTCTTTATTTATTTATTTTATTTTGGAATGTAGGAAAATATTATTTGGTAGATGCAGGATATCCTTATATGCAAGGTTATTTAGGACCATACAAAGGTGAAAGGTATCATCTTCCTGATTTTCGACGCTCTGGTCAACCAAGAGGAAAGAAAGAAATCTTCAATCATGCACATTCTTCTTTAAGATGCACAATTGAAAGAACATTTGGCGTTTGGAAAAATAGGTGGAAAATTTTACATCAAATGCCAAGTTTTCCTTTTCCAAAGCAAATTAAAATTATGATTGCTTCAATGGCCATTCACAATTTTATAAGGTTAAATGCTCAAGGATGAAGAGTTTTCTCCCTATGATGAAGATGGTGAATTACTTCCTACAAATGAAGAAATCAATGAAAATGAAGACGTTGAAGAAAATCATTTTGACGAGCCACAAAATAACGAGATGAATGATGCGAGGGAACATATTGCAAATCTTCTTGTATTACGATAAAATGCATAGTTTATTGTGCATTTAACTATTTCAACTTGAATATTTATTTTTGGATTATAATATTATTTAACTTTTTTTACATGTTTTAATATTTATTTCTCATATTAATTTTATTTTCTATAAGAAAATGACCCATCTCTTTAAATTATTTCCTACAAAATGGTACTTTGCATATTGGTATACTTTAAAAATTATTTAGCATAATTAATAAAATAAAATATAGTTAAAATTAATAAAAGTGCTTTTTATTTTTCGTTGCCAAACAGTCTACTGTATGAAGCACTTTTTAAAAAGCTATTTTTTAATTGACGGCCAAACAGTCAGCTGGCTTATGAAAAAAGCTCTTCTCAGAAAAGCTCTACTGGCAAAAGCTCTACTGACAAAAACTCTACTGACAAAAGCTCAACCAAACGGACGCTAAATCACTAAGTACTACCCGCACATGTCAGCCAGACGTATAATTCACCAACTGTAAATAATCATTACGGAATAATAGTTCGTTAGATAAGAGAGAGAATAATTTTTCTTTTCCAGTTCACGTAACCTTCGTACACTAATACCTTTGTATATTTGTAGTTCTTACACTCATTCAATACAAGAGAGTTATCTTCCTCTTTATGAAATATAACATCGTATCAAAGCAATGTTTCTATCTTACCTTATAAAACATATTACCTTGTAACTCCAAAAGATGGAGATGGACAACAGTACGAAAAGTGTCGTCAATGAAGATGCTTATAGCATTACTGCGGTAGATAACCCTGGAAATCCACTTGTAAATATACCTCTCGAAGGAGCAATCTATTTATCGTGGAGTCGGTCGATGATTATTTCCCTAAAAGCCAAGGGAAAAGTTGGTTTGGTGAACAGAGAGATATAGCCTCCTGTTGACAACAACAAACTTAAGATAGCATGGTCATAGCTTGGATCATCAACTCGCTGTCAAAGGAAATCTCCAACTCTTTCTTAGTAGTAACTATAGCAAAGGATCTCTGGGATGAATTAAAAGGGCGTTATGGAGAAAACAGCGGGCCTCAACTATATGAAATCATGCAAGAAGTCAGCAACTTAAGACAAGGTAACAACAACGTAACAGTATATTTTACAAAACTAAAGGGGTTGTGGAATGATTTAGACTCTTTGATGTCAATGACCACGTGTGGCTACGAGAACGAAGAAAAAAACTTAGAGTTTTTCAACACAAACAGATTAATGCAGTTTCTATTGGGTCTCAGAGAAGAATACGCTACCGTGGTAAGTCAGATCATGTTGCTTGAACCGTTGCCCCAGGTAAACAAAACATATTCTATGATATTAACAGTAGAAAAGCAAAAAATGTAAACATTAAGAATACGATTCAAATGAGAGTGGCACTCATCGTCAGTCCAAATAACTATAAAAGACAAGAAAACAAGGATTTTATTGGCAAGCGTTTTGGAAACAGAAGGAACGAGAAATTTTGTGAGCATTGAAGGGAAAAGGGACACACGAAGGACACCTATTTTCAGCTACATGGAATATTAGAGTGGTGCAAAGAACTGCAAAAGAATAAGGGTAAAATGACATACACTGCAATGAATGTAGATATCTCATTAGAGGAACAAAAACCAAAAACTGAGTCTAAGATTGAAGCGGATATCGCAGCCCTCACCCTGTAAGTTCAAGACCTGATGCGAATGGTTAAAGGTAAATCATCGGCTGATGCTAATCACATAGCTTACATTAGCTACGCAGGTATGAACACAAACCCTTTCTAGTTTTAACAGTAACAAATCTGACAATGGTATATGGATAGTGGATTCGGGGGCCTCAACACATATGAGCCATAATCTTACACTCTTCACAAACACAACCAAAGTTTCCCATCTTAAACTAGTAACCCTCCTAGATGGTTCATACAGCAAAATCAAACATATTGGAACTATTGATTTTCATGAAACCCTTAACTTAAACAACGTTCTTCACATACCCACATTCCACCATAATATAATGTCCGTTCACAAACTAACCACCCAAAATAACATTGGCATCATTTTTGTAACTGACAAAGTGTATTTGTAAGACTTGCGGACTAAAGACATCATAGCCGTGAGTGAGGCGAAAGTGATTTTACAAAATAGGAAAGGAAAATCAATTCATGCCACCCAGCTTAAAAGGTCTTTCTTTGGATTTTTATATTAAGAACCCAGTTGAAAACCACATCATACACGATAGTTTTGATGTTTAGCATTTACGCCTTGGACACATATTGAAAGAAAAGTTTACTCATTTGCCAAATTTGAATGTTTTGGTCCCTAAAAATGTTTCATGTGACATTTTCCCCTTAGCAAAACAAACTCAAAGACCTCTTCCAAATCACAATTCTCAACCTAACATCCTTTTGAACTTTTACAACTTGATTTATGGGGACCATATGGGATTAAAAATCTTGATGGCTCAAGCTATTTCTTAACAATAGTCGATGATTTCACAATGGCCACCTAGACTTACTTATTAAACAATAAGGATCAAGTCTATGAAACTCTAAAAATCTACATAGCCATTATTGAAAACCAACACAAAACTTCCATCACCTATGTATACACTAAAATTGGAACCAAGTTTGTAAACCACCAATGTAAGGAACTTTTACAAACAAAAGGCATAGCCTCCATACCCCTCAACAAAATGACGTTGTTGAATGCAAACACAAACACCTTCTTCAAACTACTAGAGCCCTGTTATTTCAAGCCGACTTACCTAAACACTGCTAGGGGGAGGCTCGACTTCCCACCAAAATCCTCTCTTGGCAAACACCATACGAAAGACTTTACCACCAACCACCTTCCTATGATAACCTACGAGTATTTGGTTCCCTTTGCTACGCCACAAACATTGCTCCCTACAAAGACAAATTAGCTCCCCGTACAAAACAATGCATTTTTTAAGGATACATGTCAGGACACAAGGGATATAAATAGCTCGAGCTCAACACTCAGACCACTCTTGTCTCTCGAGATGTGGATTTTCATGAAACCATTTTTCCTTTTCACAACCATACACAGCAAAATATTTCTCCAATTTTCCCAAATATTCCTGTCAGCCCGATAGATTACCGCCCCATCCAAAACATATACCACTATCCTCACATGTACAACCACACGATTCACCAGCTTCACCTACTACCTCAACCCATGACCGAACTCTCATTTCTAAGTAACGACATTTACCCAGTAGTAGTGCAGATCAACAGCCACAACAAACCACCCAACTTGTCCCACTTTGACACAGCACAGGGATAAAATCTCATCGATCTTACATACAAGACTATGTCACCTCCCTTCCTCCTCTCGACGCAGCTACGATATCTTCCTCCCAGGTTCATACTTCATCTAACACCTCCTTCTTTTCTATTTCTTCTTCATTTTCTTCGTTCATGGCTAACGTAGACACTAAACGTGAAACATTGACATTTGCTACTGCTATTACTAATCTACTTTGTGTCCAACTTATGCTTTTGGAGCTCAATGCACTGGAACGAAACTACACCTGGGATTTGACGACTCTACCAAAAGGAAAACGAGCGCTGCACACCAAATGGATTATTAAATTAAAAGAAACGTCGATGGCTTAGTGGATCGTAGAAAAGCGAGGTTGGTCATTCGCGATTATTGCCAGAGAGAAGGCTTATATTACACAGACATTTTTTCACCTGTTGCTAAAATCACCACCATCCGCATCTTGATAGTGCTTGCAGTAGCTTACAATTGGACATTGCACCACTACAACATCAACAACACCTATCTTCATGGTTCCCTCACTGAAGAGTTGTATATCCATCCTCCACAGGGTTACTCCAAAGCTATTGTCGATCAGGTTTTTCGTCTACGTAAATCCTTATATGGCCTTAAACAAACTGGCTGCCAATGGAATCAATAACTTAAGTCCAAGCTGCGGTCTTATGGGTTTATTCAATCGAATTCTGATTCCTGTTTATTTATTAAAGGTTCTGTTGACAATTTCGTAGCTCTTATCATATACGTAGATGATGTGCTACTTACCAGCCCCTCAAAGACTTTACTTGTGGACGTCAAAGCTTACCTCCACGATCAGTCACCATCAAAGACATGGGACATGTTAACTACTTCTTCGGTATAGAACTGAACCGCTCACATCATGGTATTTTTCTCTCCCAAGAGAAAATACATCCAGGACATCTTATCCGAAACATAATTGCCAAATCTAAAACCCTTCATCGTCCCCTTCCCTCAAGGCTATAAACTCACGCCTGATGGTGGTCCCCTCCAGGATAACGCAGATTGCTACCATCGACTCGTGGGTCAGCTCATGTACTTAAACCTCACTAGACTAGACGTGGCTTTTGTCGTCCACCAGCTTACCCAATTCACCTCCACACCCCAACAACCATACTGGGAAGCCTGATTACACCTCCGACATTACCTTAAACACACCGCAACTTCTAAACTCCTATATCCAGTGCAATCATCAATACAATTACATGCTTTCTTCGACTTAGGCTCGGCAGGTTGCAACTTTACCTGAAAATCACTCACCGATTACTATGTCATGCTCGAAGCTGCTTTAGTATCTTGAAAAAACAAGAAACAAAAAACGGTGAGCCACTCAATGGAAGCTGAATATTGCGGCATGGCTAGTGCCCTCTATGAAGTTTGTTAGCTCTCTTTCGTCCTTCATGACATGCAGATCCCTCTATCATTGCCAATCCCTCTCCATTGCGACAGCGCCATGGCAATCCATATATTCAAGAACCTGATTTTTCATGAATGGATGAAACACGGCAAAATTGATTGCCATCTTGCTCGTAACGTCGTCACGAAAGTTTTTATCTCCACTCTTCACACTCCCTCCACCTCACAGTTAGCTGACTCAAACCCCTATCATCCATGGACCTGTCTTATAATGTCTTCAAGTTAGGTTTGTTATCACCAACGCCAACTTGAGAGGGGTTATCAGTAGGCCCGCCTCACCATCCTCCGCATCAGTTACCCACACATGTTAGCTAGACGTACAATTCACCAACAATAAATAATCATTACAGAAAAATAGTTCATTAGATGAGAGAGATAATAATTTTTCTTTTCCAGCTGCACGTAACCTTCGTACAGCAATACCTTTGTATATATGTAGCTCTTATGCTCATTCAACATAAGAGAGTTATCTTCTTCTTCATGAAATCTAACGTATTATATTTACATAAAGATTAACTAAAAATTGATGCAAGGTTTACAGTTTGAGTTTCATACTACTGTAATAACGATGTACAAAAAATTATATAATCATAACCCATCTTTACTTATATTCTAAACAAAGTTTAAAAAGTGGCGATTTAGTTATATATTATTTAAATATAAATTATATAATATTAGTTTCTTCATAAGTTAAAGATGTAATAAAATTATATAATCATAATTCAAATTTGTTAAATAAGAAAAAATGAATAGTTATATAAAATTCTTAACCATTTATCTCTTTTGTATTTAAGAAAGATTTAAAAAATTAAATAATTTAAATACAACTGCAATAATACCAAATTCTTTAACAATATTATTTTTCAGTGAAGAAATACTGATAAAATCATTGTTCTCATGCCTTTAACCAAAGGACAAATAAAATCACATTTCTGATGGTGATCGCTTATCGTGTATATTTGGAGTAGACTTCATCCTATCATTTTGTTAGTCTCCTTACTTTCTATCTTTTTGTGTGTTAATTTTCTGTATGCTTGAGGTTTGAAGTTATACTTAATGGGAATTAAACTTGTTTTATGTCAAGGTGTATTTTGGAATGATTTTGTGACAAAAAGAGCTTAACTAGATGTTGAACCTTGTTAGGCGTGGCCTCGTGCAACAATCAGGAGCTTGAAATGCAGCAGGTTAGAAGTAGAAAACAAATGAAGCAAATGACATAGCAAAAGGGTTTAAAAGGGCGTGAACATTCTTGCAAGGAAGCAAAGATTAAATTGTCAAATCAGTTAATAGGCTTGCTAGGAAGCAAGAAAACAACGTGGAGACCAAAAGCATGAAACATAGCACATGGGACCAAAACTACATCTTAAATTGTTGTATCAAGTGGTAGAATTGGGGGGTAGAAAAATATAAAATAACTCAGTCAAAATGTTGATGTGGGAGAAGAGAAGGTGAAAGTGGCATTAATTAAAAAAACCCTCAAGACTTTATTCATGAAAGGAGTTAATAGAGAGAGGAGGTTGCGTGAGAATAAACAAAGGAGGCTGCATTAAATAGAGAGGAGGTTGCGTTAAAGAGAAAGGGCTGCGTTAGAAGGAGAATAAAAAAAGGAGGCGACGTAAAATAAGAGTAGAGGCTTAGAGAAGTGCAAATGGAGGCGACAAAAGGGCGAGTGAAAGAAGTGAGTTTACGTGACTCATTAACCTTTAATTGTCCCATCATCTATAGTGATGGGAAGGATTTAAAGCAGGTTGCAAAAGAAGGCTGCAGTAGATAGCAAATAGAGAAGGATTCTCGCGACAGTCCCAACACCAACGATTGTTCCAACTTTAGTGATAGTCAAAATAGTTTGGAAAATCATGATGTTGGGTAACTAAACTTTTATTTCTTGGTTTACGGAATTCTAGTTATTGAACTTTGCATGTTGTAAGACCTTTGTTCTTTATTTCAATTGATTTATTAGTCAAGTATTAATTATTTTTCTAGGTCATTATTTGATTGTTTGATTTTATAGCTAGGTATGCAACTGGTTTGTGATTTTATTCAATCAATTACTAGATTAAACAGGTTGACATTCAATTCTTTTAATCAAAAGTAACGACTAGGATTTTTGTCTACTATGTTAGGGACATGATTCTAAGAAAAATAATTGTCTAGGCTAAATATACATCGTATGTATGTTGTCTAGTTCATCAATTTTCTTGATTCATAAAGCTATTAATTAATTAAATCTGAGATCATATCCAAGTTATTAATTAATAAGGGTTAATTCAAATACATGTTTTGATTAATGAAACATAAAAAAATAGGTAAAGAAATTTACCACGATGAATGCTGAACTAATAAATTGGTTATTTTTAGTGTCGATGATCAACGTGAGTTCAATAACAAAGGAGATTGGAAATTAAGATTTACTTCTCTTGATTGTTAAATTTTTATTATTTTTTTATTAGTTATTTTTCAATTAAATTCTGTTTAATTCACAATTACAACCCCCCTTTTATTGCGTAACTACTAACGTTTAAATTTCTCGTGTGAACGATCCCTACTTTTCACTGCTGCATTAATTTGTGCTGCAGGAAGTTGATTTTATATTTGGTTGCAGGCGATAGTATTCACTAAATTTTGGCCTCGTTTTTAAGGAATTTTTGATGGTTTATGTACATTACGCGTTCAAATCAGTCTGAAAATTTGTAGTATAATCCTGAAATTGAGAAAATAGCAAAGGCATTAAGAAAGCAGATGAAAGAAAGACAACAAGTACTAAGAGAAGAACGACAGAGGGAAAGGAACATGGATGCAAATCGCACTTTATGTCAACTGGCTGCTCCAGTTGAGGACCGACAACTTCACTTTATTAATTTTTTGAATTTGGGTGATAATAACACTTTTAAGTTGAAGGCGAGACTGATTCACTTATTACCCACTTTCCGAGGCATATTGGGAGAAGATCCTTATAAGCACTTGAAGGAGTTTGATGTTGTTTGTATGAGGATGAAGCCTACTAATGTCACTGAATAGCAGATAAAGTTGAGGGTTTTCCCTTTTCTTTAAAGGACGATGCCCAAGATTGGTTATATTATTTACCTGCTAGAAGTATTAGAGCATGGGCAGAGATGAAGAAGTTATTTTTAGAGAAGTTTTTCTTAGCTATCAGGGCCGCTAATATCAGAAAAGAAATCTGTGGCATTCGCCAAAACACTAGGGAGTCATTATATAAATATTGAGAGAGATTTAAAAAGCTGTGTCCAAGTTGCCCTTATCATCAAATCAGCGAGCAATGTGAATTCAATGCTTTTATGAAGGTCTTTTACCGACTGAGAGGAGTATGATAGATGCTGCAAGTGGACGAGCACTAGTTGATAAAACACCAGCAGCTGCATGGGATTTGATCTCAACTATGACTTCTAACTCTCAACAATTTGGAGCTCATAATGATTATCATTCAAGACATGTTAACGAGATAAGAGTTTCATCGTTGGAAAGAAGATTAGATGATTTGACTTCTTCGATGTCTCAACTTGTAATATCAAGGAAAGAGGAAGTTAAGACTTGTATTATTTGTTCTATAGTTGGCCATCCTACAAATATGTGTCCCACTCTACAAGAAGACCATATTGAAGAAGTCAAGGTAATGGGTGGTTATTTGGGACAACCTCAAAGGAAGTATGACCCATTTTTGGTGAAAGAGGGCACTGTGAGTACTTTGGGTGGCTGTATCATATTACGATGGAAATGCCTCGAGTGTCGATTGTAGGTGTGAGTCATCGGAGGATCGCCAGCATGAGTGTGAATGGAAATAGAGGAGAGGATGAGAGGGAGAGGGGGCACTTTGAGTACTTTGGGTGGGTGTATCATATTGGAGCTAACAAAATTGGGCATGAGTATTGTCACCTTAGGTTCATGTTTATTAGAGGCAAATATATGGAGATGTACAAACATGATCCTCATGAGAACCCTGACATTGCACAGGTGATTTGTCTATTTTTTTGTTAAGAAAAAAATTTCTCATTTTACAATGTTTATTTCTTTCTCTCTTTTTTCTTTTCAACTTGGTTTGGTGGTTGGTGAAGATACATTCAACGATATGGTTCAGAAAAAGTTTAGATTTTCTTGACAGTTTATTGAGCTTAAGTGTGGTTTTCATGGTTTAATTGCCATTGAAGATATTTTGGAGCTTTTTTTGGTAGAAAATATGGGGAAAATGAAAGAAAGGTCAAAGTGCTGGGTTTTTCCAGTTTCGATTGCCATTGAGGTTTTTGGTGCAACCTATTATTTGGGTGGAAAGAAACAAAAAAGGCACTTCTTCGATTTTTAAGTTCTGATTCCTTTTAGCGACGTCTTTCACTTTGTGTTGGAAGTATAAACTTGGACGGCGCTTGAAGAGCTAAGATGGCATTCAAGGAAATATGATAAGTGATGGAAGCATCTAATTAAAGAGGAAGCTGAAAAATTTGAAACAAGATATATTTTGTGTGTTTGATTTGCTATGATATTTGTAGAATTATAAAGATTCTTAGAAACATGGATTGGTGACTTTGAGAAGTTTTTTTTGAGAAGTTTACAATGATAATGATTGTTAGGAAGATGCTATAATGCTCCGATCTCTGTAAGTAGTCTTTAGCTATACTTCGAAACATATTTTTGGGTGGTCAAGGTTTGATTTTCTAAGGTCAAGGGATTTGGAGTACATACTGGTATCTGTTCTGGTGATATGGATTCGTCTTTTAGTATATGTGCTCAATGACGTTTGATGCATGTTTTGTTAGTCAAACTCAATTTAGTTAGGTCTATCCAATTGCTATATTTTTAAATTTCCATTAAGACTGTGCCTCAATATTTTCCTTGTACCGGAGACCTATAAGAAGGGGTATGGTAGGGCCTTATCTTAATGTAAAGGAGCTAGGGCGACAAAGGGTCAATCATAGGGTGAGACATATATCTTTCATGCTATGTGTATCTTATCTGTACATCGAAGAGGTGAAATTTGTCACCTCCTATCTTCTTGTCCCTCTTTGTCCATCCTCCATTTTCCCTTTTATTGTCCATTCAACCTGCTATCTGACAGTTTTCATCATTTCATTTGCAGTTTCTGCGTGGTTGATAATATAATGTATCATTAACTTAAATTGATTATTTAAAAATTGTGCAAGATGTTTACGTCATACAGTTTTACAGTCGATTGGATGAGGTGAAGAAGGGAGAAGTAAGTTACATTCTTTTAAAATTTTGTTTGATTTTATTTAGACTGAAGCATCAGCAGATATTCTACTTAACTAAGTAAACTACCATTCCTAGTAGATTTGTAATCTACCCTTTTACATTTCTGCCTAGTGCAATAAATCCAGTCAAATGCTTTTAAATAATACGAATCCAACTTTGGCCGGTAACTAAAAGACATAAATTCAACTAATTAAAACAACCAACTGTGATGCATTGAAATAATTTAACCAAAGAAGTTACAAGTATGGATTCAACGATAACCTACCTAGAGTTAAAATACATCTTGCATCGAAGAAAGAAAAAATCTTTATAGAAATACAAGCATACAAGTGTAGGCCATTGAGTTAAGCATAAATAAGTAGTGTTAAATGTTAAATTTGTACATCATAATGTTTCACAAGGTGAATTGCTTAATAATGTTAGATGTGATGAACAAAGACAATCGAGTACAAGAACAAGCTAATGTGAAATCTAGATATAAGTCAACATAGAACAATTCAGATGTGTGGGCAACGAAAGAAATTGTCAAGAAAAGTACCATAATATATTGAAAACAAGATCATAAAGGCGGACTTCCATTTTATCAATTTTACAAATTATCATCTCTCAATAAAAAAAACCAAGCCACTCTGTAACCAACACAAATTTTACAAACCATCAACATCAATCCGTCTAAAGATGAAAACTGTAACTATTTGGCACCTTTTCAATCCCACATCGAAAGTTTATATGTTTGGGGGAAGGTTGGTAGTTATAAAAAGGAGCTCTCCCCTCCTATTGTAATCATCCCAAAATTTGTATCTCTTTTCCTATATTAAATAAAAGTGAGTTATTTGAGTGGTACTCTAGAGACATAGGCATAATTAGTCGAACTCCGTTATCAAATTTTTTGGGTGTGTTCTTCCCTTATTTCTTTTATTCTGCCTTTATTGTCTTGTTTCTTTTCAAGTTGTAGTATAGTATTCAATATTATTTTTCGGGTATATTTGTAGTGTTGTGTTCAATTTATTTGAGTGTATTTACTATTCTTATGTGTATACGGGTTAAGTTGTAATAAATACACCGTGCATGTAATTTTTGTCTAGGAGGTCAAGTTTTAAGTGGGACTATTTGTGATCCCTCCGGCCTTTCCTGGGAATGGTAATACTGCCTTAGGAGTTCATTTGATAGTCTTTCTTGGATATTACTGAATCAGTTCACTTCACTAGTTGTTTATCTTAAAGAAAAAAATTATCCGATTTTCCCAACAAATGGTAGTAGAGACAGGTTCGTTCTTGGTTTGTTTGTAATTTTATTATATTGAATACTATATTTTGAGTCTATAATGGCATATAATGATCAAGAAACACTAGGGACATCAATTTTCTCGTCATCATGGTCGAGGATTCTATTGTCAAGTTTGAAATTAGCGGTAGAGATATTTGACGGCACTGCCTATTTCAGCATGTGGCGAGGGGAGGTTTTGGACTCCCTTTTCTAGTAGGGTCTGGACATTGCCATTGAAGAAAAAAAATCAAAAGATGTTGAGGATAAAGATTGGAATATGATAAATCGGTTGGCATGTGGAACAATTCTATCGTGTCTATTTAGAGAGTAAAAGTATGCTTTCAAGAACAAGACTTTTACACACAAATTGAGGAAGGCATTAGAGTATAAATTTTTTAAAAAGAGTGGCCAGAATAAGCTCCTTATGAAGAAAAGAATATTCTGATTCGATTATCGACCATGTACTACTATGAATCAACACATCAGTATGTTTAATCAGTTAGTAATAGACTTGTTGAATTTGGATGTGAAATTTGAGGATGAAGATTTGGCTTTAATGTTGTTATCATCTTGTAACATCCCATTACCTGTGGGAAGGTTAGTGTAATATCCCATCACCGATGAGAAGGGTAAAGTAGTAATTTGAAACGGGTTAGGAGTGTTTAACATTGTTTTGCTATGTGCATACATTCATATCTACACGTGAAAAGTGAATTTTGCACATGTAATGATTGTACATGCATTCATGACATTTTTCGATATATGTGTCATTAATGTGATTATTGTGAAAAATATGATTTTTGTGCTTGAAATTTTAATTGGAGTGGGTCTTTGTGTGTTTTAAATTTTTGAAGAATTTTAGAAAATTTTCTGGAAATTTTTGGGGTACTTTTTCGGACTAGAAAAAATGTCAAGTGGCAGACTGACTGGTTATCGGTAGTAAAAAGTACTGTCTAATGGCACTGAAAATTAAATACATGATTTTAAAGATTTTGAATTTTAAGTCATTAGAATTTTGGGGAGAAATTTGACTAGAAATTGGAAGTTAATTGGAGAGAAACTAAATTGGAGGTTTAGGAAGGTGACATGTGGCAAGTGACACTTGTCACTTGCCTAACATGCCACCTTGTGGTATAGTTAAATAAAAATCCTATTTTCCTTGGTCTTTCATGACACTTCTCTTTTTC
The DNA here is from genome assembly GCA_029891385.1 of Erythroxylum novogranatense. Taxonomy (NCBI): domain Eukaryota; kingdom Viridiplantae; phylum Streptophyta; class Magnoliopsida; order Malpighiales; family Erythroxylaceae; genus Erythroxylum; species Erythroxylum novogranatense. The sequence goes on along the minus strand of CM057234.1, from coordinate 89,371,392 downwards.
AAGGGTTTTGGTGCTTTAAAATGTGTTTGTTCTCTCCTCCATCTTCGTAGCTTTCTTCCTCTTTGGTCAAAAGAATTTGCTCATCCTTTCTACCTTATTTCTTCTTGGCTTACTCTTCTTGTGTTCACAAAGAAAAATATCCTAACCAAAACCTCACCCCCTTCAAGTGATGATGATTATCGTATATGGTGTTGGGAGGTAGAGAAATTGTAGTATTTTGAAGAATTGAAGAATTAGAAGCTTGATAGGTAAGAGTTGTGTTTTATGTTCTCAATTGGTAGTTAAATGCATTAATTATGATGTCTTGTGCATTAATTGCATGAACATGTGTTTGGTGTATATGGATAGGTTATTTTCATTGGTTGATTTATGATTGATTGAGGATAAATGATATGCCATGTGGTATAGGTGAATTGAGTATGTTGGATTGATTTTGATGATGTTAGATGAGTGTTTATTAAAGAAAGATGATTGAGTGTGTGTGCTGCCATTTTGTGGCTAATTGTTCAAGTGAAGATCTTGATTAAATTTTGGGTGATTTATTGACTAAATTGGATGCTTATTGGTGTAGAAATGGTATTGGAATGATAGGATTTGAGTTAGGTGTAAAAGCTGAAAATTTTGCTTTGTGTATATTTCAATGTTTTGGTCATAACTTTTTATATGGTTATGCTATTGAGATGACGTTTAGCTTGAATTAAACTTGAGAAGTTTGTCTAGAATTATTATGAAGGAAGTTCTATCCAATTATGGCTTGAAGGGTTCTGAAATTTGCCTTGAAAGTGTACAATATGTGTAGGGTGAATAGTGGCATATTTATGAGTCTACCATTGAAGACCTAAAACTTTGGGGAATTTTTCTAGGCTAAAGTAGACAGATTTTGTGAAATTGGTCTTCATCAAAATTGAAGATTTTCTTGTTAGCTTTCTATCGCCATTAAGTATGACATTTTTTTTATTTTGAGGTTGAAAGTTATGACTTGTGAACTTTCAGATGGTATTTCAAAGTATTAATGTGCTTTGTGTGTGAAATGTCTCTAAGTGTGGATTTTGTGGTTACTATACTTTGAAACAAATTCTGGATTGTGATGGTTTAAATTAGTTCAAGCGGTCTTATGGAAAGTTGTAGAGGAATGTCTTAGCTTTGAAATGATGTATAATATGCTATTTGTGGATGTAAGAATTGTAAGCTATGGATTTTTAAAGTATGGATATGGTTTAGGTGATATCTTTATTTAACACTCTTTAACAGGGCAGCTACAATCATGTGAGAATTTGACTTAGTTAGAGGGTGAAATTGCCTTTAAGTGCTTCATGAAAGTTTTATATTATGTTTTGATCTTTCCATTGATGTAAAGTATGGAAATTGTGGACCATGGAATGTGAAGTTATGATTTTTAGAAGTTTCTGATACTATTTGGCATGATCATTAGTGGACAGAAACTTTGAGTGGCTTTTTAACTCCCTTAAGGGCCAAATTGATTTTTGAGTTCTTCATTGAAGTTGTAGAGTTTCCTTTTATCTTTCCATTGATATAAAGTTTGTAAATTTTCGAGTTCTAAATCAAAAGTTATGGAGTTTGGAAGTTGAGAAGTTGGTGAAGAATGTGGCGATCGGTCTGTCAGAATGTGGCGATCGGTCTGCCAGAATGTGGCGATCGGTCCGCCATAATATGGGGATCAGTCTGCCAGAGTATGGGGATCGGTCTGCCAGAATGTGACGATCGGTCTTCCAGAATGTGGGGATCGGTTGGCCAGAGTGTGGCGATCGGTCTGCCAAAACATGGCGATCGGTCTGCTAAAATGTGGTGATCGGTCCGCCAGAACGTGGCGATCAGTCCGCCGGAATGTAGCAATCGTGCATGCGCACAATCGTGACTCCACTGGTCTGCCAGAATGTGGCGATCGTGCATGCACACGATCGCGACTTTCCATTTTGTTTAAGGAAGATTATTTTCTGAATTCACTTCACTCTTTTGGCTATAATTTTTTCGTCTGACCTCCGATTGACTTGATTTTCTAGGCATCGGATTCATGAAATATTTAATTTTATTTCTATGTGAAATTATGAATTTTTAGAGATGAAAGTGACGTGGATTGATTAGGTCAAAGTGAGGGGACCGAGTAATTATTTTTCTGGTCCGTGTTTTATTAATAATTGGACCTATAGAGGTCCGAATTGAGTGATTTTGGTGTCTATAAATTTCTAAAATTTAGAGGAAAAGTTTTGTTATGAGAATTTTGGGAATAATGCTGGGAATGTCACGAACATTCATTGTACACATTTTAATTTCTCCATATGCATTATTAAACATTTTTTATTGTATACTTGGTAATATTTGTGTATTTTAATTGTTATAGAGGTGCATTTAGAACGTCAACCCACAGACATTGCCGAGACTTCTAGGCATTAGCTCAGAAGCTATTGGTGAGTGATCTAGAAGGTTCTCTCAATTATTATTTTCTCTGTGGTGAATAATGGTGGGTTTGAGAATTGTTTCTGATTGTGGATTTCGGACAGAAAGTCCTATGTATTGGGGAGCTATGACATAAAAGTGTTACTTGTATGTGAATTTGTGAACTACTTGCTTGAGATGTGAAAAATTTGATGTATATATTGCTTAATTGTGACATGTGCATTTCATGCATGAATGCATGATCAGATAATGACAGTTGTGATCGGAGCAGTCACCGAGAGCTACAAGCTCAACGATAATCGGGCCTCGAGCCCCACAGTGATTCAGAGCCTCAGGCTCAACGAGTAATGTGCCCATATTGGGACAGTTTAGGTGCTCGGGAGTAACCAGTGAGTAACCTAGACGGTTTCTCTCAATTATTGTCTGCTTATAATTATGTCTTGAATAATGAATGAATATGAATATGAGACCTATGTGCTTTATATTGTGATTGATTGAGTTACATACATTCCATTCATGAATGCATAATCAGATAATGCGAGTTGTGACCAGAGTAGCCAATGATTAGAACTTAAAGCTCAACAAAAAAATGAGCCTCGAGCTCACAAGTGTTTCAGAGCCTCAGGCTCAACGTGTAATGAGCCCATTATCCAAAAACGGATACGGGACAGTTCAAGCACTTAGTCACAACAACGTAACAATTGGAAAGTGTCTCATGAGCATTTCATATGCATCTTGTTAATTATGTTTGATAAAGCGAAATGGAAAAAAATTGCTTATTCTTAAGTGAAAATGTGTTACTTATGCGAAATGCATAATTGTGAAACAATTGTGATATGAATTGATGTGTTGCATGAATTGAGTGAACCATCGATGATGGTTACCTCATTGAGTTCGCAAAACTCATCAAAATCGTAACGTTGTCTTTTCAGGACTGAGGGATGACTCTAGCTTTTGAGAGGCTCTAGTGTTGTGTAGATTGTGATTGGTAAGAGAAGTCATGATTCAAAGGTCGGTCAGTTGAGATTTTTGGACAGATTAGTTAGATTGTGCATAGTTTCCTCATTATATTATATTAGGTTTTGATGATGTACATATGGAGATTGTTGAAAGTCACAATGTAGACAATCGAGTTCTTATAAAATGAATTGAGGAAAAAGTTGGTTTTTAAAATATTATGATTTTCTTATGATACTTTATAAGTGAACTATGATACCATGCCATATGAAGTGATTGTAGTGATCGAACGTAGCGTGCCTTTATCGTAGGATATGTGCCGTAATGACCTTTGAGTGTCTCGGTGTGTACCCTGCTGTAAGGGGGCACTACATTTAGGTGGTATTAGAGCATGGTTGGCATCTGTTGGGACATATAGGAATGGTAAGCATGAAAGATCTTAAAAAATGTAGAAAATGATTGAAATTATTGTTTGTTGTAGGTCATCCGCTCTAGGTGATCAAATTGATCAACCAGCTGACCAATGATCGTTAGGAGCCAATAGGGAGTCCTCGATGCCGCGATCTGAGGAGATGCCTCCTAGAGGTTTTGAAAGAAGGGAGAGGAGGTATAATAGGCTACGAAAGCAGGGAGTTGTGGACTTCTATGATAGCACAGACCCTGCTGAGGTCGAGGGATGATTAGAGAGGACAGAAAGGGTATTTGGTCAGATGGACTACGAGCCTGATGAGAGGTTCGAATATGCAGTATCTTTACTGCAGGGCCCAGTATATCAATGGTGGAAGACTATCCTAGGCAGTACCACTAAACCTTGTTAGTTGAAGTGGGAAGACTTTCTGAGGGTCTTCAAAGATAACTTCATGCCCAAAATCTATCTGGAGATGAAGATGCAGGAGTTCTACAGAAGAAGACAAGTGTACGAGGTTTGAGAATGGACTTAATATGGAGATCAGAACAAGGTTGGCGCGGTTAGATATGGGTACTTTCATTGAGTTGACAACTGCTTTAATTACAATCAAACAACTTATGAGGGAGAAACAAGTTGAGATTGGGCAAGGGTCTAAAGGAAAGAGATCTAGTGAGAGTCAGGGCAGTTCTGGCAGGAGCTTCAATAAGCATCAGAATAGAGAATTCAGATCATCAGGTGGATCTAGGCAGTCAGGAACTGGGCAGAGGGGTAGATTTTCACATACTGGCAGTGGAAGAGGTACAGCTCTGAAGCAATTTCTAGTTTATGAGTATTGTGAGAAGAGGCATGGTGGTGAGTGTTGGAGATTGAATAGAGCTTGCCTTAAATACGGCTCCATAGACCACCAGATTAGAGATTGCCTAACTACTTTGAGAATTCAGTCTGCTGTCAGTGGGCGATCTAGAAGTAATACTACAGTCCAGCAGAGCTGAGGTGGTAGGTCTGGACAGAGAGACAAAGGTACTTAGAGGGAAAGCTGGGAGTTCTTCCATGAGGACTGAGGGGCGGGGCAACTGACTGTAGTCCCAAGCCAGGGTCTATACCATGACTAGGCAAGAGGCCTAAGACTCACCAGAAGTGGTAGCAGGTGCGCTCCTTGTTTATGGCTTTGAGGCTTTTGCACTGCTAGATTAAGGATCCATACGCTCTTTTATCGCACCACATTTGGCATGTAGGTTACATTGTGATAGGGAGTTACTACAATATGGATTGGAGGTGAGTACGCCAATAAGCAGCACTACAATTATAGGAGAGCTTTATAAAGGATGCTTGATTGAGATTGATCAAGCAATTTTGGAGGCAAACCTTATTATATTATAGTTAAGGGAGATAGATGTGATCCTAGGCATGGATTGGCTCACTGCCCATAGGGCCATCATGAATAGCTACACCAAGGAGGTAGTACTGGAATCTCCTGGTCAGCCGAGGGCAGTATTCAGAGGAGTTAGTCAGGCAGTGCCAGCTAGGATGATATCATTCATGAGTGCATTGAGGTTGATGCAGGGTGGATGCGAGGCTTCTCTAGCCCATATCATTGATACTATAGTCGAGCAGAGTGTACAGGACATTCCAGTAGTTAGGAAGTTCTTGGATGTGTTTCCTGAAGATTTACCTAGTTTACCACCAGATCAAGAAACGAAGTTCACGATTGATCTAGTTCCAGGGGCTGCTCCTATATCTATTCCTCCATATAGGATGGAACCTGTGGAACTGAAGGAGTTGAAGCCTCAGCTTCAGGAGTTACTGGGAAAGGGTTTTATTAGGCCCAGTGTTTCACCTTGGAGAGATCCAGTGTTATTTGTGAAGAAGAAAGATGAGACTTTGAGGTTATGCATCGATTATAGGCAGCTGAATCGGGTTACAGTGAAGAACAAGTACCTGTTGCCTAGAATTGATGATTTACTTGATCAGTTGTAGGGAGCTCAGGTATTTACTAAATTGGAATTAAGATCAGGGTACTATTAGTTGAAGATAGCTAAGGTTAATGTACCTAAGAGTGCATTTCGGAGTAGGTATAGACACTTTGAGTTTTTAGTGATGCCATTTGGGTTAACTAATTCCCTGACAGCTTTTATGGCCTTGATGAATAAAATTTTCCAGCCCTATTTGGATCGATTTGTAATTATGTTTATTGATGAAATCTTGGTGTATTTGAAGAGCAAGAAGGAGCATGCTAAGCATCTGAGAGTCATTTTGAAATTATGAGAGAAAAGTAGCTGTATGCCAAATACAGTAAGTGTGAATTTTGACTAGATCAAGTTGTATTTCTGGGGCATATAGTGATTGGAGATGGCATACAGGTAGATCCGAAGAAGATAGAGGCAATGATGAATTAGGAAACTTTGAGAAATGTGTCAGAGATCTGAAGCTTCCTAGGATTGGCCGAATATTACCAGATATTTATTGAAGGGTTTTCTCTGATCTCGACCCCTCTGACAAAACTTCTGAGGAAGAATGTAGTGTTCAGATGGAATGAGGAGTGTCAGAAGAGTTTTGAAGAGCTGAAACATCGGTTGACTACTGCACTAATGTTAACCATTCTATCGGGGATTGGAGGATATGTGGTGTATAGTGATGCGTCGCATCAAGGGTTGGGATATGTACTGATGCAGCATGACAAGTTGATTGCCTATGCATTGAGACAATTAAGGACTCACGAGATCAATTATCCGGTACATGATTTAGAGCTAACTGTAGTTATCTTTGTTCTAAAGATTTGGAGACATTATCTGTATGGAGAGACTTTCCAGATATACACTGATCATAAGAGTCTGAGGTATTTATTGAGTCAAAAGGAGTTAAACTTGAGGCATAGGAGATGGATTGAGCTACTAAAAGACTAGGATTGCACTATTGAATACCACCCGGGGAAAGCTAATGTGGTGGCAAATGTTTTGAGCAAGAAATCTAATATCAATACAGCTCAGATTCAGTTATCAAGGCTACCTAATTTGATACATTTGAGAGCTCTGAATGTGGAGCTGAATCTGGAGCAAGATGACACACTGATTACTACTTTAAAGCTGAGACCAATGCTACATGACAAAATTAGGAAAGTCTAGGGCAAAGATCCTAATATAGTGAAGCTTATGGAGAAAGTGAAAGTGCATGCAGATTCTGAGTTTGAATTGAGGGATGAGACATTATGGTTGAGACAAAGGCTGTGTGTGCCTAATGTGAATGATCTGAGGAAGGAGATTCTTGAGGAAGCTCATATGGCTGCATATGTTATGCATCCTGGTACTACCAAGATGTATAACACATTGAAGAGACATTTCTGGTGGCCTGGAATGAAGAAGCAAGTGGCAGAATATGTGTCTAAGTGTATGACGTTCCAGCAGGTGAAAGTTGATCACCAAGCTCCAGTGGGAAAGTTATATTCGTTGCCCATTCTGGAGTGAAAATGGGAACGGATCACTATGGACTTCATCTTGGGATTGTCTAAGACTTCAAGGCAGCATGATGCGATCTGAGTCATAGTGGACCGATTGACCAAATCGGCTCACTTCTTACCAATAAGAGAGAATAACTCACTGGATCAGTTGGCCCAGAAGTATGTAAATGAGGTAGTGAGACTGCATGGGGTTCCAGTGTCCATAATATTGGAAAAGGATCCTAGATTTACTTCGAGGTTTTGGAGGAGCCTACAGTTTGGTATGGGGACTAAGTTGAACTTCAGTATAGTGTTTCATCCTCAGACAGATGGACAGAGTAAGAGGACAATTAAGACTATTGAAGATATGCTCAGGGCTTGTGTATTGGAGTTTAGAGGAGCTTGGGATCAATATATGGCATTGATAGAGTTTGCCTATAATAATCATTATCACAGTAGTATCGGAATGGCACCGTATGAGGCACTATATGGTAGAAAATGTCGGTCACCATTGTATTGAGACGAAGAGGGTTTGAAAATAGTGGAAGGCCCAAAGTTAATACAGGACACAGTGGACAAGGTGAAGTTGATCCGAAGTCGAATTAAAGCGGTGCAGGATAGATAGAAGGTTATGTGGATCAACATCGATGTGAAATGGAATACAGTGTGGGACACAAAGTGTTTCTAAAAGTATCACCTTGGAAAGGAGTTTTAAGATTCGATAAAAAGGGCAAGTTGAGCCCTAGGTACATTGGTCCTTATGAGATCATTGAGAGGATTGGACCTTTAGCCTATAAGTTGGCTTTACCGAATGAGATGTCTCAATTGCATAATGTGTTTCATATGAGTATGCTCCGAAGATATCGATTGGATTCGACACATGTGATACTGGCTTCAGAGATTGAGGTTCCTAGTAACTTAAGTTACGTTGAGGAGCCGATCAAGATTGTGGGATCACAGATCAAGCAGTTGAGGAACAAGGTTATTCCATTAGTGAAAGTCCTTTGAAGAAACCGCTCAACTGAAGAAGCAACTTGAGAAACAGAGGAACACATAAGGAGACAATATCCCCACCTATTCGAGCAAACAGGTAAGAATTTCGAGGACGAAATTTCTTTAAGGAGGGGAGAGTTGTAACATCTCATTAGCTATGGGAAGGTTAGAATGGTAAATGTGAGTGATTAATGAGAGCTTAGAGGTGTATTTGCATGCTCATGCACGATGTGTCATACACATACATGAGAATAGTGAAAATTTTGCACATGAACATAATTGTACATGCATTATTGAATAATTCCGGGTATAATTAGATTGAGTTGTGATTTCTAGGAGTTTTAAGAATTTTAAATTCATTTATATGGAGAATTGTGGTTATATGTGTTGAAAAATTGATTTGGAAAGTGTAATTGTTTATGTGGAAATTTTGGAGAATTTTGGAAATTTTAGTGAATTTAGGAATAAATTTTTGGAAAAATTATGGAAAATAGGAAAAAGAAATCAAAAGAAGATTTGGAGATAGTTGAATTGTAAAGATGAAAGTTAAGGGAGTTAGCTTCAAAAGAAACTAAGTTAGAGCTTGATGTGAGGGAAGTGACAAATATCTCCTAGGCTGTGAACTTTTGCTAGAAGTAAGTTACTGTTCTCTGAGAGTTGATAGGTTAAGTAATAGGTCTAAGTTAATTCTTCATCGTCACCTCCTTCAAGTTGATGAACAAGTGATGCTTGGGAGTCAGAGCTAGCATTGTTTTTGAAGAATTTGAAGTGAAACCAAGTAAGTTATGCTTTAAATGTTATGGGTATTGTTAAAATGAAACTCGAATGATGAGAAATGTAAGATTAAGGACTTGATTTTGTGTGTGGGTGTATGTGTCGTGGATGATGAAATATCTTTGTAAATGTCATGTTGTATCATTGTGAATGATCATTAATGATGTATAATGTGTTATAGAGATGTTTTGGAAGTTAGATGTTGCATTATGGAGTGAGGGTGAGTGCAGAAAATTAAGATGAATGGGTACATGTTTAATACCCTATTTTTGGGTTAAGGATCAATTATAGACCATGATTTTTGTGAGGGGTATATTGAGTTAATTGGGTAGATAATGATGAGGAAATGTAATTGTTGGACCCCGTCTCCGAGGCCCAACATTCGGACCCATATAAGTATGAAAGACCCAAAATCGAACACAACTGACCACAAGTAGAGGAAATTTTAATAGAAAATTTGGGATTGGATTTTTAATAAAAATGTTCCTCATGATCTCACGATTCTAACGCCACTGAAATCGTTCAATTCGGATTAGAAATGAAAAAGTTATGGCAAAAATACTATCTTAAAGAAAAAGGAAAAAGCAGTCCTCTACCAACTTCATGTCAAAATTTGAAAACTTTAGAGGCTGAATTACTGATCGGCTCCTTCATAAAACTTGTAGATTTATGTCTCTAGTTTCATTTAAAACAAGAATCGCCTCAATCCGAGCCCAGACTCAGATATTTAAAAATTAGTGAAGTATATTCGTAAAGAATCGGTGACCTCCACACTTTGTTTCAAACCACCTTTTCAATTTAAAAGAAATAATGATAAATCAGGTGTAGAAAGATAGAAAATTTTCTTAGGAATCCATCGCTAAAAAATCAGCTCAATCGGAGGTCCGTGCAAAAGTTATGGCCAAAAGAAGGAGAGAATTCGGTCGGCCAAAACCGACCCCAAACGACAAAGCTAGCTCGGCATGGCCGAGGGGCGAGCGACCAGCTCGTCGTCGCCAAGCATGGTCGAGCAGCATCGCCGCCAGCTGGCGAAGCGCTGGTCGCTCGGCTTGCCGAGCGCCTATGGCGCTTCAGCGTGCCGAGCCGAGCGACCTGCTCGGCGATCCGACCTATCAGACTTCTAACCTCAATAACTTTTGACTCCGAGCTCCAAATCAAACACGGTCGGAAGCGTTGGAAAGCTAGAAGAAAAATCTACATTTTTCAAGAAGGATTTAAAGACAAGTTCGGCCACTAAGGGAAACCAAATTTTACCCAAAGGCCGATCGACTAGCTCTCTCTAACAGCACCAGAACTTGCAACCTCCATAACTTTTGACCCAGAACTCCAAATTTAACAAACTTAGTGTCTATGGAAAGGTAAAAGAATTATCTACAACTTTCATGAAGACCATCGACCTATATTCCAACTCTATGAGGGTCAAAAGTGGACTCAAAGCTCTGCCTGACAATCTGTCACTTGGACAACACCTGCATTTAAATCCAACGACTCATACCTACCAATTTAACTCATCATAAATGGCTGATAAATCATCCTGGGAGAGTCCTACAGCTCGCCTATCACTCTCAAGAGATCTAAATGATCCCATACGACCTATACCAACCCAGAAATTTCAGACCTTCAACAACACATAACTCATAGCAATTTTTCCAGCGAGCTCTCCCAAAGTTAAAAACCCAGCAACAACTCAAAATTAACAATACTCACACACATACTATTTCAAGGCCATACACAGTTCGGAAATCAACATTTTCACAATATGGAAAGTACTAGAGCTCTCATTCACAATCCAAATCATAACAAAGATTCATGCATAGCTTTGGTTACATATTAACATATTCACCAAGACCAATCTGAGAATACCAAAAGATGAGATGCTCCATGATCAATATGCTTACAAGCTATTCCAAAAGCTAGTTACTAACTTAATACAAAAGTTTCTAGAGTTCTTGGAGTTTTGTCCGATGCCTTGCAAGGTTTCGAGTTCAACTTGAATTTGCACCTGAGGAGGGAGAATGGGGTGAGCTAACATGGCTCAGTGGCTAACATACTTATAGCCATTGCGCAATACGCCACACAACACATCATTAACAATCCGAAACATTAGCAGTTACATAATATGCTGAAATACTCAACTTTGTCACATAAATCACAATTTACTCAACTCATCACATAAAGCATAATATGGAATCCTCTTGCAATTGAAACACATATTATGCATCATAAACACAAATAAATGATGAAATGCACACATTTGGCTCAAGAGTTCCATAAACACGACGGAAACCGAAGTTTCCTGTAAACACGACGAGTCCAATTTTCAGATCTAAATGGGCCTGGCAAGCGGCTGGGAGAAGGCAAAAAGGGGTCAACGTGCACGTGACTTTACGATAAAGGTTCTCTCTCGCCCAAACACAAACAAATTATGTTCACATATTCATACGAAAGTAGCATTTTATGCTTCTTTCATTCTTTCAAATCATCAAAGTTCCATTCTTTTCTTTCAAATCATATGAATACACTTTCAATATGCTCATAATATAACAAAGATAGCACACATAGGGCATTTGCCCACTACACAACAACTATAAACATGTTACCCACCTATAAATCGGAATCCAAGTCAAGATTGCCCTTCCTCTTTGTCTTGAGTAGGGTTTCTTGAGTTCCTTCAAACAAAACACATCTCCAATCAATTTCTAAATTCATAGGAAAGGTCATAATGTTCAGAAATTAAAGGAAAACTAATATTAACCTTAACCTAACCTACCCATAAGACATTTAAGCTAAAATAACCATAACCTTAGCTTAAAAGTCCCTACAATCCATGATCTCAACTTTCTCTTCATCTTTCCTCAATCTCTACACAAACCCTAACTCTCATCCTACACCATTCTTAAACCTAGCTTTAGCAAAGATGAAACTTACCTTTCTCACTTGATTTCTCTTCTTTTTCTCCTTCTTTCTTCTTCTCCACAAGCCTCCCACGATTTTTCTCTCTTCCTTTCTTCCTTGGCCGAAAGTCTCTTCCTTCTTCTCTCACGTTTTCTCTTATTCTCTTCTTTTCCTTAGTCTACGACACTTGCTACTTTTCTCCTCTTCCTTTAATTCATTAACTCTTCTATTCTCATCTTTAAATCCCTACCTCAAAACTACATAGTTTTGATATTAAGCTCTCCCTTATCCTCTTACAAGCAACTATAATGGGCTCACCTCTAACTTACAAGCCCACTACACCTCACCCATTAATTTCTAATCCTTCTTCTCATTCCACTTATTCCATAAAGCCCATTCTTTCCAACATTAAATCCAAGCCTTCAATTAATTTCTAACTTCTAATCCCAAGCCCAACATAAAAATATTTATATAAACACATAATTAAATCAATTAAGACAAAATTAAAATAATTTAACGAATAAATCCATAAATAAATAAATAAATAATTCAAATAAATAAAAAATTTCGGGGCCCAACAGTAATGGAAGAGATAATTTAGGTAAAAGATGAGTTGGATGTAGATTATTGAAATTTTAAAAATATGGAAAATGTTCACTGAATATGCTTCAGTCTTTTAGCTATAACATTTTCTCTAGTTATCCAATCGAGATGATTCTTAATTTGGATTAACCTAGAGATATATGGCTATATTTTTTATGAATACATCAAATTTCAATTCTATCTCTAAGAGTCTCATCATTTGTCACGAATTGAGAACTGGGTCTAGTACATTGGGAGCTGAATGTAAATTTTGTGTTCTGACTTCGGGAGAAAATTTGGATTAATCTAGACAGATTTTGACAATGTTGCCTTCTTGAGAGTTGTATATATTTATTTTATCTTTCCAACAGTATATATTATGGAATTTTTGGACATCTGATTAGAAAGTTATGATTGTTATATGTGGAGACACAAAAGTAAGACGCAAAAAGTGAGACACAAAAAGTGAGACGCAAAAAGTAAGACGCAAAAAGTGAGACGCAAAAAGTGAGATGCAAAAAGTAAGGCACAAAAATTAAGGCGTAAGAAGTAAGATGCAAGAAGTAAGACATAAAAAGTGAGACGCAAAAAGTAAAACGCAAGAAGTAAGATGCAAAAAATAAGACGTAAGAAGTAAGACGCAAAAAGTAAGATGCAAGAAGTAAGACGCAAGAAGTAAGATGCAAGAAAGTAAGATGCAAGAAAAGTAAGATGTAAGAAAGTAAGACACAAGAAACTAAGACGATAGGAAACTAAGACGAAGTTACTGTACAAAGTAACACGATTGAGGTCATAAACTTAATTGCTTCTTTTGGTCATAACTTCCTCTCTAGACATCCAAATGACTTGATTCTTGAACCGTTGGACTTGTATGACATCGCTCTACATCCCTACAAAAAAAATTATAACCATCCAAAGTTAAGTGAGAAATATGGAGTGAAAAATTGGAATAGGTATAGTGAGTGTACCCTTAAATAGTATGAACTTGTGTTATTCTACTAAACATACTTCAGTATTTTGATGATATCTTAATCTGTAGAGTTCCAAATGAGATTATTTTTGATTTGAAGTAAACCATAAATATAGGGATACAAACTGTATGAAGAAATCAGATTCTGAATCGGACTCTAAGAGTTTTAATTTTTGGATGGAAGGTGAGTATAGGATACTATCCCAGAATAAAAGCAGTCCGGAAATGTTTGGAGTATAACTTTCACACTACTGAACCAAATTGAATGATTTTGATGTCTTTGGAAAGATAAGACATAAAGGAATAATTTTTTAGAAGAGAGTTTGACCAAATTACTTCATTTTCACCTTCTTATTGTACATGAACAGTAGACCCAAAAGGGGTGTCTTCGAAAAATCTGAAGTGATTTAATGAAATGAATTACGAGTTCAATGGGTTTTGTGAGGAATAAACCTAACTATAAGTTATACTTAGATGAGTTTTGGTATAGGGATAGTTTTGTAAAGAATTTATGAAGTGATATTGGGGATATCATGAACGTGCATTATACATAATTCATTTCATATATGTGCATTTTTTATACACCTATAATTGTGCAAATTGTGATATATGTGTATGTTATTTGTTATAGAGGAGTAATTGGAACGTCAACCTACAGACATTGTCGGAACTTCCAGGTAATAGTTTCGAGAGCAACCAGTGAGTAACCTAGACGGTTTCTCTCAATTATTGTCTGCTTATAATTATGTCTTGAATAATGAATGAATATGAATGTGAGACGTATGTGCTTTATATTGTGATTAATTGTGTTACATGCATTCCATTCATGAATGCACAATCAGATAATGGGAGTTATAACCAGAGTAGCCAATGATTAGAGCTTAAAGTTCAACGAATAAAGAACATGAGCCTCAAGCTTACAAGTGTTTCAGAGCCTCATGCTCAACGTGTAATGAGCCCGGTATCCAAAAACGGATACGGGACAGTTTAGGTACTCAGTCACAACAACGTAACAATTGGAAAGTGTCTCATGAGCATTTCATATGCATCTTGTTAATTATGTTTGATATAGCGAAATGCAAAAAAAAATGCTTATACTTAAGTGAAAATGTGTTACTTATACGAAATGCATAATTGTGAAATAATTGTAATATAAATTGATGAGTTGCATGAATTGAGTGAACCATCGATGATGGTTACCTCATTGAGTTCGCAAAACTCATCAAAATTGTAACGTTGTTTTTTCATGACCGAGGGACAACTCTAGCTTTTGAGAGGCTCTAGTGCTGTGTAGATTGTGATTGGCAAAAGAAGTCATAGCTCAAAGATCAGTCAGCTAGGATTTTTAGATATATTAGTCAGATTGTACATAGTTTCCTCATTCTATTGTTTTAGGTTTTGATGATGTACTTATGGAGATTGTTGAAAGTCACAATGTAGACAATTGGGTTCTTATGAAATGAATTGAAGAAAAAGTTGGCTTTTAAAATATTATGATTTTCTTATGATACTTTATAAGTGAACTATGATACCATGCCATATGAAGTGATTGTAGTGATCGAACGTAGCATGCCTTTTTCGTAGGATATGTGCCAGAATGGCCTTCGAGTATCCCAGTGTATACCCTACGATAAGGGGACGCTACACATCTCTTCCCGATGAATTTGAACACTTGGAGACTACGTTACTTCATGGAAAGGAGAATGTGTCTTTAGATGTTGTATGTTCTGCTTTGTATAATCATGAATTGAGGAAGAAGGATAAAATAAAAAACAAAACAGCTACAACAGATGAAGCATTGGTAGCAAGAGGTTGTCAGCAAAGCCAGTCAAAGGGGAGAAGAGGAAGATTGAAATCAAAAAGGCGAGTTACCAAAGATAAGTGTGATTTCTGTCATGAGAAAGGACACTGGAAGAAAGACTGTTCAAAATTGAAGAAGAAAGGGAAGGCTCCGAAAGATGCAAATATTGTAGAGTGTAAAAGTAACGCAGAATCATATATCTCTTTTTGTGATTTCACCTTCAGAATCGCATGTAGACGAGTGAATTTTGGATTCAGGTTGCTCATACCATATGTCTCCCATCCGGGAGTGGTTCTTTGATTTTGAAGAACTCGACGGTGGGGTTGTTTACATGGGTAATCATAATCCATGTAAAAAAACAAGCATAGGTTCAATCAAGCTGTAAAATCATGATGGATCCACTAGAATCTTGACAGATGTGTAGTACGTGCCGAAGTTAAAGAAGAATCTTATCTCTTTAGGGACTTTAGAATCAAGAGGCCAAGTTGTAATGATGCAAGATGGAATTCTTATAGCAACTTCAGGAGCATTGGTAATGTTGAAAGGTGTTAGGAAGGACAATCTGTATTATTACTAAGGTAGTACAATGATTGGATGGTGGCTATAGCAACTTCAAGCACTAAGAAGGACTAGAAGCAACAAAGCTATGGCATATGCGTTTGGGACATGCTGGTGAAAAATCCTTGCAAACCCTTGCCAAGTAAGGATTGTTGAAAGGTACAAAAACTTACAAATTGGAATTTTATGAGCATTGTGTTCTAGGAAAACAATAAAGAGTGAAATTTGGCACTACTATCCATAATACCAAAGGAATTTTGGATTATGTGCATTCAGATATATGGGGACCTTCCAAGACTCCATCACTTGAAGGTAGGCATTATTTTGTCACTTTTGTTGATGATTTTGTCAAAAGAGTGTGGGTGTTTACTATGAAGAACAAAGATGATGTGCTTAGGGTTTTCCTTGGATGGAAAGCTCAGGTTAAAAACCAGACGAGAAGGAAGATCAAAGTTCTTCGAACAGACAACGACAGAGAATACAAGAGTGATCCTTTTTTGGAAGTATGTCAAGAGTGTGGCGTAGTTTGGCACTTCGCAGTTAGAAAAACACCACAATAAAATGGAGTGTCAGAGCGTATGAATAAGAAACTAGTGGAGAAAGTTCATTGCATATTATCTAATGCTAGGTTAGGTAGAAAATTTTGAGCTTAGGCTGTGACATACACTCAACATCTCGTAAATCGCTTTCCTTCATCTGATATAGGTGGGAAGACTCCTTTAGAGGTATGATCCGGGAAACCTGCAATAGATTATGATTCTTTGTGTAGTTTTGGTTCTACTGCATATTATCATGTAAATGAATCAAAGTTGGACCCATAAGAAAAGAAGGCTCTATTTATAGGCTTCAATGCTGGAGTTAAAAGATGCCATTTATGGTGTCTAGAGTTAAAAAAACAATTGTCAGCAAGGATGTTACCTTTGATGAATTTGCCACGTTAAATAAGGTAACTCCAGAAGGCGTTGATGGTACTTCACAGCAGGTGAAGTGTATGTCGAAGCAAGTATAGTTTGAACAGACAACAATGATCCCAACAAAAAGCACTACTAGTGACTCTCCTATGGCAGAAGAAGAGTTAAATGAGGAGGAGGTTCTGACTCAAGAACCTCTGCAACAATCAGAGTCAATTGCCGCTAGAAGGACAAGACGAGAAATTAAAAAATCTGCTCATTTTACTGTCATGGTAGCTTATGCACTTTTAGTTGTTGATGATGTTCCATCTACCTTCTTAAAAGCAATTCAAAGTTCAGAAAGTGGCAGATGGGTAGGTGTAATGGAAGAGGAAATGCAATCTCTTGAGAAGAACAAGACATGGAAGTTGACATAACTAATGAAGGTAAAGAAGGCAATTGGATGCAAATGGGTATTTGTAAAAAAGAAGGATTTCCTGAAAAAAATGATATTTGCTACAAGGCAAGGTTGGTGGCTAAAGGCTACGCTTAGAAGGAAGGAATTGATTATAATGAGGTATTTTCTCTAGTTGTTAAACATTCTTCCATTAGAATTTTGTTGGCCTTGATAGTGCAGTTGAATTTGGAGCTAGCTCAACTTGATGTGAAGCCCGCGTTCTTACAGGGTGACTTGAAGGAGAAAATCTATATGTCTTAGCCATATGGATACAAGGTTACTGATAAAGAAAAGTGGGTTTGCAAACTGAACAAATCATTGTATAGACTGAAGCAATCTCCAAAGTAGTGGTACAAACAATTTGATAAGTTTATGAAGGGTCGAAAATAAAAAAGAAGAAAATATGATCATTGTGTGTATTTGCGTAGACTTCAAGAAGGGTCCTACATTTACGTACTCTTATATGTTGATGATATGCTAATTGCGGCAAAGAACCAAAGTGAAATTGACATATTAAAGGCTCAGTTGAGTAAAGAGTTCGAGATGAAGGATTTAAGGGAAGCCAAGAAGATTCTCGGCATGAAGATAAGTAGGGACAGAGAGAGAGGCAAGCTTTGGTTGTCACAGAAGCAATATTTGAAAAAGGTATTACAACATTTTGGTATACATGAAGACTCAAAACCTGTTAGTACTCCACTTGCTCCTCATTTGAAACTAAGTAGTCATTTATCTCCAAAACCACATGAAGAGCGAGAATATATGGCAAAAGTCCCATATGCTAAAGAAGTTTGAAGCTTGATGTATACAATGGTGTGTACAAGACCATATATTTCAGAGGCTATTAGTGTTGTAAGCAAGTACATGTATAATCCGGGTAAGGCTCATTAGCAAGTTGTGAAATGGATTCTATGGTATATCCTAGATACCGTAGATGTTGGTTTAGCATTTGAGCAGGATTAATTACTTAGTTAACGTGTAGTTGGATATTGCAATTCTGACTATGCATATGAATTAGATAAGCGAAGGTCTACAACTGGCTATTTGTTCACTTTAGCAAAGGCGCTAGTTAGATGGAAATCTACTTTGTAGTCAACGATGACTTTGTCTACAATAGAGACAGAGTATATGGCTATTACAAAAGCTGTAAAAGAGGCAAATTGGCTTCATGGGTTGCTTAAAGAATTGGGAGTTGGTCAGAAACAACTTAAAGTATATTCTGACAGTCAAAATTCTATTCATTTAGTAAAAATCAAGTCTTTCATGCAAGGACGAAGCACAATGACGTTCGCTATCACTTTGTGCGAGAAATTATGGAAGAAGTGGTGATACTTATTCAGAAGATTCAGATTGCAGAGAATCCTACAGATATGCTGACCAAGGTGGTTACAAGAGCCAAGTTTGAGTATTGTTTAGACTTGGTAAATATCTTGCACATTTGAGTCGGCACCTGACAATGTAAATTTGGAAGCACTGCGAAGACTGCTTTTATTATTTGTTTAATTGAGAAGATTTATATTTAGTGGGATAAGAGATTATGCCAAGGTGGAGATTTGTTACTATTTGGCACCTTTTCAGTCTCACATCGAAAGTTTATATGTTTGGGGGGAGGTTGGTAGTTATAAAAAGGAGCTCTCCCCTCTCATTGTAATCATCCCAAAATTTGTATCTCTTCTCCTGCATTAAATAAAAAATGGTTCGTTTGAGTGATACTTCGAATACATAGGCATAATTAGCTAAACTCCGTTATCAAATTTTTCGGGTGCATTCTTTCCTTATTTCTTTTATTCCGCCTTTATTATCTTGTTTCTTTTCAAGTTGTAGTATAGTATTCAATATTATTTGTAGGGTATATTTGTAGTGTTATGTTCAATTTATTTAGGTGTATTTACTATTCATATGTATATAGGGGTTAGGTTGTGATAAATACACCGTGCATATAATTTCTATCTAGGAGGTTGGGTTTTAAGTGGGATCATTTGTAACCCCTCCGCCCTTTCTTGGGATTTTACGTAGAATGGTAATACTGTCTTAGGAGTCCATTTGATGGTCTTTTTTGGGTATTACCAAATCGGTTCACTTCACTAGTTGTTTACTTTAGAGAGAAAAATTACTCAATTTTCCTAATAAAAACTTCAACACTAATTCATCCAAAGTTGAAAACATTTTGAAGGTCTAGATCCACAATGATCAAAACAATATAAAGAGGCAAAATGGGTTTTCTTTCTTCTCCAGATTAAATCGATTCCTTGTAAGTCATACTGGGTTAACACCAGTTTCACAGTCATCGATCATCAGAAGTGATAAAGAAATCTGAACATAAGAAAAAAAAAAAGCACATGCGTTTTAATGGTTGCTTATAGGGTACCTGAAAAATGGTCTGAGAAGAAGAGTCGTCGCATACAAAAGAAGAGGTTGGCACAGTTGTTGCGGTTGGCTCAGACCCGTGAAGGGTGGATTCCCATTCGGCTATTGCCTGAACCCATTTTCTAGAGAGACAGAGACAGAGTCATCTATTCAACTGTTCCACTTATGCTATGCCACCCTGTGTCTTCTTCATCTCATCTATTCATTATAGAGAGAGTATAAGGTGACACAACATTACTGGAACAGCCACCCCGTGCCCCACAAAGATAGGCTTTAGGACAAACAGAGGTTATGAAATGGTGATAATTGGAATCTTTGGAGAGAGAGAGAGGGAGATGGTTTTGGGTATTGTTCCTTCGAACAAAATAATTAGGGTGCTTGGTTGATGAATTTAAGAAGAGGTTGATGGGTAAGGAATAAAAAATGAGTGGTTAGTTGTTGATTATCATTATACGGGTGATATCTCACTTTTAGGAAATCTTTCTTATCCTTCATTTAATAGAGAAATAAAAATTATTCTGGCTTTTTTAAAAATATTTTTAATACTAATTAATTAAATACAATTAATTAATTACAATATAATTAATCAAAATATAATTCATTCATTAATTAAAATATTGTAATTAATTAATTAATGATAATAAAATTTTCTCAAGATATTTTATAACTAACTATTGTCAATGGTAATTGTAATCATTCCTTTCGTCAATGGAAGATGGTTAGAATAATGATAGTATTTATTCTCATTTTTTACTCTATTCATTCACATTCTTATTATCATTCCCCCATGTGAACCAACCGTGTAACATCCCACCCCCTCCTGGAAGGGTAAAATAGTAAACTTGGCATAGGATGGGACTAATAGGGAATATTTAGAACTGTTCATGATAATGTGATTGATACAGTATCAATCGTGTACATGGAGTTCTGATAAATGCATTCATGACATTCCTTGTAATTGGGCCTAAAGCAATTTTATTGGAATTAATGGGATAATTGAGTTTGGAAAATTGATTGGACTGCACCATAAATGGTTTTACATTTTAAGGGATTTTCAGGAATTTTTCTGGAATTTTTCGGAGAAAATTCCCGGACCGGAAAAATCGCCGGTAACTGACCTAAACATGTTTTGGGGTAGAAAAGGTGATTGTCGTGATTGAAAAATCATTTGGAGTGCATTGTTACTGCTTTATAATTTTAGGAAATTTCATTAATTCTCGAGAAAAATAATTGGGAAATTTTGGACCGGATAAATCGTCAATTGGCGAACAAATTCGATTCTCAGTAGCAAAAATCGCTACCCACTGGTACTGTACTATTGGGTATTTTATTTTGGGACTGAAAGTAGGGCCATTGGAGTGAAATGGAGTAAAATTTTGGACTGGATTAAACAACTATATTTTGACTTTTCTTTAAATTTGTGGACCAATCATAATTTGCCATTTAAAAGGCAACATTAAATGCTTCTCTCAATGCTCTCTCTCGGATATGTTTAAAGGAAAGGAAATGAAATTTGTTTAAGGCTTTGTTAAGCCATCTGAAACTCATACAAAACAAACTCTTCTTTAAACCATCGAAATTTTTCTCCTTCTCTCATCTTCCATGTAACTTCAAGCTATTATTTCTTACTCTCATCAAAGCTAGAAGATGAGTTTGGTATATGCTTGAGAAGGAAAGGGAGGTTGGTATTTTGGTGTGGAAGTTAGAAGTGGTTATTGAAGCTTTGGAAAGGAGGTTCTAAATTAGGTAAGTTTTCATTTAAGTTTTGATCTTTAAATGGTGTATTTACATGGAATTAACTGCCATGATAGTGTTGGGGAGTTAATAAAAGGGTTTAAAGCATGTATTAGGTTCATGTAGACATTAAAGTGATGATTATTGTGATTTGAAGAAAAGGGTATGAGGCTAGGTGAAGATGCAGTAAAATTTATGATATGGTTTGATTTTGAATTGATTATGGATAATTATTTGAGTCTTTGAATTGAGGAATTTAAGGCTTCCAATTTTTCAGTATTAACCCTAGTATATGTATGACTGGAGTAATATTTAATTTGTATTTATTTTGATGTCTAGTGATGTGAAAAAGGCATTGGAAATGGTTGAACTAAGGTTAACCTGAAATCTGGAAAGTTGGAATTATAATTGATGTTACTGTTTTATTCATAATTTAATGTGTAGAAATGCAAATGAGGTAAGGTTAGTGGCCACTGAAACTTTGGACTGTTGGCTCCAATTTAGTGTGAAATAGGTGTTGTTGAATTCCAATGATAGAAGGGTGAAATTTTGCATGGAAAGTTACTGTTCCATTGTCTGTGAACAGTAACCGCAACCATGACATCTGAGTTTTGTTGATTTTTATGAATTAATTGAAATGGAATTAGGGAGAATGGTTTTCATGGAAGTTGTAGCATATTTGATTATCTTTCCATTGCTACTGATCTTGATATTTTTAGAATTGTGTATTGGGAGATATGAATTGATTACTAATGACTGGTTTTGAACAGTTTGGATGAAGCTTAGCTTAAGTGTGATTTTGTGAGTTTACTGATTAGAGGCAATTTTAACATTTTAAGTGGACTGAACTGGTGTGAGTGAGCTTCTGAAAAGTTGTAGAGGAAAAGATTACCTTGAAAATTACATATGGTTTGTAATTTTTAGAAGTCAGAATTGGGAGTTATGATTTTTCAAAAACTGACCCTACATTAGGTTATGAGTGGCTGATCATAACAGAAACTTCCATAACAGTTTTGAAATTGTTAGAGATTGAATTGGATGTTGAGTGCTTCATGAAAATTGAAGTTTGAGATGTTATCTTTTCAGGGATATAAAGTTCTGAATTTACTGACTTGTATATAGGGAGTTATGCTTGTTGTAATGTTACTGCCCATATTGAAGGATTTCAGGGACAGTGACATTGAATGAATTAATTGACTGGTTTAGAAATAGAATTTGATTTTGGGTTGTTCATGAAAGTTGTAGAGGACATTGTGAACTTATTGATCATATTTTTGTGGTAATTTATTACTGAAGAATCAGTGAGTTATGAAATTGAAATTGTACTGCCCTGTGTTGATGGAAATTGAGTAGGCAGAAGGTTTGATGGGTTATTTGATACCCTTAGGGTTGGAATTGATTTTTATGGTCTTCTTGAGAATTGTAGAGCTTTTCATAAGCTTTCCAATGAGGTATAGTGGGCATTTTCTGATTTGTGTGCTAAAAGTTAGAGTAGTTGGAAATTAGGAATTGAAATCTGGAAAAAGAAAAGGGCAGCAGAAGGGCCGTGTCGTCATGGGCGACATGTCGCCTCATGAGGCGAGACAGACTCGCCATCTCGCGAGGGCGACGTTTACGCCTCGAGGCGAGATCGAAGGGGCTGGTCGCGAGGCGACGCTCGCCTCGCGACGAAGTGAGGCGAATTCGCCTCGCATGACGGCGTCTCGCCCATGAGGCAAAGCGACGGGTTTTCTTTTTATTTCGCTTTTGAATTTTTATTTGGTATTAATTGATCCGATTGTTCTTTTGTCAATTTCTTTCCGTCCGACGTCCGATTGACCTGATTCTAGAGGCATCGGATTCGTTGAATATTTAATTTCATATTATGAGAAAACGGGAATTTTTAGGCGGAATTTGGCGTAGCCTATCGACGAACATGTAAACACTGTTTTATTTAATTGAGGACCTATAGAGGTCCGAATTGCGCACCGTCAGCGCCTATGGATTTCAAATTTTTCATAGAATTTTATTATGGGAAAATATTGAGTTAGGACCGGGAATTCATGAACATGCATATCTCATCAACATGAGCACAAATTTCATATTTAGTGACTCGTACTTTTCTTATTCATATAGAGGCTCAAATGGAGCGTCGATTGACCGACGTCACAGAGGCTTTCCGGCATTAGCTCGGAAGCAATAGGTGAGTAACCTAGATGGTTTCTCAATTTTTATGTGTTTAATATCTCGCACTTATGCCATGTGGAGATAATGGATGGGAACATGTGTGTTTGATTTTGATTGATTTCGGACCATGGGTGTCTGAAATATTTGGTATGAGATATCGAAGTGATATATGTGATTACTTGGACATGACTTATGGGCATATGTTAAATGGGAATCGGTTATGGTGTGGATTTGGATATTGCATTCATACATAATTGCATGAACAAGAATTGGCGATTGTGACGAAGCGTACCAACGAGAGCTTTAAGCTCAACGTGATTGGGCCTTGAGTCCACAAGTGATTTAGAGCCTATGGCTCACCGATTATCGCCCTTTAAGGGACAGTTTCAGCGCCGACACAACAACGAATTAAATTGAAAAGCGTCTCACACATTTCATGTGCATTTGAATTGGTTTCTTTGATCGATAACATGATAATCATGTGGTACTTCGAATGTGTTTGAGTGATATAACTATGTGTTACTGGATATGGTTATTGACTGCTCATTGGTAATTGATGATAACTGTACTGTACTGTACGCTATGGGCGTAATGCATGATTTGAGTGAACCATCGATGATGGTTTCTCACTGAGTTCGCAAAACTCACCTAAAATTTGTATTTATTTTTCAGGTCCTAAAGAATACCCCGGTTGACACGGGAGTATATCTACTGTAGACGAGTAAAGGTTAGAAGTCGGGATCAGTTCGTGTCTGCATTAGTGTTTTAGTAAATTGTATTCCGCAATCAACGTATAACAAGGCTTTATATTTTTTGAGCCATTGTGGTATTAATGTTTTCTTGCATTGGTGATTGTAATTATTCTTGGATGACTGTAATAACTGAAACGGGTTTATTTTGAATACGGATTTTATTTACTTACTGTGTTTGCCGTGTGAACGCGGAGTTAATGGCTCCAAAAAGAAAAAAAAAGTGTGTACTGAATTTTAAATCGACTGATGTAGTACGCCACCCTCGTGGGACACGGACTCGGATATCACCAACGATATCGGGTTCGGGTCTTACGGGTGTGGGGTGTTACAAACCGCCCCCTTAAAATTCAAGTCTTTGGGAGATTTTAGGTTAGTACTAAAATTCATTTGGTGGTTTCCTAGACACTCTAGTTATAATGCCTTAAACTTCCCGTCTCAGGTAATTTCCAAAACATGAGCTAACAGATTTTTTCTAAGAGCAAGTTTATAGTTTGTTAAACACCTTTGCATTCATAAGCTCTGTTTAAGAGTTAGCAAAAGTAATTCTAATGACTATATTTTTACACTATACACCAAGCAACTTGATTGACTGACATGCCATTGGTATGCCAGATTGAGTTAAGAGCGGTAGTTTAGAAGTCAAGCATGCAGTTGCCCCTTTTAACCTACCACATCAAATGTGGTTAAGGATTGAGAAATTGCAACCCGTAGTCATCATCAAAGAGTAACAGAGGAACTACAGAAAAGCTAAGTTAAAGACTCTTTTCATCCCTCCTTAGGATTGAGTTGTAACCCATAAAAAAAGTGTAATGTTTTAACCATTTCATCATGGAAGATGGTTGAATTGTAACCAAAATAATAGAGATCGAAAGAATTGGATTGAAGATAGGGTTGTTGAGTCAAAATGACTTTACATATATGTATGATTATGATGAATAACAAAGAAGAAAAAAAAGCAGACATAAAATAGAAAAGACAGACGAAGAAAATAAAAAGCAGACGAAGATGAGAAAAGCAGACACAGACGGAGAAAAACACAGACGCAGAAGTTGAAAAATAGACACAGACGCAGAAGTTGAAAAGCAGATGCAGAAGTTAAAAACAAACGCAGACGCAGACGCAGAAGCTAAAAAAAATAGACACAGTTTTGAAAGAGTTTTCAAAAAGGGGAATACACAATTCAACCTCCCTTCTCGTGTATTCATTATTGTTATATAAGCATTGTACTAACGTGTGATTTATTTCAATTGGTATCAAAGCTCGGTATCCAAGAATCACTGTAGCAAAGTGTGGATTAAAGATAATGGCAGAATCACATATATACATTGCAGAAGGTGCCTCAGTCACGAGACCTCCAGCATTCAATGGAGAAGACTATCACTATTGGAAAGATAAAATGCGGTTGTTCATAGAATCTACTCATGTCGACCTTTGGGATGTCATAGAGAATGGACCATTCACACCAGTAGATGAAGATGGAAATCTAATTCCACGGACTAAATGGACGGCTGACCAAAAGGCGAGAATTCAGCTCAACTCTAAGGCGAAGTACTTCTTGACGTGTGCCCTAAGCAGGAGTGAATATGATAAAGTTCACGGATGCGACACTGCAAAGGAGATATGGGATACACTGTCCATCACTCTTGAAGGAACAAGTCAAGTCAAAGAATCCAAGATAAGCATTCTTGTGCATCAGCACGAGCTTTTTAAGATGAAAGATGAAGAATCTATTGATCAAATATTTGGAAGATTTCAAACAATTGTCAATGGACTGAAAGCCCTTGGAAGAACGTACAACAACCAAGATCATGTACGGAAGATCTTGAGAAGTCTACCGAAGAGGTGGAGACAAAAAGTGATGGCGGTGTAGGAAGCGAAGGATTTGAGCGTGCTGAAGCTTGACGAGCTACTTGGATCACTGAAGATTCATGAAGTAGAGCTTGATGCAGAAGACAAGCCCAAAAGGGAGAAGTCAATAGCACTAAAGGCCGGACAGAAGAACCACAAGACTCAAAGAAGGAGAAAGTCATCAAAAGCACTAAAGATAGAATAATCAAAGAATGATGACTCAAGCGAATCAGAACAAGAGTCGAGTGATGAAGACGACGAACTATCGTTCATTTCCCGCAAGCTAGGACGGATGTGGAAAAAGAAGTCCAAAGGAAGTCAATTCTTTAAAAATAATAGCAAAGATGATGGTAAACCAGAAAAGACATCTATCATATGCTATGAGTGCAATCAACCTGGACACTACAAGTCAGAATGTCCTACTCTGAAAAAAAAAAACCAAAGAAGAGTAGAGAAGGCAAGAAAAGCATGATGGCAACACGGGAGGATCTAGATTCATCAGAATCAGACACAAACTCCGAAACATCTGAACATGCTAATATCTGCCTAGTAGCCGAAGAAGAAAGTGACGAGGAGGTAACCTCTGAATACGATAACTTGCATGAAGCTTATTCAAAGTTATTAGAGGATTCTCATGCTATTTTGAAACAGTACAAACTGTTAAAGAAGAAGTATGTAGAAAACTTCAAACATACAGAAGAAATAGAGAGAGAAAATATGTGCTTAAAGAAACAACTTGAGGAGAAAAAGAAGGTAGTAGATAAAACTGATGAGATAAATCAGTTGAAGCTCAGAATTAAAAGTCTTTCATTTGATTTAGCTTCATTCACTGAGAGTACAAAAAGAATGAATGAGATGCTAGGAAAATGTAGACACTCGAGTGACAAAACCGAATTAGGGTTTACGGGTAGTAAGTCTCATTCTCATATAAAGCCTCTTTCTCAAAGGAAAGTGCACTATCAAAAACGTTTTCATCAACATTTTAGTAAAAGAGATCAAAGAACTCCTTATATGCATATTACTAACCAAAAAGGACCCAAGAGAATATGGGTACCAAAGAATAAAATAGTTTCTCCTGCAGATATCCTTCCTTGGAAGATGCGAAAAACACCGTTGGCATTTAGACAGTGGCTGCTCGCGACATATGACAGGAAGAAGGTCTATGTTCCTAGATTTTCAGTATAAGAAGGGAGGATCGGTGACTTTCGGAGATAACTAGCAGGGCAAGATAATTAGAATCGGTAAGATAGGTAAAAATTCATTTGCATGCATAGATAATGTACTGCTTGTTGATGGTCTGAAGCACAACTTAATTAGTGTAAGTCAATTGTGTGACTCTGGTTTCTTAGTCACATTCAATCAAAATCTTTGTGAAGTCAGAAACAAAGATGAGTCTATATTCTTTTCTGCCAAGAGAAGAAATAATCTTTATAAAATTGATTTAGAAGATTTTCAAAATCAAAATGTTTCATGTTTTCTATCTTCTGAAGAAGAAAGACTAATCTGGCACAAAAAGCTAGGTCATGTCTCTTTTAAACACATTTCAAAATTGGCAAAATTTTATTTGGTAAGAGGTTTACCAAAAATGAGTTTTGACAAAGAATTTTTCTATGAAAGTTGTTTGAAAGGAAAACAAGTTAAAACATCTTTTTCTTCTAAAAATACTGTAACATCTTCTAAACCTTTAGAGTTGTTACATATGGATTTATTTGGTCCAACAAAGACAATAAGTCTTGGCGGAAAGAAATATGGACTTGTTATTGTTGATGATTTTACAAGATTTTGTTGGATATTGTTTTTGTCACACAAGGATGAATCTTTTAAGTGTTTTAGGACCCTTTCCAGAAAGTTACAGATAGAAAAAGGAGTACCTATAGCCAGTATCAGGAGTGATCATGGTGGAGAGTTCGAAAATGAGAAGTTTAGAGTATTCTGTGAGGAGAATGGAATTTTCCACAATTTCTCTGCTCCTAGAACTCCACAACAGAATGGAGTTGTTGAAAGGAAGAACAGGACAATTCAAGAGATGGCAAGGATCATGCTGTGTGAGATGAATCTTCCTAAGTACTTTTGGGCAGAAACTGTGAATACATCATGTTATATTCAGAACAGAATACTGTTGCGACCACTATTGAAAAAGACTCCCTGTGAGTTATGGAATGGAAGGAGACCAAACATATCTTACTTTCATCAATTCGGTTGCAAGTGCTCTATTTTGAATACAAAGGAATTGTTGGATAAGTTCGATTCAAAGACCTATTCAGGAATCTTTCTAGGCTACTTATCTACATCTAAGGCTTTTCGGGTATATAATCCTATCTTAAAGACTGTTGAGGAAACCATCCATGTCAGGTTTGATGATAGTTTTCAACCCCATAGGAAAGACGACATGGAGAATGAAGATCCTTCAAAGAGCCTAGATGATACAGTAGAAACTCCATCATCAGGAACTCAAATAGATAAGGTTGAATATATTCCAGAAACACTAGGATTAAAAAGAGATTGGAAATATAGAAGTTCTCATCTAGAAGAGCTAATTATCGGAGAGACCTCAGAAGGAGTTAGGGCAAGGTCCAAATTCAGAAGAGAAGCTAATGTGACTTTCATCTCTGAAATAGAACCTAAGAAGATTGAGGAAGCCCTTTAGGACGAAGCTTGGATTTTAGCCATGCAAGAGGAGCTGAATCAGTTTACTAGGAATAATGTTTGGTCCTTAGTTTCGAAACCGCAGAAGAAATCCATTATAGGAACCAGATGGGTCTTTAAGAATAAGTTACACGAATCAGGTAGAGTGAGTCAGAATAAAGCTAGGTTAGTAGCGCAAGGCTATAATCAGCAGGAAGGAATAGACTACAATGAGACATATTCTCCAGTAACAAGACTTGAAGCTATTAGGATCTTGCTGGCATATGTTGTTTTTCATAATATAAAGCTTTTTCAGATGGACGTGAAGAGCGCCTTTTTGAATGGTTTTATAGACGAAGAGGTGTATGTGGAGCAACCTCCTGGCTTTGAGGATGTTAAGAATCCAGAATATGTCTATAGAATTCATAAAGCCATGGGTTTACTAGAGGTCAAGTGGATAAGACGCTTTTCAGGAAGAATTATGAGAATGAATTTATCTTAGTTCAAATATACGTTGATGATATTATTTTTGGTGCTACTTCAAAGAAGCTATGTATGAATTTTGAGAGTCTGATGAAAAATGAATTTGGAATGAGTATGATGGGTGAGTTAAAGTTCTTTCTTGGGTTGCAAGTTAAGCAAACTGAAGAGAAAATTTTTATTCATCAACAAAAGTATGTGAAGGAATTGCTGTGTAAATTTGACATGAATAAGGTGAAGCCAATGGCGACTCCAATGCATCCTTCGAACCTTTTGTCAAAAGATGAACTTGGTAAGAAGGTGGATCAAACCCTGTATAGAGGGATGATCGGTTCTTTACTGTATCTTACAGCAAGTAGACCTGATATTCTATTCAGTGTATGCTTGTCTGCAAGGTTTCAGACCGATCCTAGAGAGTCTCATTTTATTGCTGTTAAAAGGATTATGAGATATCTTGCAGGTACTACTGATCTTTGAGAAAGGTAAATATTTTAGGTTAATCGGATATTGCGATGCGGACTATGCTGGAGATAGGATTGAAAGGAAGAGCACTAGTGGAGGATGTCATTTTCTTGGCATAAACCTAGTTTCCTGGTCAAGCAAGAGACAAAGTTCAATCGCTCTATCAACTGCTGAAGCCGAATACACGTCTGCCGCAAGCTGTTGTTCACAAACATTGTGGATCAAATATCAACTGGAAGATTATTCAGTTCAGGAAGAGGAGATCCCAATCTATTGCGACAACACCAGTGCAATCAATCTATCGAAGAATCCAGTACAACATTCAAGAGTGAAGCATATTGAAGTCAGACTTCACTTCTTAAGAGACTACGTTCAGAGGAAGGTGGTGACACTACAGTTCGTTGAAACAGAGTATCAATGGGCAGATATCTTCACTAAGTCATTGAGTGAAGAACAGTTCAAGGAAATCAGACGGAACCTTAACATGGTTATGTTAAATGACCAGTCAAGATAAGAGATCGTCAAAGTTAACGGCGTCAGAAACAGTGGTTTATAGCTGCTAACTTCTCTCACAAGGAAATTTTGGAGGGAAAATCTCATAGTCTTGAGGATCCCAATCATTACAAGAAAAGGAGGCCTTTTGCGTCGTTTTGTAGACGTCGGTAAAGGAAATTTGCCGTCGTAGAACACTATCTTCGACGTCAATACAAACGTCGCAAACAACGTCATGGAAGGTAGGGTAGGCATTGGTGATCTACGACGTCTGTTGGAACATGTCGTTGAAGACCCAGATATTCTTTGATGTTTGTAAAGACGTCCGAAAAGGTTAACACAGTTTGCGACGTCTGAACTAAACGTCACGGATTGAAAAGTTTTAACGACGTATTAAGGACGTCGTGAAAAAATAGCATTTTACGACGTGTATGAAGACGTCTGTGAAAGTGAGTATATGTTACGACGTTATAAGGAAACGTCGATAAAGATTTGTTATGCCGACGTTTGGAAGACGTCGTAAAAATTACCCTTTCTACGACGTCTTCTTGTGTAGACGTCGTAAATTGTTTAATAATTAATAATTAACTAAAAATAAATTGATTTAAACTATTTTAGCAAAATTAATGATTAATCAATTTGAATTAATAATTTAGTAAATTTCAATTACCAAATAAAAATTAAATTTAATAAATATGAATTATAATTAATTTTTAATTTACATTTGTTTTATAATTTTTGCAAATTTAATATTTATCAAATTTGTAAATTATTAATGAGTTAGTAAAAATAAATATTGTTTATGAATAAATTTATTTAATAATTTATCAATATTTGAATATATTATTAATTTTAATAATTGTTAATGTATAATAAGAATTGAATACATGCAAAAACAACTTATTATTTAACCGCAATTCCCAAACATGTCATATCGATAATTAAAATAAAGTAAGCGTCATAAGTGTTTAATATATCAACATATAAACATATTTAGTCTAAATGAACATTATGTGTAGAAGATAAAATTTGCAAGAGCTTATTTTGTTGTTCGACTTGTGAAGTTAATCGATCCTGCATTTCTTTAAATTGTTTAGTCAACTCATCGACTTGAGACTGTAACTCCTGATTAGCCTTCTTTGACTCCTCTAATTCATCTCGAAGTCTCTTTCTGGCCGAAGAATTTCCTTGTGGTCGAGGCCCAATTCCTATGCCAACAATGTAATCTGATCTTGTACCCAAGACTTTGTCGCACACTTCATCCACTGTCATCGGATGACCTTGTTCTATTGAATGTGTCATTTCATGACACATTAATTCCTAGAAAAGTAAGAATAAATTACATACACATTCTCATGTAGCAAATATTTGTAAATGAACTATGTACTCACCCATTTTGCTTTGCATTCGGGAGTTGTTCATTGATCTTTGGTTTCATTATAATGAGTGTGATACCATAGCTTCATTCGGTCACACTCTTCTCCTTCCCTGTCACTCTGTTGTAAAGAAATATATTACTAGTAATTCTTTTCATAAATTTTTAAAATTTCAATCAAAGTAAAATATAATTTAAAAGATAATAACTCACAATCTCATGTCGTATCGCTACAAAGGCCTTGGAGCCGGAGTTGGGTGGACATTTGACCTGACTCCTTGCCATTTTAGCTTTTTGACTTTTTTCCTAATCATACACGAAATAAAATCTATTATAACATCTATAACTCACAACTCATAAATACCAAAATATAATTAATTATCAAAGAAGTTGTTAAATAAAGTTTAACTATAAAAATAAAACTAACCTTTGTAGTTGATTGCTCCCAATACTTGCACAAATCCATCCACTCCGCCACTGTGACAGAATCCGGCTTCACGTCCTTTCCGTGCTTGGTAAAATGCTTTTTTAGATTATACCTTTGATCTTTAGACCTTAAAGAAAGAAACCTCTTCACGCAAAGCATGTACTTCGTTGTGGGTCCTCATTCCTTAACGTCCGATTTTCTGCGAAAAATTATAAATTATTGGTCAATGCTTTAAGCATGTGGAAAACACGTACAAATAGGATTAGTTTAGAATACTTACGTCTAACTTATCAAATGCAATGTCCAATTCCTCATTAGTAATTTTGAAAATTTTGTTCTCATAGGTAAGGAATTTGGGATACCGCACCAATCTCCTTTGGATAATTTGGCGGTATGCGGAGTTGGTTGGTCGATCCTTGATGAGGGAGATCTCTATCTCCAATTTTTACTAATTGTCTTATTAATCTTTGCTAATCCGTGTCCTTTTGTAAGACCCTTGTTTTCTTTGCATTAGTCGTGGATCTAAAATAGGAAAGGAGTAATGTATAATTAACATATAACAATGTTAATAACTAAAATTAATGTTAATAATTAATATTAAAATCATACTGCAGTGCTTGTAGAAGAGGAGCCAACAAGAGAAGGATTTACGTAATGTCTTGAGTCGATGATTAGAAGCTGGACGCATCTCTTGAGTATCTTGAGGCATCTCTTGAAGTTGACGGAGAACTCATATTAAATCGCATATTCATAATTTTTCATACTTATCTCTCGGACGAATACTAGGCATAGACGTTCCTTCTCTTGGTGTTGTAGTAGGTTCGGAAAGTGGATGGGTTTGAGCTTCTGCCTGTGTAGGTGCAAGTGGAGGTGCAGGTGCAGGTGCCTTATTATGTGGTTGTGTATGATCGCATTGATCACTAGCTGCACTTCCAATTAGCTGACGGTACCACGACCGCAGTTGTGTAGGAACTAAGCTACTTGGTGTAGCCTTATTCTTCTTCTTGGGTAGACCAGGTCCCATGGGATTCACCTGCATTCACATTGACGTTAGTGCATAAAACCCGTATTATCAACTAATCCATCACTGTAATCTGGACATATGATGTCTCTAATGCAAATATCCATTAGCAAGAACAAAAAACATTTGAATATAAAGAAAAAAAATGATAAATTTGGTCAAGAGATGCATATAATTTTCCTTCATAACAAGTATGTTTGTTATTGTGTGAGCTGGAGTTTTGTAGTAGATATAACCTATGAGGTACCTAAGAAAATTTGCTGAATGCATAAAAGAATTTATATTTGCTGAATGCTTGTGCATCCACATTTTCCTTCATAAAAGAATGCATAAAAGAATGTATACTAACCTATGTATACTTGTGCTCTTATCTACCTACCCCCAAAGAAGTGATAAAGAATTAGGATAAGTTGGTCAGAGACTTTATCTGGATTAGTCAAAACAGTAATAAGAAGATCTCAAAGGTGAATTGGAGTCGTGTATGTCAATCTAAGGAAAGAGGGGGACTGGATATCACTTCAGTACAGAATATATGCAAGGCTCTAATGGCCATAAATTTGTGGAAGCTATGCAAAAAAAAATTAAAAAAGGAGAACCTATAGGTGAAATGGATCAACTGCTACTATATAGAAAATAGTAGTATTTGGTTAATGAGTATATCACCAAATATTTCTGGACGTTTTAAGCAAATTCTAAAGTCAAGGTGTCAAATGCAACCAATGATCACACACAAGATAGGCAATGGGAAATATACTGCCTTCTGGTTTGATAATTGGCACCCTATGAGCCCTCTATTCTTGAATAAAGTGTGTAAAGCATTAAAAACTATGATTCCAGCTAATGCTAAGGTTAATTGGTTCATTGAAAGAAATAGATGGGTATGGCCCCTTCACTCAGAGAGAGGAAAGAAGGTTATTACTAACAACTGGCCAAATTATATACCAAATGTTGAGAAGGAAGACAAAATTTCATGGAATCATGTCTAAAAATTCTCCACAACCATTTACAAAACTATTCTTTCATGAATGGAATCATGTCGAAAAATTCTCCACAACCATAACAAGTCAGTCCATACACTTTTTCCAGGTATCACACAAGCAAGCATTGCAATCAATAAGAATAATGGAATATGCTGGCTGAGGGGGATTTGCGATATGTTATGAAGCTAAGGGGGATTTGCGATATGCATCTATCAAGATACTATCCCTTCATATACATGTTATGAAATTTAATTTATAACTAGCCTTAACTCACTGCAAATTTATGATAGATTCATGCAAGAACTGTAATAAAACATAGATGTACTACTATTTTCAGAATAAATCATAAATATGAATGCAAATAGAAGACATAATTGGAGAGAAGCACAAATCCAATACTATTGATTAAAGACAAGGCACAACTGCTCACCTTGTCGAGGACCAGTTTGACTATTGTTTCTCTTAGCAGATGCTCTGCTGTCCAAAGTAAGTCTTGTAAAACTACAAACAGCAGAGCCACAAAAGCATGAAATTAGATAGACATTTTCAAGAATATGACTGCAATTCTGGAATTGGATTGGAAGCCATTTTCAAATGTCAAAATAGACAGCTCTCTTCTAGAATTGGATTGTTCAATATTCTCATACTATCAGATAAAAGAAAGAAAATTTCTTATGGACCTATGCACACTTATGGACCTATACAAACTTCTTATGAAAAATCAAAAAGATCAACCATTCAAATGAAAGCCAACAACAACAAACATGAATGTAAACAGTACTCAGAACAAAAGCTCTAAAAGTTTGCTAGCATAAAATAATATGGTATAAGCAGTAATCTCAAAAGTGTCTTTCATATTATAGCTTTCTATGAAGAGGAGACTAACTGAGATGGATATATTGTTTGGCAGACACTTTTTCCAATTATTTCTTCTTCTAGCATTGAATAATGCTCATCAATTATTAGGTTAGATCCTAAAGTAATGCTTTAGATTTAATTTATGTCTAACCAAGGAGAGATTAATTTATTCAATCAAGGTATTGTGGTCAAAAATTGCCAACAACAAACATGAAATCCAAAATAAAACAAATGCAGGAGAGGATACTTACCTTTCGATATTGGTCCACTACAAATGACACCACAGATGAGTTAATGTTTGAACCCGTAGGAATAGCAACCTAAAATGATAAGGAGATTTGCAATGTTAAAGTTATCAATTTAGAGGGATTAATGGCTATAGGAACGAAAATCAAAGCAATTTAATGCATGAAAAACAAAAGAATAGATAACTGAAAAGTTAAAGAAAAAGGGTTATGAAGTAAACACAAATACAGACGACTTACCTTAAGCAAACACAAATATTACATGCATGATATCACATGTCATCAAGGGGCGAAGATAGATCAACAAAGGTACAAGTGCATAATAATATTTTATTCATTATCATCATCAGTTTCATCTTCGTGTACAATATCACATTCATTCTCACTACTGCTTGTCTCTAAGTCATCGAATTCGTCATTCAAATGTTGCTCGGAATTCACCACAATATTATTTATTACATCATAAGCAATATCATTCCGATCTAAAAACTCTAAGGAACATTCCTCGAGATCCACTCGAACATCAAAAGACTCCTCAACGTCATCTGCATCTTCTTCATTACCATGCAATGGGATATCATACGCACGTCTAACTTCACATTCTTGAACAATCTGCCAATTTGAACCATATAACAAGTCTTCAACTAAAAAAATTTGCTTTGCTTGGTTTGCCAAAACAAATGGGTCATCCTTGAACCAGAACTTAGTAATGTTGATGCTTTTTAAAATGTCGTTGACTCTCATATTCGAACCGCCAAGATCGTACCATTTGCATTTGAAAAGCACAACACTTTTACCTCTAACATATTCAAGCCTTATAATATCTGTCAGCATCCCATAAAATGTTATATCATCTTCCCCATAATTTCCTAACACTGCAACACCACTGTTTTGTGTAATTCTTCGCGCATCACGAGCTTCAGTGCGAAATCGCATGCCATTTGTATTGCATACAAAATACTTTTGTACCAAGCTATGAGGTCCATATGCCAATGCATACAAAGAATCAAACATATTTCCTTCACGGGAGCTAGTTACTGTCGTCACCTATATGAAGACATGATTCATAGTTAATAATATATAATTTTTAGTTAACACCACGCATAAACGCTCGCTCACGCTTCAAGCTTTAACCATTGAGAAAATTGTTCTCTATGTCTCCTATCAACATGTAATGGACTTTGTTGTCTCAGCTCATCCATGTGCTCATTATGAATCATATAAAAGTCAATCGATATTATATCACCCATCTATACTAATGACATATCTTAATTTGACAAAGGGTTAGAAAAACTTACTCAATAAAGGGCCTAATCTCATGAAAATTCATAAGCATATACCAATGTGCAATCTCTAGCTCATTTGTAGGAAGAGCAATTGTTTTCGCAGCACCAATCGGCTTACATTGTTGAAAGAATACCGATATGTCACCACCATCAACCTTATCATTGATGCGCTCTGGCACATTGAAGTTGGTTTCAATTCCTTTTAAATACATTGAACAGAATGTCATGCACTCTTTAACAACATACGTTTCTGCAATTGACCCTTTTGGACGTGCTTTATTTCTAACAAAGCCCTTTAGTGTACCTAGGAATCTGAACAAATGATTAACCATAATTAGATATGCCACTATTTACTTAAATCTTCAAAGTTATAAGATCAATTTAAATAATACCTCTCAATTGGATACATCCATCTATACACAACCGGTCCACCAAGTAAGGCTTCATTTGGCAAATGAATCGCCAAATGAACCATCACATCAAAGAATGCCGGTGGCTATATCATTTCAAGCTTGCATAAGATTAAGGTTATCTCATGACACATATTCTGTACCTGATCCTTATTCAAACTTCGTCTACAAATTCGGCGAAAGAAGTCCTCCAACTCTATTAAAACAGCTGTCACATCTTTGTTCAAGATAGAACGCGTTCCTAATGGTAGAATGCTTTGTAACAATACATGACAATCATGGGACTTAAGTCCAGTAATCTTCCTCTCATCAACATTAACACATCTAGATATATTCGATGCGTAACCATCTGAAAACTTCACCTGCTTTACAAACTCACAAAACAACTTCTTCTCATCGGAAGACATTGTATAGCATCCTGGAGGTTTTCCAACAATAGCTCCATCAGCTGCTCTTATCAAGTGTAATTCTTTTCGAATATTCATATCTTCCAAATCAAGTCGTGCCTTGATTGTATCTTTGCTTTTACCTTCAACATTCATCAAGGTACCAAGGATATTGTCACAAATATTCTTTTCTATATGCATGACATCAAGGTTATGCCTTAATCTTAACTTATGCCAGTATGGTAGTTCAAAAAGAATACTTTTTTTATTCCAATTCAACTCTCCTTCCAATCTCCTTCTCCTCTTATTGTTGGGGTGCTTCCCATAACATATATTCTGAATATGACTTAATTGCTCCACCATGTCATCTCCATCTGGCAAGTTAGGTATAGGCTGATGATCACTCTTGCCATCAAACTTCTTGCTTTTCCTCTATGGGTGATTATAAGGAAGAAAACGACAATGGCCTAGGTATCCAATCTTACTTCTTAACTTACAAGAAGGAGTGTCCTTGTTACAAACAGGACATGCCATGTAGCCTTTTGTACTCTACCCAGAAACAGTACCATATGCTGGGAAGTCATTAATAGTCCACATTAAACCTACATGCAATCGAAACTTTTCTCCTTTTGAAATATCAAAAACATCAAAACCATCCTCTCATAACATCTTTAACTCATCTAGTAGTGGTCTCATATAGACGTCAATGTCTCTACCGACCGCTTTCGGACCTGGAATAACCAACGATAGCATAAAGAATGACTCATCCATACACATCCAAGGGGGTAAATTGTATGCTAAGAGAACAACAGGCCACACGCTATATGAAACTGACATATTACCATATGGATTGAATCCGTCTGTTGCTAACCTTAGTCTCACATTACGTGGTTCTCTAGCAAACTCAGGATATAGCTCATCAAAGCTCTTCCAAGCTTCTCCATCAGAAGGATGAACCATGTTATTACTGTCACCTTGAGGCCTATCATTATGCCACGTCATCTGTTTAGCGGTCTTACTTGACATGAATAATCGTTGTAATCTGGACGTTAATGGAAAGTACCGCAATACTTTATGTGGTATCTTCTTACCCCTGCCATCATTAATTCTCCATCTTGATGTTCCACACTGGGGACAACTTTCCAAGTCCCCATACTCTTTCCAATACAGGCAACAATCGTACTTACATGCATGTATCGACACATACGCCAAGCCTAGACTTCATAGAAATTGATTTGCTTCATAATAGGACTTCGACAAAGATTGACAATTAGGTAATACATCCTTCAGCAGAGCAAGTAACATGTCAAATGACTTATTGCTCCATTTGTTGTATACTTTCAAATGAAGCAACTTTATTATAAACGACAACTTAGTGAAATTCTTACATCCCGGATACAACTCTTCAGCAGCTTTACTCAACAATTCTTGGTAGCCACCCATCATAGATTCTTCAACGCTTGTACGAAGACTCCTTCCGTCCTGATTAATTGGGCAATCATTTAAGAAAGTACCCGCATCATCAAGCAAAGCTTGCATCCCATCATCCTCCTCATCACCATCACCTTCATTAATATCAATGCCTATCCCATCTACGTCTACATTTGCAGCGCCAAACCTTTCTTCCCTAGAGATAAATCTATATTATGGGGCTTCACCATGTAGAACCCAGCGGGTGTATGATTGATCCATGCCGAATTGCATTAAATGTTCAACAACATTCGTCTGAGACCTCTTATAACAATTCATGCAATGTGCACAAGGGCATGAAATCTCACACTCTTTCCCCTTTTTTTCAGCCACAAAACTCATAAACATCCTAACTCCATCAATGTATTCACGAGAAACCCTTACACTTTTCATCCAACTCTTGTCCATAGAGCAACAAATACCTATTAACTCTGTATAAGATGGAGAACATTATGTTATGTTAGTAAGCAAAGGATGGGGACAGGTTTACTACGTACCTAAATGAAGTAGTAGAAAACCTAACTATGCAAGTAGGAAAACTAAATTTTTCCTACTAAGCGCCTTAACATAATAGTTCTCATACTCACATCTTCTATAGCCAATTCAGATCATAGAGTAGTTAAACCTTTCTAACACGCTTAAGCAATTCAGATCATGCAATTGGCAAGTATCTGTGTTAAGAAGATTGTACTATGTTGTTTTTTGTGAATTGGCTTCTATTGAAGACATGTTTTTTATTGCCCAAATTTTTTATAATTATCTACAACTGTGAAGAAAAGTTGTAGAATTCACCACTGGATATGGAATCAGTACACCTAACACATATACCAGCTTAGCGCTCTGAAAAGCTCATTGACATCTATGACAGCAAGAAGGTGCTATTTGACAACGATTCTCACCGACATCAAGCAGCAGTAGCTACTTTTGAGGTTGAGGAGAACCACATTGGAGTGAAAGAGAAGCATTTGTGTTGTGAAAGTTAAGTGCAATCTAATATTCCTACTCATTCTTTACATTCTCTTGATTCTTATTCTTCTATTCCATTACAAGTTGGTCTTACTACTCATACTTCTTCTAACTCGTATGTACCAATCTGAAAATTAGTTTATAATTGTATCACCTATACAATTATAAATCAATTAAAACTTATATTCATCATTTTAACTATTTTCTCATCTCTCCTTAGTCATATTAATTAGAAATTAACTAATGAAATTAACCCTAATTACTTGAGCACTAAAGGTTTTATATAGTAGAAACTTTAAAAATGAGAAAGATTCATTAAACCTTAGTCACTTCACATATTAAAGTGTTCAAGAAATTATGTATTAGTATCTAATCAAGCAACATATTGTGACAAATAAAAAACTAGAAGGCGTTTTAATAATTAAGTGAAACAATCATGAAAAAGAAACACATAAGAATATTCAATACTTAAACATGTACTCCAATATTTAACAGCCAACAATATGCCAACAACAAACATGAACTCCAATATTTAACAAATACCTGGTGAGGTTATTGAAGACAATAAGAAGATTGTATGCTCTGGCTAAAGTTTTCTAGACCACTTCAAGCTGCAAATCAAAATTTTAAATGTATTGCATATAAATTCAGCGCAAGTTAAGTGAAATAGATGTCAACTTATATTAAAGTGGCTATCTATAACCTCGAACTTGGGCACTATAATCACTGAATCGTAGAGATAATTTAGCTTATATTAATTGTGTAACTAAATAAAAGATAATTTAGACATTAATTTGTTCAAAGCTAAAAATAACATAATCTGTTGGATAACAAACTTTAAAAAGTAGAAACTCTACATCAGATCCTATCAACACCAGTACAAAATTTACAGGGGAAAATAAGCAGCAGATTTACCTTTTTCCATCGGGATTGAAAACCAAAGCATTTATGGCCCCAAAATGCCCTTTCACACCTCAATTTCCTCTTGTAGTATCGAGCATAAAAAGCCAGCAAAACAAATCAAAAGGTGTCCAAACAATCGACTTTCCAAAAACATAGAAATAAATAAAGTGATAAATTTAAGTTAACCTTGTCGTAGAATTTTGCTTCAAACTTTCCAAGACGATGATCATTGTAGTGACAGCCGATGCGCCCGACCACCTCCAAGCACAACTCAGACAAAGACAATGAGACAAGATCTTGAAAACTTAAGTATAAAACTTATCTGCTGCATGGCCATATTGATCAGTTATATGCCTATATCAAATTTTATAGGGAAAACTTTGCTGGCTGACCCAAACTAATTTGGACAATCCATCAACAAGTCCATGTTACAATAAAGGGATTCATGAAACCAAACTAAAACCAGATAGAGGAAATGATGTGAAGAATCATGAAACTTTCTTCTCCAGTTTGGAAGCAACATCAGAAGCTTCAAAAGAAGAGGGGGATGCTGAGTGTAATTCTTTTATTTCAGGAATTTCACCACAGATTTCAAAACAAAGGAATGACAGTTCCTCGATTGATGTTCCTGGTAATCTAGGTAACCAAGTTGGAATATTATCAAAAGTTCCAAAAAGAAACCATAAAGTTAGTAATTTATCTGCTACTCCAGATGTGTTCCTCAAGAGTTTAGAAGAATATGCAGGAGAATTTGTAAAGGAAAATCAAGTCAAAACTTTTACAGAGTAATTGCAAGAACAAAAAAAATGTTGGTTATAAGTTTCTCAAACCCAGAACACGAATAATAAGAGGAATGTAGCGCCCCTTCACCGTAGAGTATACACCGGGTCGCCCGTAGGTCGTACCGATGCACAATCTACGACGAGGGTGCACTACCAAACTATCATTTCTATAACCTCATGGCATCCATACAAAGAAAGCAGTAATATCAAATTCGCTAGAATTTAAAACCAAAAGATTCATTTCCATTCATTCATGAAACCGTCAATACATCATCAGTCATATATATACATCTGTACGACCCCAAAAGGACTAACATAGCTCCTACATAAGTCATCCACAAAATACCCCTAAAAGATCCCCAGCTGACAGACCTGTGGGCCATGCTCTTCTCGCCGGCACACACAGCAGGATAAGTCTCACTGATCGGAGCTAGAAGTCAAACTATCTCTGTCCTGAAAAATAGATGTAATGTTGGGTGAGTTTGCGAACTCAGTGAGAAACCATCATCGATGGTTCACCCAACTCATGCATATATAGGCAATCACATAATATCGTATATTATCACATTCAAGAAATCACATGCTGTCAATTTCACATTTATAAGGCGATATGCCTTTCACACAATTCACATGTAATCATTCATATATGCAATGTGCATGTGACTCTTTCATTTTCTTTCGTTGTTGTGACCGTGCTTTGAGCTCATATACGTTGAGCCATAGGCTCAGTAAACATGGGCTCAAAAGCCCTAATCCGCTTAGTAAAGCTCTGAAATCGTTGGGCATGAAGCCACGTGCGTTGAGCTTAAAGCTCAATCGGTGGCTACACGGTCATACAATCGCTTTTATCGATCATATTTGTTATGCATGTACGCACATGTCCACTTTACAATACATGCATCATATTAGAATCCCATATACCTAATTCTTACCATTTGAAATCAATTATGAACAATTTATGCACAATCAACACTTCTATATCACATTCCAAATATCCCGAACACCCGTGGTCCGGAATCAATCAAATCAAACACATATAATCCGTCCTTAACTCCACATGACATATTTGCATAAAATTAAACACATAAAGGTTGAGAAACCAACTAGGTTACTCACCTCAGAACTTCCGAGCTACTGCCGGGAAGTCTCGCCTACATCTGATGATCGGCGATCCACTTGAGTCGCTATAACAATCAAAATATAAATAACATTATAAATTGTACCAATTCTAATGTCCAATGATGCATAAGAATCGAATAATGTACGTACTATACGTGTTATGACATTTCCGACACAATTCCAAATTTCCCGATCTCAATTTCTAATTCCCAAATTCCTAATCCCCAAATTGAATTTGATCCCTAATTAATAAAATCATCCATTGCCTATATTCCAATTGTACAAGACCTAAATTTTATTTTCAGAGGAACAAGCTTCCTCGCCGCGGCATCAACTCCTTCGCCACGGCGCACTCCCTTTCTCGCCATCCCCGCCGTGGCATCAACTCGTCTCGTCGCGGCGCATCACGCGCGCCCTTCGTCCTCGCCACGGCGCACGCGTCGCTTATGACGCGGCGATACCTTCTCCTCCTCACCGTGGCGCGCCTTCCACGCACGTCGTGGCGTCATGAAGCAAGTCTGCTTTCGCCATGGCGTGTTCGTTACGCGTCACAAGCGCAACAACCACGGACACGCCCAGAAAACCCAGAAATCTCCAAATTTTCGACTACTAACACCTCTAAATCTAGTTTTTCTCCTCACAAATCACTTCTAAATAATTCCATACCTATCATACAACTAATCTTTAACCTTTATTTCATCAGACAATTAAATTCCCTAAAATTCAACCCTAAATTCACCGAAAATCATCATCGGAAACCCTAAATCACAAATGCTCAAATTTTCATGTTTAATCCTCCAAATAACTCTATAAATTAACCAATCAAACTATACAAGACAAGTTAGAAGTAACTTACCTGATTAATAACTTCAAATCTCCAAGAATCACACCAAATCAAAGCCCACGATACCCACGGTTCTCAACAAATTCAAACCCATTTCAACTCTTTTCCAACACCAACCAAAGGGATCTATTAAGGATGGAAGAAGGAGCAACTTGTGGAAAGAAATCAACAACACTCCAAGGAGAATCCACGATGAAGGAAGAAAGAAGAGGAAGTTTATGTCGAAAGCAAGAAGAAACCGTGGAGAAATTTTCAAAGGTATGGCTATATATATATATTAAAGAATCAAGGGCTTGATTGGCTAATTTAAATGCCACCAGTCTGATCTGGACCACCTCAAGTCAATTTCTAATTATAATTTCTCCTGAATTCCAATGGCTAAACCCTAATTCCTCAATTTAAATTTCTAATCTATCTGTGCCATTGGGTAATCAATT
This sequence comes from Erythroxylum novogranatense, assembly GCA_029891385.1. Taxonomy (NCBI): domain Eukaryota; kingdom Viridiplantae; phylum Streptophyta; class Magnoliopsida; order Malpighiales; family Erythroxylaceae; genus Erythroxylum; species Erythroxylum novogranatense. Next base: position 89,327,826 of record CM057234.1, on the reverse strand, counting down.
TCGGAACCGAAAATTCAATTAATCAATCATCTATCAATTTTTCCGGTCCGGGCCTATTGCTCCGAAAATTCCAGAAAATTTCCTATAAATTCCCAAAAATAGAAAACTCATTATCATATAACTCCAATTCCATAATTCCACTTTCTAACTTTCATTTCCTATTCAAATTCAATTTCCAAGTCTAATATGACCTAATTTTCACACATGTCCTAATCATATCCAAATTCAAATTATCCAAATTAAGTCGGAAATATGTCATACATGTATGTACGTACAAATTCCAATTATACACAAATTCTATAATGCATGCTCATGCCAAATACGTATGCAATGAACTGTACACATCCCATCGGTGACGGGATGTTACAATTCTCCCCTCCTAATAAAAATTTCGTCCCGAAATTTTCTTACCTGACTGATCAAACAGATGAAGATACTGCCTCCTCATGTGCTCCTCAGTCTCCCAAGTCGCCTCCTCAGATGAATGGTTCTTCCAAAGGACTTTCATGGAATAACCCGAGACCTCAACTGCTTGATCCACGATCCAATAATCCGCACCGGCTCCTCAATATAACTCAAGTCACTGGCAATCTCTACCTCCTGAGCCGGAATCACATGAGTCGGGTCAGATCGATATCTCCGAAGCATGCTCACATGGAAGACATCATGAAGCTGCGACATCTCACTCGGTAAGGCCAACCTGTAGGCCAACGGTCCTATCCTCTCGGTAATCTCATACGGACCAATATACCGAGGACTCAACTTGCCCTTATGGCCAAATCTGAGAACTCCTCTCCACGGAGACACTCTGAGGAACACTCTATCTCCTACAGCATACTCCATCTCTCTCCGATGCTGATCCACATAACTCTTCTGCCTGTCCTGAGCCACCTTAATGCGACTCCGAATCAACTGTACCTTATCTATCGTGTCTGGATCGGCTCGGGACCTCTAACATCCTCATACCCTCTTTATCCCAAAGAAAGAGGGATCTACACATCTCCATAAAGCGCCTCATACGGTGCCATCCCAATGTTGCTCGCATGCGATTATTATAAGCAAACTCTACCAGAGGCAAATCGATCCCATGCACCTCGGAACTCCAACACACAAAGCTCTCAACATATCCTCAGCAATCAATAGTCCTCTCACTCGCCCATCCATGCGAGGATGAAGCGCGTGTTGAAGTTCAATCTGGTCCCCATAGGCGACTCTGTGCTCCTCCAGAACCTCGAAGTAAATCTGGGATCCCTATCTGACACTATCGAAACTGGGATCCCATGCAGTCGAACTATCTCTGCTACATATTTCTGGGCCAATTGATCGAGGGTATTACTCTCCCTCACTGGCAAAAAGTGAGCCGATTTAGTCAATCGGTCCACTATGACCCAGATAACATCACTATGCCTCAGCATCCTGGGCAACCCCATAATAAAATCCATCGTAATACGCTCCCATTTCCACTCCGGAATGGGCAACGAATGTAATCTCCCGACTGGGGCTTGGTGCTCAGCCTTAACTTGCTGGCACGTCAAACACTGAGAAACATACTCCGCCACATGCCTCTTTATACCCGGCCACCAGAAATGCAACTTAAGAGTGCGATACATCTTGGTGACACCAGGATGCATGGCATAAGCAGCCAAATGAGCCTCCTCCAAAATCTCCCGCCTCAAATCATCTATATCAGGAACACACAACCTCTGGCCCATCCACAAAGTACCATCCCTCAGCTCAAACTCAGACTGCCATCCTGATCTGAATCTATCCATCAGTCTCACCAATACCGGATCCTGATCCTGAACTCTCTTGATCCGATCATGCAATACTGGCCTCAGCCTCAAAGTCGCTATCAGAGCTCCCTCATGACTCAAATCCATCTGCACATTGAGAGCGCTCAACTGAACTAAGCACGGCAACCTCGAAACCTAAATCTGAGCTGCACTACCATGCGATCTCCTACTCAATGCATCAACCACCACATTGGCCTTCCCTGGGTGGTACTCGATAGTGCAGTCGTAATCCTTAAGCAGCTCTAACCACCTCCTATGCCTCAGATTCAGCTCTCACTGACTCAACAAGTACCTCAAACACTTATGATCGGTGAAGATCTGGAAGGTCTCCCCATACAGATAATGTCTCCAGATCTTCAGAGCAAATACAACTGCTGCTAACTCCAGGTCATGCACAGGATAATTACCCTCATGGGTTTTCAACTGTCTCGATGCATAGGCTATGACTCTCCCATACTGCATCAGCACACAACCTAAACCCTGCTGCGAAGCATCACTAAACACCTCAAATCCTCCTGCTCCAGATGGCAGGGCTAAGACCGGCGCCGTTGTCAATCGATGTATCAACTCATCGAAACTCATCTGGCACTCATCTGTCCAATTGAAAGCCACACCCTTCCTCAGAAGTCTTGTCAAAGGGGCGGAAATCACTGAGAACCCCTCGACAAATCTCCGGTAATAACCTGCCAATCCGAGGAAACTCCTCAACTCTGACACGTTCCTCGGAATCTCCCAACTCCTCACTGCCTCTATCTTGTGAGGATCCACCCGGATACCCTCACCAGACACTATGTGGCCTAGGAACACCACCTCATCGAGCCAAAATTCACACTTAGTGAATTTGGCATATAACTGTCTGTCCCTCATGATCTGCAGTACTATCCTCAGATGCTCCGCATGCTCCTGTCTAGACCTCGAATATACCAAAATGTCATCGATGAATACGATCACAAAATGATCCAGGTATGGCTGGAAAACCTTATTCATCAAGGCCATGAAGGCTGCCGGGGCATTAGTCAACCCGAACGGCATCAATAAGAACTCAAAATGTCCATACCTGCTCCTGAAGGCACTCTTAGGCACATCGACCTCTGCGATCCTCAACTGATAGTAACCGGATCTCAAATCCAACTTGGTGAACACTTGAGCTCCCTGCAACTGATCGAATAAGTCATCGATTCTAGGCAGTGGGTACTTATTCTTAACAGTAACCCGATTAAGCTGCCTGTAATCGATACAAAGCCTCATAGTCCCGTCCTTCTTCTTCACAAACAATACGGAGCTCCCACGTGAAACACTCTACCGATGAACCCCTTATCCAATAACTCTGAAGTGAGCCTTAAGCTCCCTCGGTTCCACCGGTGCCATCCTATCGGAGGTATCGATATAGGGCGGTACTGAACGAGGTCTATCTCGAACTCGTCTCCGATCCGTGGCAAACCCGGTAACTCGGGAAACACATCAGGAACTCCACGATCACAGGACATCTGCAACCTCTGCTGCACTCTAGAGTCCACCACATGCGCCAAATAAGCCTCACAGCCACCTCTCATCAACCTCAAAGCACTCACAAACAAAATCATCCCTGGTGGCCGCCCGACTAACACCTCGAAATCTGACCCTCGGTGACCAGGAGACTCAATACTACCTCCTTGGTATAACAATCCAAAATAGCCCTATGGGCAGTGAGTCAGTCTATCCCCAAAATCAAATCAATCTCCTGAAGGGGTAACACAATCAAATCTGCACTCATAACTGCTGAATCTATCCGAATCGGGCATCCCCTGCAGATCTCACATAAAGCAGTGGTACTACCCAAAGGTGTACTCACCTGCAACCCATACTGTAGCATCTCCCTATCCACATACGATCTACATGCCACATGCGGTGCAATAAATGAATACGTGGACCCTGGATCTATCAATGCATACGCCTCTATATCTGAGAGTAGAAGCAAACCTGCAACAACCTCGGGAGAATCCTGGGCCTCCTGCCTGGTCATGGCGTAGACCCTGGCCTGGGACTACGGCCTGCTGCCTCGTCCCTCGGTCCCCATATAGGAATCTCCGCCTCTACCTCGGGCTCGCGGCCCTAAATCCAGGTCCATGCTTCTGGCTCTGCTGCACCGTCGAGCTACTACCAGCTCTCCCACTAGCAGCTGACTGGACTCCCAAAGTCAGAGGACAACTCCTGATCATATGATCCATAGATCCACAGGCTAGACAAGCTCCTGTCACTCTCCAACACTCTCCGCTGTGCCTCCTATCACAATGCACGCAAACCGCAAAGCTTTGCCCCGCCCTCCGCCACCACTATCGCTACCATCGCTAATCTGTCCAAATCTCCTCTCGACTGAACCCGACTGTCTGAATCCCCCAGCTGATCTAAACCTGCTCTGGCGTCTTCTCGTGCTCCTACCGGAGCTACCCTGACTGTCACTGGATCTCTTACCTCCAGATCCCTGACCGGTCTCGGCTCGGCTCTATCTCAAGAGCTGCTCAATCCTGACAGCAGCTGATCTCATCTCCACAAAGGTAACCATATCTGATCGGGCTAACCTGGTACGAATATCCAGATTCAGCCCTCCCTCAAATCTCCGGCACCTATCAGCCTCGGAGGCAATCAGAACAGACGCATACGCTAACAACTCATTAAATCTGACCTCATAATCTGCCACTGTCATCGATCCCTGTCTCAACTCTAAGAAGTCCTGCATCTTCATATCCAAATACTCCTTGGGCATAAAATTGTCTCGGAAAGCCCTCAGAAAGTCAACCCAAGTCAATACACAAGGCCTGGTGGAACTACCCGAGACAGTCTTCCACCACTGATAAGCTGGACCCTGGAGCAAAGAAACAACATAATCGAAACGCTCCTCAGGGTCAAAATCCATCTGATCTAGGACCTGCTCGGTCCTCTCCAACCAACCCTCGCCTCGGCGAGAGGTCATCTTCTCAGGCCGTAAAATCACGACCCCCCGCCACGCAGCGATCATACCTCTGTTCCTGTCTCATGGGAACTACCGGAGGCTGCTCCTCAAGCATAGGCACGGAAGACTCCCTACTTGCTCCGACTGATCCTTGGTCAGCTGGTTGATCAACTTGATCACCAAAGATGGATGACCTATAATAAAATCACAATTTCGATCAATTTCTTGCTTTTCTTACGAAATTCAAGCCTAAAATATACTATGCCCAAAAGATGCCAAACTATGCTCTGATACCACCTAATGTAGCGCCCCCTCACGGTAGAGTATACACCGGGTCGCCCGTAGGTCGTACCGATGCACAACCTACGACGAGGGTGCACTACCAAACTATCATTTCTATAACCTCATGGCATCCATACAAAGAAAGCAGTAATATCAAATTCGATAGAATTTAAAACCAAAAGATTCATTTCCATTCATTCATGAAACCGTCAATACATCATCAGTCATATATATACATCTGTACAACCCCAAAAGGACTAACATAGCTCCTACATAAGTCATCCACAAAATACCCCCAAAAGATCCCCAGCTGACAGACCTGTGGGCCATGCTCTTCTCGCCGGCACACACAGCAGGATAAGTCTCACTGATCGGAGCTAGAAGTCAAACTATCTCTGTCCTGAAAAATGGATGCAATGTTGGGTGAGTTTGCAAACTCAGTGAGAAACCATCATCGATGGTTCACCCAACTCATGCATATATAGACAATCACATAATATCGTATATTATCACATTCAAGAAATCACATGCAGTCAATTTCACATTTATAAGGCGATATGCCTTTCACACAATTCACATGTAATCATTCATATATGCAATGTGCATGTGACTCTTTCATTTTCTTTCGTTGTTGTGACCGTGCGCCTGAGCTCATATACGTTGAGCCATAGGTTCTGTAAACATTGGGCTCAAAAGCCCTAATCCGTTGAGCGTAAAGCTCTGCAAATCGTTGGGCATGAAGCCCTGTGCGTTGAGCTTAAAGCTCTGAATACGGTGGCTACACCGGTCACAACTGCCTTTATCTGATCATACTGTTATGCATGTACGCACATGTCCACTTTACAATACATGCATCATATTAGAATCCCATATACCTAATTCTTACCATTTGAAATCAATTATGAACAATTTATGCACAATCAACACTTCTATATCACATTCCAAATATCCGAACACCGTGGTCGGAATCAATCAAATCAAACACATATAATCCGTCCTTAACTCCACATGGCATATTTGCATAAAATTAAACACATAAAGGTTGAGAAACCAACTAGGTTACTCACCTCAGAACTTCCGAGCTACTGCCGGGAAGTCTCGCCTACATCTGATGATCGGCGATCCACTTGAGCCGCTATAACAATCAAAATATAAATAACATTATAAATTGTACCAATTCTAATGTCCAATGATGCATAAGAATCGAATAATGTACGTACTATACGTGTTATGACATTTCTGACACAATTCCAAATTTCCCGATCTCAATTTCTAATTCCCAAATTCCTAATCTCCAAATTGAATTTGATCCCTAATTAATAAAATCATCCATTGCCTATATTCCAATTGTACAAGACCTAAATTTTATTTTCAGAGGAACAAGCTTCCTCGCCGCGGCATCAACTCCTTCGCCACGGCGCACTCCCTTTCTCGCCATCCCGTCAAGCATCAACTCAGATCGTCATGGCGCATCACGCGCGCTTCGTCCTCCGCCATGGCATGACGCGTCGCTTATGACACGGCGATACCTTCTCCTCCTCACCGCAGCGCGCCTTCCACGCACGTCGTGGCGTGCGAAGCAAATTCTGCTCGCCGCGGCGTGTTCGTCATGCACCGAGGCGTGCAACCACGGACACGCCCAGAAAACCCAGAAATCTCCAGGTTTTCGACTGCTAACACCTCTAAATCCAGTTTTTCTCCTCACAAATCACTTCTAAATAATTCCATACCTATCATACAACTAATCTTTAACCTTTATTTCATCAGACAATTAAATTCCCTAAAATTCAACCCTAAATTCACCGAAAATTATCATCGGAAACCCTAAATCACAAATCCTCAAATTTTCATGTTTAATACTCCAAATAACTTTATAAATTAACCAAACAAACTATACAAGACAAGTTAGAAGTAACTTACTTGATTAATAACTTCAAATCTCCAAGAATCACACCAAATCAAAGCCCACGATACCCACGGTTCTCAACAAATTCAAACCCATTTCAACTCTTTTCCAACACCAACCAAAGGGATCTATTAAGGATGGAAGAAGGAGCAACTTGTGGAAAGAAATCAGCAACACTCCAAGGAGAATCCATGATGAAGGAAGAAAGAAGAGGAAGTTTATGTCGGAAGCAAGAAGAAACCATGGAGAAATTTTCAAAGGTAGGGCTATATATATATATTAAAGAATCAAGGGCTTGATTGGCTAATTTAAATGCCACCAGTCTGATCCGAACCACCTCAAGTCAATTTCTAATTCTAATTTCTCCCGAATTCCAATGGCTAAACCCTAATTCCTCAATTTAAATTTCTAATCTATCTGTGCCATTGGGTAATCAATTTCAGAACCGGAAATTCAATTAATCAATCATCTATCAATTTTTACGGTCCGGGCCTATTGCTCCGAAAATTTCAGAAAATTTCCTATAAATTCCCAAAAATAAAAAACTCATTATCATATAACTCCAATTCCATAATTCCACTTTCTAACTTTCATTTCCCATTCAATTTCAACACATGTCCTAATCATATCCAAATTCAAATTATCCAAATTAAGTCGGAAATATGTCATACATGTATGTACGTACAAATGCCAATTATACATAAATTCTATAATGCATGCTCATGCCAAATACGTATGCAATGAACTGTACACATCCCATCGGTGACGGGATGTTACAAAAACGCCAAGACAATTTGGGTATTCATAGTTTTGGCTTTTTTTCATATCGTTGCCCATAAACCAAAATCTAACTATCGCATAAAGTTTTAGTGGTTCTCCAGAACAAACGCAAATTCCATTTGTATTGCCAGAACTCCAAGGCTCACCAAAATAATCGCAAGCCTCTTATTCCAGAATTCTAGAATTAAGCAAAGAGGCAGACAATGATCTTCGAAAAGTAATTAAACAACAGCTACATTTAATCGTTCAAACAAAGAGGGCATTCTAAACTCAATTAAACCCAGATTACATCGTCGACTTCAATGACTTACCTCAACTAAGACGCACACGCACTCCGACTGTAGATGATAGACGATCAGTCAATGGTGAAGCAACCTCCACAATGATGATTTGAAGGTGATGAAACGTGGGCGACCTTTGCTCGAGGAGGAGGAATGAATCTGGGGAGAGTGATAATCCGGTTCGAGGAGGAGAATGAAGGGGCGGTTCGAGGAGGAGGATTGAATCTGGGGAGAGTGAAAATATGGGGAGAGTGGCGAAATCAGAGACGGAAGGGAAACGTGGGCGGGAGAGTGATAAATCTGGGGGTAAATAATTACGTGGACAAGGCCTTCTCCGACGTTTACTTCTCAAGGACGTCGTTTCTTGTTTTTTTCTACGTCTTTCTACCGAAACGACGTCAAACACTTCAACTTTCTTCGACGTCTAAATACGATGTCTCAGAATATTGGACCTTTTAATGACGTGTTTTAAGACGTCGTGAAAAGCTTAGCTCATTCTCGACGTCTACTTCTCAAACGACGTTAAAACTATAGTTTTGTTGTAGTGAATGATTCTAGAACACACCGGATAAGAACCTTACGAGTAGCCTGAAATTAAAATCATTGCGGTTACTCTCAGACACAGACGCTTCATCTCCCTCGAACACTCTTGAACCAAACTCAGTTTCTATTCAAAGATCAAATGGAGTCAGCTATGATGTATGGAAGACATGTGGATTTTGAATCTTTGAGGTCAGACAACATGGATATTGAACCAGAAATTGTAGAAGCTGGGTGGAGAAAATTTTTCTAGGTGCGAGAACCGGTGTATACCGATGAAGTATATGACTTCTGGAAGATTGCACAACTGGTGGATGAAACCATCGTCTCCACAGTAGATGGAATCTCTGTTGTTGTGACAAAGGAGCTAGTTGAAAAGGTGACTGAATGCTCATCGATTGGAGAAACCCTTTCAACCAAAGCCAGATGGATGTCCCAGGTTAACATGAAGGAAGAAGATGTCAGAAGACAGTTATATGGCTCTAATGACCCATGGGAGTGGAAGACCTCGAGTCTGGTCCCAAAGGCTAGGGTTCTACATGCGATTTTGTTTAATTGCATTCTACCGAGAGACGGGTCAAGGCATCTTATTACTACCTTGGATGAACAATGTCTGTTCTTTTTGTTGAATCGTCGTTAAATAGACCTACCATTTTTTATTTTTCATTATATGGTTAAGGGAATGAAGGATACCAACAGTTATCCTTACGGCATGTTGCTCACAAGAATTTTTAAGGAATCCGGAGTCCTTCTTCATAGAGGAGTCAGAAGGATGGTATCTGTCAAGAGTACTATTAACTCTGACACGATAAGAAGAATGGGCTTGAAGGTGGTAATGAAAGAAGAAACAGAGACTATGATGAAAGCAAGAACTGAGGGGGAGCGTTTATTGAAGAAATCTCCCGCTATAGGTTCTAAGTCTCAAGTGGGTACGAGTATGCCCATAGAAGAAAGAAGAAAGTTTTCTGGAAGACCTTTGATTAAACAGGCGAGCCCTCGAAGAGAGCCGAGCCAATCCCGGAGGACTGATGAAGGTGCGCAGAAAAGAAAAGGAGAGAATCTTTTGGGTGAGATTTCCAAAAAGGCGAGGAGGTCACCAAGGATTCGCACTCTGCGACAACAAAAAGAGAGGAGAACTAAAGAACATAGTGAGGCAGAAGTTCCTGGATCTCGCGTCCCTAAAGCGACAAGGTCTCTAGTCTCAATTCTAGAAGAAGACTCAGCCAAACAGGCTAAAGAGACTGATAAGAAGAGAAAATCTGAGTCTGAGAAAGAAAAATCTAAAGTTCAGAGAACTTCAAGACTGACTGAAGCAGAAGAGAAGACTAAGAAGATTAGTCGAAAGAAGAATGTATCCACTGCTGAGGAAGTTAGTCAGAAGAAGCAAACTAGAGTTCAGGAAACCCCCATTGTTATCCAACAGGAGGAACCAGCGGAAATAAGGATGGTTCAACCTATTCCCTGCACAGATCAACAAGAGGCAACAGCAGAATCAAACTTGGTTCAAGAACCACAGGAGAAGTCTGATGAACCTGGTTTGATCATATACAACTACTCTCAAATTTTGAGGAGAGACAAGTTGAAGATCAAAATGGTTGAAGTTGTTACCAAGAGCAGGACTGCGATCGCCATCTGTGAACAAGCAAGGAAGAAGGTAATGACTCTTGTACAACCTATGTTGATGAATAGTGACACATGGCATTTACTGAAAGAAGATGAAAAGATTTTCTACGATGTCTTGAGGGATGTTGCTACAAAGCCATATCCTATAGAAATGACCAGAAGACCATGTACTATTTATCCGATCACAGAGAAGACGGAAATAAAGGTTGTATTGGATATTCAGCCGAGATATCCTTTTGATTTAAATAAAGGAAAAATGAAGCTATTTCCTGAAAAAACAAGTGATGATCTGTCCGCAGATCAAATTGCAGAAGAAGTGCGTAGAATTGATGCGACATGCGCTTCAAAAGAGAATCGAGCGAGCTGGTTGCGATTTCACGGATAAAATGAACACCATCCGATGGGAGGAAGGCTGCTTATAGGCACTTTCATTGAAGCGCTTGTGCGAGCGGTATACGTATTAGACCATTTTCTGATACACTGTCTTTACAAGATGAAGCCATACCCCTGCAAGGAAGACAGTTGCTCATGCTACCTGCCCCGTATGATTTAGATCTTTTTGAATCTAATACATTTATCTGTCCACCAACTATTGAGATTAATGAAGATTACTTTCCATCCTCGGATGCATATGATACAACAATTCTGTTCTCAACACCCTCGAAAGTTAATGATCAACCCTCCTCACCGCTTGACTCTCAAGCTGAAATCAGCCAACTACGTGGTGAAGTCAACGAGATAAAGGAGATGATGAATGAGATGAAGAAGATGATGACAAAAATGCTGAAGAGTCATCGTCGTTAATCATTTTTTATTATAACAAATAGGGGAGAACAGAATGACAGTATGAGCAGAAGAAAATGGAAGAATCTTAAAAGGTGTGACTGAAGGAGACAAAGAAGAATAGAAAGACGGAAGAGGAAGATTTTGTGAAGATAATATTTTTTTTCTTAATCATTGTATTTTTATTTTCTTTTGTATATAATTTGTTATCATTAAAAAGGGGAAGATTGTTGAGTCAAAATGACTTTACATATATGTATGATTTTGATGAATAACAAAGAAGAAGCAAAAGCAGACATAAAATAGAAAAGACATACGAAGAAAATAAAAAGTAGACGAAGATGAGAAAAGCAGACGCAGACGGAAAAAAACATAGACGCAGACGCAGAAGTTAAAATAGACGCAGATGCAGAAGTTAAAAACATACTGTGAGCTTGAAGTTGAAAAAAAGCTTGACTTGAAGTTAAAAATAAAGCGACTTGAAGTTAAAAAAAACAGATGCAGACGCATAAATTAAAAATAGACGCAGACGCAAAAGTTGAAAAACAGACGCAAACGCAAAAGTTGAAAAGCAGATGCATAAGTAGAAAAGCAGACGCATAATTCAAAGAAGACGCAAGAGTCAGTTCGAGTTAGTTACAGAACTCAACTGATTAACCGTTTCTTTCAAGATTCAAGATTCAAGAATCAAGAAGTAGTTACAGATGAAGACTATAAATATAAGTCGAAGTCGAAGATTGCAAAGTTAGAAAAAATAGCCAAAGTTAGCGAAAATTAGCAATTGACTTACGTACGCAAACGAAAAATTGTCTGTAAGACAATTGAGCATATTAGCTGAGAGCTAATCTTATTGTAACAAGTTTCAAACACTTTTGTAAGAAAGTAGTGCAGATAGCCTGCAGAGGCTAAGTGTGAAAGAATACTGAGTGTAGAGACTTGAAGAGGTTCGGGAAAGAATACTTGTAACATTTGAAGAGATAGTGAAATATTAGAAAGAATTTGAACTTATCAAAGTTTATGTGAAAAGAACTTGATTTTAAAGAAAACAGTTTTGAAAGAGTTTTCAAAAAGGGGAATACACAATTCAACCCCCCTTCTCGTGTATTCGTTATCGTTATATAACCATTGTACTAACGTGTGATTTACTTCAATGGCTCCTTTGGATTAAGTCATTGGACCAGACGATGCACTGTAAGATTGGGATCTTGTTGGACTTCAAAATCCAAATATGGTTGCTTGATGGTATAGAAAGGGATCAACCATATTTGACAAGCAAGAAGAAATTGAAGTTGGCCGTTTTGTAAATTTTGCAATACATATTACGCAACAATAAAATTATAGAAAACAATGGGTTGAAGCTAAAATTTTTAGAAGAGTAATAATTTATTAATGTTAAATTTTTGTCATGTGTATATATTTTGTAAGTTTTAATGTTTAATTATGCTGTATTTTATTTTGTATTTATAATATAAAATATTTGAAAGTGATTAATAAATATGATTCATCCCCATAAAAGTTTGTATTTTCTTGTAAATTTATTATGCTAAATTAATAGATAAAATAATAAATTCTTTATTAAATGTAAGAAAATATGTACTTATGATAAAAATAAAAGGAAGTCGAAGTTCATTCCTCAAAAGTAAAGGTACAGCCCATGTAGGAATATGAGTTCTTTGACCATATGAGAATGTGATAGAAATTTTATGAGGAAGTATGGAAAAAATGATAAACAAGTCATGAGATTTAGTAGAAGTCTCCATTCTCATCTGTAATGTAACGAGATTAACGTCCGATTTTCTGCAGAGGTTGACAAATCACGGGTGCCTTTGAACTTTGACGACTTCGAACTTCAGGCATAAACAATGTAATGAAACGAGATTAACTCCTTGGTTTTTTGTTTCATGCTATTTACTGGAAAATGTTTTTCTTATTGCATGATAGGTGCTCGACGAAATGCTTTTTACGAAAGCGGAAATAGGGAAAGGGAAAGTTAAGATTTTTGCCTTTACTAGTAATCTTATACGGTGTTGCAAAAAGCGTAACCTCAAGTGTGCTAGAATTGTACGGTTTCATGGATGAAGCAACATCTCTGTGCGTTAGAAATTTTTTTTGGTTTTGGAAGAATCCTTGTGTCTTAGTCTTTGTAAACTAACGGATAAGCATTTAACTTTCAGTCTGCCCCAAAGGAAGGTCCATGATTTGATTGCTTGATTTCATGGATGAGCCGTAGTCGTAAGAACATTCATTACATTAGCCTAAAAAACCTTCCATTTCCATATATCGATTCCGGTTACTTAAATATTTGGTTGATTTGCACTCTTATGCATCTAATAGTAATAGCTCTTCAGAGTATGTTCTTTGGAGCTTCTTAGACTCTTGGCTCATTTTACTTCCTCAAAACTGTTTTCATCTCCCTTAGGAATCCTTACAGCCTGCTTCAAATTGAAGACAGAAGCTGTCTTAGAAACAATTACAGCGTGTTTGGAACCGTCTGAATTGAATTCAATCATGGGATTGAATTCAATTCATTTGTTTGGAACTTAAAAATGGGTGTGAATTGAATTCGTGCATGGGTTGAAATCAGCCTTTCTTAACAAATTGAATTCACGTTCCATTTCACGTGAATTCAACCCATTTTGCAACGCTACTCTTGACCCATCTGTTTCTCTCAGCGGCCCCTTGAAGAACCCAACACTTGCGTCTCCCAATGAACGAAACCAACCATCTCCCAACAACGACCACGCATCACCGTTCGCTTCTCTTCTCCCACATCTGTCTTCCCAATGACCCACGCATCACCAACGCGTCTCTTCTCCCACGCCCACATATGACAAGACCGAGCCATCACCAAGAGCGTCCACACATCACGACATGTCGCATCACCAAAGAACGCACGCATCACGTTTTTCTGGTAAGTTGTTGGATTTTCTGAACAAGCTCTGTTTGATGTTTATTGTTGGACCTTGAAATGGTTTGATGGGTTAGAACTTATTATGGGTTGAAGTCATCAAATGTTTACCGATTCTTGTTGTTGTTTGTGGGTTGAAGCTCTGTTTGATGTTTGTTGTTTATGGGTTAGAACTGATTATGGGTTGAAGCTCTGTTTGATATTTATTGTTGGACCTTGAAATGGTTTGATGTTTACCGATTCTTGTTGTTGAAGTCATCAAATGTTGTTCTGCTTGTTGTTGAAGTCGTCAAATGTTGTTCTGATTATGGGTTGAAGTCATCAAATGTTTACCGATTCTTGTTGTTGAAGGTCTGTATGCATATGATTGCTTAATTTGATTGGATTGCCACTAAGGCCACCATCTTTCGCTAATCGATTGATAGCGAACATAGCTTCTAGATGCATTTCAAGCAATCGAAGAACAATCATGTAAAGAGTCCCGTTTGTTGTTTCCTTTATAGTTGTAAATGTACAGACGACAAACCAAACTCACAGAGATTCATCATTACTCCATGAAATGCTTTGGTAGAAACTTGATATGTTCTTATCAGTGATGCAAGTATAATGATCCTGTAGTTCCTATAAATCAAATTCTAAAATAAATCTTAGGCTACACAATAAATTCCAGTTTGTGCTTTGTTCCAAGTTTTGTTTGTTTTCTAAAATTTTTTGGAGAATATAGCAACAAGCACTACAAACAATTCACAGCTTATGCTACTCATTTCTACAAATCTGCCAAGTAGAAACTAGTCTAAAATGAAGCTCAAAAGACATGAAGAGTATACTGTGTAATTGGAAAAGAACATTTATTGTTGTTCCAAGAACAAAATGAGCATTCTTTTTAAAATGTCACCTAATTGTTTTATTTCCTTTCTTTCTTCTCGCAGATGTGAACATGTCATAGGAGTAGGAATTGATATGTCAATATATTTTGTACTTGTGTTGTGACAATAAATAAAATGTAAATGCAGGCGATATGAGAGGATTCGAAAGAAATGCTCTATTTCAAAGAAATGCTCTACTTGCTATGATAGCTTATGCGGGTTATTTGGTTTGCTTGAGACGTATATATCAATATATGTGTCGAGCTAATGAACAACTAGTGCATCCAAGCAGAGGTCATAGAGAAATTATGCGTCATGAATTACTAACATGATAGAGACACATTATAATGCACGTAGCATTTTACGCATGAGTTATGATGCATTTATTCGCTTATGTTCAATTTTTCGTGGGAGGGGACTGTTAAGAGATAACCAATATAGTTTGGTTGAGGAACAAGTTGGAACATTTTTACATATTTTAAGTGGTAGAGCTAGCACTCGTTCACAAAGTTTCTTTTTCCGACGATCTACTGAAACTATTAGTCGTCACTTCCACCAAGTACTCAGAGCAATAGTTACCCTCGAGGATCAATTTTTGGTTCAACCAAATGGTTTGGTTGTCCCTCCTGAGATAATCAATAGCGGAGGAAGATTTTATCCATATTTTCAGGTATTTTATAAAACAATTTATAGACAAAAACATTCTTTTTATTAATAAAAATTCTAATACATTTTATGGAATTTTTAGAATTGTATTGATGCTCTTGATGGAACACATATCAAAGTAAAAGTTTCAAAGGAAAATATATCAAGATACAGAGGAAGGAAGAGTTATCCTCTGATGAATGTCTTGGTTGCATGCACTTTTGACTTGAAATTTACATATGTCTTACGGATGGGAAGGTTCAGCCTCAGATTCAAGAATTTTAGATAATGCATTAGCTAGAGAAGATAAGCTTATTGTTCCTCAAGGTATCTTTTAGTTGAAGATTATTAAATTCCATATTATATACAAAAAGTTTTATTGTCAATAAGCATCTAGTAAATGTTTTAACTTTTATGTATAGGTAAATTCTATTTAGTTGATGCTAGATATATGCTGAGGTCCGGATTTATTGCTCCTTATAGAAGTACTCGATATCATTTAAAAGAGTATTCTCGGCAAGCTCCAACTAATGCAAAAGAGTTATTCAACTTGAGACATGCTTCATTACGTAATGCAATTGAAAGGTCATTCGGTGTTTTGAAGTGCAGATTTCCCATTTTATTTGAGATGTCAAGATATGATGTGAACACATTATCTGAAATTATGTTAGCTTGTTGTATTTTACATAATTTTTTGATGCAATATGATCCGGATGAAGAACTTATTGCAAGAGTTGATAGAGAGCTTTTGAATAGTGATCATGAGGATGATAATGTCTTTGGAGGAATTGCTAGGAGTGAAGATGGTAGAATAGGAGAAATAATAAGAAATACTATCGCTGCGCATATGTGGAATGATTACGTTTGTCAACATTGAAAAGCAAAAAAGTTTTTGTCATTACCACATTATGTAACTTTGTTTATGTTTTTTGTCTCTCTTTGTGACTGCCACTTGTGAAGATAACTTTGTCTATGTTGTTGACAAAAATAAGAGTTAATAACAATATAAGATGGCTTGTGTTTGGATAAAATAGGTGAAGATGGACGTAGAGGTGAATTATGATGATAAAAAAGCTGATGGATATTTTAGGTGGAATTATGACATGGATAGGTGCATGCTTCAAGTTCTTAGGGAGCAAAAAAATAAAGGCCAAAAGGAGGATAGAAATTTTAGTGCTGGTGTATATAGAGAGGTGATAAAGGAAGTTAATGAAAAGTTTGGGGTTAAGATTAATCGGAGCAAAATTGTAAATCTGTTGAGAACTTTGAGGGAAGAAATGCATTTGGCAATATTTCTTGATGGCAAAAGTGGAATTGGATGGAATGATGTTACCAAGACATTTGAAGCGGTTCGGAGGGTGGCAAAAGCTCGATCTGTATTTTATTTAATACTTATATAGTTAAATTGTTTTATTTGTATTATTTTTTATGCATGAAGTTTGTTAACATAGTTTCTTGTATTTTGATTGATAGGTTAACGAAAAGGTGAAGCAACTTCGAGGGAAGCCTTTACCTAATTTGTACCTTGTTCGTGAGATCTATGAGAAAGATAGAGCCACTGGATCTGATGCTGAAAGTGCAAAGGAGAAGGTTCAAAGATGGGAAAAGGAAAGGTGTGACATGAATATTGAGGACATTGATAATATGCAAGCCAATGATGAGATTCATATAGAGAGTTTTTATCCATTTGGGAGCGAGAGTACTCCAACAACACCAACAACTCAAGCTCCCTCATCATCAACACCTTCAGTGCCAAAACCATCCAACACGGGTAGAAAAAGAAAAACACGAGTGGAAGAGCACATGTTGTCGGAATTACAAGTTATGTCCAATGCAATGAAAGAAATTGCACAAGCTATGGTAGCCACAAACGAAGCTATTGTAGCCACAAACCCTCGTGTTAGAAGAGAGGAGGAAATATTTGACGCAATGAAAGAGTTAGGATTGGAAGGGCGTGCTCTCTTGAATGCAGTTACTTGGCTTGTACAATATCCTAACTTTATTGGTGTGTTTTTTGCATGTCCAATTGCACTACGTTTAGATTGGTTGTCTATGCAGATGGGTTGATGTTAGGTTTTTATAGCTTGCTCTATTTAAGTGTGGAACTTTATGGATGATGTAACTTGTTGTATGCAAGTATGAATGTTTTTTATTACGTTTTCTGATGTAACGATCTTATGTATCCTTGTCACAGGAAGAAATATTAAAACTTGTTATGATATTATATGTAATTTGGAGTGAAATATCAAAATTTGATAGTGCCTTGTAGTTATCAACGCAAAAGAACTAGTGCTCGTTCATGCATTTTTAGCTTCTAAATTATAATAGTTTTCTATTATCTTTATAACTTCGGTCTAATGATATCATTTGCAATCATTTTTTCTTTTTATTTTAATAATAAACTTTTATGATGATATTACTTATAATAATGAAATTGATGTTTATAAGTTGTTTTATGTAAGTGTGAATATTTATTAGTTGATAACATTATTTTGTAGTCGGGGATAAATGTGTCATATCAAATAATTGAATTCAATTATAATATTACTGGATTTGTTCCAAACAGTGTAATTGAATTCAATTCTATTATTACTGGATTTGTTCCAAACAGTGTAATTGAATTTAATTCTATTATTACTAGATTTGTTCCAAACATTGTAATTGAATTCAATTCTATTATTACTAGATTTGTTCCAAACAGTGTAAATTGAATTCAATTCCACTTTCATTAATGTAATTGAATTCAATTCGTCCATGAATTCAATTCACTGTGTTCCAAACGCCCCGTTAATAACTCAGCAATTTCCGAATTTTTAGTAGAACCATAGACAAATGCAATCTATGAACTGTCCATAGCCTGATTGGGCTTCAGGCTGGGCTCGAGTTCGAACCTTATAGGGCCTGAGCCATTGCTATTTCAAACCGAACTGTGTCCCCAGAACACAAACATTAAAGTCCTCTTCTTTGCCTGGTCGATTTGCTCAAATTTGTGAGACCATTGAGAGTTTCGTCATCATGGTTGCCACTGAATTTCCGTCTTCTTCACAACTTGACGCCTCCTTGGTATGTAGGATGATTGTACACATGACTTTTCACAAGAAGAGATAGACAGTGATCTTTTATAAGTTTTGTGGTCCCTTGAAGGGTTTTTGAAGAAGAAAAGCCCGATGGGTGTTCAAATTTGGTGGTGAACATGCCTGGTTTACTGATCTGAGCTTACCTAGAATGTTGATGTTAGATATATATGGGCTAAAAATCATCAAATCTCTGAAGATTCTTGCAAAATATGTTTGACTGCAGCTGGCCGTGCTGGCTGGTTCAAGTATCACTAGGCTGTAAGTTAATACAGCTGCATACATTTAACAATGGCGTAAAACCAGCTCTTCACTGAAGAAGTTCAATTAGTGCAAGATAGATGGAGCCATACATACGTAACTGAACTGAGCCCTTTTCATGTTTTAAGAAGCTAAGAACAAAGAAAAGTGCAAAATAAAAATCGGTTCACTAGTCTTTCCGTTTATGTCAAGAAGTTTTGTTTTTGCATTCAATAGCATTTCATGTTTGAGAGAATCATTTGAATAGAAAATTGGCTTATATTTGTTGCTTATGCCATTGCATTGCTGTGCTGTACTTTAGCAACCTGTTCAGCTGAAGAAGTAGAAAGAGTTAGAATGCCTCTTTATGATTGCATGCTTCTGCTGAAGCCTCATGTGAAGAAGGAAGCATTGGCAGACCTGGTTGCTTGGGTAGGAAAACATGTTTACGGTAGAAAGGGTGTTCTCACTGATATAAAATCACTGGGCACTGTTCATCTGGGTTATGGTATTCAGAAGCTTGTTGGAAGATGTTATCAAGTGAGTATATGTGTTCTGTAACTTCATATCAGTATATTGCATGAGGATGTTCTTTGAGATTGTGACTCTACTTCCTTTACTTATCTCCTGCATTCTTTACGCTAAAAAAATCAAGGTATTGGTAATTAATTTGGGATTGTGAAGAATAGCAAGTTCAAGTCATTTCGTATTGACAATTCACGTCCTACATGATCTATTATATGGCACGAGGATGTTCTTTGAGATTGTGACTGCTTCCTTTACTTATCTCAATATTCTTTATATTAAAAAAATCTGGGTACTGATGAAACGTTTAAGCTGCTCAAAATATTGGTAATTAATTTGCAATTGTGAAGAATGGCAAGTTTTAGTTGTTGGAAAATCAACGTAAGATCAAATCTAAGTCATATTTCATATTAAGAATTCATGTCCTACATGATCTATTTGCTGCAAACTCATCCTTATTGATTCCCTGAGCACACTTACACGTTTCATTTTCACTGAAGATTTGAGCTTGATTAATGGTTAAACAATCTTCGTTCTCTGTTGTTTCTAGGGCCAATTAATGCAGATGACAGTGGTGGCCACTCCCAACATCAACAAAGAGCTACATTATCTGAACAAGGAGGGCCGATTTCTACAATGACTTCTTGTTAAACACGGAGACACAAAGTTCGTACTAGATTCCTTTAGTGATGATCTATGGAACGATGAACCTGATGCATTCCAACGACTCAGTCTCTACAATAATGAGGATTTGGACGAATCAGTATAATAATGAGGATTTGGACGAAGATGAAGATGATGATCGTGATGAGTATGATCTTGACCAAGAGCAGAAGTATGAATGACTTATAAACGTTATTAATTACCTTTCACAACATAACAGTTGTAAAACAGGACGAATTCTTCTGTATAAATGACTTGAATGTACGGGAAACAGAGGCCGCAGAATATTTGGATTCAAGTAATCTGAAGAGTTGAAAAAGGTGTCAAACAAGTTTAGTTTTTGAACTTAAATTTTACACCAACAAGTTTAATTTTAATATTTAATATTTATAAAATGTTAAATTTTAATTATTATAATGAAAATATTAATAAATTTATGACATCGACAATTAAGTTAAATGTTTTAAATAATTTTTTATTTCATCTGTAATTAGATCCAACTTTTAAAAAATATTAAATTTTTATTTATTTATTAGAATTAATTAAATATGTGGGAAAATAAATAACACTTTAATATATTTTAATACATTGGAGTAGACTAGACTTCTTGGAAAATAATTCATCCCTACATTTTGGAATGATTACTCACTCCCAAATGGTTCAACCGTGTTTGCTCTTCCAATAACTCCCCTCGACTTCTCGAGCCGTATTTCATATCACTAATAGAAGAGTCAAGAAATTTGTTAAGCTTTTCAATACATATTAATGATGGTCTAGCCATGGAGTCCAGTATTTCCCTGACGTGAAGAAGGAATGCTCTCCGTTCTACACGTTATTTGAATATTACAGTACACTCCACATTATAAATCTTACATAATCTTCATTTTTCTAAATAAATTAGTGGTCATTCAAATTAATCATCATACTTCTTGAACTATAACTCATTCTGTCATTGTCATTTAACATTTGAAATTTTGTGATGCTAAAGTAATGATTTTGGTTGACTAACTTTATAAACAATAAATAGAAATTTAATCTATTTGAGAATATTAAAATATCTCATTATGTATATCCTCTCATAATGAACAATGAGTTTAAGATTTTAAAATAAAAAAAATGAAAGTGAAAATTTTAAAATTAATTGTTTCAAACTTTTAGATCAGACTCTTTGATGACTAATAATTTATATTATTAATCAATATAATTTTATTATCCTCTAATAAATTTATTTTCATTTATTAATATTTTCAATATTGTAAAATTAAATGAAGAGAAATTAAAAAATTTCTGACGGTATGTTTAAAGTCTGACTGGACTAATAATTTATATTCTCAATCGTTCTAATTTATTTTATCTATTATTATGCTAGGTAACGGTGAAACATTACTTAAATAGTCAAGATCTACAAAATAAATGGAAGGACCAGAAGGTGGAATTAGTCTTGGTTTTTCTTTTTTTTTTTTGAATGGAAGGCATTAGTCTTGTTTAGCAACCTGCTGAAAATGGGGATACAACATTATTAATGATTCTCTAATTCTTTGCTTTTGAAACAAGTATTAAATTGATATGATTGCAAATAGAATTTTACGCATGGCATTGACTCAAATAGATCGCAGCAGCAGACCATTAAATATATGAAAACTGTGTCAAACTTTGCATCATTTTTTAAATTAATAAATTATCAAATTGACGTTAATTAATACTATCTCAATTTTATATAAATAAAATTTAATCTTTTCTTATGATTAAAATTTAAAAATATTATAAATTTGACTCATTAGTGATATCTATTAAAATAAATATTATATTATATTATATTTTTAAACATAATACCTTCCCACGTTTGTCCATGCCTGTGATTAGAAAGAAGAAACCAAAGATGTTTCTTCTGTATCTCCTCTATAAAATTTTGCTTTTTTCTTTTCAATCGAGCGTTAAAACTTTTTTAGAGTTGAACATCATAGTTCAAAAGTGTTATCTATTTCTTGACAGGGTCTTGAAATTCCATGTTATGCCTTAATTTCTGAATAATTCTGATTTTTTTTTTAATTAGTAGATAAGGACACTTCCAGCAGTATTGGAGCCTCTCAATACATACGAGCCATTGGTGTATTTAATCCAAATTTATATGCAATATGAAAAGAATTGAAGTATGACATAAAAGAAAAGGGTTGATAAGAATAGTATTAAAATTAAAGAATTTAAAATATGATTAAAAATGTCATTTTATTTATAAAATTTTGAAGTTTAATAAAAATTATTAAATAGAACAAATTTAAATAATCTTGTATTTTATTTATAAGAAGGCGTAGGCATAAGCTGAAATCAATTATCAAGAATAAGAGATAAGATATATTATTATAATATTATCAAGATATTGTTAAGATGCTGATTTTAACATAAGCATAATACGGTATTTTATATTACTTTCTTTAAAAATTACTTAATTTTTATTGATATTTTATTCTTATCATAAAAATTATTTATAATTTATTTTAAAACTAATAATTTTATAAATGATTAAATTTTATTAATTATTTATATAATATAAAATATTTTAATTATTTATCTACAAAATAAATCATACAATAATTAATATGAGTAAAAAATTTCTCATTATCATTTTAATATTTAGTACCCAATGTTAATATAACTATTAACTTTGTTTAATACCATATCAAATACGCATAACGGGTAATTTCATTATTTTTATTCGATTCTCACTTTTATTACCATTCCTAATTTTGTATTCCTATTTCTTCATTTTGGACAAGACCAAGACATATGTATATATTTTAAAAGTTTTAATAAATATTTGAAACTGATTAATAAAGATGGCTCAAACTTCATAAAAGTGTTTATTTTTCTATTCATCTCGTTTGTTTTCTTTTGAATTTACTTTTTGGTGAATTTATTATGCTAAATTGAAATAAATCCATATGTAAGAAAATATACTAGAAATAAAAAGAAATTGAAGTTTGTATGTTTTCTACATCAAAAGCTGAAAAAACTATGTTAAAAAGTGACATGTATAAAATGTCTAAGTCAAAATTAAAAAAAAAAATCTATCCAACCAATAATTATCTTTTTGGAGTCTTTATATTGACTTCAAGTCAAGGTCTTAAACTTTGTTACTTTTTCTACTTTGAAGACGTGTTTGTTTTTATCTTTTCACATTTTTAATGGCCCTAAGTCAAGGTCTACAAAATAAAGGGAAGTTGTGCTAAGAGCCTAAGAGTTTTGTAAGGTTCCCACGAACTTACTTTTCAAAAGGAAAATTAAAGTTGACGTCCTAGTCTTTACACGGAGAAACTGAAACTTGCATATAAAATGCTGAAGCTACTTACTTGGTGAGTGCCTGAGAGTGAGAGGTGGATATTGAGAAGAATAGGTTGGTTGAGACTTGAGATCGAGATGTGGCTTACAAACAAGTATTGGTATTGGGGCGTAGTAGCAATAGTATTAGTAGCCAATATTAAATCCCAAGGGTTGCTGTGTTATGGCTGTTCCTCACATGAAAGAATTGCCCTTTTACAACTCCAATCACAATTCCCACGATTACGATTAGGTTATTGGGGGATTGGTGCTGATTGTTGTAATTGGATTGGAGTTACATGCAAGCCGATAACGAGACGAGTTTCCGAACTCATTATCCCGAAAGATTTTGGGAGAGGAGATTGGTACTTAAATGCTTCTCTGTTTCTTCCCTTCCATGAATTGACAAATCTTGACTTGTCATACAATAATATTGCCGGTTGTGTAGAGAATGGAGGTGAGTCTTCTTTATCTTTTAATGTTTAAATAGAAACAATTCTCTCAAATTCCTTATTCCATTGACACTGTCGGATGAAATAGTATTTATGTACAACTTTTTAAACACACCTACTAATCAACTTTTGCAACTCCTCCTTTCTCTTGCAGGTTTTGAGACGCTATCAAAACTTGAAAATTTGGAGTTCCTTTATTTAAGTGGCAACAATTTCAATAGTAGCATATTATCATCATTGGTTGGGCTTTCTCTCAAAAGATTGGATCTACGAAACAATGACATAAAAGGATCAATAAATATGACAGGTCAGAAAATTGTAATATTTGTTTTTTCATTTTATCTACTAAGTAATATGATTAATGATAAATTTTTGTCTTCTTATTCTTTAGAATTGAATGCTTTAAGCTATTTGGAAGTACTGGATTTAAGTGAAAATGAGATCATCAAATTTGAGCCTTCCCGAGGTGAAGCAAAAAAATTGATTTACTTTTAATTTTTGAATATCAAATCATCCATCACAGTTAACTACTGCTGTAGACTTTTCACAACATAACAGGTGTAAAAGGTGCTAGCAACTTAAGTGTTCTTTACCTTGATGGTCTTGTCAACAATATAACAAACGAATTGTTAGAGTCATTGGGAGAATTCCACAATCTTACGAACCTTTCTCTGGACAGCAACAATTTAATTAGGGCAATGTTTCGTCATCCAAGTACGTAAGTAAATTATGTGACAAATACCAATAAAATTTAATGTCCAAAATATATGTACGTATTATATGTTTTGCCTTATAACTTTCACAGGATACAGTTTGATAGAGTTGTCCCTAGACCTTTGTTCTCTGGATGAATACTTCCTCCAAAGCCTTGAGTTACTCCCTTCACTTAAGGTGTTAAGCATTCAAGCATTACATACGACCGGTCTTTCAACATCACAAGGTTAATCACCAACTTTTCAACTTCCATGGAACAACGAACGTTTAGTTTTTGGTTAGTTCAAATGGAGAAATTATGTAGTCTATTATTTATTATCAGGTAGTCTATTAAAATTACATAACATATTTTATAATTATTTTTTAAATGCAAACTTACATATAGAGTCATACGTAGATTGTTAATCAATAAAATAAATAGTTTCTATTGATATTTTTAGTATTTTATAAAATTAATATATCAAAATAAAATATATAATATACCTATTCTCCTTAAAAATAGTTTAAAATAAATTTTAATTACGGATGAAATATATGGAAATAATAATATTAATTACAAAGAATTTTTAAATGACAGAATTTTATATAATCCATCTTAAAATTTATGTTTTAAAAGACTTTAAAATAATTTGGTAATAAATAAATAAATGAGATCGAATTATATCTATTTACCTAATTTTATTTCTTTTATCATTTTAGATTTTCCTCATCTGAAGAATTTGAAGTATTTGGACTTAAGCAGCTACACTCTCAATGATAAGATTCTGCTAAGTATCGGAAATCTAACATCACTACAATACTTAAACTTGCAGTATTGTGGACTAAATGGCCATATAACCCAGAGTAAGTTCATGAAAATACATCTTTAACAATAGCATATTATAATCGTTTAAGTTATAATATTTTGAAGTCACTTGGTTTAGGTTATAATTGTTTCAACAATAACATATTATCATCTCTGGGGGTGCTTTCTCTCAAAAGCTTAGATCTGAGCTACAATGCTATAAATGGATCAATAATTGTGACAGATTAGAAAAATATGATATTTTGTTGCCTAAACTTATATCCACTAAATTAGTTGAAGGAGTTATATTTAAGTAAAAACGAGGCTTTCTTTACTAACATGATTAATAATCTTATGATAAATCTCTCTCTTATTCTTTAGAATTGAATGCTTTAAATCATCTGGAGGAGCTAGATTTATCATTAAATGAAATCATCAAATTTGAGTCTTCCAAAGGTAATGCTTCAACAAAAGAATGTTTTAAATTCTCAATAATATATTTATTTACTCTTAATTTTTTAATATCATATCACTGATCACAATGAAACAGGCACAAAAGGTTTCAGCAACTTAACTACTCTTTACCTTGAAAATCTTTTCAACAATATAACAGATGAATTGCTAGAATCATTGGGAGAATTCCCCAATCTTATGAACCTTTCTCTGGACTTCAACAATTTAATTGGGGCAATGTTCCGTCATCCAAGTACGTAAGTAAATTATGTGACAAATACCAATAAAATTTAATGTCCACAATATATGTGCGTATTATATGCATTGCATTATAACTTTCACAGGATACAGCTTGATAGAGCTATCCCTAAACCTTTGTTCTCTGGATGAAAACTTCCTCCAAAGCCTTGAGTTACTGCCTTCACTTAAGGTGTTAAACATTGAAGCATTACAGACCGATCTTCCAATATCACAAGGTTAATTACTAACTTATCAACTTCCATGGAATAACAAGCTTTTAGTTTTCGGTTAGTTCAAGTGAAGAAATTATGTAGTCTATTATTTATTATCAGATAAACTGTATTAAAATAACTTCACATATTTTATAATTATTTTTAAATGCAAACTTACATATAGAGTCATATGTGGATTGTTAATTAATAAAATAAATAGTTTCTAATGATATTTTAGTATTTTTATAAAATTAATATATCAAAATAAAATATATAATTTACCTATTCTCCTTAACAAAATAGTTTAAAATAAAATTTAACTCTGAATGAAATATATGAAAATAATAATATTAATTACAAAGAATTTTTAAGTAATAGAATTTTATATAATCCAACTTTCTAAAATTTATGATTAAAATAGTTTAAAATAAAATATAGTAATAAATAAATAAATGAGATTGAATTGTATCTATTTACCTAATTTTATTTCTTTTATCATCTTAGGTTTTCCTCATATGAAGAATTTGGAGCAATTGGACTTAAGCGACTACACTCTCAATAATAAGATTGTGTTAAGTATCGGAAATCTAACATCACTTCAATACTTAAACTTGACGAATTGTGGACTAAGTGGCCATATATCCCGGAGTAAGTTCCTTAAAATACATCTTTGACAAATAACGCTTCAATTTTTCCATCGATTATAGCATTTTTTTTAAAACATTGCAGGTTTATGTGCTTTGAAAGATCTTCGAGACTTAGACATGAGAAACAACTATCTGATTGGAACCTTGCCTTATTGTATGGAAAATTTGACATCTCTTCGACGATTAGATCTCTCTAGGAATAATTTAAGTGGAGACATCTATTTCTCACCACTTAAAAGTTTGATATCCCTAGAAAGTCTAGTCCTATCAAATAACCATTTCCAAATTCCATTGTCTCTTAGCCCATTTTTTAATCATTCAAAAATCAAGTCTTTTGTTGCTTCAGAAAATGAAGTATACAGTAGAAGGGAGATGCATAATTTCATTCCAAAGTTTCAATTACAAAACCTCTCATTATCTTGTTGTGGAAACGGTGAATCATTCCCACAATTCCTTTACTATCAACATGACCTTCAATATGTTGGTATTTCTCATGTCAGAATGAAAGGGAGATTTCCGTGTTGGTTGCTGCAGAACAACACAAATTTGGTATCTTTAGATTTAAAGAATACTTCTCTTTTAGGACTTTTGGAGCTACCAATTCAATCTCATAAGAATTTGACATTTTTGGATATTTCTGATAATAAATTATTTGGACAAATTCCATCAGAAATTGGAGCATGCTTTCCTAGATTATACTATTTGAACATGTCTAGTAACAATTTCAGTGGCAGCATACCTTCCTCATTGGGCAACATGAATATATTGGATCATTTAGACTTATCCAACAATGGACTGTCTGGTAAACTACCAAATCTCTTTATAAAAGGTTGTCAGTACTTGCGGGTACTTAAGCTGTCAAACAACAAGTTACAAGGTCAAATGTTACCAGGAAATGTCTCCTTAACAATGCTGATGGGGTTGCAATTAGATGGCAACCAATTTACAGGAAGTATCCCTGATAGCTTGTCTAAAAGTCTCGACTTGCTTGTATTGGATGTGAGCCACAATAATCTCTCTGGAGGAATACCCCCATGGATCATAAATATGACTAATCTTGAAGTTTTAGACCTCTCACACAACAAACTTGATGGATATCTACTGCCAAACTTGTTTCCTCCATATATATCACAAGTTTACTTGTCAAATAATAGGCTGCAAGGATCAATGCTCAATGAATTTGATTGCATGAATATGATTGTCATTGATCTCGGTCAAAATAATTTGACTGGTGGCATTCCAAAGTGGCTTGGCAGATGCTCACATTTAGGATATCTTTTGTTGAAGGGTAATAACTTTGAAAAGGAGATTCCGAAACAATTATGCAAGTTAGATTATTTAAGGCTTGTTGATCTTTCTTCTAATTATCTATGTGGTCGTATTCCTTCCTGTCTAAGGATAAGTTTTAATAATAATATCTCCTTCATCGAAGATATTGATCCTAGTTGGAGTACGTTTGGAGTAACTTCAAAGCCAATTCAAGCGGATTTCACGACCAAGAACAAATTGTACTCTTACATAGGTAAGATTCTCAACTATTTGTCTGGGCTTGATCTATCAGATAATGCTTTGGAAGGAGTGGTTCCTCTTGAAATTGGAAATTTCAACACAATCCAAGTGTTGAATCTATCTCACAACAAATTGGGCGGACCAATACCACCAACATTCTCAAATCTTCAGAAGGTTGAAAGTTTGGATCTTTCACACAACAAATTGGAAGGTAACATACCTTCCCAGCTCACTCGACTACATTTTCTATCTGTTTTTAGTGTTGCATATAATAACTTATCAGGAAGGACACCTGATATGGTGGCACAGTTTGCAACATTTGAAAACAGTAGCTATGAGGGAAATCCTTTCTTGTGTGGATCACCATTGTCAAGAAGTTGCGATCCATCTTTGTTGTCTAATAATTCTAGCAATAGAGGAGAAAAAGAAGAATATGGTTTCATAGACATGAACTTCTTCTACATAAGCTTTGGGGTTTCATTCATCATGATGTTATTAGGAATCTTTGCAGTTTTGTGCATAAATCCATATTGGCGAAGGGCATGGTTTTACTTTGTAGGGAAGATAATGAACAATTTCTTTTATTTTGTAGTGGACAACGTTCCTATATTGTCCAAATATAGATTTTATCAGCCTTTTGAATAGGGTTTGGTATTAAGTACTTAAGTTCTATGCTTCTGATTTCATTTTGCTGCTTGTATTTCAGTAAGCGGAGATTGTTTTAATCAATCTCAACCTATTATGATATAAACATGAACCAAAGACAAACTTTCTGATTTTTCAAAGATATGATTTTTCTTGAGGAAGGTCCATCATGGCATTAGCTATACGTTACTTAGATTTGATGTATTTTTGTAAATATTTAATTTATAGATTTTTTAATATAAAAAGAAAAAGAAAAAAACAAAAAATAAAAACGATAATAATTCAATTCCAACAAAGTTGAGAATTTTATTAGCACGTTGAGCCAAGTCAATGGCTGATTTTTTGCCACGTACGATCTACAGTCAACTAACATGGGACTGAAAAGAGTAAATAAGTGGACCCCACATTGTTGACAATTATAATAATAAAATTAATAAATAAAAGACATAAAAATTTGTTAGACAATGCCATTATCTAATATCCACTAGAACACAAACAACTAAAGAATTCCATTGATAGAATCGATAAATAAACAAACTATTAGATTCCCAATTTCATCAAGCTCTTTTAGATCTCTAGGAAAGGGTGTTCTACAATGGAATCGGCGTCGTTGGAGGTGAAGGTGATCAAGAAGGCCGACGATGATGACTTTGACACCGATCGTAGCAGCCTTGCGGGCCATCATAAGGTGGTCAGCAGCGGTAATATCGGGATGCCCTGGGCACCAATCATAGGTGTGAGTCATCGAAGGATCACTAACGTGAGTGTGAATGGAAATGGAGGAGAGGAGGACAAGGAGAGAGGGCTTTTTGAGTACTTTGGTTGGGTGTATCACATTGGAACTAACAAAATTGGGCATGAGTATTGTCACCATAGGTTCATGTTTATTAGAGGCAAATATGTGGAGATGTACAAACGGGATCCTCATGAGAACCCTGGCATTGTATGTGTGATTTCTCCCTTTTTTTTTGAAGAAAAATTGCTCATTTTAGAATATTTGTTTCTTTCTCTCTTTTTTCTTTTCAACTTGGTTTGGTGGTTGGTGGTGATACATTCAAGGATATGGCTCATAAAAAGTTTAGATTTTCTTGACGATTTCTTGAGCTTAAGTGGGGTTTTTATGGTTTGATTGCCATTGGGGGTGTTTTGGAGCTTTTTCTTCTTGTAGAAAATATGTGGAAGATAAAAGAAAGGATGTTTTTAATTTCTAAGTGCTAGGTTTTTCAAATTTCGATTGCCATTTAGGTTTTTGTTGCTGCCTGTTATTTGGGTAGAAAGAAACGAGAAAGGTACTTCTTCGATTTTTAAGTTTCGACATTTTTTAGCGACCTCATGCACTTTATGATAGAATTTTGTCATTATTTTTGTGGACTAGCATAATAAACATAATTTTTTACAAACCTTGATTAATTTGATGTGAAGATAATTGGGCTTGGTAATTATCTCTCAGACATTTCATTGGGCTTGTGTTTATGGGCTTGCGATGATGGTTAGGCTTGGCCCATGTTTTGCACTACACAGGAGGTCCTATTGCCAGCCTACTTTAAATACAGTCACCCTATTGAGAATTGTATATATATTTTTTGCTGATTAGGGTTTAGAATAGCAGTAGTCAATCCTCTGGATCTCTGTCACTCCGTTTCATAAAAAATAACAATGGATTGAATTGTTCCCCAATTTTTAGGTATTTATCCATCCAATTATTGAATCTAGTATGTTACAATCCTAGGGTTAATCAATTATATTGATTAATTATGAAATTAATTTGTAATTTCGTGTTAATTTCCTTCAATTGGTATCAGAGTAGTGTAACCCTAATTGTGACTGCTAATTTTGTGTAATTCGAGATATTAATTTCATGAAATTAGGAGATTTTTAGATTTGTTAATTGTTTTCTGTGAAATCATTTTTGTTGCTGTTGATTTGTTTCGGTTTGGTTTCAAAGCATGTGGTAGGTTTGTTAAATTTGTTGTTGTCTTTTGATAACCTCAAGAACTAATAAAAAATTTGAACTATAAAATGTTTTCTTTTTTTCCGAACCTATTCAGTAGCTTCTTTTATGAAATTGATTGAGGGGTTGTATAGATCATTAAATTATGAATTTATTGACACCAATTTAGTTGAAAACGGATTAAAATTGAGTAAGATATAGCCATTTTTTGGAACTGGGTCGCAAACTGGGTCGAGCGACTCGGATTGCTGGTTTTCAGGTAAGGAAGATGACACCCGACCCAGATGGATGTTCCCCACGTGCAACGGTGGTGCGTGAATGTTGGACCCCGAATTTTTTTTTATGATGGCATTAAGCATGAATTGTGTTAATTATGTAATTAAGGCTTAGTTTGATTTATTTGGGAGTGTTAGTGGATAATTGAGTTTTAATTGATTTTCATGTGGTTTAAATGAGAATTATAGGATAAAAATATAAGAGGGCATTTTGGGAAGATTGCTTGAGGTGGAGTGATTTAGGCTTGTCTAGGAGGCGTAAGTTGGTCTTTAGACTTAAGAAAGAGTTAGAAAGAATTAGAAGAAAGAAAGGAAGAAAAGAAAAGAAGGAGAAAGGAGTAGAGGAAGGTGTCGTAGCTTGAAGAAGAAGAAGAGGAAAAGAGAGTTTGGTGAAGCTAGTGATTTCCGACAGATTCGAAGTGTTTCCAAGTAAGTTTAATTTCATTCCTGTGTATTGTGGTTAGATTTAACCCTAAGATGGATTGAATATGTGATAATCGGTGGTTTAGGGTTTTAGGGCAAAAAATGGTTAGATTTCTTTGGGTTGATGATTCTGTGCAGGTTTGTAAGTTGTTAATAAGTTAGAAATGTAGTGTAGGACTTGCATCAAGGCTTAGGTGTGTTGCATTTGTGTTTGGGGAAGGATTGAAGTGAGAAAATACAGGAAAATCAGGTTCGGAGTCGTTCTCCAGGCCCGCACGTCGCGATGTGCGTATGAACACTCCGCGACATGCGAGTTTGTCGCGACAAGCGAGGAAGCGTTCGTCGCGACGTGCGAGAGGGGCGATGTCGCGACGTGCGAAGAAGGCTCGTCGCGATGTGCGAGAAGGATTGGCACGCAGCGGCGAGCCTGGTCTTCGCTGCGGTGAGCTCGAGTCGTTCGCCGCGGCGAGCGTACCTTCACCGCGGCGAACCTCCAGTTTTTTCGAGAGAGATTTTTGGGCATATCTTGGGTTGTAGATGTCCAATTGAGATGATTTCAGATTCGTTGTGAACTAGAGATAGAGGGCTACAAGTTTTATGAAGAAGGAAAGTTCGGAATTAACCTCTCAGGGTTCGGAATTTTAGATGGAAGTCGAGTAGAGACTTTTAGTGCTTTTCCTTTTGGATTTTCAAGCTTTTTAATATTTTCCTTTGAATGTTAATTGAATGAGAAACTGGTTTATTATAGGAAACCAAGCCGACCTAACCCAATCGCAAGAGGAAGGACAGCAGTGAGTCGGATACTCAAGCGATATTAGGTGGGTAATACATTTATGGTTATTGTGTGTATGGGCAAATTGCCTTGTGTATGCTTGCTTGCTTGCATGTGTGTGATACTGCTTGTGTGGAATTATATGAGAAATATTGAATATGCATTGTGATTATGATTATGCATGGCCTTGATAGGCCTTATGGCATTTTGCAAGAATGAAAAGAATGAAAATTTTGAAAGCTTTGATAAATGCTTTGAGCATGAAACAAATAGTTATGTGTTCTGTTTGGGTGAGAGAGTAAAGGATGGAGTCACGTGCACGTCGACATAAAGCCTTCTCCCGACTGCCCGCTTGAGGCAACGAGATCCTTGAGAAATCGGACTCAGATAGTTTACGGTATAAACTTCGGTTTATCCGAATCATTTTACGGAACTCTCGAGCCAATTGTTTGTGCATACATGATTGATTTGTTGAACATGACACATGTTAAAGTGTTATATTGTACCCTCATATGACATATTTTGTGATGATTGCAAAGTGATAGATTGATGACTTGCTATATATATATACATATTGCTTGATTGTGTGGCTCGTTGCCAATGGCTATAAACGTATATGTCACTGAGCTTCGCAGCTCACCCCATTACTCTCCCCTCCTCAGGTGCAGAACAAGACGATCGTTGATCTTACAAGGCATCGGAAACTTCAAGCTAGTTAGGAGCTTTGTATTAAGTTAGTATTTTGGTTAGCCCGCCAGCATATCATCATGGAGCATACTCATGTATTTTGGATTTAAATTTTATTTTGTATTAGGCTATATTTGAGAATATTTGTTGAATTTCCTTTGGATTGTAATGGCATGAGGCCCCTTGGTTTATGAGGTATTTAAATTCATAGATGGAATGCATGTGTGGAACATGTGTAGAATGTGCGTAACGTTTGTGTGAATCGAATTATGCATGGATGTTGGGATCGGGTCCGAAGTTATGGGGTGCCCGTCGTCGGCGCAGCCTGAGGAGTCGCCTCGGGAATGGAGAATCGGGACCCGGGCCTAACATGTTTTGTAACATCCCATTGCTGATGTGATGGGTATATGGGTAATTTGGATCGGGTTAGGATTGAGTACAGGCAAAAGTGAATTGCACGTGCATTATAGCTTTTATCGTCATTGGTAAATGATTTCTATTGCACAAGTATATATGTACATACATGTATGACAATTTCCCGATTAAATTGTGAAAATTGGAAATTTAATGATAAGTGTATAAATCAGGTTTTGAATATAGAATTGGAAAGAAATTGAATTTAGAGGATTGGAAATTGGAATTTAAGTATAGGAATGGGTATGTCCTAATTTTGTGAATTTATGGGAATTTTTCCAAAATTTTTAGAGTAATAGATTCGGACCGAAAAATTGGCTTAGTGACTGATTAATTAGATTCCGGGTCCGAGATTGATTGACAATTGATATGAAGCAATTGGAGTTATGATTTTGGGGATTTATTATTTATATTCATTGCGAAATTGGGAGGAAATTAGAATAAAAATTGGATTATTAGACCCTAAGATTTGAGCATGTGGCAGATGATTAGCCAAACATGCCCTTAGCTTTAAATCCCTTATATATAAGCCTAATCCTTTGGATTTGCTCCCACGACTCTTCCCTTTGGCATTGAAGAAAATCTCTTTTCCTTCTTCTTCTCTCCTTTATCGTGATCCTCCATCCTCCTTGCTTATGGTTTCCATTTTTCTTCCCTTAAATTGCTCCAATCATTGTTGTTAACCTAGCTTAATCGGATTTGAGAAAGATGATGAAAATTGGTGAGAAAATGGAGATTTGTCGTGGGTGATGGTTGAATTGAAGAGTTGAATATTTGGTGATTTTCGAAGGCTTAAAGCTTCAATCAAGTAAGTTCCCTCTTCTTTATGCTTTAAGTCGTTGAATTTGAACATTGAATTGAGTATGAAATTGTGTAGAAATTGATAAGTTTCGGATGTTAGGGTTTTTGAGAATTTCATTGATTTTGATTTGGGTAATTGATGAATAATGGTTATTAGATGGATTTGAGGTTAAAAATATGTTGGGTTTAATGTTTAAAATTGATTGAGAGTGTTTAGAATGGATTTGGGTAACTTTATATTAGAAGATCAGAAGAATTTATGGGTTTCGGATGCATTTACGGGATAAATGCTTGTGGCGGCGATGAACACGCTTGTGGCGAGCCACCCCATCGTGCGTCGCGACGAAGAAATGGATTATCTGCATGACGAGCTGAAATCATCGCACGCGCGATGAGTGAAGATGTGCGCCATGAGAGGATTCGTACACGTCGCGACGAGACCAAGCGACGTCATGGCATGGCGGCGATGGATTCGCCATGAGGAGAAAGGAGTTGTGCGTTGCGGTGAAAGACAGGAGACTCGCCGCGGCGAGTGACCATGCGCTGCGGCGAGGGCCCCTAGTTTCCAAAAATGAAATTTAAGTGTGTTATTTAAGGTGATTGTTACAAGTAATGGGTTTGAGGTTTTGATTTCAAATGAATTGGTTCCTTAGTGATTAATTGGAAATTAGAGACTAAGAAATTTGAATTGATAAGATGGAAATTTGGAATTGAATTTGATGATTATCGGATATCGAATGGCAATGAATAGTGAACATGATTTTAATTGGAATGTGACGTTAGCATATGGAAATTAGTAGATTGAGTTATGGTATATGGAATTGTTATGATTTAGAGTGAGAGTGATCAAATTGAGAAAATGCGGGAATCGGATCGGAAATGTCATAATATGTATAGTACGCAATCTATTCGATACATATGCATGATTGATTATTGAAATTGGTATAAATAGTGATGTTCGATTATTTGATTGTTATAGAGGCACCGCTGGAGTAATTCCACGGATATGCTGGGACTTCCAGGTTGTAGCTCGGAAGTGCAGGCGAGTAACCTAGTTGATTTCTCAACCTATATGTGTTTAATTATATACGCTCATGCCATGTGGAGTTAAGGATGGATATATGTGATTGCTATTGATTGATTTCGGACCATGGGTGTTCGAAATATTGAAAATGTGATATTGAAGTGTTAATGTGAGTAAATGTTATGGATGTATCAGTTAAATTGAGTTGAATCTGCATATGATTGACATACCGAACCAAAGGTCCGAAGAAATGAAAAATGGTACCGAAATGGAAACTGACTGAAAATGGAAAGTGACATATGCATTCATGCATAATTGAATGATCAGATAAAGATAGTTGTTGACCCGAGACGCCACTGTACTAAACCGAGCTTTGAGCTCGAGGGGATTAGTGCATACCCAGAGGGCTCTCCTACTTGCCTAAAATGCGATTACTGTTACTGAACCGAGCTTTGAGCTCGAGGGGAGTTAGTGCATACCCAGAGGGCTCTCCTACTCCCTAGATGCGTCTGACTACTGATCACTGATAGGTGCTCGGTCACAACATCGAAATGAAAATGAAAAGTGTCACACGTGCATCATATATATATGAATGATTAAATGTGATATTTGTGAAAGGCGATACGCCTTATACGTGTGAAATTGGTAATGCATGAATTATTTTGGAATGTGATATTATGTGATGCAATGTGAATTGACTGTATATGCATTGTGAACCATCGATGATAGTTTCTCACTGAGTTCGCAAACTCACCCAACATTGCATTTATTTTTCAGGAAATGAAGAGTACCTCGTTAGACAAACGGGAGTATTACCACTGCTAGTAAGGAAGAGTAAAGGGTCGGGATCAGTGTTGTTCACATCTGCATTAGTGTAGTGATTTTATTAAGTGGGCCCCAATTGATTATGTGTAATTGTATTGTATTACTGAAAATGTTCAGAAATGGCATTGGGCCCAGTTGGGTCATGCATTTCTATTTATGAAATGATTGAGCACTAGTTAATGATTGAAATTGTTTTATAATTGAAAATGTTTTGTTATAAATCGGGCCTAAATCATTTATTGTTTATGCGCACTCAACCGTTTTTGAAAGAAAAATTTCATAACGAGTTTTAAAGTGTATTTGATTCGCTCTAGCATACCACCCTCGCTGGTCACGGGCTCGGATATCACTGTAGATGTTGGGTTCGGGTCTAGCGGGAGTGGGGTGCTACATGTTTGGTATCAGAGTGCCTAGGTTTAGTGTCCTCGGCTTAGAATGCATATAGGATGAACTGTGTGATATATGATTAATTGTTGCATTGATTAAGTGACATGCATATCATGCATACATGTAGGAATTCATATTTACATGTAGCTAATCCTTAGTGTTTACCCTTGAAGGAGTACGATGCCACCTCGTAGAAGGAGACGAGGAGTTTTGCAAGGATCTGTGGCACCTGACTCTCCGACTAGGGAGGAGAGGACTGATGAATCAGTAGCCCTAGGAAATGCTGAGGTTTCTGTAGGGCTAGGTAGTGAGCCCTTCCATCATGAGACTCGGAGTCGCCGGTTATCTGAGAGCAAGTGCCTCCATTTGGATCCGAGGTTATTTGAGCGTTCACCCAAGCGTTTGTTCAAAGCTATGGGTCGATGCCACGATCTTACCTTATTGACTAAGAAGGGCAGAAGGTTCAACAAGTTGAGAAAGTATGGAGCAGTGGACTTCTACGGGACCACTGACCCTGAGGAAGCCGAGACATGGCTGAGAAAGACTGAGAGGGTGCTCGAACAGATGGAGTGTGAGGATACCGAGAGGGTTGTTTATGCTGCCAGTCTGCTTCAGAGAGATGCTTTGCATTGGTGGGAGACTGTGCCAGGGAGTCAGATGAGGCCAGTAGGGTTGGCATGGCAGGACTTCCTTGCTGCTTTCAGGAAGAAATATCTATTTGAGGTGTACATTCAACAGAAGCAGAGGGAGTTCCTCAGTTTGACCTAGAGGGAGATGACGGTTAGTGAGTATGAGCGTCGATTCACTCAGTTGGCGAGGTATGCTTCGGATCTGATGCTGAGTGAGGTTGCTAGATGTCACCGGTTTGAGTCGGGACTACATTTGGCCATTAGATAGAAAGTGATAGTGCATAACTTCTGTGATTTTCAGCAGTTGGTTGAGGCAACTCTGAGGGTTGAGAATATTGAGAACATCAAGAGTGCAGTGAGCAAGAAGAGAAAGGGAAGAGAGCAGTTCAAGAGGGGAGGTAGTATTAGTACTCCTATGCTAGACAGGAGTGCCAGGAGCTTCCCTATTCAGTCTGAGGAGAGGAGCAGTGGTGCGAGCCGACCTAGACTTATGAAGACTTCTACTGTTTCTCACCAAGCCTCAACGGTGGGTGGCAGTAGAAGGGGAGATGGAGATAGGCAATTCATTCCGAAGTGTGAGCATTGCGGGAGATCCCATAGAGGAGAGTGCTACAGATTAACGGGTGCTTGCTTTAACTGTGGAAAAAAGGGGCACATTGCTAGAGAGTATCCTTAGCCTCATGACAAGAGAGAAGCGGATCAAGCTTCAGGAGAGCAGAGGTATGGGTGGGAGGATCGCAATGAAGTGGGCGATTC
Source organism: Erythroxylum novogranatense (assembly GCA_029891385.1). Taxonomy (NCBI): domain Eukaryota; kingdom Viridiplantae; phylum Streptophyta; class Magnoliopsida; order Malpighiales; family Erythroxylaceae; genus Erythroxylum; species Erythroxylum novogranatense. The sequence continues at coordinate 89,290,073 of CM057234.1, read as the reverse complement.
AGATGTAGCTAAAGAGTGAGCATTAGGGAGACCTGAGGGCGAGCACTGCTAGGGTATTTCGATGACTCGGGAGGATCAGAGGCGCTCTGATGTAGTCCTTTGGTATGGTTCGACTCTTTTCTGATGATGTGCTTGCCTTGATTGATCCGAGTTCTACTCATTCGTTTGTTTCCTCGAGTAGACCTGTGTGTGATAGAATTGTGAGCCCTTTGGATACTCCGTTGATGGTGAGTACTCCAATCGGCCAGTATATTATTGTTAGTCAAGTGTATAGAGAGTGTGAGATTTGTATTGGTGGAGAAGTTCTGGTTGTGGATTTGATGCCACTGAAGATGGGAGGATTAGACGTGATTTTGGGCATGGATACGTTAGAAAAGTACAATGCCCGTTTGGATTGTAAGCAGAAGTGTAACATCCCATCACCGATGAGATGGGTACAATTCATTTCATTCATATTTGGCATGCTCATGCATTATTTAGTTATGTATAATTTGGTAAATTGGCAATTATTGCACTGGCATACGTACGTACATACATGTATGACATATTCCTGGTTTGATTTGGATAAATTGGATTTGGAGACAATTAGGTCAATTGAGCTATGAGAAATTTAATTGGAAATAATTAGGCCAAATTAGGCTCGAAAATTGAATTTGAGTTAGAAAAGATATTTAGGAAATTGAATTATGAAATTGGAGTATACGATCATGAGTTTTCTATTTTTGAGGATTTATAGGAATTTTTCTGAAATTTTCGGAGTAATAGGTCCGGACCGGAAAAATTAACCTAAGGACTGATGAATTTGATTTTCGGTTCCAAATTTGATTGTCCAATAGTAATTGAGGATTAGAATTTTGATTTGAGGAATTAGGGTTTTGAACCATTGGAATTCCAGAGAAATTAGAATCAGAAATTCGGATTTCGGCTGCTGGTTTGGACTTGTGGCAATTAAAATTGCCAAACAAGCCCTTATTTTCCATTATTTTAAAACCCTAACCTTTTGAATTCTTTGTTTCCACGATGCTTTGCTTTTGAAAGAAGAAATTTTCTCCTTCCTTCATCGTGGATCCTTCTTTGATTGCTTCTTGATTTCTTCTTGCTATTTGCTTCCTCTTCCATCTTTGATCGATCCCCTTAGCTTGGTGTTGAAGAAGATGAAGATGGGTGTGAGTATGAATGGTTGCCATGGATGTCGATGAGTTAGGGTTAGTGTGATCGTTGAAGATTTGAGACTTTTAATCAAGTAAGTTTGCTTCTTTCTGGCCTTAGATAGTTAGATTTGTTAAGTTATTGAGTTAGATTGATGATTGGTTTGAATATTTAAGAAATTGGAAATGTTAGGTTTCGGATGATGATTTCCTTGATTTAGTGTTGATAATTTTGGGATAATGATTGTTTGATGGAATTGAGGTTAGGAAGTAGTTGTTTGATGTATATTGAGTTGTTTTGGAGTGGTTTAAAAGGAAGAAATTGGATTTGGAGAGTTGCAGAGTGGAAATCTGGAAAAAAAAATAGGTTTTTAACGTTGCTGCGATTGCACGCCGCGACGTGCACGAAGAACACGCCGTGGCGAGCAAGTCAGCCTCGCACAAAGGAGAAGACTGCGTCGCGACGTGCGCGGTGCGTACGTCGCAACGAAGGAGAAGTAGTTCGCCGCGGCGAAGACGAGGGGCTCGCCGCGACGAGGGACCTGACGCCGTGGCGAGGGAGCCCAAATTTCTAAAATTGAGCTTTTTGAGGTTTTTGAATTGGGGATTTAGGAATTGGTGGATTTAATTGGTTATGGATTAAATTCAATTTGGAGATTTTGAATTCGGGTTTTAGAATTGAGATTGGGGGAATTTCGGATTAGGGTCGGAATGTCATAAACATGTATGGTACGCAATTAATTCGCTTCATGTGCATAATTGACATTGGAATTTGAATAATTAGTATTAATTATGTGTTTTGATTGTATAGAGGTGCCCGTGGAGTGTCGATTCTCCGACGTAGCTGAAACTTTCCAGCATTAGCTCGGAAGTTACAGGTGAGTAACCTAGTTGGTTCCTCAATATTTGTGTGTTTAATTATGTGCCTATGCCATGTGGAAGATGGAGGATTATATGTGTGATTGAATTGGGTTCGGACCAAGGGTGTCCGAAGGATTGGTAATTTGTAATTGAAGTTTCATATATGTGAAATTAAATGTACATTTGGCATGTGTAATAGGCAATTGGAACATGTGCATCGCATGCATAAAAGTATGATCAGATAAAGGCAGTTGTGACCGGAGCAATGCCTCAGAGCTTTAAGCTCAGCCTTACGGACCTCTAGTCCAATGTTTACAGGACCCTTGGCTCGATGTATCTGGGCATATCGCGTAGCGTTTATCGAGCCTCGGGCTCAGCGCAATGTGCCCGTCCTTTGGGGCGATTTTAGGCGCACGGTCACAACAACGAAAAAAAATGGAAGTGTCACATGCGCATTACATATGTATATGATTGACTATGAAATGTGAAAGATGATATTGCATAAGATATTTCTGTAAATGTTATTGTGCGATTATGTGTATATGATTTGTGAATGCATGAGTTGGGTGGACCATCGATGATGATTTCTCGCTGAGTTCGCAAACTCACCCAACATTGCATTATATTTTCTTTCAGGGCAGCGATAGTAGGTTTCCTAGCTCCAGATCGTTAGAGTCTTCTCTGCCTTGTGGATCATCGACAAGAGAGGCTATGGCGCAGAGGTGGGTCAGCTGGGATCTTTTTGGGATGACCTAGTTAGGAGTTATCAGTTTCTTTTGTATTGTATAGATGATGCTTTGGACAAGATTATGTATCTTCGGATTAAAGAAATGAAAAGAAAAATTGGGTTTTAAATTTACATGATTATTTACATTTAGATGCCATGTGGATTTTAGTTGGTTGCTCGGTAGTGCACCTTTATCGTGGGTTACGTGTCGGAGCGACCTGCGGGCATTCCTGTGTGTACCCTACGGTAAAGGGGCGCTACAAGAAGACAGTGGAATTTGAATTGGATGGCGGCAGAAGAGTGGTATTTTCGGGGGACAGAAAAGCAGGTCCGCCCATAATTGTTTCAGCTTTAACAATAGAGAAGATGATGAGTAAGGGGTGTGAGGCATTTTTGGCCTATGTGTTAGATTCTAGGGCAGATAGAGGGAAGTTTGAGGATATTCCAGTAGTCAGGGATTTCTCGGATGTCTTTCCCGAGGAATTGTCAGGACTACTGCCAGCTAGGAAAATTGAGTTTCCTATTGAGCTTCTATTAGGTATTGCGCCAATTTCAATTCTGCCTTATCGGATGGCTCCGGCGGAATTGAAAGAGCTTAAGAAGCAGTTGGAAGAGTTGTTGGAGAAGGGGTTTATTCGACCGAGCTCTTCACCTTAGGGAGCTCCGGTTCTTTTTATGAAGAAGATAGATGGATCGTTAAGGATGTGTGTAGACTATCGGAAGTTGAATCAGGTCACTGTGAAGAACCGATATCCGCTTCCTCACATTGATGATCTATTTGATCAATTTCAAGGGGCGAAAGTTTTCTCTAAGATAGACTTGAGATCGGGTTATCATCAGTTGAGGATTAAGGAGTTGGATGTGCCAATGACCGCTTTCAGGACTTGGTATGGGCATTTTGAGTTTTTGGTTATGCATTTTGGACTGACAAATGCTCCTGCAGCATTTATGGATTTGATGAATCGGGTTTTTAAGCCATTCTTGGATCAGTTTATCATTGTCTTTATCAATGATATATTGGTTTATTCCAACAGTGATGAGCAACATGAGGAGCATTTGAGGATTGCTTTGGAGACTTTGAGGAGGAACGAGTTGTATGCCAAATTCGATAAATGTGAATTTTGGCTGAGAGAAGTTTCATTTCTTGGACATGTGATCTCAGAGCAAGGAGTGCATGTTGATCCAAAGAAAATAGAAGCTGTGGTGAATTGGGAAGCACCGAAGAATGTAGCAGAGGTGAGGAGTTTTCTGGGTTTGACAGGTTACTATAGGAGATTTGTGGAGGGATTCTCCATGATAGCCGCTCCGATGACGAAGTTGTTGAGGAAAAATCAGAAGTTTATCTGGACTGATGAATGCTAGAAGAGCTTTGAGGAGCTCAAGCACAGATTGACGAGTGCTCCGATTCTGATTTTGCCATCGGGTGATGAGGGTTATACCGTGTACAGTGATGCTTCGAGGAGGGGTCTTGGTTGTGTTTTGATGCAGGGAGATAGGGTAATTGCTTATGCTTCGAGGCAGTTGAAACCTTATGAGTTGAACTATCCGACGCATGATTTAGAGTTGGCAGCTATGATCTTTGCTTTGAAAATTTGGAGACATTATCTGTATGGAGTTCAGACGAGGATCTTTACTGATCATAAGAGTCTCAAGTATTTATTGAGCCAAAAGGAACTGAATTTAAGACAGTGAAGGTGGATCGAGTTGCTCAAGGATTATGACTTGCTGATTGAGTATCATTCGGGCAAGGCCAATGTAGTGGCGGATGCTTTGAGCGGGAAGTCTTCGATTGTTCATGTTTGGATGGTTTATCTTCCTTTATTGGAAGAGATGGCCAAGCTTAGGATAAGCTTGAAGAAGGAGGAGCCAGATTGTTTTCTAGCTAACTTTCAAGTTAGATCGATACTCAGGGAGAAAGTTAGAGAGTTGCAGGTTCAAGATGCATATTTGAGTAAGCTTCGAGATGAAATTCAGAATGGTAAGAAACAACATAGTCAAACAGCATAGTCAAACCTCTCCTCTGCATCACAATCCATCTGGTCCAGGACCCGCTCGGTCCTCTCCAACCAACCCTCAGCCTCTGCAGGGTCGGTGCTGCCGTAGAAATCGACAGCACGTAGGCGATCATACCTCCGTTCCCGTCTCATGGGAACCACAGGAGGCTGCTCCTCAAACATAGGCATAGAGGACTCTCTACTAGCTCCTACTGATCCTTGGTCAGCTGAGTGATCGACCTGATCACCAAAGACGGATGACCTACAACAAAATCACAATTCCGATCAATTTCTTTCTTTTCTCACACAATTCAAGCCTAAAATATACTATGCCCAAAAGATGCCAAACCATGCTCTGATACCACCAATGTGGCGCCCCCTTACCGTAGAGTATACACCGATACGCCCGTAGGTCATACCGATACATACCCTACGATGAGGTTGCACTACCAGACAATCGCTTCTAATAAAACCTCATGGCATCAACATAATCAAAGCAGTAAGATCACAATCCATAATTTTAAGACCAAAGAGTACTTTTCATTGCATTCATAAATCTTAAGTACAATATCCGATCATAATTTACAACTGCATATGACCAAAATAAACAGTAATGGCTCCTATCTAGGTCATCCCCAAAATACCCCAAGGGTCCCCGGTGACCGACTGTGGGCCATGCTCCTCTCGCAGCACACACACTGGCAGAGGAAAAATCTCAAAATCCGGAGCTAGAGTCACACTACCGCTGTCCTGAAAAATAGTCGCAATTTGGGTGAGTTTGCGAAACACAATGAGTAACCATCATCGATGGTTTACCCAATTCATGCATTACGCAAAATTGCATGTGGCAACACATGTCATAAATCAGATTTCATACAATCAAAATCACACACTTACAGTTAGGCCATATCACATTCATAGCATAATCACAGACCGTATGCACAATGATTTCCAATTCATTATTAGCATTGTGACTGGGCGTCAGAGTTATCCCATTTTTGGGCACATCACACAGAAATCGCGTTTCGGGGGTAGGAGAGCCCTCTGGGTATACACTACAGCCCACACGCACTAGGAATAGAAGAGCCCTCTGGGTATACACTAATCCCTTTTTCACTTATCACATTTAATGAGCTTATAGCTCCAGTCAGATCAGAATGTGCTCCAGTCACAACTGTCAGTTACTGATTCCTATTCATGCCTAGCATGCGTTCACAATTCTCACTAATACATATCTCATGCGAATCACATAATCAAAAGCACAGATAGTTCATGTACATAGCACATAACACATAAGAGATTGAGAAACCAACTAGGTTACTCACTTGTAACTTCCGAGCTACTGCCTGGAAGTTCCGGCAATGTCCGTAGAACGACGATCCAACGACGCCTCTAAAACAGTAAAATATAGTCCCATTACTAAATGCTCAATTAACAGTACAGTAATGCATGTCTCAGTGAAATGACGTACTATGCATGTTCACGATTTTCCGGTGCTAAAACCCAATCTTGAACTTTTAAGCCCAATTCTGCCTTTTTATTCAATTGATCGACAGTAATTAATCCAATCCTAAAATTCAGTCAATTTTCTCAATTCATACTCTCTATCACCAATTCCTATTCATTCGGTCGAAACCTCTATAGCAATTTCCAATTAAAACTCCAATTGTCCCAATTGACACTTAGGTCACACTATGCACTATGACCGACCTTAATCGCTATAATTCAATACCATTTAATTCAATTCTAACTCCCATAATACTTCTCAAACACACCTCTTGGACACCGTATGAGGTCAACAAGAACAGAAAAACCAAGTGACATCGCGTCCATGATTGCACTGGCGCCAACCTCATGCCCACAGTCGACACAGGCGTGAGCCCTAACTCTTTGGGTGAACAGCTCGCTACTTTGACGAGCTACGCAGATCGCTCGTCCACACGCTTCGCTGCGTGGTCGAAGCTACCTCTTGCTTCGTCGCTCGGTCGCCTGCATGACCGATCGATACGCAGCTCGTCGGTCGGTTGCTTGCATGACCGATCGATACGCAGCTGGTCGGTCGATCGCTCGCATGACCGATCGATACGCATACCGAGCTACACTCTGCTCATCCGCATGCCGAGCTACTCTGCTCGTAGTCTCCAATCTAAATCCAATCTACACATACAACTCTCCTTCTTCCCCAACACATCTTTTAAACACACCAGTCCAGTATTCCCATCTTTCTGACTCTATAACTCTCCAATTCCAATCTTTCCTCTTACAACAACTCTCAAACAATTCAATACACCTAAAACAAACAATTTCATCATCGGAAACCTTAACATATACAATCATCAAAACTTCCACAAATCCACTCTTGATCCTTTACGTACCGACAACACCAAAACAAAACCCATCCAGAAACACTCCCAATACCCAATCAAACATAATAAATGCCATAAATACAGTAGAAACCATTAATAATAACATTAAATTCATTAAAACTTACCAATCAAAGCTCAAATCCACAAATCTCTCAAGATCATTCAGAACCCTAGAAATCCTTCAAATCCTCCGATCTACCAATATCAAACCTTCCAACCTTTAACAACCATTATAACATGTTAGACTAACATCAATGAAGAGAACCCATTAAAGAAAATCAAGAAATCCTCACCAATGGGAGGAAATCAAGAACGCCGTAGAGGGGAAGAGGAGAACTTCAAATGCCTTCTTGATTTTTTCCCAAAATTGCTAAACCCTAACTATTTATAGACACGGGTCTCTATATCGATCCATATTCCAGTCTCTAAATTTCAATGGCTCAACATAATTATTTTCCATTGCCTAAGACCATTCTTCCAAGATTATCTGATCATTTAATCATCACTCTAAAATTTTGATTAGGGCATTATCTCGAATTTCTCGTAAATTTCCTATAAGCCACTATAAATTACCAGTCACTCATAAACTATTCTAAATCATTCACTTGAACCCAATAACTCTGAATTCCTCAATTAATCACGATTCAGTCAGTCCAGTCGGTTCACAATCCAATCAGTTCTTAGTCACAATTGAAATGCCGGAAAATCATAAATGCATGTACTATAAATAAATGCATATGTAAGAACTTAATTCCTCTATAATTAGAGGCCGGTAACATATTCAATCAATGAATGCAGTGCAGTCTATCAGTCTAACCCATAATTACCAAAATACCCCTGCTCGCAGAAACGGGATGTTACAATTCTCCCCTCCTAACAAAAATTTCGTCCCGAAATTTTCTTACCTGACTGATCGAACAAGTGAGGATACTGCCTCCTCATGTGCTCTTCAGTCTCCCAAGTCGCCTCCTTATGAGAATGGTTCTTCCAAAGGACTTTCACCAATGGAATAACTCGGGACCTCAACTGCTTGACCCGCGATCCAATAATCTGCACCGGCTCCTCAATATATTTCAGATCACTGGCTATCTCAATCTCCTGAGCTGGAATCACATGAGTCGAATCCGATCGGTATCTCCGGAGCATGCTCACATGGAACACATCTGTAAGTAGAAGTCGACTTGTACTACTGATAAGTCGACTTGTTCTTGAAAAGTACCGATAAGTCGACTTGTACATTGGATAAGTCGACTTATTCAAGGACGATCATTGTTTATTTGTGCCCTAAAGGCAATCCCTTTAGCGCGTTTTATTCACAAATGTATCTGGTGAATGAATAAATAAAGAAAAGGCATAATTCATTAATTTGATGTTCATGAACATTGTTTATGAATTGATTGGATCTTTAATCGATTAATGAAGTCCATGATATATGACATAGCATGAAGGAAATTATGATGTGATCATACTCCGAGATTCCTATCATGTGCAATTATGTCGTATCTAAATTCTCCTAGTCATAGGATTAATGAGACTGGACATCATTAATCCGGATAGACTAGCACATGTCATATTCCTTGATTGGATCAGCGGTGGATCTCGTAAGCTGTAAATATGAGATATTTAGAATTGACATGTGGATGCTTACTAGCGGTAGTAAGTTCATTGGATGACTCGCCATGAGATCATCACATGGATATCTTATCTAGTGTCGGTGATAATCTCATCATAGCAATGGTGCAAGTATCCTTAGACTTGAGGTACTCGAGGATATCTTGAATCTTGATTACGTACTGACTCCATTCCTTGTTGCCTTCCGAGGTAACTCATAGGGAGGTGCTTGGAGTGCGACTTGAGGTATTCGAAGATAATTGAGTAGCCAATAAAGGATTCACCACTGGATTAGCGTAAGAGATACCCATAGCCTCTTGTCGGGATCATTACTCGAAATCTCGGCGAGTGAATATGTCATGAAGAGTGTCTTCATGGACATATAGAGTAATGAGTCCTAGGGCGAGATCTGTTATCACTAGGCTAGACTCGTCTAGTGAGAGTTGACACTTTGACCATACTCATAACCAAGTGGGGTATAGGATGGTGAAAGGACGAATTGCACAGTAATTGTACATGGAAGGGTTTGTGATCTGGTTCGTGATGAATACATCAAACCGATTACTTTCGGTCAATCGGGGTCATGATGTGTTGCTAGATACCGCTCATGACTTGCTCAGATTAATTGTTAATCTAAGTGGCCAACATAGTAAGGGAACCTAAAGCGTCACACGATAAGAGTGTCTCGAGAGAATCAGTAAAATAGTAATTGGACGAGTTCCAATTATGGAGAGCATTAGATTAAATGGATCCCAATGGATTGGGATATGTCCGATGAGATCGCGACATCAATATTGCTAAGAAAGGTTTAGAGTCGCTTTTGAGATCGGGGCCGAGAGGCCGGTAGGGACCAACCCAGTTTGACTGGACCTCTTAGTAATTATATATATATGTTAATTAATTAAATAATTAATTAATATATATAATATATAGCCATGTGCACGTTGGATGAAGGGAGAAGAGATAAAGCCATTTGACTTTTCAACTTATTACTTTATTAAGTTAAAGAAATGAATGGCTATTAATCATCCAAATGTAAGCTTCTTAAGGAAGCATCTTTAATGGTTAAAGAAAGACATAAGGAGGCTAAGAATGGGTGATGGTCGTAGGTTTTGCTGGAGAAAAACAAAGGAAGCTTAAGAGTTAAGCTTAAGGTGAAATTGGATTTCATTTCTTCTTCTTCATCAAGCCATCATCGATTTCTCTCTTCTCTCCAAAGCAAGGTCCAACGTTTCTTCAAGCTCTCTAGGACAGAGGTAGGCTCTAGCAGGCTTTAATCTGTTCTAGCTATTCCCGGGTCAAAGGGGTTTGATCCGGTTAGGTTTTCTGATCTCTGCGTGGATTACCTTTAGAGATAGTCTCTATTGGCTATTTAGGTTGATGTCTTCATACCGATACCTGGATCCTGGGTTAGGGAAGGTCCCGGGAACAAAAATTTTTGTTTTCCGCTGCCTGTACATGTGATGTACCTCCCGGGATTTTCCTACAGTGGTATCAGAGCGTCTGGTATCCCGTATGAAGCTAAAACCTAAGCTAGATCAGAAACCCTAAGTGCTGTTGATGTTGATGCATGTGTACTGCCCAGATTTCGAATTGCTATAGAGATAGGTTTTTCGAAATTTTTCTGCCCAGGATTGTTCATAACATGTTAGAGAATATGTATATGAATTTTCAGAATTTATTGATTTGATTTGATATAGTTTTGCTAATTAATTCCCTAAGGTTACAGATGCTGTTTTGTGAAACGATTCTGGAACAGGCAGTAGTATAAAATCGAAAATAAATTCTAGAAAAATCGTTTTCTGGATTTTCCTTCACCTACATGTCTCTAAGATGTTGGTGAATATCTTTGAGCATGGAAATTGGATTTCAAGGTGATTGGATATTTATTCACGAATTTATTCTATGCTGTTGGGAATTGCTGTGCTGATGAACACAGATTTTGAATCGGTTTTGTTATTTAGGTTGACTGAGTTTTGATGGCCTAAAATCCTGAAAAATTTCATGTAGCATTTTATGAACATGTAGTAACCTATGTAATTTTCTTAGAATTTATTGAAATTGTTTCATTGATCATTTCAAGCAATGTACAGAACTGGACAGTTTTGGTGAAAATTGTTGGGACTGTTTTGCTTGGCTTGATTGAGTGTGCTTTTTCAGTTCCAATGCCTTGCACCATTTTTAATGTGATTAAAAATGTGTTATCTTGATGTAGTATGATTTCCAAACTGAATTGCTTGAATTTGTTTATCCTAGAATTTTCGGATGCCTAATTGATCACATTAGCGTCTCGTTAGTATATTGCATTATCTTGTTTGTTTTGACCGTCATATTTTTATGGCATGTGCTGAAGTAAATTTGATAATGTATGTGCTAGCTAGAGATGCTTAGGATGATAATTTGGGTGTTCCTAAATTGTTTGGAAATTAATGAGTTTTGACTCATTTCAAGTTTTTCATATAGTTTGACTATTTAAGGCTTTCATGGTTCAATGAATTGTTCATTGATACATCAAATTTATCAGATATTACCTTAGGTATGTAGGTGTTGTGAATTGGAATTGCATGGATTGAGGAATTAGCCAATTAGAGATTTTAGCAAATTTCCTGGATAAGTCGACTTGTGCGTGAAATAAGTCGACTTGTTCAAGGTTATTGGATAAGTCGACTTGTGTATAGAATAAGTCGACTTGTTCAGATCTCGATATAAGTGGACTTGTAGCACCTTATAAGTCCACTTGTTCATCGGGCAGGTGACATAAGCCCACTTGTGTCATACAAGTCGACTTGTGTGTAAAGCGAGAGCATAAGTCGACTTGCATTTGATGAAAGTCCACTTGTGGCATGCTCAAAGTTGGATGATGGATGATTAAAAGGATTGATTCAATACGATTGATGAAACCTAAATCATTCCATATAGTCTTTGTGACTATAATCCTTAAACTTGGAGTCTAGAGACCAAATCCTCCTCGGTATATGAAAACTAACGCCTTCCATTAATATGGTAAGAACCGAGTTCTTATAGGGTTGAGTTGTTGAGCTAACCTCAAGCTCACTCTATCTTAATATGTTCAAACCATGAAAATAAGATTTTCGGATTAATGGGTCGGTTTTCCTAGAAGCGTTGATTTGTTGAGCTAACCTCAAGGTCAACGTGGGATGAGGCGAGTTGGGTAGCATACATTAGATGTACGCGCATCAAAGAGTTGATACCAATGAAGTGCACACATCAACAAGTTGATAAGACCGATCGATAGTTGTGTCTAAGATGTAATTGGTATATCGATACCTCCCGAGACATAAGGTGGCTTGTTGAGCTAACCTCAAGGTCATTCTTAATGTCGGTTATCGATGATGCAATTGGTATGACCGATACCTACCGATTGACCTAAGTTGTGGCTTGTTGGGCAAACTCAAGGTCACTCTTAGCAATGTCGGATATCGACCCACTAGGACATTATGTCACATTGTTTCTCCGGATTAAGTAAAGAGGGTTATGGATTCTAGGAAACTAGTGGGAGCCATATGCATATCATGCAAGTCCTTATGATCATGCAGCATTTCTATTCTATCATTCCTCTCTCTATCGCGTTTAGGTTGATTGAAGAAGTCTTTCGATGTGAATATACGCCTCTATTCGGACCGATTTTCTTGATTGGCTAAGGAATCGAGAATTGTTCTCGATCCGAGGAACTGGATACGCCCTAGATGTTCCACTTCCAGATGCACTCATTGTCGATGCTTCGATAAGGATCGAAAGCATATCGTAAGCATCTAAAGGACAGTGATATGGATACTTGCATTATGCTTGTCTTGATGTCACCAGAGCTGCAGCGGCAGCACGAATCCATGGATGCTCACTCTATAGTATTTCATCTTATGGAGCGGTTTGATGAGTAAGCTTCGATGCGAAAGGTTCAAGACCTCAAGGCTTCTCTTCACCATTAAAGATGGCTCGGGGACATCTGGCATGCAAGATACCCTCAAGATGAATGGCTATGTTGAGAGATTGGCCGTCTTAGGATTTGTAATGGATTATGAGTTAAGTAGAGACTTAATTACGGTTGGATTGTCGATGGTTATTCACGGTTTGTGATAAACTATCGGATAAACCAAATATCCACAACAATTTTGAGTGATCAATCTGCTTCATGACAAATGAAAGACGAGCTATCAAGAGAGATAGCAAGTGCTAATGGTGGATGCTTCTTCTAGTTCAAGAAGAAAAGGCCAAGAAACCAAAGGAAGTACCATCAAGGAAAACCAAAGATTCTGCCCCAAAAGGATTTTGCTTTCATTGTGGCAAGTCTAGCCACTAGAGGCGAAACTGTAAAATCTATCTGGAGTCCTTGAAGCAGAAGAAGGCATCAGATGCCTCTACTTCTTCAAATATGTTTGTCATTGAGGTTAATACTATTCCTGATCCAAACATATCGGTATTTGATACCGGATGTGGCTCATACATATGAAATGTTATGCAGGGCCTCAGGGACAGTAGAAAGCTCATAAAAGGAGAACTAGACCTTTGTGTAGGTAATGGAGCAAGAGTTGCTACATTAGCCGTATGCACTTATGTCTTGTTACTCCCTATTGGGCTTATATTCAAATTGGATGATTGACATTTTGTACCTGTTTTAAACAAAGAACATATTGTATGTTTTATGTTTAATTAGAGCTGGTTTCCATTGGACTTTTAGTAGCAATGGTTGTTATATTAGTTGCAATGGAATGCTCTATGATACTCGTACATTATGCAATGGAATTGACATATTAGATATGTCATATCCAATTATGAATATCAATGACGCGAAAAGACATAATCGAGATAATTTAAAATCAACGTACTTATGGCATTGTCGCCTTGGCCATATAAATGAGATACGCATAGCTAAGCTCCATGAGAGTGGCAGTTTAGGGTCATTTGATTATGAATCATATGACACATGCGAATCTTGTTTATTAGGCAAGATGACTAAGTTATCCTTTAAAGGAAAGGGTGAACGAGTGAATGGAATATTAGACCTAATACATTCGGATGTATGTGGTCCGATGTCCATCCATGCGAAGTGGTTGTTTTACTTCATTATTTTATCGGTGATTATTCACGATATAGGTATCAGATTCGATAAGATACAAATCTGAAATATTTGAATAGTTCAAATAATTGAAATGAAGTAGAAAACTAACTTGGTACAAGTATGAATACATTACGATCTGATCGTGGTGGAAAATGCTTACACCAACAGTTTTGGATTATCTCAGAGATAATGGGATTTTATCTCAGTTCACTCCTCCTTACACGCCGCAGCACAATGGTGTGGCTGAAAGGAGAAATCGAACCTTGTTGGACATGGTACGATCAATGATGGGTTTATAAAGTTACCAAAATCGTTTTGGGGTATGCGTTAGAGACAAATTGTTTACTTGTTAAGCGAGTTCCCTCTAAGGCAGCTTGATGTTACTCCATATGAGATGTGGACTAACAGAAAACCTTATCTTTCTCATCTGAAAGTATGGGGTTGTCCTGCTTACGTGAAGCGGATTCAGTCAGATAAGCTTGAAGCGAAATCTGACAAGTGTTTGTTTGTAGGATATCCTAAAGAGACCAAAGGATATCAATTCTACCTTGCTGAGGAACAAAAGGTGTTTGTTTCCAAGCATGCTGTTTTCTTAAAGAAAGAGTTTCTTTTACAAGAAGACAGTGGGAGCAAAGTTGAACTTGAAGAAGTTCAAGATGCTCAAACAAGCATGAATCAATCGCTCGAACTCAAACTGCCACTCATTCGGATGAAGTAATGATTCAACCTACGTGACACACGAAGTTCGAGGTCAAGTAGGATGCGCCTGCTTCCGGAGATATGGATTTCGTGAAGTGAACAGAATGACGATTGCTCATAGAAAATGATGAGCCTGCTACCTATGAAGAGGTTACGAAAAGTTGAGAGCGAAAAATGGCTTTGTGCCATGAAAGCGAAATGGATTCCATGTACATAAACCAAGTATGGACTTTGGTTGATGCACCTGAAGGGATAAAACCTATAGGGTGCAAATGGGTTTTCAAGAAGAAAACCGACATGGATGGTAATGTGATTACCTACAAAGCGAGGCTAATGGCCAAAGGATATCGTCACAGACAAAGAGTTGACTATAACGAAACCTTCAGCCCCGTAGCAATGCTTAAATCCATTCGGATACTCCTAGCCATTGCCACTCATTAAGATTATGAAATATGGCAAATGGATGTGAAGATTGTCCAACCTGAGGATGTGTATGACACAACCTGAGGGCTTCACTTCCATCGATGGCGAAAACGTATGCAAGCTTCAGAAATCTATGTTTGGATTGAAGCAAGCATCCAGGAGTTGGAATATCCGATTTGATGAGTCAATCAAAGAGTTTGGTTTCTCTCAAAATCCGGATGAACACTGTGTGTACAAGAAGGTTAATGGGACTGCAATCGTATTCCTTGTGTTGTATGTAGATGACATACTGTTACTAGGAAACGATGTCTCTATGCTGCAATCAGTTAAAATTTGGTTGTCCAAACAATTTGCGATGAAAGACCTTGGTGAAGCAACTTATATCCTTGGGATATAGATTTATGCAGATAGATCAAAGGTTGCTTGGTCTTTCACAAGCATCGTACATAGATGAGATGCTAAAGAGGTTTAGCATGAAACGATGCTATGTACGAAGCCCGATGTATCGTATGCTCTAAGTGTTACGAGCAGATACCAATCGGTTCCTAGTGAGGGTCACTGGGTGGCTGTCAAGAATATCCTCAAGTACTTGTGAAGCACTAAGGATGTTTTCTTGATGTTTGGAGATGGAAATCTCCTAATGAGCGGGCATTCAGATGCCAGTATTAAATCTGATAAGGATGATTCTGAATTATGATCAGGTTATATACATTCACACTGGATAGCGTGGCGGTCAGTTGGAAAGAATTCCAAACAAGAGAGGACTGCTGATTCAACAACCGAGACAGATGACATTGCAGCATCGGATGCAGCAAAGAAAGCGGTTTAGATCAAGAAGTTCATTACTGAACTTGATCTGGTCCCTAGCTGTGATGGGCCCATAGGATTGTATTGTGATACAATGAGGCTAGTGCGCAGGTAAAGGAACCAAGGTCCTATCGACGATCCGAACTCGTACTTCACCGATTCGGGAGATCATTAGTCGAGATGATATCCTGATAGAGAAAATTCCCACAGAGCAAAGTGTTGCTGTTCCGTTGACAAAGCCATTGTCACAGGAGAATTGTGTTTCTCATGGACTCGCTTATGGTATTAGATACTAAGGCGATTGGCTTTAGGTCAAGTGGGAGATTTGTAAGTACAAGTCGACTTGTACTACTGATAAGTCGACTTGTTCTTGAAAAGTACCGATAAGTTGACTTGTACATTGGATAAGTCGACTTATTCAAGGATCGATCTTTTATTTATTTGCCCTAAAGGCAATCCCTTTAGCGTTTTATTCACGATCGTGTCTGGTGAATGAATAAATAAAGAAAAGGCATAATTCATTAATTTGATGTTCATGAACATTGTTTATGAATTGATTGGATCTTTAATCGATTAATGAAGTCCATGATATATGACATAGCATGAAGGAAATTATGATGTGATCATACTCCGAGATTCCTATCATGTGCAATTATGTCAAGTATCTAAATTCTCCTAGTCATAGGATTAATGAGATGGACATCATTAATCCGGATAGACTAACACATGTCATATTCCTTGATTGGATCAGCGGTGGATCTCGTAAAGCGTAAATATGAGATATTTAGAATTGACATGTGGATGCTTACTAGCGGTAGTAAGTTCATTGGATGACCGCCATGAGATCATCACATGGATATCTTATCTAGTGTCGTTGATAATCTCATCATAGCAATAGTGCAAGTATCCTTAGACTTGAGGTATTCAAGGATATCTTGAATCTTGATTACGTACTGACTCCATTCCTTGTTGCCTTCTGAGGTAACTCATAGGGTGGTGCTTGGGTGCAACTTGAGGTATTCAAGATAATTGAGTAGCCAATAAAGGATTCACCACTTACGGATTAGCGAAGAGATACCCGTAGCCTCTTGTCGGGATCATTACTCGAAAATCTACGGCGAGTGAATATGTCATGAAGAGTGTCTTCATGGACATATAGAGTAATGAGTCCTAGGGCGAGATCTGTTATCACTGGGCTAGACTCGGTCTAGTGAGAGTTGACACTTTGACCATACTCATAACCAAGTGGGGTATAGGATGGTGAAAGGACTAATTGCACGGTAATTATACATGGAAGGGTTTGTGATCGGTTCGTGATGAATACATCAAACCGATTACTTTCCGGTCAATTGGGGGTCATGATGTGTTGCTAGATACCGCTCATGACTTGCTCAGATTAATTGTTAATCTAAGTGGCCAACATAGTAGGGAACCTAAAGCGTCACACGATAAGAGTGTCTCGAGAGAATCGTAAAATAGTAATTCGACGAGTTCCAATTATAGAAACATTAGGATTAAATGGATCCCAATGGGATTGGGATATGTCCCGATGAGATCGCGACATCAATATTGCTAAGAAAGGTTTAGAGTCGCTTTGAGATCGGGGCTAGAGGCCAGTAGGAATGACCCAGTTTGATCGACCTCTTAGTAATTATATATATATGTTAATTAATTAAATAATTAATTAATATATATAATATATAACCATGTGCACGTTGGATGAAGGAGAAGAGATAAAGCCATTTGACTTTTCAACTTATTACTTTATTAAGTTAAAGAAATGAATGGCTATTAATCATCCAAATGTAAGCTTCTTAAGGAAGCATCTTTAATGGTTAAAGAAAGACATAAGGAGGCTAAGAATGGGTGATGGTCGTAGGTTTTCTTTGGAGAAAACAAAGGAAGCTTAAGAGTTAAGCTTAAGGTGAAATTGGATTTCATTTCTTCTTCTTCATCAAGCCATCATCGATTTCTCTCTTCTCTCAAAGCAAGGTCCAGCGTTTCTTCAAGCTCTCTAGGATGAGGTAGGCTCTAGAGGCTTTAATCTGTTCTAGCTATTCCCGGGTCAAAGGGGTTTGATCCGGTTAGGTTTTCTGATCTCTGCGTGGATTACCTTTAGAGATAGTCTCTATTGGCTATTTAGGTTGATGTCTTCATACCGATACCTGGATCCTGGGTTCGGGAAGGTCCCGGGAACAAAAATTTTTGTTTTCCGCTGCCTGTACATGTTATGTACCTCCTGGGATTTTCCTACAACATCATGAAGCTGCGACATCTCACTCGGCAAGGCCAACCTATAAGCCAACGGTCCAATCCGCTCAGTAATCTCATATGGACCGAATTACCGAGGACTCAACTTACCCTTACGGCCAAATCTGAGAACTCCTCTCCACGGAGACACTCTGAGGAACACTCTATCACCCACAGCATACTCCATCACTCGCCGATGCTGATCCACATAACTCTTCTGCCTATCCTGAGCCGCCTTGATGCGACTCCGAATCAACTGTATCTTATCAACCGTATCCTGGATCAGCTCGGGACCCTCTAACATCCTCACACCCTCTTCATCCCAGTAAAGAGAGGATCTGCACGGACGTCCATATAAAGCCTCATAAGGTGTCATACCAATGCTACTCTGGTACTGATTATTATAAGCAAACTCTACCAGTGGCAAATACCGATCCCAAGCACCTCGGAACTCTAACACACAGGCTCTCAACATATCCTCAACAGTCTGAATAGTCCTCTCACTCGCCCATCCATTCGAGGATGAAACGTCTTTGAAGTTCAATCTGGTCCCCATAGCTGATTGCAAACTCCTCCAGAATCTCGAAGTAAACCTGGGATCCCTATCTAACACTATCGAAACTGGGACCCCATGCAGTCGAACTATCTCTGCTACATACTTCTGGGCCAACTGATCGAGGGTATTGCTCTCCTCATTTGGCAAGAAGTGGTGATTAAGTCAATCGGTCCACTATGACCCAGATAGCATCACTGCTTCAAGCGTCCCGGCAACCCCATGATAAAATCCATCGAATCGTTCCCATTTCCACTCCGGAATGGGCAACGAATCGATCTCCCAATCGGGGCACCGTGCTCACCTTAACTCGCTTGCACGTCAAACACCGAGAAACATACTCCGCCACATGCCTCTTTATACCCGCCACCGTAAATGCAACTAAAATACGATACATCTTGGTGACCCCGGATGCATGGCATAAGCGGCCAAATGAGCCTCCTCTAAAATCTCACGCTCAGATCCTCCACATCAGAACACACAATCTTGGCCCATCCATAAAGTATCATCCCTCAGCTCAAACTCAGACTGCCATCCTGATCTGACTCTGTCAATCAATCTGACCAAAGCTGGATCCTGATCCTGCACCCTCCTGATCCGATCATGCAATACTGGCCTCAGCCTCAGAGTCGCAATCAAAGCTCCATCCCGACTCAAATCTATCTGCACATTAAGTGCTCTCAACTGAACTAAGCATGGCAACCTCGAAACCTGAATCTGAGCTGCACTACCATGCGATCTCCTACTCAAAGCATCAGCCACCACATTGGCCTTTCCTGGGTGGTACTCGATAGTGCAGTCGTAATCCTTAAGCAACTCCAACCATCTCCTCTGCCTCAGATTCAGCTCTCGCTGACTCAACAAATACCTCAAGCTCTTATGATCGGTGAAGATCTGGAACGTCTCCCTATACAGATAATGTCTCCAGATCTTCAGAGCAAACACCACGATCGCTAACTCCAAGTCATGCATGGGATAATTACCTCATGGGCTCTCAACTGTCTCGATGCATACGCTTATGACTCTCCCATGTCAGACAAGACACTACCTAAACCCAACAAGCATCATGTAAACCTCGAAACCTCCC
Organism: Erythroxylum novogranatense; assembly: GCA_029891385.1. Lineage (NCBI taxonomy): Eukaryota > Viridiplantae > Streptophyta > Magnoliopsida > Malpighiales > Erythroxylaceae > Erythroxylum > Erythroxylum novogranatense. Next base: position 89,270,470 of record CM057234.1, on the reverse strand, counting down.
GATCCAGATGGCAAAGCTAACACCGGCCAGAGTCAATCGATGTATCAACTCAACGAAACTCGGCGACACTCATCTCATCCATCCAAGGCCACACTCTTCCTCAGAAGTCTTGTCAAAGGGGCGGAGATCACAGAAAACCCCTCGACAAACCTCCGGTAATATCCTGCTAATCCGAGGAAACTCCTCAACTCAGACACGTTCCTCGGAATCTCCCAACTCCTCACTGCCTCAATCTTGTGAGGATCTACCTGGATACCCTCACCAGATACTATGTGGCCTAAAAACACCACCTCGTCGAGCCAAAATTCACACTTAGTGAATTTGGCATACAGCTGCCTATCCCTCATAATCTGCAGCACAACTCTCAGATGCTCCGCATGCTCCTGTCTAGACCTCGAATATACCAAAATGTCGTCAATGAACACTATCACAAACTGATCCAGGTATGGCTGAAAAACCCTATTCATCAAGGCCATGAAGGCTGCCGGGGCATTAGTCAACCCAAACGGCATCACTAAAAACTCATAATGCCCATACCTGCTTCTGAACGCACTTTTAGGCACATCAGCCTCTGCGATCCTCAATTGATAATAACCGGATCTCAAGTCCAATTTGGTAAATATTTGAGCTCCCTGCAACTGATCAAAGAGATCATCGATCCTAGGCAGTGGGTACTTATTCTTAACAGTAACCCGATTGAGCTGCCTATAATCGATGCAAAGCCTCATAGTCCCGTCCTTCTTCTTCACAAATAATCTAGGAGCTCCTACGGTAAACACCTTGGGCCCGATAAACCCCTTATCCAACAGCCTCCTGAATCGAGCCTTAAGCTCCCTCGCCCACGGTGCCATCCTATCGGAGGTATCGATATAGAGCGGTACCGAACGAGGTCAATCTCGAACTCTGTCTCCCAATCAGGCGGCAAACCCGGTAACTCCTCGGGAAACACATCTAGGAACTCCCTGATCACAGGGACATCCTGCAGACTCTGCTGCACTCTCGAATCCATCACGTGAGCCAAATAGGCCTCACACCACCTCTCATCAACCTCGAGCACTCGAAAACGAGATCATCTGGCCGGGCCTTGCGACTAACACCTCGAAAAATAGCCCTCGGTGACCGGGAGACTCTAACACAACCTCCTTGGTATAGCAATCTATAATCGCCCTATGGGCAGTGAGCCAATCCATCCCCAAAATCACCTCCATCTCTCGAAAGGCAACACAATCAAATCGCACTCAATACTCATGAATCTACCCGAATCGGGCATCCTCTGCAAATCTCGCCTAAAGCAGTGGTACTACCTAAAGGTGTACTCACCTGCAATCCATACTGAAGCATCTCTCTACTCACATGCAATCTACATGCCACATGAGGTGCAATGAATGAATGCGTGGACCCCGGATCTATCAATGCATACACCTCAATATCGAAGCGTAGCAAACCCGCAACCACATCCGAGAGTCTGAGCCTCCCGCCTAGTCATGGCGTAGACTCGCCCGCGATCGGCCGACTATCCGACTCTCCGATCCCACAAAAGAATCTCTTGTTCTACTCCGAGCTCGCCTCGCCTGAATCCAGTCCACTATGCGGCTCTCTTGCAGTCGTCTACTACCGGCTCTCCCACTGGCGCATCGAGCTCCACAGATCTCTGGGCAAGATCGGATCGATGCTCCATCGAGCCACACCTCAAACATGCTCCAGTGAACCTCCAACACTCCCCACTATGCCTCCTCTCACAAAACTCACACAGAGGAAGCTGACCGGAGCCTCGACCACTGCCACTGCTACCCGACTGCCCAAATCTGCCTCTCTGAATCGAACCAGATCGCCTGGGCCTCCCAAAATCTGAGCACGCCCGACGCTCGCTAAAGCTCCTACCCGAGCTGCCCTGACTATCACTGGATCTCTTACTCCGAGATCCCTGACCAACCTCAACTCTGCTCTGTCTCAAAGTCGCTTAATCGACCGCCCACGACCTCGGCTCCACAAAGGTGCCCATATCGATCGGGCTAACTCCGCACGAATATCCAGATTCACCCTCCTCAAATCTCCAAAGACCGATCCGCCTCGGAAGAAATCGTAATGACGATACGCCGACAACTCATTAAACGGACCTCATAGTCGGCCATCGCCATCGACCGCCAAATCCAAAAACTCCTGCATCTTCATTTCCATATAAACCACAGGCGTATAATTGTCTCGAAAAGCTCTCAAAAGTCCATGAAGTCAAAACATGTGGTCCGTGGAACTCCCCTAATGATCTTCCACCACCGTCTGTTGGACCACGGAGCAAAGAAACAACATAGTCAAACCTCTCTCTGCATCACAATCCATCGGTCCAGACGCCTTTCGGTCCTCCAACCAACCTCGGCCTCTGCAGGTTGGTCTTCGCCAGAAATCGATGACCGCCACTTTGTGCGATCATACCTTCGTTCCGTCTCATGGGAACCACAGGGCTGCTCCTCAAACATAGGCATAGAGGACTCTCTACTAGCTCCCATCGATCCTTGGTCATTTGGTGATCGACACGATCACCAAAGACGGATGACCTACAATAAAATCACAATTCCGATCAATTTCTTTCTTTTCTCACACAATTCAAGCCTAAAATATACTATGCCCAAAAGATGCCAAACCATGCTCGATACCACCAACGTGGCGCCCCTCACTAGTAGAGTATACACCGATACGCCCGTAGGTCATACCGATACATACCCTACGATGAGGTTGCACTACCAGACAATCGCTTCTAATAAAACCTCATGGCATCAACATAATCAAAGCAGTAAGATCACAATCCATAATTTTAAGACCAAAGAGTACTTTTCATTGCATTCATAAATCTTAAGTACAATATCCGATCATAATTTACAACCGTGATATGACCAAAATAAAAAAGAATGGCTCCTATCTAGGTCATCCCCAAAATACCCCAAGGGTCCCCAATGACCGACACATGGGCCATGCTCCTCTCGCAAGCACACACACAGGGAAAAATCTCAAAACTGAGCTAGAGTCACACTACCACCGTCCCGACAAATAGTCGCAATTTGGGTGAGTTTGCGAAACTCAATGAGTAACCATCATCGATGGTTTACCCATTCATGCATTACGCAAAATTGCGCATGTGGCAACACATGTCATAAATCGATTTCATACAATCAAAATCACACACTTACAGTTAGGCCATATCACATTCATAGCATAATCACGCATCAGTATGCACAATGATTTCCAATTCATTATTAGCATTGATCGGGCGCCGAGTTATCCCATTTTGGGCACATCACACGTAAATCGCGTTTGGGGTAGGAGAACCCTCGGGTATACACTACTGCCCCACGCCAGACTAGAATAGGAGAGCCCTACGGGTATACACTAATCCCTTTTTCACTTATCACATTTAATGAGCTTATAGCTCCAATCGAGATCGTAATGTGCTCCGGTCCCACAATCGCCGCCATCGATTCCTATTCATGCCTAGCATGCGCTCACAATTCTCACTAATACATATCTCATGCGAATCACATAATCAAAAGCACGAGATAGTTCACGACATAGCACATAACACATAAGAGATTGAGAAACCAACTAGGTTACTCACTTGTAACTTCAGAAGCACGCTGGAAGTTTAAGAATGTCCGTGAAACGACGATCCAACGACGCCTCTAAAATAGTAAAATATAGTCCCATTACTAAATGCTCAATTAACGATGACAAGAATGCATATGTCTCAGTGAAATGACGTACTATGCATGTTCACGATTTTTCGGTGCTAAAACCCAATCTTGAACTCTTAAGCCCAATTCTGCCTTTTTATTCAATTGATCGACAGTAATTAATCCAATCCTAAAATTCAGTCAATTTTCTCAATTCATACTCTCTATCACCAATTCCTATTCATTCGGTCGAAACCTCTATAGCAATTTCCAATTAAAACTCTAATTGTCCCAATTGACACTTAGGTCACACTATGCACTATGACCGACCTTAATCACTATAATTCAATACCATTAAATTCAATTCTAACTCCCATAATACTTCTCAAACACACCTCTTGGACACTGTATGAGGTCAACAAGGAACAGAAAACCAAGTGACATCGCGTCCATGATTGCACTGGCGCCAACCTCATGCCCGCAGTCGACTGGCGTGAGCCTAGCTCTTTTGGTGAACCGCTCGTCGCCGACGAGCTACGCAGATCGCATTCACAAATCCCGCTTCGCTGCGTGAAGCTACACTCGCCGTTGTTGCTCGTCGCCCATGACCGATCGACACGCTGATTTCGTCGGTTCGGTTGCTTGCATGACCAATCGATACGCAGCTCGTCGGTCGATCGCTCGCATGACCGATCGATACGCATACCGAGCTACACTCTGCTCATCCGCATGCCGAGCTACTCTGTTCGTAGTCTCCAATCTAAATCCAATCTACATCATCTACACTCTCCTTCTTCCCCAACACATCTTTTAAACACACCACCAAAGATTCCATCTTTTCGACTCTATAACTCTCCAATTCCAATCTTTCCTCTTACAACAACTCTCAAACAATTCAATACACCTAAAACAAACAATTTCATCATCGAAACCTTAACATATACAATCATCAAAACTTCCACAAATCCACTCTTCGATCCTTTACATACCACGACAACACCAAACAAAACCCATCCGAAATACTCCCAATACCCAATCAAACATAATAAATGCCATAAATACAAGAGAAACCATTAATAATAACATTAAATTCATTAAAACTTACCAATCAAAGCTCAAATCCACAAATCTCTCAAGATCATCAGAACCCTAGAAATCCTTCAAATCCTCCGATCTACCAATATCAAACCTTCCAACCTTTAACAACCATTATAACATGTTAGACTAACATCAATGAAGAGAACCCATTAAAGAAAATCAAGAAATCCTCACCAATGGGAGGAAATCAAGAACGCCGTAGAGGGAAGAGGAGAACTCATAAATGCCTTCTTCGATTTTTTCCCCAAAATTGCTAAACCCTAACTATTTATAGATTCGGTCTCTATATCGATCCATATTCCAGTCTCTAAATTTCAATGGCTCAACATAATTATTTTCCATTGCCCTAAGACCATTCTTCCAAAGATTATACGGTCATTTAATCATCACTCTAAAATTTTGATTCCGCATTATCTCTCGAATTTCTCAGAAATTTCCTATAAGTCACTATAAATTACCAATCACTCATAAACTATTCTAAATCATTCACTTGAACCCAATACTCTCAATTCCTCAATTAATCACGATTGATCGGTCGATCGGTTCACAATCCAATCAGTTCTTAGTCACAATTGAAATGCCGGAAAATCATAAATGCATGTACTATAAATAAATGCATATGTAAGAACTCAATTCCTCTATAATTAGAGGCCGGTAACATATTCAATCGATTGAATGCGATGTAGTCTATCGCCTAACCCATAATTACCAAAATACCCACCTTTCAGTAAACGGATGTTACAATTCTCCCTTTCTAACAAAAATTTCGTCCGAAATTTTCTTACCTGACTGATCGAACAAGTGAGGATACTGCCTCCTCATGTGCTCTTCAGTCTCCCAAGTCGCCTCCTTATGAGAATGGTTCTTCCAAAGGACTTTCACTAATGGAATAACTCGGGACCTTAATCGCTTGACCATGATCCAATAATCTGCACCGGCCCTCAATATAATTCAGATCTTGGCTATCTCAATCTCCCGGCGGAATCACATGAGTCGGATCCGATCGGTATCTTGAGCATGCTCACATGGAACACATCACGAAGTGCGACATCTCACTCAGCGAAGGCCAACCTATAAGCCAACGGTCCAATCCGCTCGAGAATCTCATATGGACCGATATACCGAGGACTCAACTTGCCCTTACGGCCAAATCGAGATCTCCTCTCACGGAGACACTCGAGGAACACTCTATCACCCACAAAGATACTCCATCACTCGCCGATCTTCGATTCACATAACTCTTTCGCTTATCCTGAGCCGCGCTTGATGCGACTCAGAATCAATCATATCTTATCAACCGTATCTGGATCACTCGGGACCTCTAACATCCTCACACCCTCTTCATCCCAAAGAAGAGGGATCTGCACAGACGCCCATATAAAGCCTCATAAGGTGTCATACCAATGCTACTCGTATGCGATTATTATAAGCAAACTCTACCGATGGCAAATACCGATCCCAAAGACCTCTAACACTAACACACAGGCTCTCAACATATCCTCAGCAATCAATAGTCCTCTCACTCATCCATCTGTTCGAGGATGAAACGTCAGGTGAAGTTCAATCTGGTCCCCATAGTCGATCGCAAACTCTTCCGTAATCTCGAAGTAAACACAGGATCCCTATCTAACACTATCGGCTGGGACCCCACGCAATCGAACTATCTACGCTACATATACGGGCCAAGCGATCGAGGGTATTGCTCTCCCTCACTGGCAAGAAGTGAGCTGATTAAGTCAATCGGTCCACTATGACCCAGATAGCATCACTCTTCTTCGGCGTCCTAGGCAACCCCATGATAAAATCCATCGTAATACGTTCCCATTTCCACCAGAATGGGCAACGAATGCGATCTCCTAATCGGGGCACGGTGCTCACCTTAACTCGCCGCACGTCAAACACCGAGAAACATACTCCGCCACATGCCTCTTCATACCCGGCCACCAGAAATGCAACTAAAGAGTACGATACATCTTGGTGACCCCCGGATGCATGGCATAAGCGGCCAAATGAGCCTCCTCTAAAATCTCACGCCTCAGATCCTCCACATCAGGAACACACAATCGCTGGCCCATCCATAAAGTATCATCCCTCAGCTCAAACTCAGACTGCCATCCTGATCTGACTCTGTCAATCAATCTGACCAAAGCTGGATCCTGATCCTGCACCCTCCTGATCCGATCATGCAATACTGGCCTCAGCCTCAGAGTCGCAATCAAAGCTCCATCCCAACTCAAATCTATCTCGCACATTAAGTGCTCTCAATCGAACTAAGCATGGCAACCTCGAAACTCGAATCTTTGCCGCACTACCATGCGATCTCCTACTCAAAGCATCAGCCACCACATTGGCCTTTCCTGGGTGGTACTCGATAGTGCAGTCGTAATCCTTAAGCAACTCCAACCATCTCCTGCGCTCGATTCAGCTCTCACTGACTCAACAAATACCTCAAGCTCTTATGATCGGTGAAGATCTGGAACGTCTCCCCATACAGATAATGTCTCCAGATCTTCAGAGCAAACACCACAGCCGCTAACTCCAAGTCATGCACAGGATAATTACCCTCATGGGCTCTCAACTGTCTCGATGCATACGCTATGACTCTCCCATGCTGCATCAGCACACAGCCTAAACCCAGCTGCGAAGCATCACTATAAACCTCGAAACCTCCTGATCCAGATGGCAAAGCTAACACCGGCGCTGTAGTCAACCGATGTATCAACTCAACGAAACTCCGCTGACACTCATCTGTCCATCTAAAGGCCACACTCTTCCTCAGAAGTCTTGTCAAAGGGGCGGAGATCATAAAAAACCCCTCGACAAACCTCCGGTAATATCCTGCTAATCCGAGGAAACTCCTCAACTCAGACACGTTCCTCGGAATCTCCCAACTCCTCACTGCCTCAATCTTGTGAGGATCTACCTGGATACCCTCACCAGATACTATGTGGCCTAAAAACACCACCTCGTCGAGCCAAAATTCACACTTAGTGAATTTGGCATACTGATTACCTATCCTCATGTCTGCGCAAAGACAACTCTCGATGCTCGCATGCTCTGTCTAGACCTCGAATATACCAAAATGTCGCCGATGAACACTATCACAAACCGATCCGGTATGGCTGAAAACCCTATTCATCAAGGCCACGAAGGCTGCGGGGCATTAGTCAACCGAACGGCATCACTAAAACTCATAATGCCCATACCGCTTCAACGCACTCTTAGGCACATCACCTCTGCGATCCTCAATCGATAATAACGGATCTCAAGTCCAATTTGGTAAATATTTGAGCTCCTGCAATCGATCAAAGAGATCATCGATCCTAGGCGGTGGGTACTTATTCTTATAAGAACTTGATTGAGCTGCCTATAATCGATGCAAAGCCTCATAGTCCCGTCCTTCTTCTTCACAAATAATACCGGAGCTCCCCACGGCGAAACACTGGGCCTGATAAACCCCTTATCCAATGTACTCCTGAATCGAAGCCTTAAGCACCCTCGCCCATCGGTTGCCATCCTATACGGAGGTATCGATATAGGAGCGGTACCTTGAACGAGGTCAATCTCGAACTTTGTCTCCCAATCCGACGGCAAACCCGGTAACTCCTCGGGAAACACATCTGGGAACTCCCTGATCACAGGGACATCCTGCAGACTCTACTGCACTCTCGAATCCATCACGTGAGCCAAATAGGCCTCATGACCACCTCTCATCAACCTCGAGCACTCGTAAACGAGATCATCCTGGCCGGCCTTTGCCGACTAACACCTCGAAAAATAGCCCTCGGTGACCAGAGACTCTAACACAACCTCCTTGGTATAGCAATCTATAATGCCTACATGGGCGATGAGCCGATCCATCCCCAAAATCACCTCCATCTCTCGAAGGGCAACACAATCAAATCAGACTCAATACTCATGAATCTACCCGAATCGGGCATCCTCGCAAATCTCGCCTAAAGCGGTGGTACTACCTAAAGGTGTACTCACCGTAATCCATCTTCAAGCATCTCTCTACTCACATGCAATCTACATGCCACATGAGGTGCAATGAATGAATCGTGGACCCGGATCTATCAATGCATACACCTCAATATCGAAGCGTAGCAAACTGCAACCACATCTCGAGAGTCCTGAGCCTCCTGCCTAGTCATGGCGTAGACCCTGGCCTGCGACTGCGGCCGACTATCCCGACTCTCCGATCCCACAAAAGAATCTCTTGCTCCACTCCGAGCTTTGCCTCGCCTTCAATCCAGTCCACTATCTGCGGCTCACAGACACGTGCTACTACCAGCTCTCCCACTGGCGCATCGAGCTCCACTCAATCTCTCGACGATGCTCGGATCTGATGCTCCATCGAGCCACACCTCAAACATGCTCCAGTGAACCTCCAACACTCCCCACTATGCCTCCTCTCACAAAACTCACACAGAGGAAGCTGACCGGAGCCTCGACCACTGCCACTGCTACCCGACTGCCCAAATCTGCCTCTCTGAATCGAACCAGACTGCCTGGGGCCTCCTAAAATCTGAGCCTGCCCCGACGTCTGCTAAAGCTCCTACCCGAGCTGCCCTGACTATCACTGGATCTCTTACTCCGAGATCCCTGACCAACCTCAACTCGGCTCTGTCTCAAAAGCTGCTCAATCCTGACTGCCGCTGACCTCAGCTCCATAAAGGTGCCCATATCAGATCGGGCTAACCTGGTACGAATATCCAGATTCAGCCCTCCCTCAAATCTCCAGCACCGATCTGCCTCAGAAGAAATCAGAACAGACGCATACGCCGACAACTCATTAAACCGGACCTCATAGTCGGCCACTGCCATCGACCCCTGCCTCAAATCCAAAAACTCCTGATCTTCATTTCCATATAAACCTCGGGCGATAATTGTCTCAAAAGCTCTCAAAAGTCCGCCAAGTCAAAACACGTGGTCCGTGGAACTCCCGAACGATCTTCCACCATCGATCTGTTGGACCTCGAGCAAAGAAACAAGATAGTCAAACCTCTCCTCGCATCACAATCCATCGGTCCAGACCCGCTCGGTCCTCTCCAACCAACCTCACCTCAGGTCGGTCTTTGCCGCCAGAATGACAAATTTCGCCACAGCAGCGATCATACCTCCGTTCCGCCTCATGGGAACCACAGGAGGTGCTCCTCAAACATAGGCATAGAGGACTCTCTACTAGCTCCTACTGATCCTTGGTCAGCTGAGTGATCGACCTGATCACCAAAGACGGATGACCTACAATAAAATCACAATTCCGATCAATTTCTTTCTTTCCTCACACAATTCAAGCCTAAAATATACTATGCCCAAAAGATGCCAAACCATGCTCTGATACCACCAATGTGGCGCCCCCTTATCGTAGAGTATACACCGATACGCCCGTAGGTCATACCGATACATACCCTACGATGAGGTTGCACTACCAGACAATCGCTTCTAATAAAACCTCATGGCATCAACATAATCAAAGAAGTAAGATCACAATCCATAATTTTAAGACCAAAGAGTACTTTTCATTGCATTCATAAATCTTAAGTACAATATCCGATCATAATTTACAACTGCATATGACTAAAATAAACAGTAATGGCTCCTATCTAGGTCATCCCCAAAATACCCCAAAGGTCCCCAATGACCGACCATGGGCCATGCTCCTCTCATGGCACACACACAAGCAGAAAAATCTCAAAATCCGAACTAGAGTCACACTCACCACGTCACGAAAAATAGTCGCAATTTGGGTGAGTTTGCGAAACTCAATGAGTAACCATCATCGATGGTTTACCCAATTCATGCATTACGCAAAATTGCGTGCATGTGGCAACACATGTCATAAATCGATTTCATACAATCAAAATCACACACTTACAGCTAGGCCATATCACATTCATAGCATAATCACGCATCAGTATGCACAATGATTTCCAATTCATTATTAGCATTGTGATCAAGGCGTCGAGTTATCCCATTTTGGGCACATCACACGTAAATCGCGTTTGGGGTAGGAGAGCCCTCTGGGTATACACTACAGCCCACGCAGCACTAGAATAGGAGAGCCCTCCGGGTATACACTAATCCCTTTTCACTTATCACATTTAATGAGCTTATAGCTCGGTCGGATCGAATGTACTCCAAACCACAACTGCCGCCATCGATTCCTATTCATGCCTAGCATGCGTTCACAATTCTCACTAATACATATCTCATGCGAATCACATAATCAAAAACATAGATAGTTCACGTACATAGCACATAACACATAAGAGATTGAGAAACCAACTAGGTTACTCACCTGTAACTTCCGAGCTACTGCCTGGAAGTTCCGGCAATGTCCGTAGAACGACGATCCAACGCCTCTAAAACAAAGTAAAATATAGTCCCATTACTAAATGCTCAATTAACGATGACGAGAATGCATATGTCTCAGTGAAATGACGTACTATGCATGTTCACGATTTTTCGGTGCTAAAACCCAATCTTGAACTCTTAAGCCCAATTCTGCCTTTTTATTCAATTGATCGACAATAATTAATCCAATCCTAAAATTCAGTCAATTTTCTCAATTCATACTCTCTATCACCAATTCCTATTCATTCGGTCGAAACCTCTATAGCAATTCCCAATTAAAACTCCAATTGTCCCAATTGACACTTAGGTCACACTATGCACTATGACCGACCTTAATCACTATAATTCAATACCATTTAATTCAATTCTAACTCCCATAATACTTCTCAAACACACCTCTTGGACACCTGTATGAGGTCAACAAGGAACAGAAAAACTAAGTGACACCGCGTCCATGATTGCACCTGGCGCTCAACCTCATGCCCGCAGGTCGACCTGGGCGTGAGCCCTAGCCTGCTGGCTGAACCGCTCGCTCGCCTGACGAGCTACGCAGGATCGCTCGTCCACGGCTTCGCTGCATGGCCGAAGCACTACATCGCTTGCTCGTCGCTCGGCCGCTCAGATGACCGATCGATACGCAGCTCGTTTCGATTCGGTTGCTTGCATGACCGATCGATCACGTTACTGGTCGGTCGATCGCTCGCATGACCGATCGATACGCATACCGAGCTACACTCTGCTCATCCGCATGCCGAGCTACTCTGCTCGTAGTCTCCAATCTAAATCCAATCTACACATACAGCTCTCCTTCTTCCCCAACACATCTTTTAAACACACCAGTCCAGTATTCCCATCTTTCTGACTCTATAACTCTCCAATTCCAATCTTTCCTCTTACAACAACTCTCAAACAATTCAATACACCTAAAACAAACAATTTCATCATCGGAAACCTTAACATATACAATCATCAAAACTTCCACAAATCCACTCTTCGATCCTTTACACAGCCACGACAACACCAAAACAAAACCCATCCAGAAACACTCCCAATACCCAATCAAACATAATAAATGCCATAAATACAGTAGAAACCATTAATAATAACATTAAATTCATTAAAACTTACCAATCAAAGCTCAAATCCACAAATCTCTCAAGATCGTCAGAACCCTAGAAATCCCTCAAATCCTCCGATCTACCAATATCAAACCTTCCAACCTTTAACAACCATTATAACATGTTAGACTAACATCAATGAAGAGAACCCATTAAAGAAAATCAAGAAATCCTCACCAATGGGAGGAAATCAAGAACGCCAGTAGAGGGAAGAGGAGAACTCGCAAATGCCTTCTTCGATTTTTTTCCCCAAAATTGCTAAACCCTAACTATTTATAGACCTGGGTCTCTATATCAGTCCATATTCCAGTCTCTAAATTTCAATGGCTCAACATAATTATTTTCCATTGCCCTAAGACCATTCTTCCAAAGATTATCTGATCATTTAATCATCACTCTAAAATTTTCGGTCCGGGCATTATCTCTCGAATTTCTCAGAAATTTCCTATAAGCCACTATAAATTACCAGTCACTCATAAACTATTCTAAATCATTCACTTGAACCCAATAACTCTGAATTCCTCAATTAATCACGATTCAGTCAGTCCAGTCGGTTCACAATCCAATCAATTCTTAGTCACAATTGAAATGCCAGAAAATCATAAATGCATGTACTATAAATAAATGCATATGTAAGAACTCAATTCCTCTATAATTAGAGGCCGGTAACATATTCAATCAGTGAATGCAGTGCAGTCTATCAGTCTAACCCATAATTACCAAAATACCCCTGCTCGCAGAAACGGGATGTTACACCAGGCACCTTCAGGCAAGTTGAGGCCGTTGCTTATTCCGGAATGAAAGTGGCAGAGGGTGACTATGAATTTTCTGATGGGTTTGCCTAAGACTAGTAGGAAGCACGATGCAATTTATGTTATTGTGGATAGGTTGACAAAGTCAGCTCACTTTTTGGCAATTAAGCAGACTGATTCTTTGCATGTGCTAGCAAAGAAGTATATTGATGAGATAGTGAGATTGCATGGGATTCCGGAGTCGATTGTGTCTGATAGGGACCCTCGGTTTACTTCGAGATTTTGGGGAAGTTTGCAGGAAGCTTTGGGTACTAAGCTGAATTTTAGTACGGCTTTTCACCCTCAGATGGATGGTCAATCTGAGAGGACCATTCGGACTCTTGAGGGGATGCTTAGGGCTTGTGTGATGGACTTTCGAGGAGCTTGGGATGAACATTTGCCATTGGTCGAATTTGCTTATAACAATTTGTACCATTCGAGCATTCAGATGTCTCCATATGAGGCCTTGTATGGGAGGAGATGTAGAACTCTGATCTGTTGGGATGAAGAAGGAGAGAGGAAACTGGTAGGACCAGAATTGATTCAGAGGATAGTTGAGAAAGTCAATCTGGTTAAGCAGCGACTTAAGGCAGCACAAGATAGGATGAAGAGCTACATTGATACACACCGAAAGGAGATGGAGTTCAAGGTCGGTGAGAAAGTGTTCCTTAAGACGTCTCCTTGGAAAGGAGTAATGAGATTTGGCAAGAAGGGTAAGTTGAGTCCGAGGTATGTGGGTCCTTATGAAATCCTTGAGAGGATTGGACCACTCGCCTACAAGTTGGCATTATTATCTCAGATTCATGATGTTTTCCATGTGTCTATGTTGAGTAGGTATAGATCGGATCCTTCTCATATCATTCAGACTAGTGAGGTTCAGTTGAGGGATGATTTGAGCTATGAGGAGCTTCCAGTGCAAATTTTAGACACCAAGGAAAAAGTTTTCAGGAATAAGACGGTTCAGCTAGTCAAAGTCCTGTGGAGGAATCATTCAGCAGAGGAGGTTACATGGGATCCTTTAGAAGCCATGAAGGAGAAGTATTCGTATCTCTTCGATGATTCAGGTAATAATTTCGAGGATGAAATTTCTTTTAAGAGGGGGAGAAATGTTGGACCCCGAATTTTTATTTTATGATGGCATTAAGCATGAATTGTGTTAATTATGTAATTAAGGCTTAGTTTGATTTATTTGGGAGTGTTAGTGGATAATTGAGGTTTAATTGATTTTCATGTGGTTTAAATGAGAATTATAGGATAAAAATATAAGAGGGCATTTTGGGAAGATTGCTTGAGATGGAGTGATTTAGGCTTGTCTAGGAGGGGTAAGTTGGTCTTTAGACTTAAGAAAGAGTTAGAAAGAATTAGAAGAAAGAAAGGAAGAAAAGAAAAGAAGGAGAAAGGAGTAGAGGAAGGTGTCGTAGCTTGAAGAAGAAGAAGAGGAAAAGAGAGTTTTGTGAAGCTAGTGATTTCTGACAGATTCGAAGTGCTTCCGGGTAAGTTTAATTTCATTCCTTTGTATTGTGGTTAGATTTAACCCTAAGATGGATTGAATATGTGATAATCGGTGGTTTAGGGTTTTAGGCCAAAAAATGGTTAGATTTCTTTGGGTTGTGAATGGATTAGAAATGTAGTGTAGGACTTAAATCAAGGCTTAGGTGTGTTGCATTTGTGTTTGGGGAAGGATTAAAGTGAGAAAATGCAGGAAAATCGGGTTCGGAGTCATTCTCCAGGCCCGCACGTCGCGAAGTGCGTATGAACACGCCGCGACGTGCGAGTTCGTCGCGACGAGCGGAAATTAAATTCATTGTGACGAGCGGGGAAGCGTTCGTCGCGACGTGCGAGAAGGGCTATGTCGCGACGTGCGAAGAAGGCTCGTCGCGACATGCGAGAAGGATTGGCACGCCACGGCGAGCGTACCTTCATCACGACAAACCTCCAGTTTTTTCGAGAGAGATTTTTGGGCATATCTTGGGTTGTAGATGTCCAATTGAGATGATTTCAGATTCGTTGGGAACTAGAGATAGAGGGCTACAAGTTTTAGGAAGAAGGGAAGTTTGGAATTAGCCTCTCAGGGTTCGGAATTTTAGGTGGAAGTCGAGTGGAGACTTTTAGTCCTTTTCCTTTTGGATTTTCAAGCTTTTGAATATTTTCCTTTGAATGTTAATTGAATGAGAACTTGGTTTATTATAGGAAACCAAGCCGATCTGACCCAATCGCAAGAGGAAGGACAACAGTGAGTCGGATACTCAAGCGATATTAGGTGGGTAATACATTTATGGTTATTGTGTGTATGGGCAAATTGCCTTGTGTATGCTTGCTTGCTTGCATGTTATGATACTGCTTGTGTGGAATTATATGAGAAATATTGAACATGCATTGTGATTATGATTATGCATGGCCTTGATAGGCCTTATGGCATTTTGCAAGAATGAAAAGAATGAAAATTTTGAAAGCTTTGATAAATGCTTTGAGCATGAAACGAATCGTTATGTGTTCTGTTTGGGTGAGAGAGTAACGGATGGAGTCACGTACATATCGACATAAAGCCTTCTCCTGGCTGCCCGCTTGAGGCAACGAGATCCTTGAGATATTAGACTCGGATAGTTTACGGTATAAACTTCGGTTTATCCGGATCGTTTTACGGAACTCTCGAGACAATTGTTTGTGCATACATGATTGATTTGTTAAGCATGACACATGTTAAAGCGTTATATTGTACCCTCATATGACATATTTTTTGATGATTGCAAAGTGATAGATTGATGACTTGCTATATATATATACATATTGCTTGATTGTGTGGCTCGTTGCCAATGGCTATAAACGTATATGCCACTGAGCTTCGCAGCTCACCCCATTACTCTCCCCTCCTCAGGTGCAGAACGAGACGATCATTGATCTTGCAAGGCATCGGAAATTTCAAGCTAGTCAGGAGCTTTGTATTAAGTTAGTATTTTGGTTAGCCCGCCAGCATATCATCATGGAGCATACTCATGTATTTTGGATTTAAATTTTATTTTGTATTAGGCTATATTTGAGAATATTTGTTGAATTTCCTTTGGATTGTAATGGCACGAGGCCCCTTGGTTTATGGGGTGTTTAAATTCATAGATGGAATGCATGTGCGGAATATGTGTAGAATGTGTGTAACGTTTGTGTGAATCGAATTATGCATGGATGTTGGGATTGGGTCCGAAGCTATGGGACGCCTGTCGCCAGCGCCTGTCGCCAGCGCAGCCCGAGGAGTCGCCTCGGGAATGGGGAATCGGGACCCGGGCTCAACAGTGGAGGTGTGTGCGGCCATCTCTAATGGTAATTTTTCCCCAAATTTTTCCCTATTTGCTCCACTCGCCCAGTTCTATTTTATAGTATTTTCTGGAATTTTTTGAATGCTAGAATTTTATTTTTATTTTTTTTCAAATTTCAAAATTAATAAAAATATAATGTACTCCCCAAATGTTTCTTGAAAATTTTTGTATTTATTTCTAGTATTATTTGGGCTTATGGGGTCTTGTGTACTCTCAGTGTTATGTAATTATGCACCAAAATTAATTTTGGATGTAATTTATGCATATATTGTTACATTATATTATTACTATGGTTAATTTTGTAATTGTGGTGCTAATTGAACCTATGGGAACAACCTTGGGGAATGTTATTGGACTATTGTCATTCACTTTGTGTAATTGTTATCTCACTTATCGTGAGACCAATTATTACAAATTACTGTTGTGATGTTATTATTGGGCATACAGTAGATACTATGTTAATGATGCACTTACCCTATCGGTTTGTCTTTATCAATGTGGTTTCTAATGTTTTGTTTAATTCATTGACTTATGTCTTTAAAGTTTTCAATATCCTATCGATATTAGCTTTTGGGCATAATTTAATGTTCTGGGTGATTTGTGTTGTAATTCAGGACCCTTAGGCAGGATTGCAATTGCATGAGAACCTAGCTATGTTGTTTACCCAATTTTGCTAGTTCTTGATACATTTGCTAAATCTCCTTGCATTGTATCAATTTCTAGCTTTGAATTCTTTGATTAAGTTGAATGGGACCAATTATGAGGACTAGCTTGAATCCTTGAATCTTTTTTTAGCGGTTTCTAATGTTGATGTTGTTGTCATTGAGGATGAGCCTGCACAACCCATTGCTGATTCTTTCGTCGCGGAGAGAGCTAAATATGATAAGCGGGTTCGTTTTGACAAGGACTATTTGATGACCATCAAGTACATAATGGAGAAGACTATTACAGAGAGTATCACAAAACTGATAATGCCAAAAATTATCTCAAGGCTGTTGATGAAAAATTCCAGAAGTTTGATAAGAATGAAAAGTCTAATTACTTGTATTTACTGTCTAAGACCAAGTATGATGGTGTGGATGGTGTTCGTGAGCATTTTATGAAGCTTGTGAACTGGTATAACAAGTTGAAGGCCATGAAAGTTGTGTTGGGAGAGGATTATCTGATCTGACAGGTGTTTGAATCTCTTCCATCCGAGTTTGATGTTCTCAGGACTACTTATCATGCTTAGAAAGATGAATGGAGGATTGATGAGTTGATTTCCATTTTATTTAAAAGGAGCATATTATGAAGAAAGGAAAGTCCCATAGTATTCATCATATAGGAAAGTCCCATAGTATTCATCACATTTCTCACACCAGTGGTGACAAGAAGAAATTTTATAAAAACAAATAGAGGAAGCCTCAATTTAAGAAGAAGGTGAATGATAATCTTGCGTTACCTTCTGAGCCTAGTGAGAGTTCTGGTGCGAAGCCCAAGCTTGTTTTTAATAGAAGCTACAATTTTTGTCATGAACATGGTATAGGCAGCGTGACTGTGTGAAGTTTAAGAACTTGTTGGCAAAGAAGAAAGATATACCTCAAATCTTTGTATGTTTTGAATCAAATATGGTTGATGTTCCTCCTAATTCATGGTGGTTAGACACTGGTGCAACTATTTATGTGACGAAATCATTGCAGGAGTTCAAAAGCAAGCGAAAAACCAAATAAAGGGGAGTTGATGGTGCAACTAAGAGATGGATTTAATGTTAATGTTGAGCACATAGGAGTAGTTTCCTTGAAGTTGAGTAGCAGACATGATTTGCTTTTAAAAGATACTATTTATGTGCCTTCTATGAGAAGGAATTTGATTTCAGTTTCTGCTCTACATAGTTGTGGATACGTTTTTCATATAATCAATAATGGAGTTGTTTTGTACTATAATTCTACTATTGTTGGTTCTGCAATTATGCGTGATGGATTGTTTATGCTAATTGCTAATTCTTCTCATTTTAATCGACTACCTGATGATGTTAATGTTGTTGTTAGAAAGAAACTTGGGAGAGTTACTGAAAAATTTTCTATGTTATGGCATGAATGATTAGGACATGTCTCTAAGAAAAGAATGGAGAGCTTAATTAAGGAAACTATCTTACATAATATGGACTTCTCTGATTTTGACATTTGTGTTGATAGCATAAAAGAGAAGTTTATAGCTAAAGTAAGAAAGGAGAAAATGACTAGGAAGGAGGAATCATTACAGATAATTCACATAGATATATGTGGACCCATTACTCCTATTGCCATGGGAGGCTATGGGTACTTCATCACCTTTATTGATGATTTTTCTCAGTATGGTTGGATTGAATTGTTGCATGAGAAATCTGAATCATTAGATGCTTTTAAGTCATTGAAAAATGTTATTGAATTGCGACTTGGGAAGCAGATTAAATGTGTAAGATCTGATAGAGGTGGTGAATATTATAATCGATATGATGAAACTGAAAGAAACCCTAACCTTTTTGCTAGATACTTGTAGGATTGTAGAATTGAGGCGCCATATACTATACCTAGCACTCCTTAACAAAATGGGATTGTAGAGAGACAAAATTGTACTATTGTGGAGATAGTTAGGTGCTTGCTTAGTCACTCTATCTTACTAGAGTTCTTGTGGGAAGATGCCTTGAGGACTGCTGCTTATGTTCTCAATCATGTGCCTAGTCTGTATTAAAGACTCCATTTGAGCTTATATTAGGAATGAAGCCCAGTTTGAAGCATTTTTGTGTTTGGGGCTATCAGGCTGAGGTGAGGACTTATAATCCTCAGCTGAAGAAGCTTGATAATAGAACTATTTTAGGTTACTTTATTGGTTATTATAATGACTCAAGAGGTTCAAGAATCTATTGTCCCAATCACACTACTAGAGTAATTGAATCAGATTGGGTTTTCTATTTTGAAGGGGACATGGAACATAATGAAAGGCTTGAGTCTCGTGTTGTTGATTTCAGAGAGGATCGTGTTATTGTTCCTACACTTATCATTTTTCATCCTGAGGCAATTCAGTCTCCTCTGATTCATGATGTTATTGTTAATCTAAGAATGATATTGAAATTCCTCAATAAGTTGGCATTGATACTTAAGTCCCAGATGTGGTTGTAGTTCCACTTAGGAGATCTTAAAGGATTCCTAAGTCCACTGAGTCTTCTAAATTTCAAGACTATTACATTTACTTAGAGGAGCAAGAATTCAATTTAGTTAAAGACTCAGATCCAATTTCTTTTTAGGATGTCATTTCTGGTCCTTATAGTTCACAATAGTTGGTAGCCATGGAAGATGATTTGGCTTCTATGAGTATGAATAGCGTTTGGGATTTGGCGGAATTGCCTAGTGGTGTAAAATTGTTGGGTATAAATGGGTCTTTAAGACTAGACATGATGCTAGAGGTGAGATAGAAAGGTTCAAAACCAGACTTATTACAAAGGGATATAACCAGAGGGAAGGTATAAACTATCAAGAGACCTTTTATTCGGTCTCTATTAAAGATTTATTACATATTGTGATGGCTTTGGTTGCTTATTTTGATTTGAAGCTTCATCAAATAGATGTGAAAACTGGTTTCCTAAGAGTGATTTGTATGAAGATGTGTTCATAAATTAGCCTTCTAGTTTTGTTGAGAAAGGTAAGGAACACATGGTATGCAAATTGAGAAAATCCATTTATGGGCTGAAACAAGCCTCCAGACAATGGTACTTGAAATTTGACCAAATTGCTTGCTCTCTTGGCTTCAAGGAAAATGTTGTTGATTAATGCATTTACTTGAAGAATAGTGGGAGAAAATTTATTATTCTTGTCATATATGTTGATGATACTCTTTTAGCCAGTAACGATATGGGTTTTCTTTCTGAGACTAAATAAATGTTGACGACTTATTTTGATATGAAAGACCTCGAAGATGCTTTTTTTGTTCTAGGCATTGAAATTTATCATGATAGATCTCGTGGTGTTCTTAGTTTATCTCAGAAAAGGTATATTGAAAGGATCTTGAATAGATTCAACATGAAGACTTGTAATCCTTGAAGTGCATCCATTCAAAAGGGTGACAAACTCTCGATTAAGCAGTGTCCTCAAAACGATAAAGATAATTCAGAGATGGAAAAGGTCCCATATGCTTCTACTGCTGGCAATCTTATATATGCTCAAGTTTGTACACGTTCTGATATTGCTTTTGTTGTTAGTGTACTTGGGAGATACTTGAGTAACCTTGGTGTGGGTCATTGGTAAGTTGTGAAATGAGTTCTGAGGTACCTACAAGGTATTAAAGATTACATGCTCACTTACAGGATGTCTGATCACCTTAAGGTGATAGGTAATTTTGATTCTGATTATGGTGGCTGCCCTGATGATCATAAATCCACATCAGTATATATCTTTATGCACTTTGGAGGAGTTGTATCTTGGAAAAATGTTAAACAAACACTTACAGAAACTTCAACTATGGAGGCAGAGCATGTGACTTGTTACGAAGCTACTCGATAGGCAGTGTGGTTGAGGAATTTAATTTCTAAGCTTCATCTCGTGGAGAGTGTTTCCAGACTTCTAACCATATATTGTGATAACTCTGTTGTGGTGGGCTTCTCTCAAATATGCAAGAACTCTAAGCATTCGAAACATTTTGATACAAAGTATATATTTGCTAGAGAGAAGGTTAAGGAGTTTCAGACCCGTATAGAGCATATACCCACCGATCTTATGGTGGCAGATCCTCTAACCAAAGACTTAAATTTTAAGGCTTTTATGAGTCATGTAACCCGTATGGGTCTATTTAGATCTGTTGATGTCTTGGATTAGTAGGATTCTGTCTTTTATGTTAATTTTTTATAGCAACATTGTATTTGACTATTTGTTATTCAGTCTAGAGACTTTTACTTATAATTGTTGCTATTATTGTTTGATGTATTGCATGGATACGTTTAACTGTTTGTATATATATGGCATTTTGTTGGAGATATTTTGTACCCAGTCTCATTTTGTTGTTATGAGATATTTTGTTAAATCTCAGTAGGCATCTTGGGTGGGTGCTTGGGCCATTTTATTTGGAATTGCACAAACGGATCACCATTTTATGTGCATTTTCTTATGACACATTCTGTTTAGGTCATCGAGGTATGGATATCTTGCATATATGTTATCAGTACTCCTATCGAGTCTGATTTCTGTACTATTGAGGTATTTGTAACCTCATTTTGGATTTATGATTGAGAGATTGTTGGCTCTACTTTGACATTTTACTGTGGCCACATATTGTTATATTAATCTGGAGATTTGTTTGTATTGTTCATTGATGTTGATTATGTTGTCCAAGTGGGAGAATGATAGAATTTAGTCATTATTTTTGTGGACTAGCATAATAAACATAATTTTGTACAAACCTTGATTAATTTGATTTAATTTGATGTCAAGATAATTAAGTTTAGTAATTATCTCTCAAACGTGTCATTAAGCCTATGTTCATGGGCTTGCTATGATGGGTAGGCTTGGCCCATGTTTTGCAGTGCACAAGAGGTCCTGCTGCTAGTCAACCTTAAATACAGTCACTCCATTGAGAACTATATGTGTTTTTTTGTTGATTAGGTTTGGAATAGCAGTAGTCAATCCTATGCATTTTTGTCACTCCGTTTCACAGAAAATAACAATGGATTCAATTATTCCCCAATTTTCAGGTATTTATCCATCCAATTATTAAATCTAGTATGTTATAATCCTAGGCTTAATCAATTGTATTGATTAATTATGAAATTAATCTGTAATTTTGTGTTAATTTCCTTCACTTTGTGCTGGAAGTATAAACTTAGACGACATTGGAAGAGCTAAGATGGCATTCAAGGAAATCTGATAAGTGATGGAAGCATTTAATTAAAGAGGAAGTTGAAACATTCGAAACAAGATATAGTTTGTGTGTTTGATTTGCTATGATATTTGTAGGATTATAAACATTCTTAGAAACATGGATTGGTGACTTTGAGAAGTTTGGAATGATAATGATCGTTAGGAAGTTGCTATGATGCTTCGTTCTTCGTAAGTAGTCTTTAGCTATACTCCGAAACATAATTTTCACCACCCCCTCCACTGCTACCGCCTTCTGCCTCACTCACGTCCTTTCCGGTGAAAAGTTCCTTCCTACTTTTCCTCACCCTCCTCCTTCCTCCATCTTCCGCCATCTGTGCCTACCAAGATGATGCCACTGCCTCCTCCTCCACTGCCGACACGGTTTTGGGAGGTTCCCGTGGGAAGGCTGATAGTCAGGAAGCGGACTGGGTGAGTTCAGGATCTTCACATCTTGTAACTCATTCAAGGCTAGCAGCGGTTCAAAAGGCAATAACAAGTTCAATGAGTGAGCAAGTTCCAAGCAAGCCAACGGTGATGATGAAATTTTTTCCTTAATATCAAACATATTAGGGATTAGTTACTTAATCTGTTTTTATTTCATCTAATTGTGAATTTAAATCTTATTAGGGTTAACTAATATGTTAGATTAAGAACATAATTAGTTACATTAATTAGTCAAGTTAATTAATATTAGAATTAATTAAATATGTGGGAAAAGCAGATAAGATTTTAATATATTTTTAAAATTGAATTTCACTTTACCATGTCAAATAAAATTTTGTAATACTTTATGAATGTATTACAAAATTTTATAATATTAAGTTACATCATCAATGGAAATTGAAATAAACATTTGCTTATGTTATTAAAAATAATTCTATGATTTTTTTAAAATAATTATAAAAGACATCTTAAATTTTAAAAATATAAACTAAATATTCAAAAATATAAACTAATTATTCAAAAATGTATTAATGGTTATATTATCTGTGGGACAAAAGGTAAACAAATCATAAACTAACTAAGAACTTGGAGCAAAAAAAATTATCATTTACAAACTTGGTAAATTCTCTTTTGATATATACATGCTCTGATATTGATCTTTCTACCTATGTGTTTGGAGTAGACTTGACTTCATAGACAACAATTCATTCCTACATTTTGGGATCATGACTTACTCCTCGATGATCCAACCGCGTTTGCTCGTCCAATAAACCCACTTGACTTCTTGAACTGTAGTTCTACACGTTACAACGAGTTGGTAACTTTTTCTTTCATATGCAACTGTTCTTATGGTGATCTCTTATGGTGTATCTTTAGAGTATAATTTATACTTGTTAAACAATAATTCATCCTGTCATTGTCATTTAGCATCAGAATTTAAGTAATGACTTTAATTGAATAACTTTGTAAATGATGAATGAAAATTAAATTTATTCGAGAATATTGAAATCTCTCTTGTAATATCCTCTCAAACGATAAACAATGAGTATAAGATTTTAAAATTAAAAAGAAAATTGGAATATATAAAATCAATTGTTTCAAACTTTCATATTTGACTCTTGACCAATAATTTATATTATTAATCGATATAATTTTAGTATCCTTTAATAAATTTAATTTTATTTATTAATATTCGTCAATAATTTAAAATTAAATGAAGAGAAAGTGGAAAAATAAAATCAATTATTACGGTATGTTTAAAGTCCGACACTTGATGAATAATTTATATTCTTAATCCATATAATTTTATCACATTATAAAAGAAAATTTTACATGAAATTTTTCTTTAATAAATTTTTATAAAACTCGTATGTTACAATCATTAAACTCAACATTAAGTCCAATTAAGAACTTAAAATTCGGTTATCCTCTACTGTTTTTTGAAAATAGTTACAGCCATAAGGGTTTCATTTGAAAGTACAAATAGTTATTTGTATTTTCATTTATTTTATGTTTTTAATGTATTGTTTCTGTAATCTGCATCATTTGTATATTGTCTCATTTGCATGTGGGTCCACTGAAAACAGCCTCTCTATTATATAGAGGTAAAACTGCGTACTATCGGACCTCTCCAAATCTCGCTTTATTGCGAAATTTCGGATTGGGTGATGATGATGATGATGATTTATAATTTCATTTATTTAAATATTTTATTTTATATTAAAGTTTAGGCAAAGAGAGTAACTTGATATTACGCTCTGTATGTATGTGTTTGTAGTGTTAATTAAAAAGAAACAAACCAGTTGTAGGTAAATCACAGATGACTGAGTTTAATGGAGGCATTCTATAACATGAAATGTCAAGCAATCAAGTTAAATGTGACATTAGGCGTTGGGGTAGAAGTAGACATGGAATAGTCATCCAAGTAAAGAAAGACACGTTGGCCCCTCTGACTGACTGTGTACAATTTACTTTCTTTTTCGTATTTTGTGTATAAACTGAGGGATAAAAAGATGATAAGAGGATTTGGAAGGTGGGGATATAGCCCTCAAAAAAATGAAGAGTTTAATGAAGTAGAACTTTATATGATTTGTCTTCTACTCGTTAAGTTGTTCTTTTTACTGCAAATTAAGAACTTGATCATCATAATACTAGTGAAGACCCTAAGTAATATTTTTGGAAATATGATTCTTGTGAGATGATCGACTAAAGTTCCAAGCATATTGTGGGAAAGATCAACCCTTTAATTCATTCATCATCTTCCAAAAATGAATTGGAGTTTCATAATGATAATGTAAAACATACTCTCAACCGTACAAATTTTTAATCCATTTTAGAATGTCACACGATTAAAAACAATTATGGCTGACATCGAGTGTAATCAAATAATAAGAGTTGCCAAGATCACTGAAAAAATTATTATAACCAACCATAACTCTTTCAGCATACATCTCATTTCACAAGCATGCAAAACGCTTGAGTTGAGAGTGATCGAAAAATGAAGAGAGAGTCTAAAACTGATTATACGAAATCTATAGGAATTGAATGAACGTGAGATGCATATATATTTATAATAAAGTGATTGAAGGATAGGTAAAAATGCTGAAAAAAAATGTCAAATTCGCTATACAAGGAAGCAAAGTAGCTCTAGTGCCGTTGTGTCTAACTTGCATAATTCTTGGTAATATCAAAGAGATAGACATTGATCAATCCTGAAGCAAATTGGATTTGCTTTGCTCACAAGTTCATTTTATTTCTTTTTTCTCCTTTCTGCTCTCATTTTCTGCATTGACAAACTCTAATTATGGGTAACTGAGATGGTGTTGACGAAATGCCATTTGAGTAATTGAATGCAGCCCAAATTGAAAGCTTTTAAAGAGAGTGTATTACTACTAAGTCATATAATCTACCTTGCAGTTATTGTGATGTATTGAGGTTTGCTTAATGTGTATTACGACTGTCATCTCTGTGCTATTCAAGGTTATCTGAAACACATTTCAGGTACCTATATGTTCGGTGGGGTGTAGAATTGGCAAATATGGTGGTTTTTGTTGGGGAATCTGGGGACATAGATTAAGAAGGCTTACTTAGTGTGCTCCACAAAAGCGTAATACGGAGGGGGTTTTGTAATACAAATGATCAACTCCATAGCAACAGAAGCTACCCTCTCTTAGATGTCAGTCCATCTGATAGCCCCAGTGTCGTCCAAACAAGTAAAGACTGCTCCAGCTCCGATATCCGGGATGCCTTGGGGCAATTAGGATGCATCAAGGATTAGCAGGTAACAAGTTATTTCATTCAATTCAAATTTGCGCAAGATCCTCTCCACAAACATCTCCTAAGATATTTACTTGTCTATTTTCCCGTGTTGCCTTGCATAAGTCATGCTCTTATTGTCATATCGAGATTGGCCATACATTTATTATAGCTGTTACCAAGGTCGATTAATCCTCCTATCTTAAAAAAAAGTTATTTCATAGAGATTTTAATTATTTAAAATAAATATTATTTACGATTTTTCATGCATGTTTATAATTTTTTTTCAAAATTACCTTTTAATTTTTCTCACATCCTAATTATACTGATTACATTTTTAAGGCAATTTAACATGCAATTAATAAGAGTATATCAAACATTTAACTAACTTTCTTAATAAATGTGCATCTCTAAAATAATTTTATTTTGGATAGGAGGAAGTATTTTATTTTATAGGCTTTGGATGAAATAAAAAAAGCCCTTAATTTTACTTATTTTGGACTCTTATAAAAATAAAAAGTGAGTTTTTGTATTATTCTTTATGAAGTTAAGAGTGAGTCTTATTTTACTAAATTGTATTTTTTATAAAAGCAAAATTAGCTTTTGTTTTAATATTTACAAGGGCACCTTGCTATCAAAAATGACTCTGGTAGACAACTACAAATCTAAACAAGGGCCCATGTACCCTCTTTGATTTGTTATTTGGCTTTTCAAATTAAGCAGGACCAAGGTTGGTTGTAGCGTGAACATTTATGTTTCCAGTTTAAACCAACTGAAGGGATCACCTGCAGACAATAATATCTCATAGATAGGACAACTTGTCCTGTGTGTTGGTGATAATTTACATAATGGTCCTTGTACAGGCGGAGATTGTCATAAGCAAATCATAAACTTTATCTTTTAAGTATGTTTAGATTTGTCATCTGTAACTCAAGCTGGAGAACCAACCTAACAAATGTTATGTACATCCAATCTTAAACTATACGTATTCTGCTACATGTAACTCGGAAGTTAGTTGGCTCCCCAACCATGGGATTTAAAGAACCATAAAGTAGAACCCTGCTAAATCCTTATTGCATGAAATCAAAATTTTATTTTAGATAAAATTAACATAACACTTATGATGTAAATTTCTTAAAATTGTGATAAGGATTCATTGAAGAATTATATAATCATAATTCAAATTTTCTTATTTTAAAGAAAAGTTAAAAGCAATTTAATTTAGTTAGATACTACTTAAATATATTAGTTTCTTAAAATTTATAAGTTATGGCTGTGTTGCAAAATTATATAATCTTCAAATTACATAAAGTACATAATATTAGTTTCTTAAAAATTATAAGTTAAGACTTAAATTATGTCATTAATAGAAATTAACGTCTCTTTATATTATTAAAAATAACTTGATAAAAATTTACAAAGACATCCCAAAATTTAGAGAAAATATAAACTAATTATTACAGTCCTGTGGGACAAAAGGCAAACAAATCATAATCTAACTAAAACTTCTTAAATGGAACAAAACTTGTTATCATTTTACAAGTTGCAGGGTTGAACAAGTTGAGACTTGTACGATGACTTGGTAACTTCTCTTTTGATATATAGATGTTCTGATACTGACCTTTCTACGCGTTTGTTTGGAGTAAACTTCACTTCTTGACTTGTTGAACCATCTGTCATAATCATATTATTGATAGAAGAGTCAAGAAATTTGTTAACCCTGTCAATAAAAATTAATAGGATAAATTAAGATGGTATTTTGTAAATACGTAATTATGTTAAATATATTAACTATTTTTTTATTTTCTAATTGTATGGAAGGACTGTTCTCGTGCCTTCAACCAAAGGACAAATAAGATCACTGTTATGATGGTGATCTCTTATCGTGTATCTTTGAAATAGACTTCATACTTCTTGAACAATAATTCATTCTATCATTGTCATTTAGTATCATAAATTTCTGTGAGACTGACTTACTAAATGATAAATGAAAATTAAATCTATCAGAAGATACTAAAATCTCTATCTGTAATATCCTTACACAAGAAGAACAATGAAAATTAGACTTTAAATTAAAAAGAAAAAAGTAAAAAATATAAAATCAATTGTACTTTAAAATTGAAAAAGGAAAGTGAAAATATAAAATCAATTATTTCACGCTTTCATATATTACCTTTGATCAATAATTTACATTATTAACCGATATAATTTTGGTATCCTCCAACAAATTTAATTTTCATTTATTGATATTCACCAATACTTCAAAATTAAAAACAAAAAAGTGAAAAATAAAATAAATTCTTAGTGTATGTTTCAGGTCTGATTCTTGACAAATAATTTATATTCTTAATCGATATAATTTTATCACAATATAAAAGAAAAAGTTTACATTAAAAAAAAAAAGTGATCATTTTACAAGTTGCAGTGTTAACAAGTTGATACCGTGACTTCGTAGCTTCTCCTTTGATATAGATGTTATGATACTGATCTTTTCACGTGTGTGTTTGGAGTGCCAGTGAGACAGAAGAGTCGAGAAATTCGTTAGGCTTGTCAATA
This sequence comes from Erythroxylum novogranatense, assembly GCA_029891385.1. Taxonomy (NCBI): domain Eukaryota; kingdom Viridiplantae; phylum Streptophyta; class Magnoliopsida; order Malpighiales; family Erythroxylaceae; genus Erythroxylum; species Erythroxylum novogranatense. Next base: position 89,242,017 of record CM057234.1, on the reverse strand, counting down.
AATATTGACGGCGGATTACACCGGAGATAACCAAACAGAGACGGGGTCTAGCTGTGGAGTAGCAGTTTTTCCTGACGTGAAGAAGAAATGTACTCAAACCTTAAAAGACTCGGATTAGTCATGCACTACACCTAGCAGTCATTTTTTCTAAATAAATTGAGAGATTTATATAGAAAAAATAAAATTTTGGTGGATTCTTTTCATTGATTTGTGTTGTATTATATATTTTGTATTATGTTTTAAATGCATTGTATAAATTTCTTATTGCATAGTAATATTATTTTTGCATAAAAGTTAACAAGAATTTGACACAAAGTTTATATAATATTGTTTATTTCATAAAACTTTAAAATAATATTTAAAGTGAATTAATCAAATGTTATCTACCTGATAATTTAAATAAAATTTTAAAATTGAATTGAGTTAATTAAATTTGATTTAAATTAACAATTTATTATAATTATATGAAACTATTAATTTAAATCAAATTCAATTAGTTAGGATCAAAATTACAAGCTAATTTGAGTATCATATTAATAATATTTGATCAGTTCATCTCTAATATTCTTATTGTGTGTCGGCTTTTAAGAGAAGGATTTCTTGGTAAATTAAAATAAAATATTTTTTTCAAAATTTTAAATTTTAAGAAGTTTTTCTAATATTTCTTAAAATTATAAGGGAAGTATATATCTAAATCCTTCAATTTTGTATAGTGAGTTTACAATCGTTTAAGGAGCAAATCACATAATGGAACCTTATTCTAGAAAAACCTCACTTGTCAAAATCCTCTGCTTCGTTCCACAAGTTAGGGAAGAGCAAAGCGAAGAAATGACTTGAATTTGTTAGAAAAGAAATTATATGCAATTAATTTCTTAATTCTTAATTAATATTATTAATTTCACATAATATCATTTTCTCAAATAAATTGATGGTTGGTGTAATTTTGATAAATCACATAACTATATATAAAAATAAATTTGTGAACCTTGTGTATTCCAACTATATATTTATTCATCTACATTATGTTAAAATGCATAATGCTAAATCCTTATTGCGTGAAATCAAAATTTATTTTATTTTAGATAAAATTAACATAAATTTATGATGTAAAATTTTCAAAATTGTGATAAGGATTCATTGAAGAATTATATACTCATAATTCAATTTTTTTTATTTTAAAGAAAAAGTTAAAAGTAATTTAATTTAGATAGATATTACTTAAATATATTAGTTTCTCAAAAATTATAAGTTATGACTGTATTGCAAAATTATATAATCTTAAAATTGCATAATTAATAGAAATTAAAATAAACGTCTCATTATATTATTAAAAATAACTTGATAAAAATTTACAAAGACATCCCAAAATTTAGAGAAAAATATAAACTAATTATTCAAGAATGCATTAACAATTATATAGTCGGTGGCGAACAAATCGTAATCTAACTAAAACTTGATATCATCATCATCACACTCAATCTGAAATCCTGTAATAAAGTAAGGTTTGGGGAGGTCTGATAGTGCACAGCCTTACCCCTACATTGTAGAGAGATTGTTTCCTTTAGACCCACATACATAATGCACAAAGGGAGTGGATGCTAAATAAAGTAGTAAATAGGCACTCTACTACAATCAGTAAATAAAAACAGTTGTCATTTTACAAGTTGTAGTGTTGAACATGTTGGTACCGTAACTTGGTGACTTTTGTTTTGATGCATACATGTTCTCATACTGATCTCTCTACGTGTGTTTGGAGTAAACTTGACTTCATGGACAATAAGTCATTCCTTCATTATGGCCTTGTTTAGCAATCAACTGATTCTATTAGCTATTAGTTGATTCTATCAGCTGATTTGACTAGCTGATTGCATTAGATGTTTATCATTTAATGTTTGGTAAAATTAACTGCTCAAGATTAGTGTTAATGTGTAAAATAATTATTGAGGAAATGACTTTAAAAAATTATAAGGGTATGAATATTAAATATCTTAGTATTTCGCTCAATATTCTTATAAGAATTTAGATTTTAGATGTTAAGTTGCACAAAATTAAGCTTATAATTCTAATAAGAACATAATAATAATAATAATAATAATAATAATAATAATAATAATAATAATAATAATAATAATAATAATAATAATAATAATCATGGTGATGATGATGATACATCTATACATAAAATATAACAATACAATTCAAATAGAGCAAAAGAAATGAACATCATCATTTAAAGCAAAGGTTTATAACAATTCAAGAACGACGTCTAACTGCCATTAAACTAGAAGCAATATTATTACGAATAGTTGTCATCTCCCGAGTTCTTTGTTCTTCAATGTTTTCTTGTGTAGAGTTAACCTAAACATCTTAAAATACATCCGGAGGTATAAATTCAGGATCTTGATCGATGGTGTTAAAAGTCGGGTCACCAATTTTACTTCTTCTAATATAGTTATGCAATGCAAAAGCTGGACAAATTATTTTATTTGGATCCATTAATGAATACTTAGGCATTTTCTCCAATATTTTTCATCGAGCCTTAAGAACACCAAAAGTCCTCTCAATACCACTCCTCATTGATGAATGAGCTCAGTTAACAACTTCTTGAGATCCTCTTGGATTTGCACCACGAAACTTCGATTGTCGATATCTTGTCTTTAGGTAAGGTGTCAAATATCCTTCTTTTTCTAGATAGCCTTTGTCAACTAAGTAATATTTACCTGAATTTCCATAGAAGTAATACAATAAGTATAAATGGTATCATAAAAAGTCTAAATCATTAATAACAAATCCTATAAATCTTAAAATTACCTATCGGTGGTTTTAGAAATTTAAGTCTTGGATTACCGATTGTATAAAGGAAAATACGAGAATCGTGCACTGATCGCTCCCAACATATGTAAATAGTAAGTTAAAGTCACATGCTGCATTTGGGTATCTCTATTAGAGGAACTTCTTTTACTCTACTCATAATTTCACTAGAATGTTGAAAACGCTCTTTGGTATCTCTATTAGAGAAACCTTTACTTAGGACATACACGAATAAACTAACTTTCTCCAAAATAGACATCCTATCCGAAGATCTCAAACCATAATTATTTTCCAAAAATTGTACATAATTGACGAAATGTATTTTGATTCATCCTAAATTTATTAAAACGTTTTTTTCATGACCATTCAATAATTCATTCATCCATAGTTCTCTGATTTGATAGGAAGTCATGAATGGTTCCTAGTATGTGTGGTTAAAAAATACACACTCATGTAACCCACTACACAAGCCATCGAATCCCAAAATTCAGTCTCATTGTCTAACAATTGCTTCATTTGTAGAAGTCTCATAATTTGCATAACATTATCATCCATACCTACAGATCAATGAGTAAAATTATATTGTAAATAAACAACGCACTTATATGTCTAAATATAAAGAAATAAAAAATATAGAAGGTAAAGATAAATGCACAAATAATAAAAATAATAAACTAAATATAGTAATGGATAGATAGAAACTATGTTTAATGCTTTTTATGTTTTTCATACTCATATATAAACTTTATGTATTTAACCCTCTTTGTATCATCTGGTAAAACAAAAAAAATGGACCTTCTTTGCGGATCTTCAATCAACATGCAAGCAAAGAAAAATTTAGGTGTACCAGTCTCAAAACTAGGCAAAGTACATATTTTTTCTAAAGCATTCATAACATCATAGTGTGACGCACCAGCATTATTACTTTGTGATGCATCAATATTTATTGTATCTAACATTTTCCTCATGGATCTATTCATCTCCATTGTTGCACTCTGCCTCTCTTGAATCAATTGCATGATATCGTCAAGCCTCTCATACATTACTATAGATCTTCCTGCCCTTTTAGCAGTATCAATTCTTGCACTCTTGTTACTTTGTGAACTATCACCCTTTAAAACCCTTTTGCATATTCTTCTCTCACTCCCTTCATCATGTGTAGCTTGAGGGGGTCGGGGTAGATTCTCTCCACACTTCTTCCCAATTGTTTAGACTACTAGTCTCATCTATATTCTCATGATCAGATAGGCTAACAACTGATGATGAACATTATATGTAGCACCCCACTCTCACAAAACTCGTGCTCGACATCTTGGGTGATATCCGAGTCCATGCTCCGCGGGTATGGCATGTTAGAACACTCAATCGTTCAAAAGTCGGTATAATTTTTTTCGAAACAACAACAAATATATGCAAAAATAATAACCAATTCAGGCCCACTTTTATTCAAAATGACTTTACATTCCACTATAAAAACCTTTATATACACATCATACAAAAATTTTGGAAAACATTATTTTACTGAAATCGCCAAATACAAATTTATACAAAAATAAGAAAAAACTAATGTAGACGCGAACTGATCTTGACCTCTATCTCTCCCTTGCATGCAGTAATTATTATCCCATTTGCCTATCAGGATATTCTTTTGAGTCCTGAAAAATATTTACAAATTTTGGGTGAGTTTTATAAACTTAATGAGTGACCATCATCGATGGTTCACCCAATTATGTAACACATAATTCACATCATTACACATTTCACACTTCACATTCAATACAATTTAATCACTCATATTATGTATATGCGGTGCACATGAGACCCACCTTTTCCATTTGTTACTTTGTTGTGATTGGGTGCCTAAACTGTCCCATATAAGACTCATTAATATCTGTCCCCTATCCGCTTAGGGGATACAAGGCTCATTAAATGTTGAGCCTGAAGCTTTGATTCACTTTAGAGCTTGAAGCTCATTTTTACTTGTTGAGCTTTAGGCCTTGTTTGGTGAAGAGCTGATCAGCTCTTTTTTAGCTGGTCAGCTCTTGATAGCTTGTTGACTTTAAAAATAAGCTAAAAATTTTGTTTGGTAAAGAGATGATTGGGTTAGCTGATTCAACCCAATCAGCTCTTATTCAACCAGCTCCTCAAAGGAGCGTTTTAACTCCACCAACTATTATTTTTCGTCTTTTTATCCATTTTACCCTCCCTTTTCATCTATTACGTCTTACGTTTTTTTCGGATCATTCTTCCCCAACTGTTGCGTTTCTCTCATTTCTTCGTGGGTTATCTCTCTCACCATCTCACCCTCATGCGATCTCGTTTCCTTGCTTCATTCGTTCACTCCCACGCATCAACGAAGGAGAGTAAACCAAACGGGGAGGAGGTTTGAAGTCGATTTCGGTGCCATGGAGGAGTTCAGCATCGACGTAGAAAAGGAAGAAAGTGGCATGAGTCTGGAAAGAGGTGGCTTCCTCTTGATTTTCGGTTGGCTTTCTTGTTTTTAGGATAAAGTTTGAATTTTTTTATTTTTGCTAGTACTGGTCGTTTCCTTGGCCGTTCTAAACTGGAAATATATCAAGTACAAGTTGTCTATCTTAACTAAATTGTGTAGAGAATAGAGAGAGAAGAAATGTCTTATTGCGTGTCTTGTTGTGCGTCTCTAACTTGCGGCCTATGTACATTAGTGGCATTTGGGATCTCTAAGAAATCGACACGACTCGCTTACTGTAGTCTTTTTGGTCTATCTTTGATCGTTTCTTAGATTCTAAGAGAAGTCGCTACTCCTCTCTTGAAGAAACTCCCTTGTTAGTACCATTCTTTCATGTTCGTTTTCTATTATCTAGTTTCTTTATACGTTTAGATGCTTGTGACTTCAGCAATTGATGGGCTTATCCTAAAACTTCTAACAATTTTGACAATTAGAAGGAATACTCGTTATTATCTGGGCCTTTGTGTAATTTTGCATTGGGGATTATGAGTAGTGGCATGAGATACTGGATATTTCATGGTCGTTGGTTCTTATTGTTGGAGTTTATTTTTGTGGCTTATGATTGTTTCCTAATGCTTTTAGCTTGATTTGGGAGTTTTCGTTTACAAATCTTTTAGGCTTTTGATGTTTTGATTATCTCAGTTAGCTGCCTAACTTGTTGGTTGGGCTTTGCAATTTGATTATGGTTGAGGATTTTGAACTTGGATTTTGAAGCTCTTGGTTGATACTCGAATACTATTGCAGATTTGTATTTGCTTACTCTTGAAAATATGTTCTAGTGACTATTAAAACAACTGAGTCGTATGGGTCTTTTTTTGCAAACATATCGCCAATTTGATTTTGATATATATGCCAACATTTAGTTGAATAATCATAGTCAATTTTACAACTGAGGTTTGTCAGAGATTTGATGTTCTTGAATTTATGATGTTAGATTGTATTCATACTGCTAATGGAGTCGAAACAAATGGAAATTATTATCATTTTTATTTTGCAGGGATAAACACTTCGCACACTCACTCTAAGGAATGGTTTCAAGTACAAGCGGTGCTCCACGTAAGCATGGGAAACTTCTTGTTTTTTTGGAATACTTGCTTTAATCATGATTCGTGTGAAATACATTGATATGCTTACAATGATATGCTTAATAAATCTGTATTGCTTTAATCCCTATTGCTTACACTGATATGCTTAATAAATGAGATCATCAAGTGCTTCCAATCCAGAGTTATGGATAGTTATATTAACATAATATTATTAGAGTTATTGAGACTTTTGTGCTGAAGCATTCAATTCTGACCATGCATGCATGGATTTAGCTCCACTTGCATTTGTTTAACAATAACCTTTTCTTTTAACAGAGCATCAACTTGAAAGTTTGGTTGCCAAGATATACAGTTGACGAGTGGTCATTTTTCGTTCATAACGTGTTTCAAGACTCAGGGTGGAGTAGTAAGGATTAAAACTCTGGATTTGTATTTGTTAATATTGAAATGTTTGTCACTATTACAAAGAGATGTATTTGTATGGATGTAGCAGAATGTAGAAGATCTATAGGAGAACTCTCCAACTCATTTGATCAATCTCAATTGTTGGTAATATGAACATTATCTAGTTATCTTGGTAAGGCACGTCCTCTTCTTTGTTGGCTTAAAACCAAAACTTTTGATGCACCGAAGCATCTCTAAGTTTTTAATGACTTGTAAACCTTTAGGACCATCTCTAAGTCGCTTCCTCTAATCTTTTTGAGGCATTTTCTGTTTCTTATTTTTATGATAAAATTGGAATATACGTAAAATCATATTTAACATTTTAAAAAATTGTAATAGTGAAAATAAGTTGCTTAGAGTTTTAGTGCATTCAGTTTTAAGTTAAAAATTTAACTGTTCAGTATAGTAGGTCTCAAATTGATAACCTCAAAGAGGAGTAATAAAATTTGTACATTAAAGCTAGGATGAATCAGAACTGAGGCGAATGAGATGAATTACACTTAAAATGGAAGTTGAAACAACTATAGTAACTCAACACAGAGTTATTAAGTTGAAATGGAAGTTGGTACAATGTAAAATACAGTATCGCATAAGTTTTCATATATGTATGTATACACAATATCGCATAAGTTTTCAACATGATTTCATGTATGTATATATGTAGTCTTGCATAAATTAATAACATGATTTGACATATATAATGTTGTATCACATAAAACAAATGGGTCGAATTCGGTGATTATAATAATTTTAATTATACTTTACTTTGTTTTATATCGCTCAATTAATTTTTATCATAGTTGATATTATTATTATTATTATTATATGATCTAGGTTTTTATTAGAGTTATAAACTTAATTTTGTTGAATTAAATATCTAAAATCTAAATTCTTATAAGAATATTCATTGACATACTAAAATATATAATATTTATATTCATATATTTTTTAAAGTCATGTCCTTATAAGTCATTTTACACTTAAACAGTTAATACTAAACAGCTAATTTTACCAAACATCTTTAACAAAGCGACTAATGGAATCATTGGTCAAACCAAATGATAGAATCACTATCACTATCAAATGATACAATCACTATCGGTGATTGCCAAACAGGGCCTTAAGCTCTGATCGGTGACTACTCTGGTCACAACAGCCATTATGTTTCATGTGATATGCATCCATCACATTTGCATATTCTCATTTAATCACATTCATATATCATCGAACCTTAGTCTGGCATTCAACATTAAAGTTGAGGAAACACTTTCATTCATATGCAAATGCACATTCAAACACATTTATTATCGAACCGTGGTCTGGCATTTAACAATCAAATTATGCACACTTATTTCATCTCATTCACATACAAGTAACACTTCAATATCCCAATCAAACATCACAATCATCGGACCTTCTGTCTGGAAACCAATACATTCAATCACATTCATATAATCATTCAGTAGTCAATCAATACAAAAAAATTCAAACAAAACAATCAATAAAATGAGACCATCTAGGTCTACTCACCGAACACTCCAGATTAGCATTTGCTTCCAAATTCTAGAAACGCCTGAATGCAGACAATTAACTTGCACAACCCATTTATACAAGATACACATTGCACTCACATTAATAATTGCACACTTATAAGCATTTATTTATGTACAATTGTATAAATGGACTAGCTCAATGACCATCCCGGGTACCTTACCAATTTCCTATCTAAAGCTCATTTTCCTTTCATAATTTAATCACTCATCATTTCTTTGAATCACAATCTCAATCCTTTGGTACTTTGATATCAATAACTCATCCACAATTTTTTCCCATAAATACCCATATGTGACTAGTGAAGAGGAAAAACAGAGTCTTTATATACATATATATCATTATCAACTTTTAGTTTAAAACTCAATATTTCCCCTTCATTCCTATTTCATTTCAGCTCAACATATCTCAACCAAATAAAAAATCTATCATTTTTCATAATCATCAAAAATAAAAACACTCACTACGTATATTCATCACATTTTCTGCATTACTGCACTTTTATTTTTCTGCATTTTCAACTTTTGCATTCATTTCACTTTCTTCCTCTAGCTATCACTTTAATCTTTTTTCTCAGCTCTAAAAATCATCATACACTTATCTCTAAACTCTACATTCATTTTTAATCATCTCTAATAATACTCCAAAACTCATGTATATAAATATATATGAATAGTAAAAACAACAACATAATAGAGCATTACCTATTCATGTTTCCAAATTTTTCTACTCTCATCACATACAAATTTTTATTGATCTCTCATTTCCAAAAACTAGTTTAACACTATCCCATAACATTTCAATCATCAAATCCAAAGAAAATCACCATGTACGGCACACTAAAATCTCCTCACTCATTTTTCTAGAAAATAAGAATATCACTATTCTTAACCATTTAGCAGTGAACTAACGATGGATGCTTCATTTCATACCGAAATACATATTCATAACAAGTTTACTTGATTGAAGCTCCAATATCTACAAAATCACATAACCCTAATCCCTTATATATCACGTACATCAACTTGAAAGTTGACAGAGAGGTTTGGTTTTTCTTGGGATAGAAGAAAGAAAAATCAAAGTGGAAGTGATGACAAACTGAGAAAAGCAAGATTTACCTTTAGTGAACATTTGATGAAAAACTGTGTGTTGGAAGAACTCTAGAGAAAGAAGTTTCGAGAAAGATAAAGAGAAGTACAGTAGTTTGTCTTTCAAGGGTAATAAAAATCTTAACTTTATAGCTTGAACACCTGTCCATTTGTTAACCACTTATCCACTTCCCTTCATTAAAAAATTACTGAAGTATAATTTATACTTGAGTTAAAAATTCCATAAACACCACCGAAGTCACAAGTTATAACCCATTAAATCATTTCAAGATTTTTCCATAAAAACATCATTTTGGGTCAACTTTGCATGTTCTTTCTGACCCCGATACTGAAGTCATTTTGCAACACTTTCTTCTAGAATCATGTTCCCCTATGTCTTATGTTGCCATTGACACCAAAATCATCCAATTTGGTTTAGTAGTTTGAAAGATATACTTCAACCATTTTCGGATTGCTCTTGTCACAAATATTGTACTATACACAACTTCCATCTAGAATTTAAACATCTTAGAGACTGGTTCAAAATTCAACTTCTGTATGTGATTTATAGACCTATTTCTCTAGATTACTTCAAATTAAAAATCATCTAATCTGGAATCGTATAGATACAGATATAATCAAAGAATTGAGGTATGTTCAGTAAAACATCACCAATTCACTATCCCTCACTTTTGTTCAATCAATATTTTTCAAATCAATTCATAATGCTACGAATTTTTTTGAATAGGTACAAAAATGTCTTATGAATCTAATGGTTCAAGAATCAAGTCATTTGGATGTTTAGAGAAGAAGTTATGGCCAAAAGAGTGAAGGATGTTCATACAGCAAGCATTCAATGTCATGATCGTGAGATTTGAGGTGGTTTAGAAAAGTCCTGATCGTGCTTATGCTCGATCATTCTTTTCCATACTCCTACAAAAATTCATGATCGAGCATAACCATGATTGTGCAATCCCTCTTTTCTTCTCCACTTCATGCACTGTAGTCTCTCTCTTCTTCTTAAAATAGACCTCATGTCCATCTTTCATGGGCATTTTGATAAGGAATATGAAGGATGTAGGCAAAACAATATTCTAAATAATTTTTCCTTTATTTCCTAAGTTTCAAATGGAACCAATTTCATGCAATTTGGTTTGATATTATGCAAATTATACCAAAAACACTACAGACTTCTCCAAACCACTGTAGAATCCACAAACTCAACTTCGAGCTAAAATTCGAAACTGTTAAAGATAGAATTCAATTTTGATTCCTTTATGAAAAACATAGTCATATGTCTTTATTTTAATACGAAATTAAAATCATCTCATTTGGACGTCTATATACCAAGATATGGCAAAAATACAGATTCGTGTTTAGTAGAAACACTGCATGTGTAAAGATCCAGCACACTTCAACAAAGTTCATCTCTGACTCTAATTCATCTCTACATCTTAAAACATCTCTCTTAATCTATCACTTCTAGCTTATTTCCTCATCATTCGAAGCTCATTATCATTCACAAACAAATCAAAATCCATTGTTACTCATAAACATCAAAAACAGAACATTCATATACGAATGTTAATCCTAGCTTCTGCACTTCATTTTCTGTATCCTCCCACTAATCTTTCCATTCCTGATTCATATATTCAATCTTTCTATACCCATGACAACCTCTAAACATATCAAAAGCAACCTTATATAATAATTGATCAAAACCGAAAACTTCCTATAAGCTTTCTCTCACTACTGTGTTTTCATCTTTCTCTTACTACTCTGTTTTCATTTTCCAAAACTTTTCATTTCATCAAAACTTACCATTTCATTAACTCTATTTCACGACCTTATCAACATTTTCATATAAAATCATTAAACTCATTTCAGACCATATAAAACCATCTCTAAAAATACTTCATAATTACATGGATGGATGGTACGTCTACTTTTACCCAGAATAGAGTACATGCATTTCTTCATCAACTTACATAAACTTCCACATATTCAAACCAGAATAGATTATCTACATATATATATCCATCCACAAACATTTTACAACTCCTCTCAGGTATAAAAACTAAAAATCAATTCAAGAAAACTCGTCGGATATACATTGGTTATCAATCTCCAAATTCGCGATCGTGCATGTGCACGATCGTGATTTTCATCCTTGAGCCTCCAAAGTCACTATCATGCATGGGCACGATTGTGCCATTCACTTAAAAACATCCTTTAAATGAATAAAGTCACTATCGTGCATGTGCACGATAGCGACATCCACTCTTAAAATCCAATATCACATACCCAACTTCCAACTTCCATATCTTTTGATCCAGAACTCCAAAAATTGCAAACTTTATATCAATGGAAAGCTAGAAGAAAGATATACAACTTTCATGAAGAAAATTTTATCAAAATATATGTAGATCAATACATTTTATTCATGGAAGTTTCAGACCACTATTAAATTTTCTAGCTTCTCTTCTTCATTCAACTTACGTAAATTTTAATAAATCACCATCCAAAATCCACTTAATACTGTTGAAAAAAATTTCCAATTCTCAACTCCACCATCTAAATTTATTTCATCACAGTAACCACAATTTTCCACATATCCCATTACAATTCAATTATACCGGAATGTCACTGAGTGCATGGACAATTATTTTCATATGTGCAACAATTCAAATTCACAAGCATGCATGCTAACATTATGCATGAGCATGAGACGCAAATTTTTCTATAACTCTCACATTACTATTTTCTCCATTATTGAAATCTAAATTCTATCCCTTAATATGGGGACGGGATGTTACAATTGTGTACGATAGCAACATCCACTCTTAAAAAACCAATGTCACATGCCCAACTTCCAACTTCCATATCTTTTGATATAAAACTCCAAAAATTGTAAACGTTATATCAATGGAAAGCTAGAAGAGAGATCCACAACTTTCATGAAGAAAATTTTGTCAAAATCTATCTTGATCAATACAGTTTATTCATGTAAATTTCACACTAATATTAACTTTTCTAGCTTCTCTTCTTCATTCAACTTACGTAAATTTTAATAAATCACCATCCAAAATCTACTCAATGCTGTTGGAAACAATTTCCAATTCTCAAATCTACCATATATATTTATTTCATCATAGTAACCACAATTTTCCACATATCCCATTGTAATTTAATTATACCCGGAATGTCACTGAGTGCATGTACAATTATTTTCATGTTTGTGACAATTCAAATTCACAAGCATGTATACTAACATTATGCATAAGAATGAGATGCAAATTTTTCTCTAACTCTCACATTGCTATTTTCTCCATTATTGAAATCTAAATTCTAACCCTTAATATGGGGACAGGATGTTACAATTGTGCACGATAGTGACATCCACTTGTAAAAAGATTTATTGTAAAATTGTGCTCCTCCATGATTAATTATGACTCGTGGAACTCCAAATCAATTGAATAATATATTGATAAACTTTTACACAAATTTTCCATCATTCATTGGAGTTATCATTGCTTTAGCCCGTCATGACACTTGATCCACTCCAACTAAGATATATATGTTCCCTATGGAGGATGGAAATGGTCCTATAAAGTCGAGTCCCCACACATCAAAAAATTCTACTTCTAGAATGTTAGACAATGGCATCTCATCTCTTTTCAAGATATTACCCACTCTTTAGCATCTTTCACATTGTGCCATAAACTCTCGAGCATCTTTAAACAAATTTATCTATTAAAAACCACATTCTAAGACTCGTTTTGTAGTTTTTATTGCTCCATAATGCCCAGCATAAATAAAGTCACAACACTGCATTAGTATGTCTAACATTTCTTCCTATAAAGCATACTTCCTTATGAATCCATCAGTACATGTCCTATGAAGGATTGGATCATCCCTTAAATAGCGGGTACACTGATACAAGAATCATTTCCTCTATTGATAAGACAAATCCAAGGGGAGGAAACTGTTTGTAATATAGTTAGCTATGTCAGCATACCATGATACCATAACGTGGTTTAGCAACATCAAAGTCTCAATAGGGAATTTTTCATTAATTTCCTCACTTTGCTACAATTCCCCTCCTTCAAGATGTGATAGGTGGTCATCTACCACGTTTTTCGGCTCTCTTTTTATCTCTAATCTCACTATCGAATTCTATAAAAATAACACCCATCAGATAATTCTTGGTTTCACGTCATTCTTGGGAAAAAATATTTAAGCATGATCATTAAAAATGATCACCTAGTAATGGTGTAACTAAGTTTGGCCACCATTAATGTCTTGCTTGTATAGTCAATTGCATGCAGTATTTTATCCTTTTGTTAGCCTAGCACAAAGCCTATAGATTGGTCAGTACCATTGCGTATGACTTTAAAAGGTAGTGACTAATACGGTGATTTTAAGATCGATGCTAAAATTAATCCTTTTTAATATATTAAACATAAATAAACAAGTATCATCCAAAGGGAAAGGTATTTATCTTGTGAACAGATTTGTAAGAGGTCTGACAATTAACAATAAGTTCTTAATGAAGTGGTAATAAAATTCTATATGTGTGAGAAATGGTTGCATGCCCTTGACATTGATTGGTGGTGGAAACTTCTGAATAACCTACGTTTTGGCTCTATCCACTTCAATACCTTGGCATAATATCTTGGTTCTTAGTACTACTCCTTCATAAACGTGAAGTGATATTTCTCTCAGTTTAGAACCAAGTGTGATTCTTCACATCATTGAAGTGCTTTGTCTAAAATTTTTAAACAATGTATAAAAGAGTTGTCAAAGACTAAAAAATTGTCCATAAAAATCTCCATTATGTCATCAATCATATTTGTGAACATAAACATCATACACCTTTGAAATGTTGCTGGAGCATTGTATAACCCAAAAGGCATCCTTTTATAGGAAAATCTTCCATAAGGACATATAAAAAGTGGTCTTTTCTTGATCTTTCGGATAGATAAAAATCTAATTTTAACCTAAATATCCATTTAAGAAATAGTAAAATGATGGCCAGTGATGTGTGCCTAATTATTTATACATTCACTTCTTAACATTTAGTGATTTTTGTTGTGAAGTTTTTAAGATACTCATTTTAGTTCATATTTGGTTTTAGCTATAATATGGAAGCATAAGAGCTAAAATGAGTTAAGAGCATATTCCTTAAGCCAACCAATTGATTTGCAAACTTAATTATCCTTGTGGAATAAAAAGGAGAAGGATTGGAGTGATGATTGTACAAGAAATTACAAGAAGAAGAACAATCGAGCAAAACCTAGGAGATACACGATTGTGCATATACTTATACAGTTGTCTATACATTCGAAAGAAATTTTTGGACTTAGATTATTGGACTTATATGGTTTGACACATGGTTGTGTATCAATCCATGTATATGCCTAGAAACCTAATTTTTCATATAAATAGAAAATTTTGACAGAAAACAAAGGGGAATTGTTTTAGGACTTCATGAAGGGGCAGAACACTTACTCTTTAGAGACTAATGGAAGGCTAAGCTTCCCTATTCTAGTTCAAAGGTGAAATTGACACCAAGGATCACATTTAAGCATCTCATCATTGTGTATTGTTGTTCTTTCTTAAGAATTGTTTACATTATTCTATATCTATTGATTTGGGTATTTGTCTATAGATAATTGTTAGTTTCAATCTCGTTAGATTATTTATATATGAACTTATTGTAGAATCTCAAATACAATATGTAATCATTATGTTATAGATTTATTTGTTGCAACTAATGGTGTTAAATCATTAGGGATAATGTAACATAGGTTAAATGACCTGTGCTTGCGTGATTATTGACTAGATTGATCTGTTTTCCTTATTCTTAATATGACTACCTGATTAAATCTAGAGAGCTAGTTCTTGGTTGTTCGACAGTTAGGTTTAGTTAAAGATTTTTTTAATTAAACACAATTTAAGGGAAAACCAAGGTTAACAGAGCTTATTGTTAATCTAAGATCAATAGTTCTAAGAGAGATGTGAAAACAATACAACAATGGCGTATGTTTAATTGTGTGTAGGCTAAGATTTAACTGAGAATTAGATCCTAAATGCATTCATCACTTTCATCATTTTTAACTGTTTTCTTTAGTTTATTTTCATTAGTTTAATTTCATTTTATTTTGTTATTTGAATCAAACTAACCACCCGCCCTCTAAAAAAATCCTAAACATTAGTTTCTTTCACTGCAAAGCTTTACATACACTCTCTGTGGGATCGACCTAGCCTTATCACCAGCTATAGTTTTACGTTTAGTTATTTTGTGTAGTGTTATAACACGCTACCAATTTTGACATCATCGCAAGGAGTATGGTACTTAAGTTTTTATACTTGATTTTAATTGGTGTTTTCTATATATTTGTTTATAATTATTTTTTACATTTATTTATTTTTTCATATTTCTTTTGTGTTTTTATACATAAAAGATTGAGTGAAGGGAGTATGAAACTACTGGATATTATCAATGTCATTGGTGGAAAATTTCCCCATAACTCATATTCTGAATCCTATAATTAAACTTGGAGTGATCAGACAAATTTTAGTTATGAAGGTGATAGCTAGCAAAACTACTTCCTTTATAGGCTACATGATGCATAACAATTCTCGAGTAGACCAAAAGCCTCTTATTCTAACTCAGGTAGATCTTTGGAAGATTTAGTTAATGTTGTTGCCATTAATACAATACATTTCTATCAGGATATAAAGCAAATTTTGCAAGATACAAGGTCTAACATCTGAAATTTGGAGTGTTAGCAAACTTCAGGTACATCTCTTAAAGACTTAGTTAATATTTTGCTACTAATACTCTACAATTTCATTTGGATGTAAAACAGTTCCAGCAAAATGCAAAGTTTTGATTCCTAACCTCTGTAAGTTAGATGAGTTAGATGGTAGGAACTATCAACCACTTGGAATCACAAAGTGAAGAGAAGCATCTGTCTCAATCTTAGGTGTACCCAAGGAACGTTAGTGCAGAAACCTTACAAAATGGAAAAGAGCTTGAGAATCTTGAGAGCACTACTCAAAGGATTGCTTGTGAAGAATAAGTGGTGAAGAAGCTCAAAGGAGAAAAGAATATATCATTTAGCTTAGAGGTCAGTGCTGAGTCCGTTATTATTGTTAACACTAATCCTTAACCTTTACCTAGTAGGTTAGAAAAATTAAACGTAGGGGGGTGGGGGTGTAGAAAAGGATGAAGAGATATTCAAGGATTTTGAAGAGTACAAGGACTTAGTAAATATTAAAAGTTTGAAGATTGAAAAGACATTAAACTCGAGGGGTCATCTACTTAGGAGTTATTGATCGTGTTCATTGAGCTTTACAATTATAATCCTAAAATACGACAAATGAATGGGGGGAGGGGGCAGAAAAGGGTGAAGAGATATTCGAGGAATTTCAAGAGTACAAGGACTTAGTAAATATTAAAAGTTTGAAGATTGAAAAGGCACTAAACTTGAGGGGTCATCTACTTAGGTGTTATTGATCGTGTTCATTGAGTTTTACAATTATAGGGGGGGGGGGGAGATGAAGAGATATTTGAAAATTTTCAAAAGTACAAGGACTTAGTAAATATTAAAAGTTTTAATATTGAAAAAAAACTAAACTTGAGGGGCCATATACTTAGGTGTTATTGATTGTGTTCATTGAGCTTTACAATTATAATCCTCAAATACCACAAATCCATTGGGGGGGGTAGGGAATATGAAGAGATATTTGAGAAATTTCAAAAGTACAAGGACTTAGTAAATATTAAAAGTTTGAAGATTGAAAAGACACTAAACTTGAGGGGCCATCTACTTAGGTGTTATTGATTGTGCTCATTGAGCTTTACAATCATAACCCTCAAATACCACAAATGCATTGGTCATGAAATGTAGTATATGAAGGATCGATCCCTTGAGGAGCTGTTAACTAATCTAATTCTAAGCTATCTAAGGCTAAGAAAATTAATAAAATGAAATAAAAATTGTAAAGAAAAGTGAACACAAAAATAAGATTGGCAAGAATTTAATTTGTACATGTAATACAAAATAACAAATTAAATTGAAATTGAACAACACAAAAGTCACAATGGAAATCAACCAAGAGAAATTACCAAATTATAAGAGAGGGGATTCTTCCTATTATTAAAGCTAACCTAACCATTTATACATTAATCGGGGTGTCGATTCTACATTATCGTAGGAAAGATTACTCTCTCTCGAGTTATAATCATACGCCCTAATTATCTAATTAGGTTAAGTACTAAGTAGGCAATCTCTCAATTACCTATAGCTCTAAACCTAATTAGTTCTTAAGCTCTCTAAAAAACAATCACGTCTGACTTGGGATCTTTCTCCATATAATAACCAACTAGATTGATTAACTAAGTTGTTTATTGAATCGTGTAACTCTTGTTAACCTAGTCCAGTCATTTTTATAGGGCTCACCCTTTCAATTTGTTAATAAAATATGTAAAAATCAAATTTAATCACAACACCCATTCAATAAAACACAAATCAACTATATTAACATTAAATCAAAGTAAAATCTTAAAGGAAGAGTTAGAACATTGTCAACAATCCAAAACCCATCATCATACAATCCATTTCAATCTTATACATTAAATAGACAAAAAATGGAAAGGAAATAGAACTTGGATTGGACAATTTAGAAAGGAAGCATCGTAGGGAGACCACTTAATCAGGGAAGCAATAGCATTAGGACCTAATTCTTCTTCCTCTTCTTCTTCTCTATCTCTTTTCGTTTCTCTCTCTCTTAAACATTCCAAAAGTGGTAGAATGTAGAAGCTTTCTTTAGGGTTTCATCATAATGCCTTTTATAGACTTTTCTAATTTGGGCAACCCTACAGTTTTTTCTCAGGTTTGAAAGGTTTGAAAAGTCCCTCGACAACTCAAGTTAGGAAGTCTTTCCACGTTTCTATCACACAACTATGATCGTGGCTGGAGGTTTTCCTTCTATCTTGGTCATGGCAAATAGGGTCATTATCGTGGCTCCTTACACTTGCTTCTATCAGGATTATGGCTTACAGGCCACAATTGTAGGCCTCTACTTTAGCTCAGGTCTCCTCCAAAACTCCTTCATTCTTCGATATTAGCCCTAAAACACTAGTAAACTCATCAAAGCACCTTAAATACACAACATTGAAGCTTAAAAGCATGCTTTAACCTATCAAATACTTAAAACACAAATATTTAACAAACTAACACAAATCTAACCTAAATACATACTAAATAATCAAATTAACAACTAAACACACATTAAACTACCCACTAAAAGATAGTGCAATGTACAACTATCAGTTATCCTGAATTACCTCAAGTGGAGAAAGCGCAAAATGTGACATATGAAGATCATAATTTTGTCACGTGATGAGAAAAACAAGGAATCAAACAGCGACAATAAACAAAAATGCTTACTGGAAGGTAACCCAATAAAGGTTTAGTTCTTTTCCTTTACACTTTCGTATTTTTTAGGATATGCATGTGTGTTTTTTGAGTTTGTTTGTTTGTTTTTAGATGTTTTTAAATTTTCAAACAAAAATAGAGAGAATCAATATAAAAAAATAATTTCTCTTTTTCTATTACTTTTAAGACCATATAGTCATAATTAGAAAGTGAATTGACTAGAAAATTTTATCGCAACTGGAGCTTGTACTTTTACTCTTATGATTTGTCAATTTACATTATCTTTAAAGGAGTAGTCACTAGTGTAGATAGAAGCTAGTGAGATTTTAAGTATTTATAGATTGACACATCCATATCAGTCTAACTTTTTTTGTTTGTTTATGTAAGACCTTCATGACATGTACATCTTGACTTTGCTTTGTTTTTTTAATTCAAAATCACATTTTTATAACATACGTTACCATGGAAATTATATAGGCATTTTTTTATAAGCTACATCAGCTAAATAGCCCACCTATTGATGTGAATTTTCCTTTTAATAAGTCCCCTTGAGCTTTATTTACCTTTTTTTTTGCCAACCATATTACATGCTTTTAACCTAACTAAATGTCCTACTTAAGCCTTAAATGTAACACCCCACTCCCGTAAGACCCGAACCCGATATCGTTGGTGATATCCGAGTCCGTGTCCCGCGAGAGTGGCGTACTACATCAGTCGATTTAAAACTTAGTATACATTTTTTTCTTTTTGGAGCCATTAATTCAACGTTAGTGCGGCAAACACAGTAAGTAAATATAACCCGTGTTCAATATAAACCAATTTAAGTTATTACAGTCATCCAGTAATAATTTACAATCAGTCAATGCAGTAAAACATGAAAACCACAATGGGCTCAGTAAAAATGCAAAGCCTTGTGATACAGTGATTGCAGAACACAATTTACTAAGACACTAATGCAGATACCTAATCGATCCCGACCAAGTACCCTTTGCTTTACAGAGACATACTCCGTGTCAACCGGGATATTCTTCAGGACCTGAAAAATAGATGCAAATTTTGGGTGAGTTTTGCGAACTCAGTGAGAAACCATCATTGATGGTTCACTCAAATCATGCATTACGTCCATGGCGTGCAAGACGATCCAAGAATAATCATTTACCGATGGCGATCAATAACAATGTCCAAGAATGTAAAACTATTCACACATAATTCATGCCATTACAAAAGCAAAGTACATGTCACGAGCGGTCATTTATGCGAATGCAATGCATATGTGACTCTTTCCGATTATTCAAGATTGTGCCCAAGTGCTCATCAAGATTCGGTGGGGACGCGTCGAGATTTCTCCCCTCGGGCTCGAGGCGGCCAATCTGAAGATGAGAGCTCAAGCTCTTATCAAGAAAATAGCAACTGGGGCACGTCCATTATCCGATCATGCAATTATGCATGCGGTGCAAGATTCAAGAATGAACCATGTTTGGCTATAAAGCCCAAAGTATCAAGAATCAATGATATGGCTATAAAGCCCAAAGATATCAAGATCGGTGTCATTCAAGACAAGAAAATCAAGTAAACATACAATAGTCCACTCTTATACATGCCAGAAATCATACAGTTCATCATTGCATGTAATTCAAGTAGAACATATAAGCAACCAGAAATTTGAGAAACCAACTAGGTTACTCACCTATTACTTCCGAGCTAATGCCGAGAAGTCTCTGTGACGTCGGTCAATCGACGCTCCAATTGGCCTCTATATGAATCAGAAAAAGTACGAGTCACTAAATATGAAATTTGTGCTCATGTTGATGAGATATGCATGTTCATGAATTTCTCGACCCTAATCCCAAATTTTTCCCATAATAAAAATTCCATCTAAAATTAGAAAACTATAGCCACTGACAACACTCAATTCGGACCTCGATCGGTCCAAAAATAAATAAAACAGTGACCATAGAACAATTACCCGGGGCCACGTCAATTTCCCGTCCAAAAATTCCCAATTTCTCAAATAATGAAATTCAATATTTCACTAATCCGATGCCTCAAGAATCAGGTCAATCGGACATCGGACGGAAAAGAAATTGACAAAAGAAACACCAAATACCAAATAATCAAATAATAATAAATAATAATAAAAAAAAATCAGATGGCCTCGTCACTAGGGCGAGGCGTCACCCTAGTGATGCCGTCTGATCCGGCGTCGTCGCTAGGGCGACGCGTCGCCCTAGTGACGCCGTTCAAACAAGCCTCGTCACTAGGGCGAGCCGTCGCCCTAGTGACCGGGCAATAAACCATTCTCATTCATTTTTTTTTCAGATTTCTAAATCAACTTTCAATACCCATAACTCTTAGCACACAAATCAAAAAAATACAAATTATACCTTGTTGGTAAGATAAAGAAATCCTCTACAATTCTCAAAAAGACCATAAAAATCAATCTCACCCCTAAGGGTGTCAAAAATCCCTTCAAAGGTACTGCCTACTCAAATCCCATTAAAACAAAACAGTACATTGTAAATTCCATAACTCTCTGATTCTTCAGCCAAAATTTACCACATAAATATGCTCAATAAGTTCACAATGTCATCTACAACTTTCATGAACAATCCAAAATCAAATTCCATAACCAACTAGGTCAAACAATTCGACAAAGAATCTGCATACAGAAATTAACCAATCTGGTCAGTAATTTCCCAATCAGCATAACTCTTAGCACAACTGTCACAAAATTCACTACCTTATATCCCTGAAAAGATAAGTTCTCAAACTTCAATTTTCATGAAGAACTCAATTTCCAATTCAATTTCTAACAATGTCAAAACCGTTGTGGAAGTTACTGCCATGATCAGCAATTCATAACCTAATGCAGGATCAATGTTTGCAAAATTATAACTCCCAAATCTGACCTCTAAAAATTACACATCATATATGAATTTCAAGGTAATCTCTTCCTCTACAACTTTTCAGAAGCTTACTCACACCAATTCAGTCCACATAAAATGTTAAAATTGCCTCCAATCCGAAAGCTCATAAATTCACACTTAAGCTAGGTTTCATCCAAATGCTGAAAACCAGTCAATAGTAATCAGTTCATATCTCCCAATATACAACTCTAAAAAATAGCAAGATCAGTAGCAATGGAAATATAATTCAATATGCTACAACTTTCATGAATACCATTCTCCCTAATTCCATCTCAATTAATTCAGAAAAATCAGCAAAGTTCATATGTTGTGGTTTCGGCTACTGTTCACAGGCAATGGAACAGTAACTTTCCATTCAAAAATTCACCCTTCTAACATTGAAATTTAACAACACCTATTTCACACTAAATTGAAGCCAACATCCCAAAGTTTCAGTGGCCACTAACCTTACCTCATTTGTATTTCTTCACAATAAGTTATGGTCAAATCAGTGCAATAGGTCAAAGTTAATTTTCCAGCATCTACTTCTCTATTCACTTCCTTTCATTCCAACACCCTTCCTACATCCATAAGCATCTTAATTGGAGACAAAATCAGTCCCTATATCATGTCTACATTCACTAGGCATTCCTACCAAAAATTGGTAGCACTAACCTCTTCCCTTTCCATGCACAATTAATCATCAATATACAATCAAAATCATATTAAAACCAAACTCTATCATAACCATTTATTATCCTAACATACCTTACACTTATACCCATTTATTTATACTATAATTCTCATTAAGGTAAAACATCAATAAGCTTAATAATAATACCACAATCCCCTTTAGATGCTTCTAACTACCATGATGTATTAAACTACAAAATCAAGCATACTTAAACACTTAACTTAAAACTTTACCTATTTAAAACTTCCAATCTTCAATCCCTTTGCTATCCCACCTCAACACCTTCTTCACTCACTTCAAACACATACAAGTGGGAGGTCATCATGGCAAGGCAACAACTTGGTTGCATGAAGGAAAGCTTGAGTTTGGAAGAAGGATTTATTTGAAAGGAGGAAAATCGATGGAGATGAGAAGAAGCAAGGTGAATTTCGGATGATGAGGTGAAAACAACCAACAACTCATCTTTTCTTTCCTTTATAATAAAGTTACGAAACAAAGAGATGGGAATGCATTAAATGAAGAAGACGTTGGCCAAAGTTGATTGGTACAAAATTTCAAGAAAAGTCAAAGAAAGTATTTAAATATAAATTCAATTCATAATAATTTCCACCCAATTTCGGTTCCTACTAAATTTTAAGGGTCCCTTTATGGGTCCCACCACAATATGCAATAGATAAGTACCAAATGTCAGTAGAAATTCAACCAGTTCGCCATCGGACGATTTTATCCGGTCCGGGAATTTCCGGGAATTTTCTCCAAATCATTTTTCTGAGAATGAATGAAATTCTCCAAAATTATAAAACATGTAACAGTGCACTCCAAATAATTTTTCAATCACAAAAATCACCTTTTCTCCCCCAAAACATATTTAGGTCAATTACCGGCGATTTTGCCGGTCCGGAAAGTTTCTTCAGAAAATTCCAGAAAAATTCCTAGAAATCCCAAAAAAATGAAAAACGCTCAATGACGCACTCAGAATAATTTTTCAAATCCCATAATCCCGTTAATCACAATAAAATGCCGTTAGGCCCAATTACCGGGAATGTCATAAATGCATATACCGTAATTCCATGTACACAATTGATATTGTGTATCAATCCTATTATGCATGAACAGTACTAAATATTCCCTATCAGTCTCATCATATGTCAATTTTACTATTTTACCCTACCAGGAGGGGGTGAGATGTTACAATTCTCCCCTCCTTATAAGAATTTCGTCCTCGAAATTCTCAGTCAACGGTTCACTATGACAGTAATCACATGATTCGACATATCCCATACACTTTTTCACTTAATGATTCACTTGTCGAGTGATCACAATAACCACTCTCAGTCCGTGGTTCAGTTACTAATTTGGCTAACTCATTATCACTTAGGACAGTAGACAGATTCGACAAGACTATTAGTTGGCGATCTCATTTTCTTAGCTATCTCACTGGCCATTTCTCGAATAGTCATTACCTTTGGTTCCGATATAAGGACTGAATGCAGTATTTCCAAATCTATTCAGTCATCACATTATATCCCTCTAATACCTTTGTCCCCCAGTGCCATAAAGTCCAATTCGTATTCCCTTGAGTACATCTCCATTTCTTTGATACCTCTCTTTATCACGTGAGGGACGATTTACATTCCTTTGGTACCAATACTGTGACATTTAACTCCACTTCACTATAATCAGTAACAATGTACCTAATGCAGTCATTTGTTAGATGCCATTCACTTTACATTTAAATTCGATTCTCGTAAGACAATTCACTATTCTATAGTGTCCACACACTTTAGTCGGATATACCTTTTACTCTGTTTCATTTTTCCGATCCTGATCCACTTTAGCTAACCCATGCAGTTTTCCTAGGTCAACTTTCCTTTTTCTCACACATTTTAGTCTCAAATCCATTATGGTCTTTAACTCCCAAGAGTAATCGTGGAGTTAGTAATCGCGCTTGATGTAACAAAGATATTCCTCCAAGTGAATCAAAACTCTATAACACGACCATAATCAAACCTTTTCCTATTGGACATTCAACCTATAAACACTTGAGCCAATAATCACTTCATTCTATACCTACAATTACTCAATTTCACTTTTCACGTATGCTTACTAGAATGTCTAACTTTGACTGTTCACTTTCTTGTTCTAATACCTTTTATCGGTACACTTACTTCTTCTTTGAATTTTTCACTATTGTTTTTTCCAATTCAATTCAGATATTCAAACTCATCATAAAATTTATCACTTTACTTTCGCACTCTTAACCATTCTTATCACTAGATTTACAACTTCAATTTTCCGAAACACTTCACAATTACCCATAATCGCTTGACACTCATTTAAAATCCCAATATCTCGTAATTGATCATTCATTGCAGCATTATCGCTCACTAGTTGAGTTTAGTAGGTAGAATTGTTCGTTAATTTCAGCATTGTCGTATTTACACCGGTCTCTTTCCTCAAATTAACCCAGTGTATCCTTATAGGAATCTACAGTCTCCAAGGCTTTCAATCGCGAGCATGACACCCGTACCATTTATCACAGTCAGTTCAATTTATTTCATACTCGTTCAACATATTGTCGCAGTTCAATACTCACTGCCGACTCTTCCAGTGTATGTATATCATCAGTATCATATTCCTCAATTAGTCCTATCGTTCTTTTTACTTTTCACTGTTCAACACTTCCAAACACATTCTGTCTCTAATCACAGTTACTACCATTTGCTTACCTCGTATAAATCCCTATTAGGGTCTTATTGACTTTACCATACATCTTTTACCCTTTTCATTGAGTCCACAATTAGTGTATCTGCAATTTCTTTATGAAAGTGTCAATACATCACCTCATTGTCAGTTTCCCTTTTGAACCTCTTGTCTTCATTTCAGTTACTCTTTTTCATTTTCTCTTCGCAATTGTTTTCATATCAACATATGTTAATACCTTGTCATCCATATTTAAACCTCCAAAATTTCCATTTTATTTTAGTACCTCACTTCTCAGTTCGGAACTCTTTTATTCTTCGTTTCAAATCTGGATTCCTCAACAGTTTTGCTTCATAACTGGAGATCGATTTACTTCACATTGCAATAGGATTACCTCTAATTAAAATTTCACTTATATTGGATACTTTACATTTCTGTACATACAAAGTCTGTATAACCTCAACTATATGAGCTATGTCCCAATTTCACCTTTAATTTTGTCCGTACTTCTATCCATTTGACCGCTCGTCTTGATACCATCTTTATACGGTTCACGAAAGTCTCATCAATCAATTATTATCCCTAATTGCTTTTCAATCCTTCTTCACTATAATGCATAATCTCAATTAGAACAATTTTATGCCATAATTTAAATATCAGAACATTCCTTTCACGAAGGTTCCTTATGACAGTCACTTAAATACTTTCTTTCACACTTATTCTGTAATCTATACCAGAATCACTTTTCAGTTCCTCTCATACAGGTACACTCAGTCCACTTTTGTCTTACTTTAACCCCTTACGAACTTCACACTTATAATCACTCTAAACATTTACCGCTCATTTCCTCTATGGTTTCCATATGTCTGTAACATATATTTCATTAGTCACAATCGATATTACTATCCAATAAATATCCCCCAACAGTACATCGACTTAAATACAACAACTCTCTTCATATACTGCTATTGTGGTTTCATTTTTCAAGATCGTTATTTCATTCTCCCCGTATCATTAAACTGTATGACTCATTCCCATATCCGTTACGTGCAACTTGACCTTGTAAGGTCATATCAACTTGGCTTATCAGCTTATGATCCTATTTTTTTCATTCTGTTTTCTGCTACTTATCTTCTATTTTCCTCAAACAGTCTATAATCGGGTGTTCACAGTCCCCAATACCCGACAAAATCGTTGATACCACTCCATTTTATCTCTATCTATATGCCTATCCATTTCCCATTTTAGCATTTCCCGATACACCATCAGTAGAAATCATCTGTCTGTTTTTTTTTTCCTTTATGATTTTATCATACGAATTTCCAAACTCGTAACACAATAATCACATAACCATTTCACAAATTCTTCAGTTTATCTGTACACTTTTATCTCACTCTAATAGGCACTGGGCATCATACTTTTTCAGTTCTTTTAGTTCTCAATAAACCGTTACAGTACTCTATTGAGCTTCTTTCCATCTCGCTATCGTCTTCCGCTTATAATATCTACTGATCTCTAACTCGAATACAGTGAATCAAAAATATGCCCGATCGGACCATCTACATTTTACTCAATTCCAATATTTCCCCTTTCATGACATATACAGTCAGAACTGTAATTACCTAACCATCCCGGGCTTTTTCATTTCACTTAGATCTACTATAACCAATATGCTTCCCATATCTCTAATGGACCTCTCCAAGTTCTCAACATCTTTTTTTTTCTGGCACCATAATATTGTCAACTTAATTCAGAAATTCTTAATTAGTCTAGGCCAACACAGTCATTCTGCTATCACATATGAGGGTTTCTAACGCAGTACAATATCAAAATTCTTATCCATTTTTCCTTTATCCTTTCGTAATTGATTATCCCCTTTTAGGGATTTACACTCTAATCCCGTTTCACTCTTCTATCACTTAGTCACTTGACACTTATGCACCCGTAGGATTTATCCTCGTGCGACTCGACTAGGATCGATTACCACGGTCCGCAACGACGCGACTCAAATGCATGCAACCTATGTTCCAAACTGTGCCCAGATACATTACGTACTCATCGGGCTCGATACCACCAAATGTAACACCCCATCTCGTAAGACCGAACCCGATATCGTTGGTGATATCCGAGTCCGTGTCCGCGAGAGTGGCGTACATCATCGATTTAAAACTCAAGATACATTTTTTCTTTTTGGAGCCATTAATTCAACGTTAGTGCGGCAAACACGAGAAGTAAATATAACCCGTGTTCAATATAAACCAGTTTCAGTTATTACAGTCATCCAGTAATAATTTACAATTAGTCAATGCAGTAAAACATGAAAACCACAATGGGCTCAGTAAAAATGCAAAGCCTTGTGATACAGTGATTGCGGAACACAATTTACTAAGACACTAATGCAGAGAACCTAACCGATCCCGACCAGTACCCTTTGCTTGCCTACAGTAGACATACTCCCGTGTCAACCTGGGTATTCTTCAGGACCTGAAAAATAGATGCAAATTTTGGGTGAGTTTTGCGAACTCAGTGAGAAACCATCATCGATGGTTCACTCAAATCATGCATTACGCCCATGGCGTATAGCACAGTCCAGTAATAATCATTTACCATTAAGCAGTCAATAACAATGTCCAGTAACAGAAAACTATTCACAGTAATTCATGCCATTACAAAAGCAGTACATGTCACAGAACAATCATTTATGCGAATGCAATGCATATGTGACTCTTTCCAGTTATTCAGTATTGTGCCCAAGTGCTCAGTCAGTATTCAGTGGGGATGCGTCAGGGATTTCTTCCCTCGGGCTCGAGGCGGTCAAGACAAAGATGATGAGCTCAAGCTCTTATCGGTAAAAATAGCAACTTGGGGCACGCCCATTATCGATCATGCAATTATGCATGCAAAGGCGAAGATTCGAAGAATGAACCGTGTTTGGCTATAAAGCCCAAAGTGTATCAAGAATCAATGATATGGCTATAAAGCCCGAGATATCAAGATGTCGGTGTCATTGAGACAATAAAATCAGTAAACATACAATAGTCCACTCTTATACATGCCAGAAATCATACAGTTCATCATTGCATGTAATTCACGTAGAACATATAAGCAACCAGAAATTTGAGAAACCAACTAGGTTACTCACCTATTACTTCCGAGCTAATGCCGGGAAGTCTCTGTGACGTCGGTCAATCGACGCTCCAATTGGCCTCTATATGAATCAGAAAAAGTACGAGTCACTAAATATGAAATTTGTGCTCATGTTGATGAGATATGCATGTTCATGAATTTCCCGGCCCTAATCCCAAATTTTTCCCATAATAAAAATTCCATCTAAAATTAGAAAACTATAGCCACTGATAGCACTCAATTCGGACCTCGATCGGTCCAAAAATAAATAAAACAGTGACCATAGAACAATTACCCGGGGCCACGTCAATTTCCCGTCCAAAAATTTCCAATTTCTCAAATAATGAAATTCAATATTTCACTAATCCGATGCCTCAAGAATCAGGTCAATCGGACGTCGGACGGAAAAGAAATTGACAAAAGAAACACCAAATACCAAATAATCAAATAATAATAAATAATAATAATAAAAAAATCAGATGGCCTCGTCACTAGGGCGAGGCGTCGCCCTAGTGATGTCGTCTGATCCGGCGCCGTCGCTAGGAGGCGCGTCGCCTAGTGACGCTGTTCAACGAGCCTCGTCACTAGATGTAGCCGTCGCCTAGTGACCGGCAATAAACCATTCTCATTCCTTTTTTTTCATATTTCTAAATCAACTTTCAATACCCATAACTCTTAGCACACAAATCAGAAAAATACAAATTATACCTTGTTGGTAAGATAAAGAAATCCTCTACAATTCTCAAAAGACCATAAAAATCAATCTCACCCCTAAGGGTGTCAAAAATCCCTTCAAAGGTACTGCCTACTCAAATCCCATTAAAACAAAACAGTACATTGCAAATTCCATAACTCTCTGATTCTTCAGCCAAAAATTACCACATAAATATGCTCAATAAGTTCACAATGTCATCTACAACTTTCATGAACAACCCAAAATCAAATTCCATAACAAACTAGGTCAAACAATTCGACAAAGAATCTGCATACAGAAATTAACCAATCTGGTCAGTAATTTCCCAATCAACATAACTCTTAGCACAAATGTCACAAAATTCACTACCTTATATCCCTGAAAAGATAAGTTCTCAAACTTCAATTTTCGTGAAGAACTCAATTTCCAATTCAATTTCTAACAATGTCAAAACCGTTGTGGAAGTTACTGCCATGATCAGCAATTCATAACCTTATGCAGGATCAATGTTTGCAAAATCATAACTCCCAAATCTGACCTCTAAAAATTACACATCATATATGAATTTCAAGGTAATCTCTTCCTCTACAACTTTTCAGAAGCTCACTCACACCAATTCAGTCCACATAAAATGTTAAAATTGCCTCCAATCCGAAAGCTCACAAATTCACACTTAAGCTAGGTTTCATCCAAATGCTCAAAACCAGTCAATAGTAATCAGTTCATATCTCCCAATATACAACTCTAAAAAATATCAAGATCAGTAGCAATGGAAAGATAATTCAATATGCTACAACTTTCATGAAGACCATTCTCCCTAATTCCATCTCAATTAATTCAGAAAAATCAGCAAAGTTCATATGTTGTGGTTTCGGCTACTGTTCACAGGCAATGGAACAGTAACTTTCCATTCAAAAATTCACCCTTCTAAAATTGAAATTTAACAACACCTATTTCACACTAAATTGAAGCCAACATCCCAAAGTTTCAGTGGACACTAACCTTACCTCATTTGCATTTCTGTACAATAAGTTATGGTCAAATCAGTGCAATAGGTCAAAGTTAATTTTCCAGCATCTACTTCTCTATTCACTTCCTTTCATTCCAACACCCTTCCTACATCCATAAGCATCTTAATTGGACACAAAATCAGTCCCTATATCATGTCTACATTCACTAGGCATTCCTACAAAAAATTGGCAGCACTAACCTCTTCCCTTTCCATGCACAATTAATCATCAATATACAATCAAAATCATATTAAAACCAAACTCTATCATAACCATTTATTATCCTAACATACCTTACACTTATACCCATTTATTTATACTATAATTCTCATTAAGGTAAAACATCAATAAGCTTAATAATAATACCACAATCCCTTTAGATGCTTCTAACTAACATGATGTATTAAACTACAAAATCAAGCATACTTAAACACTTAACTTAAAACTTTACCTATTTAAAACTTCCAATCTTCAATCCTTTGCTATCCCACCTCAACACCTTCTTCACTCACTTCAAACACATACAAGTGGGAGGTCATCATGGCAAGGCAACAACTTGGTTGCATGAAGGAAAGCTTGAGTTTGGAAGAAGGATTTATTTGAAAGGAGGAAAATCGATGGAGAGGAGAAGAAGCAAGGTGAATTTCGGATGATGAGGTGAAAACAACCAACAACTCATCTTTTCTTTCCTTTATAATAAAGTTCTGAAACAAAGAGATGGGAATGCATTAAATGAAGAAGACGTTGGCCAAAGTTGATTGGTACAAAATTTCAAGAAAAGTCAAAGAAAGTATTTAAATATAAATTCAATTCACAATAATTTCCACCCAATTTGGTTCCTACTAAATTTTAAGGGTCCTTTATGGGTCCCACCACAATATGCAATAGATAAGTATCAAATGTCAGTAGAAATTCAACCGGTTCGCCATCGACAATTTTATCCTATCCGGAATTTCGAAATTTTCCCAAATCATTTTTCCGAGAATTAATGAAATTCCCAAAATTATAAAACATGTAACGATGAACTCCAAATAATTTTTCAATCACGAAAATCACCTTTTCTCCCCAAAACATATTTAGGGCCATTCTGGCGATTTTGCGGTCCGGAAAGTTTCTTGAAAATTCCGGAAAAATTCCTAGAAATCCAAAAAATGTAAACGCTCAATGACTTTTCGAATAATTTTTCAAATCCCATAACCCCGTTAATCACAATAAAATGCCGTTAGGCCCAATTACCGGGAATGTCATGAATGCATATACCGTAATTCCATGTACACAATTGATACTGTGTATCAATCCTATTATGCATGAACAGTACTAAATATTCCCTATCAGTCTCATCATATGCCAATTTTACTATTTTACCCTACCAGGAGGGGGTGGGATGTTACATTAAAGCTAGCGGAGCACTTGTTGATTATTAGTGATTGTAAATGCAAACAACTATAAGTATAGGGGTGCACATATATGTAGGTTAGTTATAGTTATTAGAATATCATTTTACCTCTTATTAATGAATTCCAAATGTCGATCTAGCATTTTTCCATTTTTATAAAGAAAGAAAATGAAAAAGGAAAAATAAAGAATTTAAAATAAAATTATCAAAGAGGAAATGCATTTGTTTTGCAAAGTTATTCATGATTATTCCTTCCCCCTAAAGTTGAATGGAATGGGTAACTTGAGTATGATGCATATGAGGTAGATGTTGTTTTGAAGGATCAACACTTATGGTTATAATGAACTATTTGTCATCATTTGTTTAAGTAAATCTTTTTAATTGGTTATATTTCATATGGCTTATGGTGTGAGAGCTTGAATCTAAGATACAAAATATAGTTTTTGCATTCTCCATAACTGATGGTACCTAGTTTTGAGTGAATGTTAGTTCCTACACTTGATATTCCATTGAATGTTTTCTTGTTTCACTAGCTTTGATGGTTTTTGCACTATATTATTCAAATACATCTCACCTTAACCCTTGCCTATATTACAACCTTGAAAAGTCCTTTGGTTCATGATTATGTATGTGAATCTTAATGGTGGAGCAATGTAATGATATGAAAATTTGTATAATGTCTTGATCATGAATGGTGTTTGAGTGGCCCTATGGATTAATGCTATTTACACACTTTGTCTAAGTCTACTACTAGATTGCTTAGTTTCTAAAGGTGATAATTGTTAATTGATCATAGTAGGGGAATTTAATGTTTATTTCTTGCTATAATTTTGAAAGTAATTTCTATTTATTTATGGCTATCTACTATTAGGAAATATGGAAATTGTGGAAGTTTTTAGTTTTTAACTTTAATTTTTTGTCTTTTCCGAGGACAACCAAAAGATAATTATGAGGAAATTTGATGTGTGCTTAATTGTTTATACATTCACTTCTTAACACTTAGTGATTATTGTTGTGAAGTTCTTAAGATACTCATTTTAGTTCATATTTGATTTTAGGAGCAATTTGGAAGCATAAGAGCTAAAACATGTTAAGATCATATTCCTTGACACAACCCATTGATTTCCAAACTCAATTATCCTTATGGAATAAGAAGGTGATGGATTAGAGTAAGGATTGGACAAGAAATTATAAAAAGAGCAGCAATTAAGCAAAACTTGGGAGATACATGACTATGTATACATTTGGAAGAACTTACATGGTTGCATATAAAATTCTGCATCTTCACAAGTTGTTGGATCGAAAAAACAAAGCATGCTATATTTGGAGAAACGGTAGATTTTAAAACTTTTAAGAAATCATTACTTGCAGCAAAAGCAACAAATCAAAATCATCATGCTAATCCATACATGATATGGTATAAGGATAATAAAACATAAACAAGATCAGGAGTATTACCGACTCCTTTGTTACAACTTTAAATCCTCGCTGTCCTATCCTCTCCTTCTTCTTGTATCCAAATCATTTGCCTTTGAATCTTTCCCTTTAGAAATCTACTTTCTCCTTGTTGTTGTATCCTCAACCAATTAGATTTACCACTTGTTCTTCAAGGACAATTAGGTTAACAAAATCCTTTGGTGGGAAAGGAGAAGAAATGCTTGGAGGAGATTTTCTTAAAAGAAGAAGAACCAAAAATGAAACTCTTTCAATTGGTATTTTCGATTCTACCTTGCATGAAAGGAGAGAAGGTGTCAAGAACATGCAAGATGTCTTTCTTACCTCTCAATTTCGGTTATGCATGAATGGAAGAAGAGAGAGGCATCCAATGCATCACTTCTTTCATTAATCAATCATATATTTGCCAATAAATGAGACTCTCTTCATTTATCTTTAAAATGGCTATATGAAAAGATTATAACCTAAAATTGAATAACCAATTTTAGTTTTGGCAAGAATCAAGAAGGAAGATGGTCCATCTAATGTACATCTTTCATCTTTAATCTAATGAATGCAAATAGGTTACATGCTAACATTAAAAGACAGCCATCAAACCATTTAATGGTAAGTTCATAATTCCATTTAAGGATGATAAACCATAATAAAGACCATCTTTATTTTATCATTTTAATGTCAAATGTGTAGCTTCACATTTCACCTAACAAAACTGAAATTGCTACTTCTCCTTTTAAAAAAATTGTTTTAATATAATTAATCTAATTAATTACATTAAACCAAAATCTGGCCCATTTCTAAATGTACATTTAGGATTCTAATTAACCATTAATTAGACCAAGCCCAACATTCAATTATGGGCTTCTAAAACCTCCATTTATATTTTTTACTTAGCTTGATAACCTTCCTTAAAGCCAAGTGGAGAATCTTATTGGACTTTGATAATTCAAGCTCCAATAAGCCCAGAATTAATTCAATCTCATTATAATTAATTCTAGCTTATTAACTAAATGTCATTCCACTAAGGACAATTAGTTGAACTCTTGAATTATTAAATATTATGAGAATACATATTTTATGTCCAATTGCAAACCTTATTTAGAACCTTATTATAGCCATCCGCACAACAAAGGGTAAAATTACCGTTTTGCCCTTATGTTGGTTTTTCCTTCTAGATCTCCCTTTTTACATTATATGGTGATTAACACATAAGATCTCATCTTGGTGTTAAGACTTGATGGGTAGCTAGTCCATCAAACTACTGGCACGAGTTTAATCACCAAATCCCTTTAAAACATCTAGAAGTGATGATAGCACTATAAACTCTTTATTTGAGTGAATGTTCCCTGATACATGTTTCAATTAATAATTCCAACATGTAGACACTGGATAAATACTCTGTAAAAATCCATTTTGATCATATCAAGAATTATAATAAAACATATATGAGTTCACCACTCATCAAGATTATGATTCATAATAAGCGAATGCTTAAGTTGTATGTTTTAAGATTAAAGTAACGACCCACTTTATTCTTGAAAACATACTTAATTCCAGATTCATTTAATAGTGCCATTATCGATAGTCTACTAATATTATGATATGAAACTCATCATTCCCTTTAAGTAAACTCCTTTACTTATATGGAGAGAAATCGCAACACTATAGTCTAAACCATAATTAAGTCACCAACTTGATTATTCAACTGTGAATCAATTAATTTAGATTCAAATAATATACATGTTTCCCATACATCTCTATGTATATGTATATTACTTACAAAAGAATCTTGGTACCTTTTGACCAGATATATAAGCTCATCACAGATAAAACCAAACTCTTTTGTTTTATTAATAATAAATATTTTCATTACAAATCAGAATCGAAGAAGATAAAGTTACATGTAAATACACTTTCTTTCCAGGGTACTATATTTACATAACTTTAACAATCTCCCACTTGCCCTAAAACAAGTTTGACACATCCCTCATTCCCATCCCTTCTAGGTGACCCTCAAAGCTCTTTTGAGTCAATGTCTTTGTGAACGGATCAGCAAGGTTTTGCTCTATGGAATTCTTTACCACATCCACCTCTCCACATTGTATTATCTCCCTTATGAGATGATACTTTCGCTCAATATGTTTGGCAACTTTGTGGTTCCGAGGTTCTTTAGAATTAGCCACTGCCCCACTATTATCACAATAAAGTGTAATGGCTTTTTCTGCCTCTGGAACTACCTCCAGATCATTTAGGAACTTCCGAAGCCAGACTGCTTCCTTTGCTGCTTCACAAGTAGCAACATACTCAGCCTCCATAGTCGAATCAGCAATACAAGATTGCTTGACACTCCTCCAAACTATGGCTCCACCTTTTAAAGTAAATATAGAACCAAAAGTTGATTTTCTTGAATCAACATTTAATTGGAAATCAGAATCTGTATATCTTGTTGGAATAAGATTGCTTCCAAAGTAAACAAGCATTAAGTTTTTCGTCCTAAGAAGATACTTAAGTATACACTTAACCGCAGTCCAATGTTTCATTCCTGGATTGGACTGAAATCTGCTTACCAGTCCCACTGCGTAATAGATATCTAGTCTAATGCAAAGCATTGCATACATTAAACTTCCAACTGCCGAAGCATACGGAATGTTACACATGTGTTCAACCTCCTCTTGGGTTTTAAGTGCTTGTTCCTTTGAAAGTTTGATTCCATGCCTAGTAGGAGTGAAACCCCTCTTGGAATCTTGCATGGCGAACTTTTTGAGCATATTCTCAATGTAGGTTAATTGAGACAAATCTATCTGTTTTTTCTTATGATCCCTTATAAGTTTGATCCCTAGAACATAGTTAGCCTCTCCCAAATCCTTCATAAAAAACTATTCGTTCAACCATCCCTTAATTGCGGATAACATTCCTACATCATTCTCAATTAGCAGAATGTCATCAACATACAGGATTAGGAAAGTAACCTTACCTTCTTGTATTCTTTTATAAATACAAGGCTCATCTAGGTTTTGTATGAACCCATAGGATTTGATAGCCTTATCAAACTTAATATTCCAGGACCTAGATGCTTGCTTAAGTCCATAAATGGACCTTTGCAACTTACAAACCTTATGTTCATTACCTGGCTCAATGAATCCTTCTGGTTGAGCCATATAAATGGTCTCCTCAAGATCCGCATTAAGAAATGCGATCTTGACATCCATTTTTCATATTTCATAATCGAAATAGGCTACTATGGCCAAAAGAATCCTAATGGACATAAGCATGGCAACCGGAGAAAAAGTCTCCTCATAGTCTATACCTTCTTTTTTAGTATAGCCTTTAGCTACCAATCTAGCTTTAAAGGTCTCTACCTTTCCATCCGATCCCCTTTGCCTTTTGTAGATCCATTTACACCCTATGGCTTTTAAACCTGGTGGTAGATCTATAAGGACCCAGACTTCATTAGTATACAGCCATTTTCCTGCATTAACATCATTAATAGCCTGTGCATACTAATGGGATCTATTTCTTCTTGGTCTGAGATGGCAATTAAGCCTTCTTCTAGACCCAGATACCTATCTGGCTGTCTCACAAACCTCCCATTATGTCTAGGCACAACTTGATGTTCAGGCTGCACTTTCGATTCAACTCTTGAATCTATTTCGACATCTTGTTCTGTCATATCCAAAACAACTCTTGGTTTGGATGACATAGCTAACTCCTTTAGTACTACTTCACTTCTTCCTTTGTGATTTCTCACAAACTCTTCCTCCAAGAAGGTCGCATTTGTCGACACAAATACCTTCCTTTCTTGAGGACTGTAAAAATAGTACCCTCGAGTTCCAATAGGATATCCTACAAACAAACATACTTCTGACCTTAGTTCCATCTTTGTGGATTCAAGCTTTAGAACATGGGCAGGGCAACCCCAAATCCTCAAGTGCCTCAATGAAGGCACTCGACTAGTCCACAACTCCCTAGGTGTTTTAGGCACCGCTTTGGATAGAGCAAAGTTAAGAAGATATGTTGCTGTTTGTATGGCATATCCCCAGAACGATTCTGGAAGGTTATCATAGGACATCATTGATCTTACCATTTCCAATAGAGTTCTATTTCTCCTCTTTGTTACACCATTCTGTTGAGGTGTTAGAGGAGCTAAAAAATTGGAAATAATTCTATTGTCAATTAAATATTGCTGGACCTCTCCAGATAAATACTCACCGCCTCGATCTGATCGAAGTTGTTTTAATGGCTTCCCAAGTTGTTTCTTAGCTTCAGCTTTGAATTTTTTGAACTTTTCAAAGGATTCACTCTTTTTATGCATCAAATACAAATAGCCATGTCTTGAGTAATCATCTATAAAATTTATGAAGTATTCATAACCTCCTCTAGCTTGTACATTCATGGGCCCACACACATCAGTATGTACCAGGTCCAATGTGGATTCAGATATGTTTCCTTTAGAAGGAAATGAGGCTTTGGTCATTTTTCCTTCAATACAAGATTCACAGGGGGGTAATGGATCACTATCCAAGCCCATAAGGATTCCATCCTTTACTAACCTGACAAGTCTTTTCTGATTGATATGACCCATTCTTAAGTGCCATATATACTTTGAATTAATGCTAGAGATATTGGAATGTCTTGGTTTTATCAATTCTGAGGTGTTTAGTGAGCCTTTCATAGGTTCTATAAAAAACAATCCCTGTTTAGTTATCGCATCACAAATAAAATCTTTATTCTCATATATTGAAACAACCTTTTCAAAATACAAGGAATAACCAGATTTTATTAGATAAAAAATAGAAACCATGTTTCCTATAATCATAGGCATGTAATAAACATCCTCCAAATATAACCTATGACCACTAGGAAAATCCAAGATAACTACTCCCACTGATTCGACTGAAACATAGGAGTCATCTGCTATCTTGACTTGAAATTGACCTTTAGGCAGTCTTCTCCTTTGCAATAACCCCTACAACGAATTACAAACATGGTTAGTGGCTCCTGAATCTAATATCCAAGAAGTAGATAAATCTACCACATTTCTAGTTCCTAACAAACTTAGGAAACCTATACCTTGTTTGCTTTTTAGGGACTCTAGGTAGATTGGACAATTTCTTCTTTTCTTGCCCTTACCTTTGGGCTTAGAAGAAGAAGCTACATTCCTAGCCCATGAGCCTTAATATTCAATATCTCCTCCATATTCTGGAGGGTATTCATCAACTTACACAAGGTGTAATCCTTGTTGTTGATCTCATAGTCCATGTTGGACCCCGAACTTTCGGTAGAAATTAGAAATATTAAATGAAATTAAATGAGTGTGTTTGTATAGGTATTGTGTTATAGATGTTATTGTACTTAAAGAAAATTGATGAGAAATGAAGTGATTGGTTTTGATAACTTTGAAATTTGAGTAGATTTGTATGAGTTATGAAAATTAAAGTGAATGGGTTGATTGAAATGGAGTTGAAAGGCAAGAAATGATTGGTGAAAGTGTTATATTTTGGAGAATTAAGAAATTTGACCTTTGGAGTAAAGAGTTGACTTTTGATTTAGACATATTTTGAGAAAATGATCTACATGAAATTTGTAGATTATGTTGAGAGCTTTTCGTAGCCATAAAGTATGTTATTTTTCGATATCGGGATTGAAAGTTATGATCTTTGAAAGTTAAGTGTATTTTACTTGATTTGAAAAATACTATTAAGAGTAAGATTGTGTATGACTTTTGTGAAAGAGAAATGTGTATGCGCATATCATTTGGTGTTGAGTTTGATGTGGGGAAATAGCCTTGGAATAGTTTATTGGGGAGTTGAATGGTGTTTGATATGAGTTAGTTGAAGAGTTTGTGGTAGTGGGTGAGTATATGAAGTTGATGTGTTGATATTGGAAGTTTATGTGTTGGAATGGTGTTTAGAGACTTCAATGGCAAATCTGTATTGATTTAGATGGATTTAGCCAAAGTGGTCTTAATGAAAGTGGTAGATTATGTTTTTATCTTTCCATTGATATAAAGCACGAAAATATTGGACAAGGGAGTAGAAAGTTATGATTTTTAGAAGTTCTGATGCTGTTTAGTGTGAAGCTGACCGACCAGTCAGCTTTGTGTGGAGTTTTTGACCCATTTATAGGTCGATCTGATTCTTAAGGCCTTCATGAAAGTTGTAGAGGGTTCTTTTACCTTTCCATAGACACCAAGTTTGTCAAATTTGGAGTTCTGGATCAAAAGTTATGATGTTTGCAAGTTTTTGTACTATTGAAAAATTATCGATCAGTTATCTTTGTGTAAACTTTTGATCCCTTTAGAGTCTGAGCTTGCTTGTGAGTCCTTCTTAAAAATTGTAGATCTGTCTTTTATATTTCCAACGAAATAAACCGTGTCTAATTTGGAGCTCGGAGTCAAAAGTTATGAGGGTTTGAAGTTTGAAGGTCGGACTGGGAGCCGACCGACCTCTATTGGCCGACCGACCTCTGATGGCCGAGCCGACCTCTGTTGGCCGACCGACCTCTGATGGCCGAGCCGACCTCTGTTGGCCGACCGACCTCTGATGGCCGACCGACCTCTGTTGGCCGACCGATCTTCGTTCTGGCCGAGCTTTGATTTTTCTGGCTGAGCTCTGACCTCCCTTCACTCTTTTGAGCATAACTTCTTCGTCTGACATCCGATCGAACTGATTCTTTTTGAAAATTAAACTGGAGACATGAGGCTACAAATGTTATGAAGGAGCCGATCAACAATGTAGCCTCCAAGACTTTCAAATATGGGTCGGAAGTTAGGTATAGAGTTCAGTCTCAGCTTTGTAATGGTATAAGCAGTGTTCAGTATTATAGGTCGCTAGAGCTCGCTAGAGCTCGGATTGAGTTGATTCTTTTTGGATATTAAACTAGATACATATATCTACAATGTATCTGAAGGAGCCGATTGATAATGTAGCCTCTAAGACTTCCAAATATAGGTCGGAAGTTCAATATAGTGTTCAGTCCCGGTATTGTAATGGCTGAACAGTGTTCAGTATTTTGGAGATATCTCGATCTATAGAGCTCCGATTGAGTTGGTTCTTATTGTTAATAAAAATAGAGACATGGGGCTACAAGTGTTATGAAGGAGCCGAGCTATAATGTAGCCTTTAAGACTTCCAAATACAGGTCGGAAGTTCAGTGTAATGTTCAGTCTCGGTGTTGTAATGGCTGAGCAGTGTTCAGTATTTTGGAGATATCTCGATCGGTAGACCTCTGATCGATCTGATTCTTTTTGGAAATTAAACTATAGAGATGGGGCTACAAATTTTATGAAGGATTAGAGCTATAATGTAGCCTCTAAGACTTTCAATTACAGGTCGGAAGTTCAGTATAGTGTTTAGTCTCAGTTCTGTAATGGCTGAACAATGTTCAGTATTTTGGATATATCTCGATCCTCGAGCTCCGATTGAGCTGATTCTTTTTGAGAATTAAACTAGAGAGATGAGGCTACAAAAGTTATGAAGGAGACGATCGACAATGGAGCCTCTAAGACTTCCAAATATAGGTCGGAATTTAGATGTAGTGTTCAGTCTCAATGTTGTAATGGCTGAACAGTGTTCAGTATTTTAGAGATATATCGATCTCTAGAGCTCGGATTGAGCTGATTCTTTTTGGGAATTAAAATAGAGACATGGGGCTACAAATGTTATGAAGGAGCCGATCGACAATGTAGCCTCTAAGACTTCCAAATATGGGTCGGAAGTTAGGTGTAGTGTTCAGCCTCGGGTCTGAAGAACAAACTTCAGTATTTTCGAGATATCTTGAGCTATAGAGCTCCGATCGATCCGATTTTTGAAGCGATGGATTCGTAAGACATAGAGGAACATTTCTTTAGAAGAAAGTTTTATCAAATGACTTCATTTACCTGATCGAAATAATCAGACAAGATGTTAGTTTTAAAGATCAATGAAGGGGCAATTTTGGAAGTTTACTTAAAGGGTTAAGTTTATAGGCTTAAATGGAGGGGCTTATGGGTCATTCCTTATTCATTAATTGACCTGGAACTATAAAAGCAAGGGGGCTGTAGTTGTTTGGAGGAGAATCACGATTATTGCCCAAAAGACTTAAAAGAAATAAGAGGAGAGAAGAGAGAAAGCTTGTTTCGGTGGAGAAGAACCGAAGAGAAGAAGAGAGCTTCAAAGGTTCAGTTTTCTCCAAGTTTCTTGAGGGGTTTTTGGTGCTTTTCAAAGGGAAAGGTGAAGAAGAAGATGAAAGCTTCTTATGGAGCCCAAAAATCCGAAAATGGTGTGAGAGAAGGTAAGATGCGAAATTTTGAGATCTGTGAATTTTGATGAATTTCTGGTTTAGAAATATGGAAAATGGTATGGGTTTGTGAAGTATGAAGTTAATTTTGTTGATTGCTTAATATTATGGTTTTAGTTTTGGATGGAAATTAATTAGGGTTTATGCCCAATTTTGTAAATTGGGGATTTTGGAAATTTGTGATTTAGATGGCTTGGTTACATGTGGAATTAGTGTGTTCTAAGTTCAATTTGAGGATTATGTTATTTATGAGATTGAATTTGTGGAAAATTGGTGTAGGGAATTTTTCTATTGGAAGGAAGAAAGACGCAATGGTCAAATTGAAGTTAAGGACAAGCTTCTAAGCGTGAAATCGAGGTGGGTAACCGTTTATAATAGAATTTATAAGCCACTACTGCTTTCTTTAAACAAAAAGATTTTCTGATTTCAATTGCATCATAATTTTTGCATCATTGTATGAATGATTTGAAAAATCATTATTGATTCAATATATAAACTTTTGATGAATTGCAAAATACATTGTGTTATGCCTTGAAAGATTTCATGGCATTTTGTGTATTCGGAAAAGAGCATTCGATAAATTGATTTAAGCATGATTATGTGATTGTGATTGGGCGAGAGAGAACCTATTTTGTTAAGTCACGTGCACGTTGACCCCCTTAGCCTTCTCCCGGCCGCCTGTTTGAGGCTTACGAGATCCGAAAAATGGACTCGTCGTGTTTACGGTACACTTCGATTTTTGTCGTATTTATGGAACTCTCGAGCCACTTGTGTGCATCGCATATGTGATTTGCCATTGCATTTATGAATTGTCAAGTTGATGCATTCATGTTTTGCAACCTATGGGTTTATGGCTGAAAGCCTAAA
This sequence comes from Erythroxylum novogranatense, assembly GCA_029891385.1. Lineage (NCBI taxonomy): Eukaryota > Viridiplantae > Streptophyta > Magnoliopsida > Malpighiales > Erythroxylaceae > Erythroxylum > Erythroxylum novogranatense. The sequence continues at coordinate 89,200,015 of CM057234.1, read as the reverse complement.
AATCGTACGTTTTGTAATTGTGATTTGACTACAACAAGAGCGGAACTTTTAGAAAATGTACTTTACGGATTTCAAAGAAATGTTTTCTAAGACCAGAAAAGAAAAAGAATTTCAAGGATTTTGCTTATTTATTTGTTATAAATTGTTACCCACGAGCTATAAGCTCACCCCTTTCATTCCCATCCACAGGTGATGAGAAGATCGGGTGAAAGAAAATGAAGATTTCTATTTGCATGTGTTTATATTGTATTGCTGTTAAGTAAGATAGTGTTGAGAAATTCAAAATTTGTTGTGTATTGCGTACTTTGGATTTTTGGTGTTGATATTGTATATGGCCTGAATTGCCACGAGTGTATGAAGAGTAGTCATTCTAGGACATATGTGATTTATGAAATTGTGTATATAATGAGTATAAGGTGTATGGACTTCTGGAATTATGTATTGATTTAAGTTATGTTTGGGATGTGTGTATGAGTATGAATGTGATAATGTATTTTGGATTGAGTTTGGTTATGAAAGAAATGAAAAGGAAAGGAATAAGAAAGAAAGAAAAGAAAAGAAAGAAAAGAAAATAAAAATTTATACCGGATTTAGAATGTCTTAAGGTTTCCAACGCGACAGTGATTTCTAAGATTTTGTTCGTGGATGTCAGTACTTGTGTTTCAGTTCGAATGCTTCAATTCGATTTGTGATTCGTGATCATTTGTTTGGTTTGTCTCTGAGCCAATTCGACTTGACTTTGTTTGTATGCTTCGCTTCCAAGTTCGCTTTCGATTCGTTACTGATTTGTTTCACTTTGTGATCAATCGTTTATTCGTTCCGCCTCTTTGTGATTCGTTCCGTCTTCCGTTTTTGGGTTAGGGCGCCGGTCTCCGGATCGGTTCCCAACAGTCCAACTTAAACTACTGAAAAGAAGAGTTTAAGCTATTGATGATCATAATCATCTGCATGTCCGCATCCAAATCCGCCCCAAGCATCACAACCTCAGTGACCACAGAGATTACCTTCATCATGTAATCCCGCACTGGTTCACTAGGTTTTTGTCTGAGATTATGAAAGGTTTGGATAGCTTTCACTCTTGCAGAGCTAGTCCTCACACCAAACATCTCATGTAGGTAATGGACCATTGCACTAGAAGTTTTCATACAAGCAATTTGTTTTTGCAACATGCCGCTGACAGAAGCTAGGATATAACACTTAATAGTCTTGTCAGTATTCTGCAAACGCTCATGTTGTTGGACTTGCTCAGGAATTGTCCACCCGTAGGCTCATTTTTAGTTAACACCCATGAAATACATTCATAATGAAGAGCAATGTCAAGGTTATGTCTCCATTCATTAAAATTGTCTCCGTTTTCCAATTTGTTATTAGTCAAGAGCAGGGCGAGTGGATTCATTTCGTTGTTGATTGTCTGAAAATATAAATTATTAAAATATGAGCATAGTAGTCAACAATTAATTGAACTTTGTATAAAATCATGATGCATGTATGCATGATGATAGATTTAACAAAACTTAAAAAATTAAAACCTTATACGACGATTATTTTTCTTATCTATAATAGACTAAGTGATAGTGGGCCATCTTATCCATTAAAAAAAACTAGGACCCTCCCACTCAGAAAAACTACCAAGCATATCATGCTCAATTTTTTAAGAAGCGTCTTAATTTGGTCCATACTTTTACCAAGAAAGCTATGGTAGGCAGTTTATTAATAAAAATGTTGAGTTTTTAACTATTTGATTCATACATTAAAGATACCTGCAAACCATGCCTCGGTGGGAGGTCACATTTGCTATCAATAAGTGGACTTATCCTTAAGGAGACCCATACCATGCAAGATCTAAGATTCATGCCCTCCGATGGGGAGTAATACTTCACCACATGCAAATGGGCCATCATTTGGAGACCATGGACTCTCATATGAGCATTCTCTCCCACTCAATCTTTTTGGGCTTTAAGTTTTTAATTACCATCTTGTCTAGATGCAATTTATTATCCATCTTATATTGTTTCATTATATATCTCATACATAATGAATGCATGGCAAGGCCTAGGGTTGGCAATTTTCTAAATGACATGCAATCACATAATGTCACATATTATAACCATTCATTTCTCCATTCATCACATGAACTAATAAAGTCACTTTTGATTCTCCATCCTAGAAACATAAAAAAATACAAGCCTTTTAGGCCCAAAAATATTCTTCTTAGACTTGGATCTTCCATTTCGAACTCTTCGCTCACATGATCCAGCCCATTCGGTAAACAAAATGTAATGACATATATTAAAACCGAAATTTGTCACTTTGAAAAACAAAATTCCAGTACTAGATTTTTAGAAAACCAATTCTTTGTTATGACAAAAAATTCTAGCACTAGTTTTTATTAAAACCGAAACTTATTCGATGAAAATAAAAAACCAGCACTTATTATTTTAGCAAAACCGAAATTGGATTATATGAAACAAAAATCCAGCACTTGTTTTTACAATAAAAACCAAAATGTGATCCAGTGAAACAAAATTCCAGCATCTTTGTTTTCACAAAACTTATGCCAATACACAAAAGAAGAATACACCGAAATTTTTTTTACCTTTCCATTTATTCAACCCATGACTGCTCCATCTTCATCATTACATCAACTTGTACATTAAAAAATAAAAAAATAGAAAAATGAAGCCGAGGAGGAAACATGGTGATGATAGACCACCCTCCTTTTTACAACCAAATGAAGAAATCTTACAAGGCAAATTTAGCTTCTATGGATAACCAAAAGAGCAACATATACACCATATATATTTCTATCACATAAAAATATGCAACATACACATAAAAATTGCCAACCCATGTATCAAATATATAGGAACCGAAATCATGCATTAGAAACCGACTCTGATACCAATTGTTGGATCGGAAAAACAAAACATGTTATATTTGGAGAAACGGTAGATTTCAAAACTTTTAAGAAATTATTACTTGCAGCAGAAACAACAAATCCAAATCATCATGCTAATCCATACATGATATGGTATAAGGATAATAAAACATAAACAAGATCAGGAGTATTACCGACTCCTTTGCTACAGCTTTAAATCCTCGCTATGCTATCCTCTCGTTCTTCTTGTATCCAAATCCTTTGCCTTTGAATCTTTCCCTTTAGCAATCTAATTTCTCCTTGTTGTTGTATCCTCAACCAATTAGATTTACCACTTGTTCTTCAAGGACAATTAGGTTAACAAAATCCTTGGTAGGAAATGAGAAGAAATGCTTGGAGGAGATTTTTTTAAAAGAAGAAGAACCAAAAATGAAACTCTTTCAATTGGTATTTTTTATTCTAACTTGAATGAAAGGAGAGAAGGTGTCAAGAACATGCAAGATGTCTTTCTTACCTCTCAATTTCGGTTATGCATGAATGGAAGAAGAGAGAGGCATCCAATGCATCACTTCTTTCATTAATCAATCATAAAATTGACAATAAATGAGACTCTCTTCATTTATCTTTAAAATGGCTATATGAAAAGACTATAACCTAAAATTGAATAACCAATTTCGGTTTTGGCAAGAAGAAAAAGGAAGATGGTCCATCTAATGTACATATTTCATCTTTAATCTAATGAATGCAAATAGGTTACATGCTAACATTAAAAGACAACCATTAAACCATTTAATGGTAAGTTCATAATTCCATTTAAGGATGATAAACCATAATAAAGACCATCTTTATTTTAGCATTTTAATGTCAAATGTGTAGCTTCACATTTCACCTAACAAAACTGAAATTGCTACTTCTCCTTTAAAAAAAATTGTTTTAATATAATTAATCTAATTAATTACATTAAACCAAAATCTAACCCATTTATAAATGTACATTTGGGCTTCTAATTAACCATTAATTAGACCAAGCCCAACATTCAATTATGGGCTTCTAAAACCTCCATTTATATTTCTTACTTAGCTTGATAACCTTCCTTAAAGTCAAGTGGAGAATCTTATTGGACTTTGATAATTCAAGCTCCAATAAGCCCAGAATTAATTCAATCTCATTAGAATTAATTCTAGCTTATTAACTAAATGTCATTCCATTAAAGACAATGAGTTGAACTCTTGAATTATTAAATATTATGATAATACATATTTTATGTCCAATTGCAAACCCTATTTAGAACCTTATTATAGCCATCTGCACAACAAAGGGTAAAATTACCATTTTGCCCTTATGTTGATTTTTCCTTCTAGATCTCCCGTTTTACATTATATGGTGATTAACACACAAGATCTCATCTTGGTGTTAAGACTTGATGGGTAGCTAGTCCATCAAACTACTGGCGCTAGTTTAATCACCAAATCGCCTTAAAACATCTAGAAGTGATGATAGTACTATAAACTCTTTATTTGAGTGAATGTTCCCTGATACATGTTTTAATTAATAATTCCAACATGCAGACACTGGATAAATACTCTGTAAAAATTCATTCTAATCATATCAAGAATTATAATAAAACATATATGAGTTCAGCACTCATCGAGATTATGATTCATAACAAGTAAATGCTTAAGTTGTATGTTTTAAGATTAAAGTAACGACCCACTTTACTTTTGAAAACATACTTGATTCCAGATTCATTTAATAGTTCCATTATTGATAGTCTACTACTGTCATGATATGAAACTCATCATTCCCTTTAAGTAAACTCCTTTACTTATATGGAGGCAAATCACAACACTACAGTCTAAACCATAATCAAGTGACTAACTTGATTATTCAATTGTGAATCAATTAATTCAGATTCTAATAATATACATGCTTCTTATACATCTCTATGTATATGTATATTACTTACAAAAGAATCTTGGTACCTTTTGACCAGATATATAACGCTCATACAGATAAAACCAAACTCTTTTGTTTTGTTAATAATAAATATTTCCATTATAAAACTGTAACTGAAGAAGATAAAGTTACATATAAATACACTTACTTTCCAGGGCACTATATTTATGCACTTTTTGTGGGATTGACCTAGACTTATTGGTAGCTATAGTTTTAAGTTTATTTATTTTGTGTAATGTTATCATACTAACCAACCACCCTTTCTAGCATTTAATCCACAAATGGAAGAGGGAAGTGATCTTTTTTACTCACTTTGTTTAGTTTATAATAGTCAATACACACTCTCCATGTAACACCCCACTCCCGCATGACCCGAACCCGACATCGATGGTGATATCCGAGTTTGGGCCCTGCGAGGGTGGCGTGCTACATCACTCAGCCCAAACTCAATATAAATTTTTTTTCACAACATACACTATACGAAAATCAATTAACATGCACAATCACTGGTAAATATAATGACCATGGGGCCCTTTTTATAAATACAAATCAATTCAGTCTGTTGACTTTACAAAAATGACCTAATCATTTGTACAAATATTTAGAAAAATAATTTTATACAGAATTGTGCAACACTAATGCAGACTCGAACTGATCTCGACCTCTTCTCTCACTCACATGCGGTTGCTATACGCCCGTTGCCTAACGGGGTATTCTTCTAGGTCCTGAAAAATAATTGCAAATTTTGGGTGAGTTTTGCGAACTCAGTGAGTGACCATCATCAATGGCTCATGTTGGGCCCCAAATTTTTCTTTAATTGATGTTAATAAGTATGAATTGTTCTAATGTGTGACCTATTGCATAGTTGATTTTATTGGAAGTAGTTAGATTAAATTGAGGTTGGTTTGGTGTAAGTGTTGATGAAAGAGTAAATATATAGGAGGGCATAATTGGAAGATCGCTTAGGTTGGAAAGGTTAAGGCATAACAAGGAGGGGCATTTGGTACTTGTGCTTCCATTTTGGCCTAAGGAAAAGAGTTAGAAAGAAGGAAGAAAAAAGTGAAAGAAGAAAAGAAAGAAGAGAGTGCCATGGGAGAGAGGAAGAATAAGAGAAAAAGAGGAAAGCTAAGTTTAAAGATTTTCGAAGGGATTGAAGCTTCATCAAGTAAGTTAAGCTCTTTTATTCTTGTTTGAGATGGATTAAACCCTAGATTAGCTTGGCATGAGTTAAAGCCGTTTGTTTAGGGGTTTTCGGAAATATTGGTAAAATTTCATTGGGTTGATGATCTTGTAGTGTTTATGATGGTTTTAAGGCTGTAATGAGTTTAGAAATGAAGTCTAAGACATGAATCAAGGTCTAGATGTGTTATGTTTGCAAAATGGGAGGATTGTGGTTGAAATTTGTAGGAAAAACGAGTTTCGAGGACGTTTCTGGCCCCCACGTCACGGCGTCCGGATGTGTGCAGGCCACGGCGCACACTTGTTGTGCATGCCGCGGTGCATATGAGGGTGCACGCCGTGGCGCATGCATGCGTGCATGCCGCAGCGAGTGCAGCCTTCGCCGCGGTGAACCCTAGTTTTTCTGCACAGAGATGTTTTGATGTTTTGGGCATAACTTTTTATGTAGATGTCCAAATGAGGTAATTTTTGATGCGTTGTAAGCTAGAGACATAGTGCTACAAGTTTAATGAAGAGATGAAGTTCTGAATCAGTCTTTAAAGATATCAAATTTTGGATAGAATTTGAGCATAGAATTTTTGTTTCCTCTTTAGTTATAGTTCGAAATTGCTAAAGTTTGACTTTCCGATTTCTACACCAAATTGATTGAAATTTTGGTTATTTGGTTAAGGAAATCAAGTGAGGCATGATGAGCAAGAGGAAAAAGAGGAAAGGCATTCCTAAGCAAGAATAAGAAAGGAATTCAAGGTGGGTTCATGTTTTTAATAGAGTAAATAAGTGACTCATTGTTTTGTTCAAATAAAAAAAGATTTAATGCTTTAAATTGCATCATCAATGTTGCCTTATGTGCTATTGTGAACTGATTATATGCTTTCTATATGATTTGAATTCATGATTAATGAAAAGGTTTCAAAAAGGGTTTTCTCTTTTCAAGAGTACACACTCATGAAATCATGTTTTCCAAAATGTACGAAAAATAAGTTTACAAACAAGTGCCAGTTTGACAACCAAGTTTACAAGACTTTGAATCATACATGTTATGTGGGTTTGTGGTAGTCCATAAAGAACTGTCACATTCACGTTGACTCATGAAAAGGCTTCTCCCGCCTGCCCGCTAGTGACACGGAGTTCCCCACAAAGACTTCCTCAAGAAACTACGACTACACATGACCATTTCGATGGAAATGTGTAGTGCATCATGAACTCGGACTAACCCAAACCATTATGCTATGCGTATGTGTTTAGGATTGGTTATCATGTTTCATGCATTCATGTTTTGAATTCTACTTATGAATTGTTTAAAGATCAAGCTTTTCGAGATAATGACTTTTACATGCTCAATTACTATGATTTCAAAGTGTACCACGACAATGAGTTATCTTTTAAATAGTTTTGCTCATTTCTGTATTATAAATATGTTCCCACGATCTTTATAGCTCACCCCCTTTTACCCTCCCCATTCAGGTGACGAGCAAAAGACCGAGTATGTTGTGCCCCAAATTGTTTTCATTGATGAGATTAAGCATGAATTATGTTAATTGTATGAGTTATTGCATAGTTGGATTTTTTTTTTGAAAGTATTAGGTGGAAAATTAAGAATTATTTGAGTTTAGTATGGAATAAGTGATTATAAAAGGGTAAATTTATGAGGGCATTATAGGAAGTTCACTTAAGTTGGGAAGATTAAGACTAAGGAAGGAAGGGCATTTTAGTACATGTGCCTTCATTAGAGATTAAGGAATTAGAAAAAGAAAAAAAGAAAGAAAAGGGAAAGAAAGGAAAGGAGAAGAGGGAGTCGTAGGAAGAGAGGAAGAAGAAGAGAAAGAGAGGAAAGCTAGGTTTAGAGAATTTTCGAACGGATTGAAGCAATTTCTAGTAAGTTCAATCTCTTCTACTCTTGTTTGGGTTAAATGAAACCCTATATTTGCTTGGAATGATGTTAGAATCAATGGTTTAGGGTTTAAGGGAAAAATAGATGAAATCTCTTAGGGTTGATGATTTTGATGTGTTTTGTTGATGATTTTGTGTTATAATGAGTTTAAAATTGAAGTATGAGACATGAATCAAGGTTTAAGTGTGTTGCATGTGCAAAAGGGAAGGATTAAAGCGTGAAAATGCTGGAAAATCGGGTTCGGAGTTGTTTTCAGGCCCGCACGTCACGACGTGCGTATGAACACGCCACGATGTGCGAGTTCATCGTGATGTACAAGTTTTAGGTTCGCCGCGATGTGTGGGAAGGGCAACGTTGCGACGAGCGTGATGAGCTCGGGCGTTCGCCGTGACGAGCGGGGCTTCGCCGCGGCGAGCCCCTGTTTCCAGCAGTGTGGAATTTTAGTCTTTTAAGCATATCTCTTGCTGTAGATGTCCAAATGAGGTGATTTTTGATGCGTTGTAAACTAGAGACATAGGGATATAAGTTTCGTGAAGAAAAGAAGTTCTGAATCAGTCTATAAAGATATCAAAGTGAGGATGGAATTTGAGCATGAAATTCTTGTTTCAGTTTTGGTTATAGTTTGAAGTGTTCAAGTTTGACTTTTCATTTTCTACACCAAATTGATTGAAATTTTGGTTATTGATTAAGGAAATCAAGTGATGCAAGAGGAGCAAGAGGTTCAAGAGGAAATTCAATCCTAGGCAAGAACAAGCAAGGAATTCAAGGTGGGTACATGTTTATGATAGAGTAAATAAGCCACTTATTGTTTTGTTCAATTCAAGAAAGATTTAATGATTTACAATTTGCATCATCAATGTTATATTAATTTCTATTTTGGAATGATTATATGTTGCTATATGATTGCATTCATGATTTTTGAAAAGGTTCCAAAAAGGATTATCTCTTTTCAAGAAATACACGCACACGAAATCATGTTTTGTGAAAAGCGAGTTTACAAGCAAGTGCCAGTTTGACAATCAAGTTTACAAGACTTTGAATCATGCATGTTATGTGGGTTTGTGGTAGTCCCAAGAACCGTCACGTGTACGTTGACCATGAAAAGGCTTCTCCCGCCTGCCCGCTAGTGGCACGGAACTCCCCACAAGGACTCCAACTATGACTACACAGGACCATTTCGATAGAAATGTGTAGTACGTCATGAACCCGGGCTAACCCAAACCATTATGCTATGTTATGTGTTTATGATCTGTTATTATGTTCATACATTATAAACTGTTCAAAATTCAAGCATTTCGAGAAAATGACTCATACATGCTCATTCACTATGATTTCAAAAATTACCACGGCAATGAGTTATTTTTGAATACTTTTGCTTATTTCTATATTATGAATATGTTCCCACGATCTTTATAGCTCACCCCCTCTATCCTCCCCCATTCAGGTGACGAGAAAGAGACCGAGGGAGTCACGAGTTATGGCAGCACTCCATTTTTTTGTTATGATGTATTTTTGGAAGTCAAGGCTTTAGTTACATTTCAAGTTTATTGTTTCAAGTGTATTTTGTATTTTTGGCTCTTGAACTCAAGTTGTAATTTGGTTTGAAATGTTATTAAAGCTTTGTAAAACTCATCTTTTGTATAATGATTTATGGATGTGTGTTTTTTAATCATGAAAGCAAGTTTTGAGTTTGTTCATGGTGGGTCCATTGAGCTTTCGATGGTCTTTTTCCTTAATCGTTTAATTTACACGTTCCACCTCACGTATCAAGCATCATGCTCTCATGTCCGATGTTGGGTTCCAGAAACGAGGTCCAACATGTTGTGATATCAGAGCGACTAGGTTTAGGTCCCGGTTTGCATTGCATTGTTTTCAATGAATGACTTGCATTGTTTTACATGATTTGAACAGTTTTTGCACCCTTTGAAAGTTGTCTTACTTACACTAAAGGTTTTCAATGGTTTTATATTGAAGGAGTGAACATGCCACCTCGAAAGAGAACTCGAGGAGCTATGACTCAATCTCATTCTCGTCAAGGGAGCACGGATGAATCCCATGTTCCTCAGGATGCTGGGACACGTTCTGCTCCAATTTCTGAGGCACCTAGCTTGCAATAAGAAGTGCCTCCTCTGCCTCCTCCTATGCCTCAGATGAATCCCATGGATCTGAGTTTCTTTCAAGCCTTTGCTCAGGCTTTCACGTATGCCATGGGTCAGAGATCTCAGATTCCGATGCAAGCTCCAGTAGACAGGAGTGGGCAGTATGATAAGATCCGTAAGTTTGGAGCTGTGGATTTCAGTGAGACGACGAATCCAGAAGAGGCCGAAGCCTGGTTGAATAGGACCGAGAGGGTTCTAGTTTATATGAGATGCATAAATGAGGAGAAGCTAGACTATGTAGTCAGTCTGTTGTAGGGTGACGCACTGCATTGGTGGGAATCAGTGCCTCAAAGTCAGGTTGCTCCTTTGGTGCTGACATGGAGAGACTTTGGGGAAGTGTTCAGAAAGAAGTATCTCTCCAGGGTCTATGTGCAAGAGAAGGCCAGGGAATTTCTGAACCTCACTCAGAGAGACATGATTGTGAGCGAGTATAAGCTGAAGTTCACACAGCTTTCTCGTTATGCAGCCAACATTGTGGCGACAGAAGAAGACAAGTGTCGTAAGTTTGAGGGAGGTCTTCACTTGGGGATCAGGGAAAAAGTCTTGATCCACAATTTTTGCGACTACCAGCAATTGGTAGATGCGGCACCCCAGGCTGAAAAGCTGGAGAAGATTAAGCAGGAAGTGAGCAAGAAGAGGAAGAGCAGGGAACAGACTTTCAAGAAAGGATCTAGTGCTCCAATGCCTGAGAGGAGCACGAGGAGCTTTCACAGCTAGAGTGAAGTAGGTAGCAGTGGCTCTACCAGGACAAGCGGTGAGGCGATGTCGGGCAAGCCTCTAATGTGGGAGAGCCTTTGGAAGAAGCGAGGAAAGAGCTGGTTCACCAACCCCTTATGTGACCAGTGTGGGAAACATCACCAGGGAGAATGTCTCTGATAGAACCCCACCACAAAGGTCTTCGAGGATTCTTATCTAGAATAAGAAGTGCTTGGACTAAGTCTTGTTTTAGTTGCTAGTACCGTTTAAGGCCTTTAGAATAGGAGCAGTTAGTTCGTTTAAGGCCTTTAGAATAGGACCAGTTAGTTTTATTTTAGTTCCTATTTATACCTTTGTAGTTGCAGCAGAGAAGGGGATTAAAAAAATAACAACCGAAAACTTCTTACTTTGAGCATTTATTCTCTTAGCTTTGATTGGGACCTATCAGTCTCAAGTTACTTGGAGTCTGTTTCAGATGTGGAGAGAAGGGGCATAAGTTTAGGGACTGTCCTCAGGTACCGAAATAGGAGGGGTCATAATTTCAGGCCCCCAGACATGTAGAAACAGTGGGAACCAGGCCAGTTACTGAGGTAGACAGTTCTAGGACTACAAGGAAGGCTATTCCTCCAGGAAGGCCAAGGGGTCAGGCACCGGCAAGAGTGTTTGCCATGACTAGAGAGGAAGCTGTAGCTGCACCTGAGGTTGTCACAGGTATGGCTGAGTTACTTAACTCAGCAATATTTGTTTTAATTGATTCTGGTTCCACGTATTCTTTTGTTTCTTCAACCATAGTATTGCATAGTGTGAATTCTGTGCCGTTGGATAGACCTTTGCTTGTTAGTACTCCTCTAGGGAGGAATGTGGTGATCAGTCAGGTTTATGAGGATTGTGAGCTCTTTATTGATGGTACTAGATTGGTGGTGGACTTGCTACCTCTAGACCTAAGAGGGTTAGATGTTATTCTGGGGATGGTTACTATGGAGAAATATCTGGCAAAGCTGGATTGTGGTCGGAAAGAGGTGGAGTTTGATTGGGGTAATGGTGAGAAGGTGATCTTAAGAGGGGACAGGAAGACACCATCGCCAAGACTGATTTCGGCTATGCGAGCTGAAAGGATGATGGGCCACTGAAAGGATGATGGGTCAGGGATGTGAAGCTTTCTTGGCACACGTTTTGGATGTCGGCATGAATGAAGGGAAGTTAGAGGATTTCCTGATTGTGAGGGAGTTTCCAGATGTGTTTCCAGATGAATTACCCGGTTTGCTGTCGGTGAGGGAAATCGAGTTTGCCATTGACTTGATTCCCAAAACTGCGCCTATTTCGATACCACCGTATAGGATGGCTCCAGCTGAGTTGAGGGAGGTGAAGGAACAGTTGGAAGAACTGTTAGAGAAGGGGTATGTTAGACCTAGTTCGTCTCCTTGGGGAGCGTTGGTTCTGTTTGTTAAGAAGAAAGATGGATTATGGTGAATGTGTATTGACTATAGAAGACTCAACAAGGTGACAATTAAGAACAAGTATCCTCTGCCACGGATAGATGATCTGTTTGACAGGCTGCAGGGAGCAAGGGTCTTCTCCTTGATTGATCTTAGGTCAGGCTATCATCAGCTCAGAATCAAGGAGTCTAATGTAAGCAAGACAGCGTTCAGGACTCGGTATGGGCATTATGAGTTTTTGGTTATGCCATTCGGCTTGACCAATGCTCCAGCTGCTTTCATGGATCTCATGAATAGGGTCTTCAAGGAGTTTCTGGATCAATTTGTCATAGTGTTTATAGATGACATTCTGGTGTATTCTAAGAGTGAAGAAGATCATGAGGAGCATCTCAGGATTGTATTGCAAACTCTGAGGGAGGGAGCGCTTTATGCCAAGTTCAGCAAGTGTGAGTTTTGGCTTCATGAGGTGACATTCCTTGGGCATGTGATTTTGCAGGATGGTGTACATGTTGATCCGAGGAAAGTCGAAGCAGTGGTAAATTGGCTTGCACCCAAGACTGTGACAGAGGTGAGGAGTTTTCTGGCTTTGGCAGGTTACTACAGGAGGTTTGTAGAAGGATTCTCCATGATAGCTGCTCCGATGACTAAGCTATTGAGGAAGAATCAGAAGTTTTCTTGGACCGATGAGTGCCAGAAGAGCTTTGAGGAGCTCAAGCACAGATTAACAAGTGCTCCAGTTCTGATTCTACCTTCGGGGATGAGGGCTATACAGTGTATAGTGATGCTTCGAGGAAGGGTCTCGGTTGTGTGTTGATGTAGGGAGACAGGGTGATAGCGTATGCTTCAAGGCAACTGAAGTCGTATGAGTTGAATTACCTGACTCATGAATTGGAGTTGGCAGCAGTGATCTTTGCCTTGAAGATTTGGAGGCATTATCTATATGGGGTTCAGACGAGGATCTTTACTGATCACAAGAGTCTCAAGTACTTACTGAGCCAGAAAGAACTGAATTTGAGACAGAAACGACAGATTGAGTTACTCAAGGATTATGATTTTTTGATTGAGTACCATCTAGGCAAAGCGAATGTAGTGGCTGATGCTTTGAGCAGGAAGTCTTCTATTGTTCATGTTCAGACAGTTTATCTTCCTTTATTGGAAGAGATGGCCAAGCTTAAGATAGGCTTGAAGCAGGAGGAACCAAATTTCCTTCTAGCTAATTTCAGAGTGAGACCGGTACTCAGGGAGAAGGTTAGGGAGTTGCAGGCACAGGATGTAGAGTTGAGCAAGCTTCGAGAGGAAATTCAGATGGTAAGGTTTCTGAAGTAGTAGTGAGAGATGATGGACTCATGACAGTGGGGAACAGGCTTTGTATTCTAGATAAGGAGGTGAAGTATGAGATTTTGGATGAGGCACACAATACGCCTTATGCCATGCACCCAGGTAGCACCAAGATGTACAGGGACTTGAGAGAACATTTCTGGTGGAAAGGTATGAAGAGGGATGTAGCAGAGTATGTCAGTAAGTGTCTCGTGTGTCAGCAAGTCAAGGCTGAACACCAGGCGCCTTCAGACAAGTTAAGGCCATTGTCCATTCCTGAGTGTAAGTGGGAAAGAGTAACCATAGATTTTCTGATGGGTTTGCCCAAAACCAGTAGGAAGCATGATGCCATATGGGTTATTATGGATCGATTGATGAAGTCAGCCCATTTTCTGGCAATCAAGCAGACTGATTCGTTGCATGTGCTAACCAAGAAGTACATCGATGAGATAGTGAGATTGCATGGAATTCCAGATTCTATAGTTTCTGACAGGGATCCTCGGTTTACTTCGAGATTTTAGGGAAGCTTGCAGGAAGCTTTAGGTATTAAGCTGAATTTTAGCACGACCTTTCACCCTCAGACGGATGGTCAATCTGAGAGGACCATTCGGACACTTGAGGGAATGCTCAGGGCATGTGTGTTAGATTTCAAGGGAGCTTGGGATGAGCATTTTCCATTGGTCGAATTTGCTTATAATAATTCGTGCCATTCGAGCATTCAGATGGCTCTATATGAGGCATTGTATGGAAAAAGGTGTAGAACTCTGATATGTTGGGATGAAGAAGGAGAGAGAAAATTGGTAGGACCAGAATTGATTCAGATGATAGTTGAGAAAGTCAACCTGGTTAAGCAGCAGCTTAAGGCAGCTCAGGATAGGATGAAGAGTTACGCTAATGCTCATCGGAAGGAGATGAATTATGAAGTTGGTGAGAAAGTGTTTCTTAAGACGTCTCCTTAGAAAGGAGTAATGAGGTTTGGCAAGAAAGACAAGTTGAGTCCAAGATATGTGGGCCCTTATGAGATTCTTAAGAGGATCGGTCCACTAGCCTACAGGTTGGCGTTGCCTCCGGAATTATCTCAGATTCATGATGTCTTCCATGTTTCCATGCTGAGGAGGTATAGATCGGATCCTTCTCATATCATTCAGGTTAAAGAGGTCCAGTTGAGAGATGATTTAACCTATGAGGGGCTTCCAGTAGAGATCTTGGACACAAAGGAAAAGGTCCTCAGGAACAAAACGGTTCAGCTAGTCAAAGTCCTGTAGAGGAACCATTCGATGGAAGAGGCCACGTGGGAGCCATTGGATGCCATGAAGGAGAAGTATCCAAGTCTCTTCGATGATTCAGGTAAATTTCAAGGCTGAAATTTCTTTTAAGAGGGGGAGAAATGTTGGGCCCCAAATTGTTTTCATTGATGAGATTAAGCATGAATTATGTTAACTGTATGAGTTATTGCATAGTTGGATTTTTTTTTGGAAGTATTAGGTGGAAAATTAAGAATTATTTGAGTTTAGTATGGAATAAGTGATTATAAAAGGGTAAATTTATAAGGACATTATAGGAAGTTCACTTAAGTTGGGAAGATTAAGACTAAGGAAGGAAGGGCATTTTAGTCTATGTGCCTTCATTAGAGATTAAGGAATTAGAAAAAGAAAAAAAGAAAGAAAAGGGAAAGAAAGGAAAGGAGAAGAGGGAGTCGTAGGAAGAGAGGAAGAAGAAGAGAAAGAGAGGAAAGCTAGGTTCAGAGGATTTTCAAATGGATTAAAGCAATTTCTGGTAAGTTCAAGCTCTTCTACTCTTGTTTGGGTTGAATGAAATCGTAGATTTGCTTGGAATGATGTTAGAATCAATGGTTTAGGGTTTAAGGGAAAAATAGATGAAATCTCTTAGAGTTGATGATTTTGATGTGTTTTGTTGATGATTTTGTGTTAGAATGAGTTTAAAACTGAAGTATGAGACATGAATCAAGGTTTAAGTGTGTTGCATGTGCAAAAGGGAAGGATTAAAGCATGAAAATGCTGGAAAATCGGGTTCGGAGTTGTTCTCAGGCCCGCACATCGCGACGTGCGTATGAACACGCCACGACGTACGAGTTCGTCGCGACATACAAATTTTAGGTTTGCCGCGATGTGTGGGAAGGGCAATGTCTCGACGAGCGTGAGGAGCTCGGGCGTTCGCCACGACGAGCGGGGCTTCGCGCGCGGCGAGCCCCTGTTTCTAGTAGTGAGTAATTTTAGTCTTTTGAGCATATCTCTTGCTGTAGATGTCCAAATGAGGTGATTTTTTATGCGTTGTAAACTAGAGACATAGGGCTATAAGTTTCATGAAGAAAAGAAGTTTTGAATCAGTCTCTAAGGATATCAAAGTGTGGATGGAAGTTGAGCATGAAATTCTTGTTTCAGTTTTGGTTCTAGTTTGAAGTGTTCAAGTTTGACTTTCCGTTTTCTACACCAAATTGATTGGAATTTTGGTTATTGATTAAGGAAATCAAGTGAGGCAAGAGGAGCAAGAGGTTCAAGAGGAAAATCAATCCTAGGCAAGAACAAGCAAGGAATTTAAGGTGGGTACATGTTTATAATAGAGTAAATAAGCCACTCATTGTTTTGTTCAATTCAAGAAAGATTTAATGATTTAAAATTTGCATCATCAATGTTGCATTAATTGCTATTGTGGAATGATTATATGTTGCTATATGATTGCATTCATGATTATTGAAAAGGTTCCAAAAAGGATTATCTCTCTTCAAGAAATACACGCCTACGACCACACAGGACCATTTCGATGGAAATGTGTAGTACGTCATGAACCCGGGCTAACCCAAACTTGTTGGACCCCGAACCTTGAGTGACAATTTGATTTAGTAATATGAATGATCAAGTGGATGAGTTGATTGAAATGAAGTTATATAGCAAGAAGTAGAAAGAAAAAGTGTGAAAATTTGAAGGATTTAGAAAGTTTGACTTTTTGGAGAGAGAATGTTTGACTTTGAGAGTTGACTTATGATTTAGGCAAAATTTGATAAAATGGTCTTCTGGAAACTTGTAGGTTATGTTAAGAGCTTTTTGTGGACATAAAGTTTGCAATATTTCGATATCGGGAGTGAAAGTTATGATCAGTCAAAGTTTATGTTTGATCGGGTTTGACTTTTATTATAGTTGAAACTTTGACTGAGAAATTAACCTAGTTAGAGGTTAATTGAGCTTTGGTGTTCTTCATGAAAATTGAAGGATTTGTTTTGATCTTTATTTCGATATAAAGTATGCAATTTTTCGATCTCGGAATATTAAGTTATGATTTTTACAAGTTTGTATAGAGGATAGTATCTTTGACCGGAAAATGGACTCTCGTAGGAGTTGAATTGAGTTTTATGTTCTTCTTGGAAGATTTAGGGCTTCTCTCAAGCTTTCTATAGAGACTAAGTTTGTCAAAATCGGAGTTTGGGAGTAAAAGTTATGAATTTCGGAAGTTTTAGATTTTTTTTTTTTTTTAAAAAAAATTAATTAAGCATCCCCGTCACTACGGCGACGCATCGCCGTAGCGATCTGACTTTCAGCTCGCATCACCAGGGCGACGCGTCGCCCTGGTGATCTAGCGTCTTCCTTGCCGAAACGCGCCGTTTTGCTCACGATTTCTTGACTTTCCTTCTCCAATCCGACATTTGTTTACCGTTTTGTTCATATCTTTTCCGTCCGACATCCGATTGAGTTGATTCTTTTTGCGTTGGATTCCTAAGACAATGAATTTCATTTATAAGAAATTTGTGAACTTTTGAGATTAAATTAATGGTGATTAATTTAATCAAAGTGAGTCGGGAAATTTTCGAGCATGATTAGAGTGTTTTGTGAAATTCGGGATCTGTAGAGATCCGATTGAAGCGATTCTTGAGGCGAAATAAAGATAAGACAAGGGGCTACAAATCATATGAAGACATGAAATGTCAATTTTTCCCCTAAGACTTTTAATTTTTGAATTTAAGTTCGGATTAGGGTGTAATTTTCGGATTGAGAACACCTGAGAGTATTTTAAGCATAACTTTTGATCTGGGAATCGAAATGAGGCGATTCTTATTTTGAATTAAACTAGAGACATAAGGCTACAATTGTTATGAAGACATAGAGTTTCAATTCTGGGATTAAGAATGTGAAATTTTGGACGGAAATAATCGTACATGGAAAATGTGTTAGAATATGGATATTCCCGAACATTTCGCATAACTTTTGATGTAGTGCTCGGAATTGAGCGCGGTCAGTGGCGTTGGATTCGTATGAGTGAGAGGAACATTTCTCGAGAAGGAAGTTTTGACAAATTCCTTCAAATCGATAGTGCGAATCAAACCGCAAGTAAGCGTAACTTTAAGTTTTAAATGAAGGACAATTTGGTCATTTGACCATCAATTAATGAAACACAAGGTAGAGATGTCGTTTTGGCTTATTAAAAGCCACGAAAGTGGCTGGAAATTTCAGAGAAAGAAGAAGAAATAAGAAGAAATAAGAAGAGTGGAGATTCGGTTATGGAGAAAAGAGAGAGAAAGCTTTGTTTCAATTTTTCTACTTGTTTCTTAGGGATTTTGAGTGGATTTCAAGAGGAAAAGGTGGAAAAGCATGAGAGCTTCCTAAGGAACCAAGAAAATTGAATTTGGTGGAGAAATGAGGTAAGAGAAAATTTTCAACTTTGAGATTTTGTTGAATTTTGATTGAGAAATATAGATAATGATATGGGTTTGTGATTTATGAAGTTGGTTTTGATATTAATGCTTTAATTTGGGTTTAATTTTGGATGAAAAATTGATTAAGGTTTAGGCTTAATTTTATGATTGAGAATTTTGAGATATTTTGGTGTAGAATTATAGGAAATATGATGAATTGATGATATATGAAATCAATTTTGAAGAACTTGTATTTTGTGGTATTGAATTTGGATAAATTGGTTTAGGCCAATTTTAAGATTTGGGGATTTTGAAATTGAGGATTTAGATGTCTTGGAATTAATGTGAATTGATGAATTGTGAGATTAATTTTGAAAATTAAGTTATTTATGAGATTGAATTTGGGTGTATTGGTTTAGGCCAATTTTGAAAATTGGGGATTTTCAAAATTGGAGATTGAAATAACTTGAATGTAAATGGAATTGGTGAATTCCTAAGTTGATTGTGAAAATTAAGTATTTTCGATGTGAAAATTGGATGATTATGGTTTAGGTTTTGGTAATTTGGAAGAGAGAAAAGCGAGGATCAATTGGAGCTTGAAATCAAGTTTAGGCAAAAATTCGAGGTGGGTAGCATATTTATATTTTGATTTGTAAGCTTAATACGAATCTTGAAAAAAAAATTGAAAGAAAGCAAAAGTTTGGATTTTGATAAATTATTGTTTGTAAATGTTTGAAAATAAGAATTGATTAAAAGTTTGAAATTTTGATTTCAAAGGTTTCTGAAAAATTATTATAAGCCGATTTGATAAATTGATAGAAATTTCTGAAAATGCATTGTTGTGTACGCATTGATAATTATGCATATTGTTGCAATTATTGATTGATTGAATTAATTGAATTATGTGATATGTGAGAATTTGTGAGATTGTTTTAGGTTGATGAATTTATGTTAGAAAAGTAAAATTTTGGAAAGTGCCTTCGGGCAATTTGAATTTCCGTTTTCGATTATGTGTTATGTGGGTTTGGTAGGTCCCTTGGTGAGTCAGCGCTGTCTCTATGTGTATAGCCTTCTCCAGGCTGCCCGCTAGTGGTACGGACTCGATTCGGACTCCTTCACGGCTACACTGGACATTATGCGGAAAGTGTATTACGTTCTATTCATACGATCGCAGGACATTATGCGGGGCTATGCGAGACGTCTGTTGGACCTAGCCATACCATTACGATATGCTATGTGTTTTCAATGTTGTTTACGTATGTTGCATACATATTTATGAAAATTCGAGAATTTTTGAAGAAAAAAATAAGAAAAAGTAAGATGACTACGAAAAGTTTGAAAATATGAAAAAGTGTTTGAGGAAAGTGTTTGAAAAATTATAAAGTTTGAAAAACTAGCCCTTTTGGCAAAAAGCTTGTGAAAATGATTTCGCTTATTTATCGATTTATAAATGTGTTATCCACGAGCTTTCGAGCTCACCCCTCTTTCATCCCTATCTCCGTGTTTGAGCGGAGATCGGATGAAAGAATGTGAAGACGTCAGTTTCGACATTTGAATATGTTAGATTTTGAATATTTGGAATTTGTATATGAAATTGTGTATGATGTTTGGAATATATATTTATGTTTGATTATGGGAATGAGTTTGATTGATGAGACTAGTGTATTGAGTTACAATTTGAAGCAGTTTAGAAATAGGTTTGTGTTTATCTCTTTGAGATCCGGACGGAGGGTCCGGTTGATTTTGATTTGTGTATGATTGTTTGAGTTTTTAGAAGTGTATTTTTGAACCCTTGCAGGTTTGGGTTAGGATAAAGGCAGCCGTTATGCTGCCGAAATTTCGATAAAATCGGGGTTAAAAATGTAATTTGAGATTTGTATGGATGAATAAGAATTTGTATGATTGTTGAGTTTCGGGTTTAAGAATGAATTTTCCTATGGGAAATTATATGGATGTGATTGATGTAAGAAATGAGAATAAGAAAGAAAAAAAAAATTATATCAGATTTTGGAACGTCTTAGGATCCCCAACGCGATTCTGTTTCCTGTTCTTTGCTTAGTCACAGATGTCGGAAAGTGTTTCAGTTTACATTGATTTGTTTGCTTACTTTGTTTTCTATCCGAATTCGTTTTGCATTCGATTCGATCCCGCTTTCGCTTATTCGTTCCGCTTTGTGATTCGTATTCGATTATTTCGCCGCTATATTCGATTGAATCTGCTCGTTTGATTCGATTAGTATTTGCTTCCGCTTATTTACTTTCGATTTGTTCGCTTCGCATTTTATTTTCGATCCGAAATTTCCGCTTCCCTTCGTTTCCGCTTGCTTCGGTTTCCGTTCTGCTTATGTATAAGTAGTTGGGTTCCGAATACGGGATCCATCATTTATGGTATCAGAGCATAGAGTGAAAGTGTTAAGTTTATTCGGTTGGGATCCGGTTCCCGGTTTCGGTCTCAACAAAACTATTATTCTATGTTATGTGTTTATGATCTGTTATTATGTTCATGCATTATAAACTATTCAAAATTCAAGCATTTCGAGAAAATGACTCATACATGCTCATTCACTATGATTTCAACAATTACCACGACAATGAGTTATTTTTGAACACTTTTGCTTATTTCTATATTATGAATATGTTCCCACGAGCTTTATAGCTCACCCCCTTTATCCCCCATTCAGGTGATGAGCAAGAGATCGGGTGAGTCACGAGTTATGGCAGCACTCCATTCTTTTGTTATGATGTATTTTTGGAAGTCAAGGCTTTAGTTACATTTCAAGTTTATTGGTTCAAGTGTATTTTGTATTTTGACTCTGGAACTCAAGTTGTAATTTGGTTTGAAATGTTATTAAAGCTTTGTAAAACTCATCTTTTGTATAATGATTTATGGATGTGTTTTTTTAATCATGAAAGCAAGTTTTGAGTTTGTTCACGGTGGGTCTATTGAGCTTTCGATGGTCTTTTCCTTAATCATTTAATTTACGTTCCACCTCACGTATGAAGCATCATGCTCTCATGTCCGATGTTGGGTTACAGCAGGGTCGATAGAGTAAGTCGAGGGTTATGGCATCACTCCGATTTATTATGTTGTGTATTTTCAAAATGTACTTTTGGAAGACAAGGCTTTAGTTTCATTTGAGTTCGATTAGTTCAAGTGTATTTTGTACTTTGGACACTTGAACTCAAAGTTTGTAATTTGGTTTGAAATATTATTAAAGCTTTGTAAAACTCATCTTTTGGATATTAAGGAGATTTGATGTTTATCTTTTGCATTGAATCATTTAGAAGTTGCTTGAGTTTGAGATTGTTAAGTTTTGGGATGGGTTGATTTAATAAAATGAGAGAAATTCAGGTTTGTTCACTGTGGACCGAAGGAGGCGCTTCATGTGACGATCTTCTTGAGCTCATTGCGTGAAGCCGCTTGTTGGGTTCACCAAGGCGAGGTTGCTTCGCTCGCGCGACGAGAACCATTGTTAAATCGCAACGAGGGCCTTATTACTACGCTTGTGGCGTAGTGGCGAGAGGGTTATTGTGGCGAGACATCTCACGCCACGGCGACGCCTTGTGATTCCGAGGAGTCCTTCCTTCTTTAATTTATATGTTTTCACTCGAGGGCTCCCTCACGCATCAAGCACCACGCTTTCATGTCCGATGTTGGGCTCTAGCAGCGAGGTCCAATAGCTCACCCAGACATAGAACACAATATTTACACAGCTCACTTTATTTCATAGTGCACATTCACAATATTTCACATTCACTCGTTTACAGAATTGCACATTCACATTATTCATATTCGATATTTCTATTATGCAGATGCAATGCACATGAGACTCACTTTTCATTTGTTAATTTCTTTGTGACCGAGTGCCTAAAGCTGTCCCATGTAGGGCTCATTAATAAGCATCCCTCATCCTATTGGGGATCTGGGGCTCATTAAACATTGGTAGGAGGCTTTAAATCACTTATGAGCTTGAAGCTTATTTCTACTCGTTGAGCTTAAAGCTCGATCGATGGCGACTCTGGTCACAACAACCCTTATATTTCATACACTTATGCCATGCATTACATCATCACATCTACTCACTTTCACACGCGTCGGCCTTTGTAGTCGGCATTAGAACACTTATTTCACATAAGCATAAGGCATGTGCCTTTCACTCAATCAAATATATGTAAGAAAATGAAAATGTAATGCTCATGTGACACTTTCCAATTTATTTTGGTGTTGTGACCGTGTTAGACCCTAATTTTTTTAATGATCTTATTAAGGTGAATTGTGATAATTGTGGTTTTATGCCTTGATTTGATTAACTTGAGAACATTAGTGGATAAGTGAGGTGTATTTGCGTTTAATGCGGTTTAAATGAGAATTAGAGGATTTAATTATATGAGGGCATTTTAGGAAGTTTATTTATGTTGGAATGGAGTTGGGCTTAGCTAAGAGGGGTATTATGGTCTTTGATCCATTCCTTAGGTTAAGAGAAAAGAAAAGAGAAGAAAGAAAAGAATAAGAGGAAAAGAAAGAAAGGAAGAAGAGAAAGAAGAGGAGTTTGTCTTGAAGGAAGAGAGAAGAGAAGAAAGGTTTCACGATTTTTGAGTTTTTCGACTGATTTGAAGCGATTCCTGGTAAGTTTAGCTTCCTTCAAGCTTGTTTTAGTTGGATTAAACCTAAGATGGCTTGAATCTGTGAGAATCGAAAGTTTTAGGGCAGAAATGTAGAGATTTCCTTGGGTTGATGTGTTTGTGTTGGATTTGAAGCTTAGAATGGGTTAGAACTGTAGTAGCAGTCTTAATCTATGCCTTAGATGTGTTGCATTTGAGTTTGGAACAGATTGGAGTTGGAAAATCTAGGATTTTTTAGGTTCGGGAACGTTTCCCGATCAGACGTCGCGATGTGCTCAAAAGCACGCCATGACGTGCGAATTTATGCACGCCACTGCGTGACGTATGGTGCTGCGTCGCGGCGTCTTTGGGAAGCGTCGTCGAAGGCAGCCTTCATCGCGTGAAACGAAGCCTTCATGTGGCGAGCCCCCTTTTGTCCAAAAATGAAATGTTTAGTATTTGGGACATATCTTTTGGTGTAGATGTCCGATTGAGGTGATTTTGGATTCGTTGTGATTTAGAAAAAAAGGACTGCGAGTTGTATGAAGAAGGGAAGTTCGGAATTGGTTTCGAAGGGTTCGGGATTTTAGATGGAAGTCACAGATAGACCTTTAATGCTTTATTTTGATTGTCACGCTTTATGGAATATTTGCTTTGGATATTAATTAAATGAGAACTTGGTTTATTTTAGGGAACC
Organism: Erythroxylum novogranatense; assembly: GCA_029891385.1. NCBI lineage: Eukaryota > Viridiplantae > Streptophyta > Magnoliopsida > Malpighiales > Erythroxylaceae > Erythroxylum > Erythroxylum novogranatense. Next base: position 89,176,560 of record CM057234.1, on the reverse strand, counting down.
AAGCTGATTTGACCCAATCGCAAGAGGAAGGACAACAGTGAGTTTGATACTCAAGCGATACTAGGTGGGTAATATCTTTATGGTTATTATGTATATGGGCAAATTGCCTGATGTGTGCTTGCTTGCATTATATGACATTACATGTATTGAATTACATGAGAATTATGGAATATGCTTTTGATTATAATTATTCATGGATTGATAGGCCTTTATGGCAATAGACAAGAATGAGAATTGAGAAAATGTGAGAAATGTTTTAAGCATGAATCGAATGGACTATGTGAATTGTTTGGGTAAGAGAGTTACGGATGGAGTCACGTGCGTTGTGATAAAGCCTTCTCCGGCTGCCCACTTGTGGCAAAGAGATCCTTGAAATCGGACTCGGATAGTTCTGGATTTACCTTTGGGTTATCCGGATCGTTCTGAACTCTCGAGCCAATTGATTGTGCATACGATGGACTTGTTGAGCATAATACATGTTTGCTATGATTGACTTGTTGCATAAAATTGTTATGTTGAAAATAGAAATTGCATGACCTATGTTTATCTGAATGTGAATTATTTGATGAATGTGGAGTTATGAATATATGTATATTGCTTGATTGTGTGGCTCGTTGCCAATGGCTATAAGCGTATATGCCATCGAGCTTCACTGACTCACCCATTACTCTCCCTCCTCAAAAGTGCGGATCGAGGCGATTATCGACCTTACAAGGCATCGAAACTTCAAGCTAGTTAGGAGTCTTGTATAAGTTAGTATTTTGGTTAGCCCACCAGCATTTCATCATAGAGCATACTTTTGTATTTTGGGATTTAATTTCATTTGTATTGTGTTATATTTCGAGATACTTATTGCATTTCTTCGAATGAGAATGACAGATGAATTATGCAATTGGAATGGTGAATGGATGTTTAGAATGCATGTATAGAATGTGTATATGTATGAGTATATGTATTGTTATATGAATCGAATGGTTCTTTGTATGGATGTTAGGATCGGGTCTGAAGGTATATGGAGCGCCCGTCGCAGGCGCGACCCGAGAGGCCGCCTCGGGAATAGGGGATCCGGGACTCGGACCCAACAGACCGAGCGCCTGAACTGTCCCAATATGGGCACATTAATCTTTGAGCCTGAGGCTTTAAATCACTGTGGAGCTCGAGGCCCGAGTACAATCGTTGAGCTTTTAGCTCTCGGTGGTTGCTCCGGTCACAACTGTCATTATCTGGTTATATATTCATAAGTGAAATGCATATGCCATAATTAATCATATTACTATGCACGTATGGATATGTCACAATCAACATTTATGTATCACAATTAATCACATGTATCCCAATTAGTCACATCATGGGCACATAGGTTGCAAATTCACATACAAGTAGCACTTCTATAACCAACTCCTCAGTACACAATCATCAGACCTTACATGCGAAATTCACATTCACAAAGAAACCTCAAACCCACCATTATTCACCCATTCAGCAATAAATTTATACAAAATGAAAACAAAATAGAATAAAGGTGAAATAAGTCCATCTCGGTCTACTCACGAGACGCTCCAGATTAACATTTGCTTCCAAATTCTGGAAACGCTTGACTGCAAACTCTAAGCTTGCACAACCCATTTGTTCAATACATTGCACGCACATTAATAGTTTTGAACAATTATAATCATTGATGCACATATATGTACAATGCATGTTCATGACTATCCGGTATCATTCGATAAATTTTATCATAAAAACCATTCCAATATCACAACTCAAGTATGCCTAGGGTTTAGCCGCACTAAAATCCTTAAACTCACAATTTATGCTTATTGTAATCTTTCGGGTGTACTCCTCCCAATCGATGAGCTAATCCACATAGGGTAACCTAGGCAACCTCCCTTAATAAAAAATTTTCCCTAAGTAGTAGGAATCTATAAACACTAAAATCACTCAATTTGGATCTCTATAGGTCCAATTATGGCTAAAACACTTTCAGCTCTTACTAATCCAAGACTAAACACTATACTCAACTTCAATTCAGAAATTGAAAGTCTTAGGGGCTAAATTGAAATTCGATTCTTTTAGATAACTTATATCCCCATGTCTCTAGTTTATTTAGAAACAATAATGAACTTAATTGGATCTCTACAGATCAAGAATTTACCAAATTATTGAACCATGTTCAAAAAAATTTCCAACTCACTTTGATTAAATCAATCTCTTTCAGTTTAATCTAAAAAATTCACAATTTTTCATGGACAGATAGAGGGATGTCTTAGGAATCCAACGCTTCAAAAATCAAGTCGATCGGATGTCAGACGGAAAAGATATAACCAAAAGAGTGAAGTGTATTTAGAAAATAATCTTCCTTAAACAAAATGGGAAGTCGCGATCTTGCGAATGCACCATCGCCACATTTTGGTGGACCAGCGGAGGCCGACCGATCACCACATTTTTGGCCGACCGATCGTCACATTTCTGGCCGACCGATCCCACATTTCGGCCGACCGATCGTCACATTTCGACGACCGATTGCCACATTCTCGCCAATCGATCGCCACGTTTCTGGCGGACCGATCGTCACATTTTGGCCGACCGATCACCACATTTCTGCCCGATCGATCGCCACGTTTCGCTAATCGATCGCCACATTCGGCTGGTGATCGCCACGTTTTTGCCAACTGATCGTCACATTCTAGCCGATCGATCACCACATTTATGCCCGACCGATCGTCACCTTTTCGCCGACCGATCACCACATTTTGGCGATCGATCGCCACGTTTCTAACCGACCGTTCGTCACATTCTAGCCGATCAATCGCCACATTTCTGCCCGACCGATCGCCATGTTTTTGGCCGACCAATTTTCACATTCTGGCCGATCGATCGCCACATTTCTGGCTGACCGATCGTCACATTTCTAGCCGACCTATCGCCACATTACGGCGATCGATCACCACGTTTCGGCCGACCGATCGTCACATTCTACACCAACATCTTAACTTCCAAACTCCATAATTTTCGATTCAAAACTCCAAAATTTACAAACTTAGTATAAATGGAAAGCTAAAGGACGCCTACAACTTTCATGAAGGACGGAAAAATCAAATTGACTTTTAAGGAGTTAAAACCCTTCAAAGTTTACGCCCACTAATGATAATCCCAAGCGATGCAGAAACTTTTAAAATCAAAACTTCCTATTACATGATCCAAAATTTCCATACTTTACATCAATGGAAAGATCAAAACATAATATAAAAATTTCATGAAGACCAATTTTGCAAAATCATCTCATTTAGCCTAGAAAAATTCTCCAAAGTTTGGTCACAAATTTTCAATGTTAGGATCATCCGCACATATTGCCTACTTTCATGGCAAAATTCAGAACCCTTCAAGTCACAATTGGATAGCAATTACTTCATAAAATTATAGCCAAACTTCTCAAGTTTAATTCAAGCCAAACCTCATTTCAATTGCTTAACCATATAGAAAGTTATGACTAAAACATTGAAACATACACAAATCCAATTTTCCAGATTCTCAACCTAACTCAATTTCTACCTCTTCCATACCATTTCTAAACCAATTCTCACTCAATTTACTTCATAAATCCCCCATAACTAAACCACAACCTATCCTTGAACATTAGTCCACAAATGGCAGCACACACACTCAATAATCTTTTTCTACACTCATCTTCAATCACAAACCATCTCAATTTTCATACAACACATACATCCTACCTCATCAATCATCAATTAAACAAGCAAATTTCATACCCATCTATACCAACACAATTTTCATGCAATTAGGTTCACAACCATAAAAAATACTGCATTTAATTACAATTTATAACATAAAGCACAATCTTACCTACTTAAGCTTCCACTTTCTTCAATTCTTCACAAAAACCACAAACTCACTTCCTTTCCCCAACACCATACGATAATCATCATCACTAGAGGTGGGGGGGTTGAGGTTTGGTTGGATATTTAATGGACAAAGAAAAGAAAGCAAGTAACAAAGAAGAGTGTCTTGTGTGGGTGGAGCTTGAACCAACGAAGGAGGAGCAAGGAAGAAGCTACGGATGAGGAGGAAAAACTTGCATTTTAAAAGTGATTTTATCTCTTTCTAAGGAAGCATCGAGAATCACTTGGTTTAATAACCTAAAGACATAAGGTGCCATGTTAGGCAAGTGACACATGTCACTTGCCACATGTCAACCTCTTAAATACCCACTTAATTCCCTTCCAATTCACTTCCAATCTCTAGTCCAATTTCACCCCAAAATTCTAATGGCTTAAAATTCATAATTTTTAAGATCATATATCTAATTTCTAGTATCATTGGTCAGTACTTTTTACTACCGATAACCAGTCAGTCTGTCACTTGGCATTTTTCCTAGTTCAAAAAAGTACCCCAAAAATTTTCAGCAAAATTTCTAAAATTCTCCCAAAATTTAAAATACACAAAGACCCACTCTAATTAAATTTTCAAGCACAAAAATCATATTTTTTACAAAAATCACATTTATGACCAAATATACCGGGAAATGTCATGAATGCATGTACAGTCATTTACGTGTGCAAAAGTCACTATTTACATGTATGTGTATGCATGAACATGCCAAGACAATCTTAGACACTCAGAACCCGTTCCAAATGACTATCCTACCCTTCCCCTCGGGGATGGAATGTTACAACTCTCTCCTCCTAATAAAAAATTCATCCTCGAAATTCATTTTCAAATTTTTCACTTCCAATCTTAACAACACATATATCGAATGTGATTCCGATAACCATAAAACAACTCATAAATCCATAGTCCTATTATCACCATAATTTTATATGGACTACTTTATTTCAAACTTAGTTTCCCCTTATTTACTCACGTATTTTCATCTTGGAAAAGGTGAAACACTCAAGAACATGTTATCTGTTTCACTTTTCATCGGTGGTAGTATACTGAACTTCCAAATCTTTCTCCATATATTCACAACTTCGATGTGATCCACCAAAATTCATTCGTCTTTCGAAACCCACTTCATTCAGATTTTAAATTCATTCACTCACTAACAGTATCCCAACTTTGTTTTGACTTTACTCGGGGTAGCGACTCTTTTGTCATCTTCGCCTCTAATGATATCACCGGGATAATGATGATTATGTGTAGTCACTTTGCACTATACATTAAACTCAAACATGTAATCGCTCGATTCGATATTCTTTGTTGGGATCTGATCTCGAACCGGATCCCAACCGGAAAAAATGAAGCAAAATCGTTGAACGACACAAATCGAAAGCAAGCGAAGGAACTCGAATTTTGAAGCGAAAAATATAAGGCAAAAGAATCGAATCTAACGGATCGAATCAGAAAATAAAATAATCGAAATCGAAGAATCGGATTTACAAAACAAAGGAATCGGAAAATCGGATAACAAACGAATCAGAAACACAGAAGCAAGCAAGCGGTTCAAAAGAACCGACAATAATGTCTGACATCCGGTAACAAAAATTCTTGCGTTAGAAACCCTAAGACTAAACCAATCCGAAATTCGGTATAATTTTTTTTCATAACATTCCTTTTTCTCTTTATTCAATCTTATTCAAATTCCCTTTTGGATATTTCATCCTCAGATTATTCAATCTTATACAAATCAAACAAAACCATTCAATTTCTCATAATATTCTTTTATCTTGACAAAACTTATTCTAATTCTAATTTTCATTCTTTGCTATCAAAATTTTGGCAGCATAACGGTTGCATTCTAACTAACCCAAACCTGCAAAGTATTCAAAAATACACTTCTATATTATCACAATATAACCAGTATCATCAGACTCCCCGTCCGGAATCCAACACAACAAACACAACCCTATATCTACATATCCATATCCAAAACACATTATACAAATCCAATTCCTATTAATTTCTCCATTCAATATGCAAATTATAATCATTATACATAACGTCATAATTCAAGTCTTTATACAAGGTCACCATTCAATCCCAAATCACATTCAATATTTCTCATTCATAATCATATCCCATCATCATACACAAACTTTGAACACTGTACTCAATACATAAATCCATAATTTACTTACATTATCCAATTTCATAATCATACATAAATTCAATTCCTACATGAAATACATCAATCATCTGCATATCTATACTTCATACACAAACTCAATTCCAAACATAAATTCATAATTTGCTTACTTTCCGAAATTTCACACAGTACAAAACAAACAAAATCGAAGAACATCTTGACTTTCCTTCATCCAATCTCACCTTTCAAATACACGGAGATGGGGACGAAAGGGGGTGAGCTAAAATAGCTCGTGGATAACATATTTATAAATTGACAATAAGCAAAAGCCATTTCGCAAAATAATTACCATTTAGTAAAATTTTCACAAAATTATTTCTTAAAACTTTCCACATTTTCAAATCATTTATGTTTAATTTCCAAAAATTTCTCGATTTCAAAACTCAATTGTTCATTTCTGAAAATTTTAACATTTTTCACAAATCATGCACAATTTCCAAAAACATGAATGCTTCACATAATAAATGCATCATAATTTAAACAAATAAAAAATTACATAATACTTCAAAAAGGTTTAGTTTTGGTCTAAACAGAACGTACTGCACAGTCCCGCATAGCGGTCCTATGCAGCTGTGAACTTATGGAAGTTCGAAATCGGAACTCCAGTGCCACTAGTGGGCAGGCGGGGGAAGCCTTTTTAAAATGAGACAATGCACTGAATGTAACTTATGGGACCTAACCAAACTCACATAACACATATCATACTCGAAAATCAAATTGCCAGAAGGCACATTTCGAAACTTTAGTTTTCATATTTTCATATCGTGTCGTACTAGACACATTGACATTACAAACTCACATAAATTCATATAGTAATAAAAATATTAGAAAACATACAAAAATTCTCATGAAGGACTTAGAAGCAAAAATCCATCTCTAACTAGATCAAAATCTCCCATATTGTGGCTCGCCTGTTTAAGGGAGTTAAACCAACATAAAACACGAACCTTAACCATAACACAAATTCATAACTTTCAATCCCTACATCTAAAAGTAGCATATGATCCCTCATTACAAAGCTAAGACATGCCTCTACAACTTTCAAGAAGGATTTAAAACCTAATTCGGCCATTAAGGGGGTCTAAAGTAGCTTCAAGTTTCTGTCCCTTGGAAATTATCCTAAACAAGACCCAAAGTTTGAAAAATCATATGTTTTGATACAATAGTCGAAAAATGTCACATTTTACCTGTATGGAAAGATAAAAGATGCTTTACAAGTTTCATGAAGGAAGTAAAATCAATTTAAATATTAAAGAGATAAAAACTTGTTCAAAGTTCTTTTAGAATGACCAATGGAATAGTAGGCGTGACAGTAACAACAATGTTTCAAACTTCATAACTTCTTATTCCTAACTCCAAAAGTGCATATTATACCTCTATGGAAAGATGAAAAGATGATATACATTTTTATGAAGGATGCAAAACCAAAACAGACTCAAAGGGTGAAACAACCTTCAAAGGTTCTGCCCAAATTTCCCAAATGAGCGATGGCGAACTAGATCTAACCCTCATAAGTTTTACTCCTAACTCCAAACAAGGCATATCATACCTCCATAGAAAGATATAAACATATGATACAAAATTCCAGAAGACCCCCAATCCAATTCAAGCTCTAAGGCGGTCTAAAACCTAAGCGAAGTGTTTTCCAAATTTTGCAAAAATTTGACAGCACCTCCTTTAAAAATTCAACTAGCCAATCTTCAATTTTCTCATCCAAACTTCATATACCTGCACAAAACCACTTCAATCTCCATCATCCTCAATCTGCCAACTCCAAACCAATTTCAAATAATCCCTAAAACTATCTCAAAATGGCAGCAACCTCAAATTACTCATTCATCCTTTTCTACCTTCACTTTCCACATGAATTAACCTCAAAATATCTCTAAATACATTCCTCAAATTCTACTTCATCATCAACAATCAACCAAACAAAATACATACCCATATAACACCTTTCATACTTGAAATCAAAATGCCCAGAGGTACCTTTTAAAAAACTAAAATCTTATACTCATGTTCTAATCAAACACAAATTCGTTCAAATGTCACAACTTCAATCCAATTCACATAACATAACTGACCGCGGGTCGTAACGCTAGTCAAAATTAATTAACTAGACTACTACTGTAGCAGTGGCGAGTCTAGGTCGATCCCACAGAGAGTGTGTGTAAAGTTTAAGAAATGAAATTAATCAGTGTTTATGAAAAAGGGGGTTTTGGATTTTTAAAGATGAAAATAAAATAAAACTAACTAATAAAAACAAATTAAAGAAAACATGCAAAAAGATGATAAAGGTGGGGAATTCGGTAGGGACCCAGTTCTTCGGTTCAATCTCGACTTACACCCTGATTAAGCATATTTTATTAATTTGTTGTTCTTTGACCTCTCTTAGAAATTATTAATCGTGGATTAAAAATTAACCCAAGTTTTCCCTTAGTTTTTGTTTAATCAAGATATGATCATTGATTAAACCTAACCACCTAACAACCTAGGATACGATCTCTAGATTTAATTAGGCAGTAGCATTACGAATTAGGAAAACCGATTAATCAAGGCAACAACCACATACGCTCGGGTCATTTAACCTAGGTCATGTTATCCCTAATGATTACGAATTATTAGTCGCTACACATGAATTTCAACATAACAATTACGGATTATATCAAAATTCTAGCAATGGGTTTCGCAATTAACAATCCAATGAACTCATTAAAATCATCACTCACAATACCCAATAGGTTCATACACAAATAACCGAATAATAACGAAAATCCGATTATCCATATACGAAACCCAAATCAATTAAAACAGGATAACACAATCAATTCCTAATGAGAGAAAGAAACAACAAAATAATAATAAAAATACTTAACCCGGGTCGTCGACGTCGACTTTACCTCCAAATTGGTGTCGGGATGTCTAGCTTTTCATGGATCTTTCCTGATCAATTGCTTCAATTCTCATTCTAAACCCTACCCAAAAAAAATCCCTTTAATTACTCTTCACTGCCTAAGCTTTTCACTATCAATGTCGCCTCCTTTGTCTATATCTTTGTTCCACCGATGTGACCATTTAATCTGCTCCTCTTTATATCCTTCCATGCTTGCCCTCTTGTTGTGTTGCCTCTCCTCACGCTTTGCCTCACCGAGCCGCATGACCCATAGCCTAGCCAAGCATGCAGCCAAACATCTCCAGCTCCACGCCTGCACCTCATGCCCAAGCTGCTGCCGCCTCAGTGTTCTCCAGTGCCTCACTCTAGCTCGAAGTGACCAATAAAGGTCACTTATCGAGCCCTCTTAATTCCTCCCTCTGTAGCTTCTTGAAACGCCAGTGTATATGTTTCCACTGCTGCGTGTTGATTCTAATTAAATTGATGCCACGTTGCTCTTGTTTTCCTATACATTTAAAAACGTTGTCTTTTGCTTGTATTAAACGCTCCTTCTGCGTTTTGGTCTTGGGCTGCTGACTTCCAATTTTTTCCCATTTTTCTTGTCTTTATTTTTTTTCTTCTTCCTCCACAAAGACAAACAAAAATGAATTTATCAGAAAATGACCCATATATCATGCATTCGACTCACTTTAATTTCTTTGCCCTCAAATTGTACCTAAAAACAAAAATGAATTAAAGTGAGTATTTCAATCATCTTTGTTTCGATAATCGCTAAGTGAAAATAATTAAAAATATCAACAATTAAGCACATATCAATAACATATTCTCAAACATTCAAGAATGAAACATTTAGCAATTATTAAAACATTCAAACACAATGACTTTAACAATTATTTCAATCGTATCAAATCATTCAAAAGAAGGTTGAAAAATTACCATCAAAGAAAGATTTAGCTGGTTTAATAGAAATTATTGAACCAAAGAAAGGCAAAGAAATTCAAACTTTGAGTTTGGAAAAGAAATTTAAAAGGATTGAAGAGTGGTAGAACAACTCCTGGCGGTGGGCGTAAATGTCATAACTCAAAGATAGCAGATTACTTTATCGACATTGATAAATGTAATTATTGCAAAAGCAAAACTACTGAAATTGATGAGGATACATTGTCATATGTGCAACATGACGGTATGTCCTTTTAAGCTATGCTATATCTTGGAATCAAAGTCCAAAAGAGGTATTACGCCCCATCTTTTGTCTCTTATGACAACAAGAACTTTTACTCGGCTTTCTTTCTATGCATTGCATGTACTCGATCATTATCATTCCAAGATGGATATGATCTAGATCTTGTGCTTTGAGTTTATCATATGATTCTTTTGCAATCATAGGCATTTCTTCTTGATTACTTTTGCCAATAATCAATTTTCTTTCTTCGGAATAATGTTGGTACACTTTATTCCTTGGTTCATCCCAATTGACTGAATAATTGATCCTTATGAGTGTTCTCATTGAGTTTTCTGTAGTCAAACACCATGCGTTCCTTTCCATGCTTGCTTTGACCAGTTTCTGGATCTACTGTGGTTCCTGAGTATACAATCATTGCCATTGTTCTGTGTCTTGAAGACGATGATCTTATGACTCCAAGATCCAATAATGCTCGGACATGTTTTCTGAATTGTTCTGCCATGAGTGGAGTAACATGTTTCAAGGGCTTATCCTGTATAGTAATATCAGGATTTATTTTATGGTTAGTTTCAAAATACCGGGATGTCCAGAATTTCAATTGCGTACAATTTTGGATACTGGAGCAACAAAATGCTGTGTAAAAATAGAAGATGTTCCAGAGACAGCAAAAAGAAAGTCAACATATGCAATAGAAATTACCGGTATCAACTCCTTATATCAGGCAACTGAAAGATTGAAAGATGGAGAAATGATAATTGATGGAAATTCCTACAGAATACCACTCACATATTGCATACCCATGTTAAAACAAGATGGAATTCAAATGATTCTTGGGTGCAATTTCATACGAGCTCAACAAGGAGGAATTCGAATAGAAGGAGAAACTTTGACCTTCTATAAGAATGTGTCAAAAGTGACAACAGAAAAAGAAATTAAGATAGCAAAGTTAGCTATCCACGAGCTTGAATTAGATTCCAATGAGTAAATCTTAGGTAGCAGATCCATCTTTGTTTTCCCATGTTTGAACTTTCTTTGGAACTTGACTTGTATTTTCTTTGAACTTTCCGGAGGCTTGATTCTCCATGTTTCACCATTAAATTTTCAGCGGAATATTCTTCGCGCAAGTGCTTTTACACCATTTGAAGCTAGAAATTCCAATATCTTGGTATTTCTAAAGCGAAAGGATGCTGCACTTGTATTTGTTAATCTTCAACTACTCCACGAGTAACAAGTGTTAATGGTGAAATGGAATATCCAAAGTTGAGACAAGAAGAATTGGAAGATGCACCTCATGTACAAGATATACTTACAAGAAAAGCATCAACATCCTCACAGGTGGAATCCAGTTTAAGAATCCCAACAGATTCAAATATGGGACCCCCTCAATATCCACCAGCAGAGCAACCTCGAGCAATCAATGTTCCTGAAATTAGAGAAAAATGGAAAAATTTTCGAGGAAAGAGAATGGAAGTCTCTAATAATTGGGTATTACCTCCTGCACAATCTCAAACAGGCTCGATGTTAGTTTTACGATGATATATCTATGTATGAAGATGTCATATCAAGATGGAGTCAAACAACAAAAATATGATTGATGAGAATGAAGCGGGTTGACAATCGGTCAAAGGTCATTTATATTGAAAATCTCCTTGGAGAAATGATGAAAAGAATGTTCCAACAATCTTACTATTCTACGGTTAATGGTCCGACAGGGAATATATTGCTATTATTCCTCGTTAATGAAGAAAGCTGATAAAATAGCTAGACCTCGGTTTAAAGGATTTTATGCCTTTAAAGATGCCTTGGACTACATTCTACAACACATTGATTGGGAATTCGGGGATACTTTATTCATCGAAAAAGAACCAAGAAATGGACCTCTAACAGAAGTCTATGAGCAAGAAATTCAACAATTGCAACAAGAAATGGAAAAGATGAAAGCAACAATTCAACAAATGAAAAAAGAACAGCAAGACAAAGAAGATCTTTTTTCGGACAGTCAAAGAAAAGATAAAGGGATTGCCAGCACATATCAGACTACAGACATAGAAGATGAACCAGAAAAAAGGAATCCTAGGTACCAAAAATCAATGGAAGGCTCAAGATCAATCAGGCAACAAACACGTGGAAGACCATCGCACCAACCACATGTGCGTCAATCATGGACAGCTAACAGATAAGTTGTCAAAAGAAAAAGTTGAGTTAAATCAACAAAAAGAAACAAACATAAAATAGTGGATATTCCACTAACCTTTAGTTTGCTACATGTGTCATTTGCTTTGTATCTTTTTAACTTTTGGCTTGGATTTTTGTAAAATAATTAAGCCACTAAGAGTGTCGGTTTGTCGTTTTACGAAATAATTGGCGGAACTAGACAAGAAGGCGAGAATAATTGGAGCACTTGCATCAAATCGTCTCACGAGGGCCCCAGAGCACCGGATTGATGAGTCATCTTCAATTATTTACTTCAATAGTCTTCTGAAATCCCCTATATAAGGGTTTCATTTGTAACTAAGAGAGCACATCCGAGCACCACCAACGCTCTGAAACTCTCTCACCTTTGTAAACCACTTTCCGCATAAATAATAGCTTGTGTTTATTTACTCTGTGTTTATTTACGATTGAAGCGATTCTTGAGGCGAAATAAAGATAAGACAAGGGGCTACAAATCATATGAAGACATGAAATGTCAATTTTTCCCCTAAGACTTTTAATTTTTGAATTTAAGTTCGGATTAGGGTGTAATTTTCGGATTGGGAACACCTGAGAGTATTTTAAGCATAACTTTTGATCTGGGAATCGAAATGAGGCGATTCTTATTTTGAATTAAACTAGAGACATAAGGCTACAATTGTTATGAAGACATAGAGTTTCAATTCTGGGATTAAGAATGTGAAATTTTGGACGGAAATAATCGTACATGGAAAATGTGTTAGAATATGGATATTCCCGAACTGTTTTACGCATAACTTTTGATGTAGTGCTCGGAATTGAGCGCGGTCAGTGGCGTTGGATTCGTATGAGTGAGAGGAACATTTCTCGAGAAGGAAGTTTTGACAAATTCCTTCAAATCGATAGTGCGAATCAAACCGCAAGTAAGCGTAACTTTAAGTTTTAAATGAAGGACAATTTGGTCATTTGACCATCAATTAATGAAACACAAGGTAGAGATGTCGTTTTGGCTTATTAAAAGCCACGAAAGTGGCTGGAAATTTCCAGAGAAAAGAAGAAGAAATAAGAAGAAATAAGAAGAGTGGAGATTCGGTTATGGAGAAAAGAAGAGAGAGAAAGCTTTGTTTCAATTTTTCTACTTGTTTCTTAGGGATTTTTGAGTGGATTTCAAGAGGAAAAAGGTGGAAAAGCATGAGAGCTTCCTAAGGAACCAAGAAAATTCGAATTTGGTGGAGAAATGAGGTAAGAGAAAATTTTCAACTTTGAGATTTTGTTGAATTTTTGATTGAGAAATATAGATAATGATATGGGTTTGTGATTTATGAAGTTGGTTTTGATATTAATGCTTTAGGCTGGGTTTAATTTTGGATGAAAAATTGATTAAGGTTTAGGCTTAATTTTATGATTGAGAATTTTGAGATATTTTGGTGTAGAATTATAGGAAATATGATGAATTGATGATATATGAAATCAATTTTGAAGAACTTGTATTTTGTGGTATTGAATTTGGATAAATTGGTTTAGGCCAATTTTAAGATTTGGGGATTTTTGAAATTGAGGATTTAGATGTCTTGGAATTAATGTGAATTGATGAATTGTGAGATTAATTTTGAAAATTAAGTTATTTATGAGATTGAATTTGGGTGTATTGGTTTAGGCCAATTTTGAAAATTGGGATTTTCAAAATTGGAGATTGAAATAACTTGAATGTAAATGGAATTGGTGAATTCTAAGTTGATTGTGAAAATTAAGTATTTTCGATGTGAAAATTGGATGATTATGGTTTAGGTTTTGGTAATTTGGAAGAGAAAAGCAAGGATCAATTGGAGCTTGAAATCAAGTTTCAGGCAAAAATTGAGGTGGGTAGCATATTTATATTTTGATTTGTAAGCTTAATACAAATCTTGAAAAAAAAATTGAAAGAAAACAAAAGTTTGGATTTTGATAAATTATTGTTTGTAAATGTTTGAAAATAAGAATTGATTAAAAGTTTGAAATTTTGATTTCCGAAGGTTTTCTGAAAAATTATTATAAGCCGATTTGATAAATTGATAGAAATTTCTGAAAATGCATTGTTGTGTACGCATTGATAATTATGCATATTGTTGCAATTATTGATTGATTGAATTAATTGAATTATGTGATATGTGAGAATTTGTGAGATTGTTTTAGGTTGATGAATTTATGTTAGAAAAGTAAAATTTTGGAAAGTGCCTTCGGGCAATTTGAATTTCCGTTTTCGATTATGTGTTATGTGGGTTTGGTAGGTCCCTTGGTGAGTCAGCGCTGTCTCTATGTGTATAGCCTTCTCCAGGCTGCCCGCTAGTGGCACGGAGCTCCGATTTCGGACTCCTTCACGGCTACACTGGACCGCTATGCGGGAAAGTGTATTACGTTCTATTCATGACTGCACAGGACATTATCATGGGGCCATGCGATCGTCTGTTGGACCTAGCCATACCATTCTGATATGCTATGTGTTTTCAATGTTGTTTCTGTATGTTGCATACATATTTATGAAAATTCGAGAATTTTGAAGAAAAAATAAGAAAAGTAAGATGACTACGAAAAGTTTGAAAATATGAAAAGTGTTTGAGGAAAGTGTTTGAAAAATTATAAAGTTTGAAAAACTAGCCCTTTTGGCAAAAAGCTTGTGAAAATGATTTCCGCTTATTTATCGATTTATAAATGTGTTATCCACGAGCTTTGAGCTCACCCCTCTTTCATCCCTATCTCCGGGTTTGAAGCGGAGATCGGATGAAAGAATGTGAAAACGTCGGTTCGACATTTGAATATGTTAGATTTTGAATATTTGGAATTTGTATATGAAATTGTGTATGATGTTTGGAATATATATTTATGTTTGATTATGGGAATGAGTTTGATTGGTGAGACTAGTGTATTGAGTTACAATTTGAAGCAGTTTAGAAATAGGTTTGTGTTTATCTGCTGAGATCCCGGACGGAGGGTCCGGTTGATTTTGATTTGTGTATGTTTGTTTGAGTTTTTAGAAGTGTATTTTTGAACCCTTGCAGGTTTGGGTTAGGATAAAGGCAGCCGTTATGCTGCTGAAATTTCGATAAAATCGGGGTTAAAATGTAATTTGAGATTTGTATGGATGAATAAGAATTTGTATGATTGTTGAGTTTCGGGTTTAAGAATGAATTTTCCTATGGGAAATTATATGGATGTGATTGATGTAAGAAATGAGAATAAGAAAGAAAAAAAAAATTATATCAGATTTTGGAACGTCTTAGGATCCCCAACGCGATTCTGTTTCCTGTTCTTTGCTTAGTCACAGATGTCGGAAAGTGTTTCAGTTTACATTGATTTGTTTGCTTACTTTGTTTTCTATCCGAATTCGATTTGCATTCGATTCGATCCCGCTTTCGCTTATTCGTTCCGCTTTGTGATTCGTATTCGATTATTTCGCTTCGCTATATTCGATTGAATCTGTTCGTTTGATTCGATTAGTATTTGCTTCCGCTTCGCTACTTTCGGATTTGTTCGCTTCCGCATTTTGTTTTCGATCCGAAATTTCCGCTTCCCTTCGTTTCCGCTTGCTTCGGTTTCCGTTCTGCTTATGTATAAGTAGTTGGGTTCCGAATACGGGATCCATCATTTATGGTATCAGAGCATAGAGTGAAAGTGTTAAGTTTATTCGGTTGGGATCCGGTTCCGGTTTGGTCTCAACAAAACTATTATTCTATGTTATGTGTTTATGATGTTATTATGTTCATGCATTATAAACTATTCAAAATTCAAGCATTTGAGAAAATGACTCATACATGCTCATTCACTATGATTTCAACAATTACCACGACAATGAGTTATTTTTGAACACTTTTGCTTATTTCTATATTATGAATATGTTCCCACGAGCTTTATAGCTCACCCCCTTTATCCCCCCCCATTCAGGTGACGAGCAAGAGATCGGGTGAGTCACGAGTTATGGCAGCACTCCATTCTTTTGTTATGATGTATTTTTGGAAGTCAAGGCTTTAGTTACATTTCAAGTTTATTGGTTCAAGTGTATTTTGTATTTTGACTGGAACTCAAGTTGTAATTTGGTTTGAAATGTTATTAAAGCTTTGTAAAACTCATCTTTGTATAATGATTTATGGATGTGTTTTTTTAATCATGAAAGCAAGTTTTGAGTTTGTTCACGGTGGGTCTATTGAGCTTTCGATGGTCTTTTTCCTTAATCATTTAATTTACACGTTCCACCTCACGTATGAAGCATCATGCTCTCATGTCCGATGTTGGGTTACAAAACGGGTCCAACAGAGTAAGTCAAGGGTTATGGCATCACTCCGATTTATTATGTTGTGTATTTTCAAAATGTACTTTTGGAAGACAAGGCTTTAGTTTCATTTTGAGTTCGATTAGTTCAAGTGTATTTTTGTACTTTGGACACTTGAACTCAAAGTTTGTAATTTGGTTTGAAATATTATTAAAGCTTTGTAAAACTCATCTTTTGGATATTAAGGAGATTTGATGTTTATCTTTTGCATTGAATCATTTAGAAGTTGCTTGAGTTTGAGATTGTTAAGTTTTGGGATGGGTTGATTTAATAAAATGAGAGAAATTCAGGTTTGTTCACTGTGGACCGAAGGAGGCGCTCGCCGCGACGATGCTGCAGGCTCGCTGCGACGAAGCCGCTTGTTGGGTTCACCAAGGCGAGGGTTGCTTCGCTCGCCGCGACGAGAACCATTTGTTCGTCGCAACGAGGGCCTTATTACTCGCCGCGGCGTAGCTGGCCGAGAGGGTTCGCTGTGGCGAGACATCTCACGCCACGGCGACGCCCCCTTGTGATTCCGAGGGAGTCCTTCCTTCTTTTAATTTATATGTTTTCACTCCAAGGGCTCCCCTCACGCATCAAGCACCACGCTTTCATGTCCGATGTTGGGCTCTAGCAACGAGGTCCAATAGCTCACCCAGACATAGAACACAATATTTACACAGCTCACTTTATTTCATAGTGCACATTCACAATATTTCACATTCACTCGTTTACAGAATTGCACATTCACATTATTCATATTCGATATTTCTATTATGCAGATGCAATGCACATGAGACTCACTTTTCATTTGTTAATTTGCTGTGACCGAGTGCCTAAACTGTCCCATGTAGGGCTCATTAATAACTGTCCCTCATCCTATTGGGGGATACAGGGCTCATTAAACATTGAGCCGGAGGCTTTAAATCACTTATGAGCTTGAAGCTTATTTCTACTCGTTGAGCTTAAAGCTCTGATCAGTGGCGACTCTGGTCACAACAACCCTTATATTTCATACACTTATGCCATGCATTACATCAGTCACATCTACTCACTTTCACACGTCGACGCACTGTAGTCCGGCATTAGAACACTTATTTCACATAAGCATAAGGCATGTGCCTTTCACTCAATCAAATATATGTAAGAAAATGAAAATGTAATGCTCATGTGACACTTTCCAATTTATTTTGGTGTTGTGACCGTGTTAGACCCCTAATTTTTTTTAATGATCTTATTAAGCAGGAATTGTGATAATTGTGGTTTTATGCCTTGATTTGATTAACTTGAGAACATTAGTGGATAAGTGAGGTGTATTTGCGTTTAATGCGGTTTAAATGAGAATTAGAGGATTTAATTATATGAGGGCATTTTAGGAAGTTTATTTATGTTGGAATGGAGTTGGGCTTAGCTAAGAGGGTATTATGGTCTTTGATCCATTCCTTAGGTTAAGAGAAAAGAAAGAGAAGAAAGAAAAGAATAAGAGGAAAAGAAAGAAAGGAAGAAGAGAAAGAAGAGGAGTTTGTCTTGAAGGAAGAGAGAAGAGAAGAAAGGTTTCACGATTTTTGAGTTTTTCGAGTGATTTGAAGCGATTCCTGGTAAGTTTAGCTTCCTTCAAGCTTGTTTTAGTTGGATTAAACCTAAGATGGCTTGAATCTGTGAGAATCGAAAGTTTTAGGGCAGAAATGTAGAGATTTCCTTGGGTTGATGTGTTTGTGTTGGATTTGAAGCTTAGAATGGGTTAGAACTGTAGTAGCAGTCTTAATCTATGCCTTAGATGTGTTGCATTTGAGTTTGGAACAGATTGGAGTTGGAAAATCTAGGATTTTTAGGTTGGGAACGTTTCCCGATCAAAGACGTCGCGATGTGCTCAAGAGCACGCCGCGACGTGCGAATTTGTGCACGCCGCGTGCACGTATGGTGCACGTCGCGGCGTGCTGGGGAGGCGTGCGTCGAAGGCTTGGCCTTCATCGCAGCGAACGAAGCCTTCGCCGCGGCGAGCCCCCTTTTGTCCAAAAATGAAATGTTTAGTATTTGGGACATATCTTTTGGTGTAGATGTCCGATTGAGGTGATTTTGGATTCGTTGTGATTTAGAAAAAAAGGACTGCGAGTTGTATGAAGAAGGGAAGTTCGGAATTGGTTTCGAAGGGTTCGGGATTTTAGATGGAAGTCACAGATAGACCTTTAATGCTTTATTTTGATTGTCACGCTTTATGGAATATTTGCTTTGGATATTAATTAAATGAGAACTTGGTTTATTTTAGGGAACCAAGCTGATTTGACCAATCGCAAGAGGAAGGACAACAGTGAGTTTGATACTCAAGCGATACTAGGTGGGTAATATCTTTATGGTTATTATGTATATGGGCAAATTGCCTGATGTGTGCTTGCTTGCATTATATGACATTACATGTATTGAATTACATGAGAATTATGGAATATGCTTTTGATTATAATTATTCATGGATTGATAGGCCTTTATGGCAATAGACAAGAATGAGAATTGAGAAAATGTGAGAAATGTTTTAAGCATGAATCGAATGGACTATGTGAATTGTTTGGGTAAGAGAGTTACGGATGGAGTCACGTGCACGTTGACAGTAAAGCCTTCTCCCGGCTGCCCACTTGTGGCAAAGAGATCCTTGAGAAATCGGACTCGGATAGTTCTGGATTTACCTTTGGGTTATCCGGATCGTTCTGAACTCTCGAGCCAATTGATTGTGCATACACGATGGACTTGTTGAGCATAATACATGTTTGCTATGATTGACTTGTTGCATAAGAATTGTTATGTTGAAAAATAGAAATTGCATGACCTATGTTTATACGAATGTGAATTATTTGATGAATGTGGAGTTATGAATATATGTATATTGCTTGATTGTGTGGCTCGTTGCCAATGGCTATAAACGTATATGCCACTGAGCTTCACAGCTCACCCCATTACTCTCCCCTCCTCAGGTGCAGATCGAGACGATTGTCGACCTTACAAGGCATCGGAAACTTCAAGCTAGTTAGGAGTCTTGTATAAGTTAGTATTTTGGTTAGCCCACCAGCATTTCATCATAGAGCATACTTTTGTATTTTGGGATTTAATTTCATTTGTATTGTGTTATATTTCGAGATACTTATTGCATTTCTTCGAATGAGAATGACAGATGAATTATGCAATTGGAATGGTGAATGGATGTTTAGAATGCATGTATAGAATGTGTATATGTATGAGTATATGTATTGTTATATGAATCGAATGGTTCTTTGTATGGATGTTAGGATCGGTGCGAAGGTATATGGGCGCCCGTCATGGCGCCGACCGAGAGGCCGCCTCGGGAATAGGGGATCCGGGACTCGGACCCAACAGACCGAGCGCCTGAACTGTCCCAATATGGGCACATTAATCTTTGAGCCTGAGGCTTTAAATCACTGTGGAGCTCGAGGCCCGAGTACAATCGTTGAGCTTTTAGCTCTCGGTGGTTGCTCGGTCTGTTGTCATTATCTGGTTATATATTCATAAGTGAAATGCATATGCCATAATTAATCATATTACTATGCACGTATGGATATGTCACAATCAACATTTATGTATCACAATTAATCACATGTATCCCAATTAGTCACATCATGGGCACATAGGTTGCAAATTCACATACAAGTAGCACTTCTATAACCAACTCCTCAGTACACAATCATCAGACCTTCTGTCTGAAATTCACATTCACAGCAAACCTCAAACCCACCATTATTCACCCATTCAGCAATAAATTTATACAAAATGAAAACAAAATAGAATAAAAGGTGAAATAAGTCCATCTCGGTCTACTCACAGTACGCTCCAGATTAACATTTGCTTCCAAATTCTGGAAACGCTTGACTGCAAACTCTAAGCTTGCACAACCCATTTGTTCAATACATTGCACGCACATTAATAGTTTTGAACAATTATAATCATTGATGCACATATATGTACAATGCATGTTCATGACTATCCCGGTATCATTCGATAAATTTTATCATAAAAACCATTCCAATATCACAACTCAAGTATGCTAGGGTTTAGCCAGCACTAAAATCCTTAAACTCACAATTTATGCTTATTGTAATCTTTCGGGTGTACTCCTCCCAATCGATGAGCTAATCCACATAGGGTAACCTAGGCAACCTCCCTTAATAAAAAATTTTCCCTAAGTAGTAGGAATCTATAAACACTAAAATCACTCAATTTGGATCTCTATAGGTCCAATTATGGCTAAAACACTTTCAGCTCTTACTAATCCAAGACTAAACACTATACTCAACTTCAATTCAGAAATTGAAAGTCTTAGGGGCTAAATTGAAATTCGATTCTTTTAGATAACTTATATCCCCATGTCTCTAGTTTATTTAGAAACAATAATGAACTTAATTGGATCTCTACAGATCAAGAATTTACCAAATTATTGAACCATGTTCAAAAAAATTTCCAACTCACTTTGATTAAATCAATCTCTTTCAGTTTAATCTAAAAAATTCACAATTTTTCATGGACAGATAGAGGGATGTCTTAGGAATCCAACGCTTCAAAAATCAAGTCGATCGGATGTCAGACGGAAAAGATATAACCAAAAGAGTGAAGTGTATTTAGAAAATAATCTTCCTTAAACAAAATGGGAAGTCGCGATCTTGCGAATGCACCATCGCCACATTTTGGTGGACCAGCGGAGGCCGACCGATCACCACATTTTTGGCCGACCGATCGTCACATTTCTGGCCGACCGATCCCCACATTTCTGGCCGACCGATCGTCACATTTCTGACGACCGATTGCCACATTCTGGCCAATCGATCGCCACGTTTCTGGCGGACCGATCGTCACATTTTGGCCGACCGATCACCACATTTCTGCCCGATCGATCGCCACGTTTCTGGCTAATCGATCGCCACATTCTGGCTGACTGATCGCCACGTTTTTGGCCAACTGATCGTCACATTCTAGCCGATCGATCACCACATTTATGCCCGACCGATCGTCACCTTTCTGGCCGACCGATCACCACATTTTGGCCGATCGATCGCCACGTTTCTAGCCGACCGTTCGTCACATTCTAGCCGATCAATCGCCACATTTCTGCCCGACCGATCGCCATGTTTTTGGCCGACCAATTTTCACATTCTGGCCGATCGATCGACACATTTCGGCTGACCGATCGTCACATTTCTAGCCGACCTATCGCCACATTCTGGCCGATCGATCACCACGTTTCTGGCCGACCGATCGTCACATTCTACACCAACATCTTAACTTCCAAACTCCATAATTTTCGATTCAAAACTCCAAAATTTACAAACTTAGTATAAATGGAAAGCTAAAAGGACGCTCTACAACTTTCATGAAGGACAGAAAAATCAAATTGACTTTTAAGGGAGTTAAAAACCCCTTCAAAGTTTCTGGCCACTAATGATAATCCCAAACAGTAGCAGAAACTTTTAAAAATCAAAACTTCCTATTACATGATCCAAAAATTTCCATACTTTACATCAATGGAAAGATCAAAACATAATATAAAAATTTCATGAAGACCAATTTTGCAAAATCTGTCTCATTTAGCCTAGAAAAATTCTCCAAAGTTTCAGGTCACAAATTTTCAATGTTAGGATCATCCTGCACATATTGCCTACTTTCATGGCAAAATTCAGAACCCTTCAAGTCACAATTGGATAGCAATTACTTCATAAAAATTATAGCCAAACTTCTCAAGTTTAATTCAAGCCAAACCTCATTTCAATTGCTTAACCATATAGAAAGTTATGACTAAAACATTGAAACATACACAAATCCAATTTTCCAGATTCTCAACCTAACTCAATTTCTACCTCTTCCATACCATTTCTAAACCAATTCTCACTCAATTTACTTCATAAATCCCCCATAACTAAACCACAACCTATCCTTGAACATTAGTCCACAAATGGCAGCACACACACTCAATAATCTTTTTCTACACTCATCTTCAATCACAAACCATCTCAATTTTCATACAACACATACATCCTACCTCATCAATCATCAATTAAACAAGCAAATTTCATACCCATCTATACCAACACAATTTTCATGCAATTAGGTTCACAACCATAAAAAATACTGCATTTAATTACAATTTATAACATAAAGCACAATCTTACCTACTTAAGCTTCCACTTTCTTCAATTCTTCACAAAAACCACAAACTCACTTCCTTTCCCCCAACACCATACACGATAATCATCATCACTAGAGGTGGGGGGTTGAGGGTTTGGTTGGATATTTAATGGACAAAGAAAAGAAAGCAAGTAACAAAGAAGAGTGTCTTGTGTGGGTGGAGCTTGAACCAACGAAGGAGGAGCAAGGAAGAAGCTACGGATGAGGAGGAAAAACTTGCATTTTAAAAGTGATTTTATCTCTTTCTAAGGAAGCATCGAGAATCACTTGGTTTAATAACCTAAAGACATAAGGTGCCATGTTAGGCAAGTGACACATGTCACTTGCCACATGTCAACCTCTTAAATACCCACTTAATTCCTTCCAATTCACTTCCAATCTCTAGTCCAATTTCACCCCAAAATTTTAATGGCTTAAAATTCATAATTTTAAGATCATATATCTAATTTCTAGTATCATTGGTCAGTACTTTTTACTACCGATAACCAATCAGTCATCACTTGGCATTTTCCTAGTTCAAAAAGTACCCCAAAATTTTCAGCAAAATTTCTAAAATTCTCCCAAAATTTAAAATACACAAAGACCCACTCTAATTAAATTTTCAAGCACAAAATCATATTTTTACAAAAATCACATTTATGACCAAATATACCGGAAATGTCATGAATGCATGTACAGTCATTTACGTGTGCAAAAGTCACTATTTACATGTATGTGTATGCATGAACATGCCAAGACAATCTTAGACACTCAGAACCCGTTCCAAATGACTATCCTACCCTTCCCCTCGGGGATGGAATGTTACAACTCTCTCCTCCTAATAAAAAATTCATCCTCGAAATTCATTTTCAAATTTTTCACTTCCAATCTTAACAACACATATATCGAATGTGATTCCGATAACCATAAAACAACTCATAAATCCATAGTCCTATTATCACCATAATTTTATATGGACTACTTTATTTCAAACTTAGTTTCCCCTTATTTACTCACGTATTTTCATCTTGGAAAAGGTGAAACACTCAAGAACATGTTATCTGTTTCACTTTTCATCGGTGGTAGTATACTGAACTTCCAAATCTTTCTCCATATATTCACAACTTCGATGTGATCCACCAAAATTCATTCGTCTTTCGAAACCCACTTCATTCAGATTTTAAATTCATTCACTCACTAACAGTATCCCAACTTTGTTTTGACTTTACTCAGGGTAAACGACTCTTTTTGTCATCTTACGCCTCTAATGATATCACCAGGATAATGATGATTATGACTGTAGTCACTTTGCACTATACATTAAACTCAAACATGTAATCGCTCAGTTCGATATTCTTTGTTGGGATCTGATCTCGGAACCGGATCCCAACCGGGAAAAAAATGAAGCAAAATCGTTCGGAACGACACAAAT
The DNA here is from genome assembly GCA_029891385.1 of Erythroxylum novogranatense. NCBI lineage: Eukaryota > Viridiplantae > Streptophyta > Magnoliopsida > Malpighiales > Erythroxylaceae > Erythroxylum > Erythroxylum novogranatense. The sequence goes on along the minus strand of CM057234.1, from coordinate 89,152,333 downwards.
CGAAAGCAAACGAAGGAACTCGAATTTTGAAGCGAAAAAATATAAGGCAAAAGAATCGAATCTAACGGATCGAATCAGAAAATAAAAATAATCGAAATCGAAGAATCGGATTTACAAAACAAAGGGAATCGGAAAATCGGATAACAAACGAATCAGAAACACAGAAGCAAGCAAGCGGTTCAAAAGAACCGACAATAATGTCTGACATCCGGTAACAAAAATTCTTGCGTTAGAAACCCTAAGACTAAACCAATCCGAAATTCGGTATAATTTTTTTTCATAACATTCCTTTTTCTCTTTATTCAATCTTATTCAAATTCCCTTTTGGATATTTCATCCTCAGATTATTCAATCTTATACAAATCAAACAAAACCATTCAATTTCTCATAATATTCTTTTATCTTGACAAAACTTATTCTAATTCTAATTTTCATTCTTTGCTATCAAAATTTTGGCAGCATAACGGTTGCATTCTAACTAACCCAAACCTGCAAAGTATTCAAAAATACACTTCTATATTATCACAATATAACCAGTATCATCAGACTCCCCGTCCGGAATCCAACACAACAAACACAACCCTATATCTACATATCCATATCCAAAACACATTATACAAATCCAATTCCTATTAATTTCTCCATTCAATATGCAAATTATAATCATTATACATAACGTCATAATTCAAGTCTTTATACAAGGTCACCATTCAATCCCAAATCACATTCAATATTTCTCATTCATAATCATATCCCATCATCATACACAAACTTTGAACCTGTACTCAATACATAAATCCATAATTTACTTACATTATCCAATTTCATAATCATACATAAATTCAATTCCCTACATGAAATACATCAATCATCTGCATATCTATACTTCATACACAAACTCAATTCCAAACATAAATTCATAATTTGCTTACTTTCGAAATTTCACACAAGACAAAACAAACAAAATCGAAGAACATCTTGACTTTCCTTCATCCAATCTCCGCTTTCAAATACACGGAGATGGGGACGAAAGGGGGTGAGCTAAAATAGCTCGTGGATAACATATTTATAAATTGACAATAAGCAAAAGCCATTTCGCAAAATAATTACCATTTAGTAAAATTTTCACAAAATTATTTCTTAAAACTTTCCACATTTTCAAATCATTTATGTTTAATTTCCAAAAATTTCTCGATTTCAAAACTCAATTGTTCATTTCTGAAAATTTTAACATTTTTCACAAATCATGCACAATTTCCAAAAACATGAATGCTTCACATAATAAATGCATCATAATTTAAACAAATAAAAAATTACATAATACTTCAAAAAGGTTTAGTTTTGGTCTAAGCAGAGCGTCTTTGATCGCATACCTCCAAGATAATGTCCTATGTTGTGAACTTATGGAAGTTCAAATCGAACTCCAAGTGCCTACTAGTGGGCAGGCGGGGAAGCCTTTTAAAATGAGACAATGCACTGAATGTAACTTATGGACCTAACCAAACTCACATAACACATATCATACTCGAAAATCAAATTGCCAGAAGGCACATTTCGAAACTTTAGTTTTCATATTTTCATATCGTGTCGTACTAGACACATTGACATTACAAACTCACATAAATTCATATAGTAATAAAAATATTAGAAAACATACAAAAATTCTCATGAAGGACTTAGAAGCAAAAATCCATCTCTAACTAGATCAAAATCTCCCCATATTGTGGCTGCCCTGTTTAAGGGAGTTAAACCAACATAAAACCTGAACCTTAACCATAACTTACAAATTCATAACTTTCAATCCCTACATCTAAAAGTAGCATATGATCCCTCATTACAAAGCTAAGACATGCCTCTACAACTTTCAAGAAGGATTTAAAACCTAATTCGGCCATTAAGGGGGTCTAAAGTAGCTTCAAGTTTCTGTCCCTTGGAAATTATCCTAAACAAGACCCAAAGTTTGAAAAATCATATGTTTTGATACAATAGTCGAAAAATGTCACATTTTACCTGTATGGAAAGATAAAAAGATGCTTTACAAGTTTCATGAAGGAAGTAAAAATCAATTTAAATATTAAAAGAGATAAAAACTTGTTCAAAGTTGCTGCCTAGAATGACCAATGGAATAGTAGCTGTGAACAGTAACAACAATGTTTCAAACTTCATAACTTCTTATTCCTAACTCCAAAAAGTGCATATTATACCTCTATGGAAAGATGAAAAGATGATATACATTTTTTATGAAGGATGCAAAAACCAAAACAGACTCCAAAGGGGTGAAACAACCTTCCAAAGGTTCTGCCCAAATTTCCCAAATGAACAGTAACTGAACTAGATCTAACCCTCATAAGTTTTTACTCCTAACTCCAAACAAGGCATATCATACCTCCATAGAAAGATATAAACATATGATACAAAATTCCAGAAGACCCCCCAATCCAATTCAAGCTCTAAGACGGTCTAAAACCTAAGCGAAGTGTTTTCCAAATTTTGCAAAAAATTTGACAGCACCTCCTTTAAAAATTCAACTAGCCAATCTTCAATTTTCTCATCCAAACTTCATATACCTGCACAAAACCACTTCAATCTCCATCATCCTCAATCTGCCAACTCCAAACCAATTTCAAATAATCCCTAAAACTATCTCAAAATGGCAGCAACCTCAAATTACTCATTCATCCTTTTCTACCTTCACTTTCCACATGAATTAACCTCAAAATATCTCTAAATACATTCCTCAAATTCTACTTCATCATCAACAATCAACCAAACAAAATACATACCCATATAACACCTTTCATACTTGAAATCAAAATGCCCAGAGGTACCTTTTAAAAACTAAAATCTTATACTCATGTTCTAATCAAACACAAATTAGCTCAAATGTCACAACTTCAATCCAATTCACATAACATAACCGATCATGGTCGTAACGCTAGTCAAAATTAATTAACTAGACTACTCTTGTAGCGTTGGCGAGTCTAGGTCGATCCCACAGAGAGTGTGTGTAAAGTTTAAGAAATGAAATTAATCGGTGTTTATGAAAAAGGGTTTTGGATTTTAAAGATGAAAATAAAATAAAACTAACTAATAAAAACAAATTAAAGAAAACATGCAAAAGATGATAAAGGTGGGGAATTGGTAGGGACCCAGTTCTTGGTTCAATCTCGACTTACACCTCGATTAAGCATATTTTATTAATTTGTTGTTCTTTGACCTCTCTTAGAAATTATTAATCGTGGATTAAAATTAACCCAAGTTTTCCTTAGTTTTGTTTAATCAAGATATGATCATTGATTAAACCTAACCACCTAACAACCTAGGATACGATCTCTAGATTTAATTAGGCGGTAGCATTACGAATTAGGAAAACCGATTAATCAAGGCAACAACCACATACGCCGGGTCATTTAACCTAGGTCATGTTATCCCTAATGATTACGAATTATTAGTCGCTACACATGAATTTCAACATAACAATTACGGATTATATCAAAATTCTAGCAATGGGTTTCGTAATTAACAATCCAATGAACTCATTAAAATCATCACTCACAATACCCAATAGGTTCATACACAAATAACCGAATAATAACGAAAATCCGATTATCCATATACGAAACCCAAATCAATTAAAACAGGATAACACAATCAATTCCTAATGAGAGAAAGAAACAACAAAATAATAATAAAAATACTTAACCCGGGTCGTCGACGTCGACTTTACCTCCAAATTGGTGTCGGGATGTCTAGCTTTTCATGGATCTTTCCTGATCAATTGCTTCAATTCTCATTCTAAACCCTACCCAAAAAAAATCCCTTTAATTACTCTTCACTGCCTAAGCTTTTCACTATCCAATGTCGCCTCCACTGTGCTATACTGTTCCACCGATGTGACCATTTAATGCTGCTCCTCTTTTATATCCTTCCATGCTTGCCTACTGTTGTGTTGCCTCTCCTCACGCCTGCCTCACCGAGCCGCAACCCATAGCCTAGCCAAGCCGCAGGCCAAACATCTCCAGCTCCACGCCTGCACCTCATGCCCAAGCTGCTGCCGCCTCAGTGTTCTCCAGTGCCTCACTCTAGCTCGAAGTGACCAATAAAGGTCACTTATCGAGCCCTCTTAATTCCTCCCTCTGTAGCTTCTTGAAACGCCGGTGTATATGTTTCCACCGCTGCGTGTTGATTCTAATTAAATTGATGCCACGTTGCTCTTGTTTTCCTATACATTTAAAAACGTTGTCTTTGCTTGTATTAAACGCTCCTTCTGCGCTTTTGGTCTTGGGTCTTGACTTCCAATTTTTCCCATTTTCTTGTCTTTTTTTTTCTTCTTCCTCCACAAAGACAAACAAAATGAATTTATCGAAAATGACCCATATATCATGCATTCGACTCACTTTAATTTCTTTGCCCTCAAATTGTACCTAAAAACCAAAATGAATTAAAGTGAGTATTTCAATCATCTTTGTTTCGATAATCGCTAAGTGAAAATAATTAAAATATCAACAATTAAGCACATATCAATAACATATTCTCAAACATTCAAGAATGAAACATTTAGCAATTATTAAAACATTCAAACACAATGACTTTAACAATTATTTCAATCGTATCAAATCATTCAAAAGAAGGTTGAAAAATTACCATCAAAGAAAGATTTAGCTGGTTTAATAGAAATTATTGAACCAAAGAAAGGCAAAGAAATTCAAACTTTGAGTTTGGAAAAGAAATTTAAAAGGATTGAAGAGCTGGTAGAACAACTCCACAAGCAGTGGACGTAAATGTCATAACTCAAAGATAGCAGATTACTTTATCGACATTGATAAATGTAATTATTGCAAAAGCAAAACTACAGAATTGATGAGGATACATTGTCATATGTGCAACATGACGGTATGTCCTTTTTGCGCTATGCTATATCTTGGAATCAAAGTCCAAAAGAGGTATTCTGCCCCATCTTTTGTCTCTTATGACAACAAGAACTTTTACTCCGGCTTTCTTTCTATGCATTGCATGTACTCTGATCATTATCATTCCAAGATGGATATGATCTAGATCTTGTGCTTTGAGTTTATCATATGATTCTTTTGCAATCATAGGCATTTCTTCTTGATTACTTTTGCCAATAATCAATTTTCTTTCTTCGGAATAATGTTGGTACACTTTATTCCTTGGTTCATCCCAATTGACTGAATAATTGATCCTTATGAGTGTTCTCATTGAGTTTTCTGTAGTCAAACACCATGCGTTCCTTTCCATGCTTGCTTTGACCAGTTTCTGGATCTACTGTGGTTCCTGAGTATACAATCATTGCCATTGTTCTGTGTCTTGAAGACGATGATCTTATGACTCCAAGATCCAATAATGCTCGGACATGTTTTCTGAATTGTTCTGCCATGAGTGGAGTAACATGTTTCAAGGGCTTATCCTGTATAGTAATATCAGGATTTATTTTATGGTTAGTTTCAAAATACCGGGATGTCCAGAATTTCAATTGCGTACAATTTTGGATACTGGAGCAACAAAATGTGTAAAATAGAAGATGTTCCAGAGACAGAAAAAAGAAAGTCAACATATGCAATAGAAATTACCGGTATCAACTCCTTATATCAGGCAACTGAAAGATTGAAAGATGGAGAAATGATAATTGATGGAAATTCCTACAGAATACCACTCACATATTGCATACCCATGTTAAAACAAGATGGAATTCAAATGATTCTTGGGTGCAATTTCATACGAGCTCAACAAGGAGGAATTCGAATAGAAGGAGAAACTTTGACCTTCTATAAGAATGTGTCAAAAGTGACAACAGAAAAAGAAATTAAGATAGCAAAGTTAGCTATCCCTGAGCTTGAATTAGATTCCAATGAGTAAATCTTAGACTGACAGATCCATCTTTGTTTTCCCATGTTTGAACTTTCTTTGGAACTTCAGCTTGTATTTTTGCTGAACTTTCCGGAGGCTTGATTCTCCATGTTTCACCATTAAATTTTTCAGCGGAATATTCTTCGCCTGCAAGTGCTTTTACACCATTTGAAGCTAGAAATTCCAATATCTTGGTATTTCTAAAACGAAAGGATGCTGCACTTGTATTTGTTAATCTTCCAACTACTCCACGAGTAACAGTGTTAATGGCTGAAATGGAATATCCAAAGTTGAGACAAGAAGAATTGGAAGATGCACCTCATGTACAAGATATACTTACAGTAAAAGCATCAACATCCTCACAGGTGGAATCCAGTTTAAGAATCCCAACAGATTCAAATATGGGACCCCCTCAATATCCACCAGCAGAGCAACCTCGAGCAATCAATGTTCCTGAAATTAGAGAAAAATGGAAAAATTTTCGAGGAAAGAGAATGGAAGTCTCTAATAATTGGGTATTACCTCCTGCACAATCTCAAACAGGCTCGATGTTAGTTTTACCTGATGATATATCTATGTATGAAGATGTCATATCAAGATGGGAGTCAAACAACAAAAATATGATTGACAGAATGAACTGGGTTGACAATCAGTCAAAGGTCATTTATATTGAAAATCTCCTTGGAGAAATGATGAAAAGAATGTTCCAACAATCTTACTATTCTCTGGTTAATGGTCCTGACAGGGGAATATATTGCTATTATTCCTCGTTAATGAAGAAAGCTGATAAAATAGCTAGACCTCGGTTTAAAGGATTTTATGCCTTTAAAGATGCCTTGGACTACATTCTACAACACATTGATTGGGAATTCGGGGATACTTTATTCATCGAAAAAGAACCAAGAAATGGACCTCTAACAGAAGTCTATGAGCAAGAAATTCAACAATTGCAACAAGAAATGGAAAAGATGAAAGCAACAATTCAACAAATGAAAAAAGAACAGCAAGACAAAGAAGATCTTTTTTCGGACAGTCAAAGAAAAGATAAAGGGATTGCCAGCACATATCAGACTACAGACATAGAAGATGAACCAGAAAAAAGGAATCCTAGGTACCAAAAATCAATGGAAGGCTCAAGATCAATCAGGCAACAAACACGTGGAAGACCATCGCACCAACCACATGTGCGTCAATCATGGACAGCTAACAGATAAGTTGTCAAAAGAAAAAGTTGAGTTAAATCAACAAAAAGAAACAAACATAAAATAGTGGATATTCCACTAACCTTTAGTTTGCTACATGTGTCATTTGCTTTGTATCTTTTTAACTTTTGGCTTGGATTTTTGTAAAATAATTAAGCCACTAAGAGTGTCGGTTTGTCGTTTTACGAAATAATTGGCGGAACTAGACAAGAAGGACAGAATAATTGGAGCACTTGCATCAAATCGTCTACGAGGGCCCACAGAGCACCCGGATTGATGAGTCATCTTCAATTATTTACTTCAATAGTCTTCTGAAATCCCCTATATAAGGGTTTCATTTGTAACTAAGAGAGCACATCCGAGCACCACCAACGCTCTGAAACTCTCTCACCTTTGTAAACCACTTTCCGCATAAATAATAGCTTGTGTTTATTTACTCTGTGTTTATTTACGATTGAAGCGATTCTTGAGGCGAAATAAAGATAAGACAAGGGGCTACAAATCATATGAAGACATGAAATGTCAATTTTTCCCCTAAGACTTTTAATTTTTGAATTTAAGTTCGGATTAGGGTGTAATTTTGGATTAGGAACACTGAGAGTATTTTAAGCATAACTTTTGATCTGGGAATCGAAATGAGGCGATTCTTATTTTGAATTAAACTAGAGACATAAGGCTACAATTGTTATGAAGACATAGAGTTTCAATTCTGGGATTAAGAATGTGAAATTTTGGACGGAAATAATCGTACATGGAAAATGTGTTAGAATATGGATATTCCCGAACTGTTTTACGCATAACTTTTGATGTAGTGCTCGGAATTGAGCGCGGTCAGTGGCGTTGGATTCGTATGAGTGAGAGGAACATTTCTCGAGAAGGAAGTTTTGACAAATTCCTTCAAATCGATAGTGCGAATCAAACCGCAAGTAAGCGTAACTTTAAGTTTTAAATGAAGGACAATTTGGTCATTTGACCATCAATTAATGAAACACAAGGTAGAGATGTCGTTTTGGCTTATTAAAAGCCACGAAAGTGGCTGGAAATTTCCAGAGAAAAGAAGAAGAAATAAGAAGAAATAAGAAGAGTGGAGATTCGGTTATGGAGAAAAGAAGAGAGAGAAAGCTTTGTTTCAATTTTTCTACTTGTTTCTTAGGGATTTTTGAGTGGATTTCAAGAGGAAAAAGGTGGAAAAGCATGAGAGCTTCCTAAGGAACCAAGAAAATTCGAATTTGGTGGAGAAATGAGGTAAGAGAAAATTTTCAACTTTGAGATTTTGTTGAATTTTTGATTGAGAAATATAGATAATGATATGGGTTTGTGATTTATGAAGTTGGTTTTGATATTAATGCTTTAGGCTGGGTTTAATTTTGGATGAAAAATTGATTAAGGTTTAGGCTTAATTTTATGATTGAGAATTTTGAGATATTTTGGTGTAGAATTATAGGAAATATGATGAATTGATGATATATGAAATCAATTTTGAAGAACTTGTATTTTGTGGTATTGAATTTGGATAAATTGGTTTAGGCCAATTTTAAGATTTGGGGATTTTTGAAATTGAGGATTTAGATGTCTTGGAATTAATGTGAATTGATGAATTGTGAGATTAATTTTGAAAATTAAGTTATTTATGAGATTGAATTTGGGTGTATTGGTTTAGGCCAATTTTGAAAATTGGGGATTTTCAAAATTGGAGATTGAAATAGCTTGAATGTAAATGGAATTGGTGAATTCCTAAGTTGATTGTGAAAATTAAGTATTTTCTGATGTGAAAATTGGATGATTATGGTTTAGGTTTTGGTAATTTGGAAGAGAGAGAAAAGCAAGGATCAATTGGAGCTTGAAATCAAGTTTCCGGCAAAAATTCGAGGTGGGTAGCATATTTATATTTTGATTTGTAAGCTTAATACAAATCTTGAAAAAAAAATTGAAAGAAAACAAAAGTTTGGATTTTGATAAATTATTGTTTGTAAATGTTTGAAAATAAGAATTGATTAAAAGTTTGAAATTTTGATTTCCAAAGGTTTTCTGAAAAATTATTATAAGCCGATTTGATAAATTGATAGAAATTTCTGAAAATGCATTGTTGTGTACGCATTGATAATTATGCATATTGTTGCAATTATTGATTGATTGAATTAATTGAATTATGTGATATGTGAGAATTTGTGAGATTGTTTTAGGTTGATGAATTTATGTTAGAAAAGTAAAATTTTGGAAAGTGCCTTGAGCAATTTGAATTTCCGTTTTCGATTATGTGTTATGTGGGTTTGGTAGGTCCTTGGTGAGTCGGCGTTGTCTCTATGTGTATAGCCTTCTCCAGGCTGCCCATTAGTGTACGGAGTCGATTCGGACTCCTTCACGGCTAATTGGACGCTATGCGGAAAGTGTATTACGTTCTATTCACGATCGCAGGACCATTATGCGGATCATGCAAGACGTCTCGTTGGACCTAGCCATACCATTCTGATATGCTATGTGTTTTCAATGTTGTTTCTGTATGTTGCATACATATTTATGAAAATTCGAGAATTTTTGAAGAAAAAAATAAGAAAAAGTAAGATGACTACGAAAAGTTTGAAAATATGAAAAAGTGTTTGAGGAAAGTGTTTGAAAAATTATAAAGTTTGAAAAACTAGCCCTTTTGGCAAAAAGCTTGTGAAAAATGATTTCCGCTTATTTATCGATTTATAAATGTGTTATCCACGAGCTTTCGAGCTCACCCCCTCTTTCATCCCTATCTCCAGGTTTCGAGCAGGAGATCGGATGAAAGAATGTGAAGACGTCAGTTTCGACATTTGAATATGTTAGATTTTGAATATTTGGAATTTGTATATGAAATTGTGTATGATGTTTGGAATATATATTTATGTTTGATTATGGGAATGAGTTTGATTGATGAGACTAGTGTATTGAGTTACAATTTGAAGCAGTTTAGAAATAGGTTTGTGTTTATCTGCTGAGATCCCGGACGGAGGGTCCGGTTGATTTTGATTGTGTATGATTGTTTGAGTTTTAGAAGTGTATTTTGAACCTTGCAGTTTGGGTTAGGATAAAGGCATTAGTTATCTTTGAAATTTCGATAAAATCGGGGTTAAAAATGTAATTTGAGATTTGTATGGATGAATAAGAATTTGTATGATTGTTGAGTTTCGGGTTTAAGAATGAATTTTCCTATGGGAAATTATATGGATGTGATTGATGTAAGAAATGAGAATAAGAAAGAAAAAAAAAATTATATCAGATTTTGGAACGTCTTAGGATCCCCAACGCGATTCTGTTTCCTGTTCTTTGCTTAGTCACAGATGTCGGAAAGTGTTTCAGTTTACATTGATTTGTTTGCTTACTTTGTTTTCTATCCGAATTCGTTTTGCATTCGATTCGATCCCGCTTTCGCTTATTCGTTCCGCTTTGTGATTCGTATTCGATTATTTCGCTTCGCTATATTCGATTGAATCTGTTCGTTTGATTCGATTAGTATTTGCTTCCGCTTCGCTACTTTCGGATTTGTTCGCTTCCGCATTTTATTTTCGATCCGAAATTTCCGCTTCCCTTCGTTTCCGCTTGCTTCGGTTTCCGTTCTGCTTATGTATAAGTAGTTGGGTTCCGAATACGGGATCCATCATTTATGGTATCAGAGCATAGAGTGAAAGTGTTAAGTTTATTCGGTTGGGATCCGGTTCCCGGTTTCGGTCTCAACAAAACTATTATTCTATGTTATGTGTTTATGATCTGTTATTATGTTCATGCATTATAAACTATTCAAAATTCAAGCATTTCGAGAAAATGACTCATACATGCTCATTCACTATGATTTCAACAATTACCACGACAATGAGTTATTTTTGAACACTTTTGCTTATTTCTATATTATGAATATGTTCCCACGAGCTTTATAGCTCACCCCCTTTATCCCCCCCCATTCAGGTGACGAGCAAGAGATCGGGTGAGTCACGAGTTATGGCAGCACTCCATTCTTTTGTTATGATGTATTTTTGGAAGTCAAGGCTTTAGTTACATTTCAAGTTTATTGGTTCAAGTGTATTTTGTATTTTGACTCTGGAACTCAAGTTGTAATTTGGTTTGAAATGTTATTAAAGCTTTGTAAAACTCATCTTTTGTATAATGATTTATGGATGTGTTTTTTTAATCATGAAAGCAAGTTTTGAGTTTGTTCACGGTGGGTCTATTGAGCTTTCGATGGTCTTTTTCCTTAATCATTTAATTTACACGTTCCACCTCACGTATGAAGCATCATGCTCTCATGTCCGATGTTGGGTTCTGAAAACGGGGTCCAACAGAGTAAGTCAAGGGTTATGGCATCACTCCGATTTATTATGTTGTGTATTTTCAAAATGTACTTTTGGAAGACAAGGCTTTAGTTTCATTTTGAGTTCGATTAGTTCAAGTGTATTTTTGTACTTTGGACACTTGAACTCAAAGTTTGTAATTTGGTTTGAAATATTATTAAAGCTTTGTAAAACTCATCTTTTGGATATTAAGGAGATTTGATGTTTATCTTTTGCATTGAATCATTTAGAAGTTGCTTGAGTTTGAGATTGTTAAGTTTTGGGATGGGTTGATTTAATAAAATGAGAGAAATTCAGGTTTGTTCACTGTGGACCGAAGGAGGCGCTCGCCGCGACGATGCTGCAGGCTCGCTGCGACGAAGCCGCTTGTTGGGTTCACTGGCGAGGTTGCCGCTCGCCGCGACGAGAACCATTTGTTCGTCGCAACGAGGGCCTTATTACTCGCCGCGGCGTAGCTGGCCGAGAGGGTTCGCTGTGGCGAGACATCTCACGCCACGGCGACGCCCCCTTGTGATTCCGAGGGAGTCCTTCCTTCTTTTAATTTATATGTTTTCACTCCAAGGGCTCCCCTCACGCATCAAGCACCACGCTTTCATGTCCGATGTTGGGCTCTAGCAACGAGGTCCAATAGCTCACCCAGACATAGAACACAATATTTACACAGCTCACTTTATTTCATAGTGCACATTCACAATATTTCACATTCACTCGTTTACAGAATTGCACATTCACATTATTCATATTCGATATTTCTATTATGCAGATGCAATGCACATGAGACTCACTTTTCATTTGTTAATTTGCTGTGACCGAGTGCCTAAACTGTCCCATGTAGGGCTCATTAATAACTGTCCCTCATCCTATTGGGGGATACAGGGCTCATTAAACATTGAGCCGGAGGCTTTAAATCACTTATGAGCTTGAAGCTTATTTCTACTCGTTGAGCTTAAAGCTCTGATCAGTGGCGACTCTGGTCACAACAACCCTTATATTTCATACACTTATGCCATGCATTACATCAGTCACATCTACTCACTTTCACACGTCGACGCACTGTAGTCCGGCATTAGAACACTTATTTCACATAAGCATAAGGCATGTGCCTTTCACTCAATCAAATATATGTAAGAAAATGAAAATGTAATGCTCATGTGACACTTTCCAATTTATTTTGGTGTTGTGACCGTGTTAGACCCCTAATTTTTTTTAATGATCTTATTAAGCAGGAATTGTGATAATTGTGGTTTTATGCCTTGATTTGATTAACTTGAGAACATTAGTGGATAAGTGAGGTGTATTTGCGTTTAATGCGGTTTAAATGAGAATTAGAGGATTTAATTATATGAGGGCATTTTAGGAAGTTTATTTATGTTGGAATGGAGTTGGGCTTAGCTAAGAGGGGTATTATGGTCTTTGATCCATTCCTTAGGTTAAGAGAAAAGAAAAGAGAAGAAAGAAAAGAATAAGAGGAAAAGAAAGAAAGGAAGAAGAGAAAGAAGAGGAGTTTGTCTTGAAGGAAGAGAGAAGAGAAGAAAGGTTTCACGATTTTTGAGTTTTTCGACTGATTTGAAGCGATTCCTGGTAAGTTTAGCTTCCTTCAAGCTTGTTTTAGTTGGATTAAACCTAAGATGGCTTGAATCTGTGAGAATCGAAAGTTTTAGGGCAGAAATGTAGAGATTTCCTTGGGTTGATGTGTTTGTGTTGGATTTGAAGCTTAGAATGGGTTAGAACTGTAGTAGCAGTCTTAATCTATGCCTTAGATGTGTTGCATTTGAGTTTGGAACAGATTGGAGTTGGAAAATCTAGGATTTTTTAGGTTCGGGAACGTTTCCCCGATCAGCACGTCGCGATGTGCTCAAGAGCACGCCGCGACGTGCGAATTTGTGCACGCCGCGTGCACGTATGGTGCACGTCGCGGCGTGCTGGGGAGGCGTGCGTCGAAGGCTTGGCCTTCATCGCAGCGAACGAAGCCTTCGCCGCGGCGAGCCCCCTTTTGTCCAAAAATGAAATGTTTAGTATTTGGGACATATCTTTTGGTGTAGATGTCCGATTGAGGTGATTTTGGATTCGTTGTGATTTAGAAAAAGGATGCGCGAGTTGTATGAAGAAGGAAGTTGAATTGGTTTGAAGGGTTCGGATTTTAGATGGAAGTCACAGATAGACCTTTAATGCTTTATTTTGATTGTCACGCTTTATGGAATATTTGCTTTGGATATTAATTAAATGAGAACTTGGTTTATTTTAGGGAACCAAGCTGATTTGACCCAATCGCAAGAGGAAGGACAACAGTGAGTTTGATACTCAAGCGATACTAGGTGGGTAATATCTTTATGGTTATTATGTATATGGGCAAATTGCCTGATGTGTGCTTGCTTGCATTATATGACATTACATGTATTGAATTACATGAGAATTATGGAATATGCTTTTGATTATAATTATTCATGGATTGATAGGCCTTTATGGCAATAGACAAGAATGAGAATTGAGAAAATGTGAGAAATGTTTTAAGCATGAATCGAATGGACTATGTGAATTGTTTGGGTAAGAGAGTTACGGATGGAGTCACGTGCACGTTGACAGTAAAGCCTTCTCCCGGCTGCCCACTTGTGGCAAAGAGATCCTTGAGAAATCGGACTCGGATAGTTTACGGATTTACCTTTGGGTTATCCGGATCGTTTACGGAACTCTCGAGCCAATTGATTGTGCATACACGATGGACTTGTTGAGCATAATACATGTTTGCTATGATTGACTTGTTGCATAAGAATTGTTATGTTGAAAAATAGAAATTGCATGACCTATGTTTATACGAATGTGAATTATTTGATGAATGTGGAGTTATGAATATATGTATATTGCTTGATTGTGTGGCTCGTTGCCAATGGCTATAAACGTATATGCCACTGAGCTTCACAGCTCACCCCATTACTCTCCCTCCTCAAAGCGGTGCAGATCGAGACGATTGTCGACCTTACAAGGCATCGGAAACTTCAAGCTAGTTAGGAGTCTTGTATAAGTTAGTATTTTGGTTAGCCCACCAGCATTTCATCATAGAGCATACTTTTGTATTTTGGGATTTAATTTCATTTTGTATTGTGTTATATTTCGAGATACTTATTGCATTTCTTCGAATGAGAATGACAGATGAATTATGCAATTGGAATGGTGAATGGATGTTTAGAATGCATGTATAGAATGTGTATATGTATGAGTATATGTATTGTTATATGAATCGAATGGTTCTTTGTATGGATGTTAGGATCGGGTCTGAAGGTATATGGAGCGCCCGTCGCAGGCGCGACCCGAGAGGCCGCCTCGGGAATAGGGGATCCGGGACTCGGACCCAACAGACCGAGCGCCTGAACTGTCCCAATATGGGCACATTAATCTTTGAGCCTGAGGCTTTAAATCACTGTGGAGCTCGAGGCCCGAGTACAATCGTTGAGCTTTTAGCTCTCGGTGGTTGCTCCGCCACACTTGTCATTATCCGTTATATATTCATAAGTGAAATGCATATGCCATAATTAATCATATTACTATGCACGTATGGATATGTCACAATCAACATTTATGTATCACAATTAATCACATGTATCCCAATTAGTCACATCATGGGCACATAGGTTGCAAATTCACATACAAGTAGCACTTCTATAACCAACTCCTCAGTACACAATCATCGGACTTACATGCAAATTCACATTCACAGCAAACCTCAAACCCACCATTATTCACCCATTCAGCAATAAATTTATACAAAATGAAAACAAAATAGAATAAAAGGTGAAATAAGTCCATCTCGGTCTACTCACAGTACGCTCCAGATTAACATTTGCTTCCAAATTCTGGAAACGCTTGACTGCAAACTCTAAGCTTGCACAACCCATTTGTTCAATACATTGCACGCACATTAATAGTTTTGAACAATTATAATCATTGATGCACATATATGTACAATGCATGTTCATGACTATCCCGGTATCATTCGATAAATTTTATCATAAAAACCATTCCAATATCACAACTCAAGTATGCCTAGGGTTTAGCCGCACTAAAATCCTTAAACTCGCAATTTATGCTTATTGTAATCTTTCGGGTGTACTCCTCCCAATCGATGAGCTAATCCACATAGGGTAACCTAGGCAACCTCCCTTAATAAAAAATTTTCCCTAAGTAGTAGGAATCTATAAACACTAAAATCACTCAATTTGGATCTCTATAGGTCCAATTATGGCTAAAACACTTTCAGCTCTTACTAATCCAAGACTAAACACTATACTCAACTTCAATTCAGAAATTGAAAGTCTTAGGGGCTAAATTGAAATTCGATTCTTTTAGATAACTTATATCCCCATGTCTCTAGTTTATTTAGAAACAATAATGAACTTAATTGGATCTCTACAGATCAAGAATTTACCAAATTATTGAACCATGTTCAAAAAAATTTCCAACTCACTTTGATTAAATCAATCTCTTTCAGTTTAATCTAAAAAATTCACAATTTTTCATGGACAGATAGAGGGATGTCTTAGGAATCCAACGCTTCAAAAATCAAGTCGATCGGATGTCAGACGGAAAAGATATAACCAAAAGAGTGAAGTGTATTTAGAAAATAATCTTCCTTAAACAAAATGGGAAGTCGCGATCTTGCGAATGCACCATCGCCACATTTTGGTGGACCAGCGGAGGCCGACCGATCACCACATTTTTGGCCGACCGATCGTCACATTTCTGGCCGACCGATCCCCACATTTCTGGCCGACCGATCGTCACATTTCTGACGACCGATTGCCACATTCTGGCCAATCGATCGCCACGTTTCTGGCGGACCGATCGTCACATTTTGGCCGACCGATCACCACATTTCTGCCCGATCGATCGCCACGTTTCTGGCTAATCGATCGCCACATTCTGGCTGACTGATCGCCACGTTTTTGGCCAACTGATCGTCACATTCTAGCCGATCGATCACCACATTTATGCCCGACCGATCGTCACCTTTCTGGCCGACCGATCACCACATTTTGGCCGATCGATCGCCACGTTTCTAGCCGACCGTTCGTCACATTCTAGCCGATCAATCGCCACATTTCTGCCCGACCGATCGCCATGTTTTTGGCCGACCAATTTTCACATTCTGGCCGATCGATCGCCACATTTCTGGCTGACCGATCGTCACATTTCTAGCCGACCTATCGCCACATTCTGGCCGATCGATCACCACGTTTCTGGCCGACCGATCGTCACATTCTACACCAACATCTTAACTTCCAAACTCCATAATTTTCGATTCAAAACTCCAAAATTTACAAACTTAGTATAAATGGAAAGCTAAAAGGACGCTCTACAACTTTCATGAAGGACAGAAAAATCAAATTGACTTTTAAGGGAGTTAAAAACCCCTTCAAAGTTTCTGCCCACTAATGATAATCCCAAACAGTAGCAGAAACTTTTAAAAATCAAAACTTCCTATTACATGATCCAAAAATTTCCATACTTTACATCAATGGAAAGATCAAAACATAATATAAAAATTTCATGAAGACCAATTTTGCAAAATCTGTCTCATTTAGCCTAGAAAAATTCTCCAAAGTTTCAGGTCACAAATTTTCAATGTTAGGATCATCCTGCACATATTGCCTACTTTCATGGCAAAATTCAGAACCCTTCAAGTCACAATTGGATAGCAATTACTTCATAAAAATTATAGCCAAACTTCTCAAGTTTAATTCAAGCCAAACCTCATTTCAATTGCTTAACCATATAGAAAGTTATGACTAAAACATTGAAACATACACAAATCCAATTTTCCAGATTCTCAACCTAACTCAATTTCTACCTCTTCCATACCATTTCTAAACCAATTCTCACTCAATTTACTTCATAAATCCCCCATAACTAAACCACAACCTATCCTTGAACATTAGTCCACAAATGGCAGCACACACACTCAATAATCTTTTTCTACACTCATCTTCAATCACAAACCATCTCAATTTTCATACAACACATACATCCTACCTCATCAATCATCAATTAAACAAGCAAATTTCATACCCATCTATACCAACACAATTTTCATGCAATTAGGTTCACAACCATAAAAAATACTGCATTTAATTACAATTTATAACATAAAGCACAATCTTACCTACTTAAGCTTCCACTTTCTTCAATTCTTCACAAAAACCACAAACTCACTTCCTTTCCCCCAACACCATACACGATAATCATCATCACTAGAGGTGGGGGGGTTGAGGTTTGGTTGGATATTTAATGGACAAAGAAAAGAAAGCAAGTAACAAAGAAGAGTGTCTTGTGTGGGTGGAGCTTGAACCAACGAAGGAGGAGCAAGGAAGAAGCTACGGATGAGGAGGAAAAACTTGCATTTTAAAAGTGATTTTATCTCTTTCTAAGGAAGCATCGAGAATCACTTGGTTTAATAACCTAAAGACATAAGGTGCCATGTTAGGCAAGTGACACATGTCACTTGCCACATGTCAACCTCTTAAATACCCACTTAATTCCCTTCCAATTCACTTCCAATCTCTAGTCCAATTTCACCCCAAAATTCTAATGGCTTAAAATTCATAATTTTAAGATCATATATCTAATTTCTAGTATCATTGGTCAGTACTTTTTACTACCGATAACCGGTCGATCATCACTTGGCATTTTCCTAGTTCAAAAGTACCCCAAAATTTTCAGCAAAATTTCTAAAATTCTCCCAAAATTTAAAATACACAAAGACCCACTCTAATTAAATTTTCAAGCACAAAAATCATATTTTTTACAAAATCACATTTATGACCAAATATACCGGAAATGTCATGAATGCATGTACAGTCATTTACGTGTGCAAAAGTCACTATTTACATGTATGTGTATGCATGAACATGCCAAGACAATCTTAGACACTCGAACCCGTTCCAAATGACTATCCTACCCTTCCCTCGGGGATGGAATGTTACAACTCTCTCCTCCTAATAAAAAATTCATCCTCGAAATTCATTTTCAAATTTTTCACTTCCAATCTTAACAACACATATATCGAATGTGATTCCGATAACCATAAAACAACTCATAAATCCATAGTCCTATTATCACCATAATTTTATATGGACTACTTTATTTCAAACTTAGTTTCCTTATTTACTCACGATTTTCATCTTGGAAAAGGTGAAACACTCAAGAACATGTTATCTGTTTCACTTTTCATCGGTGGTAGTATACTGAACTTCCAAATCTTTCTCCATATATTCACAACTTCGATGTGATCCACCAAAATTCATTCGTCTTTCGAAACCCACTTCATTCAGATTTTAAATTCATTCACTCACTAACAGTATCCCAACTTTGTTTTGACTTTACTCAGGGTAAACGACTCTTTTTGTCATCTTACGCCTCTAATGATATCACCAGGATAATGATGATTATGACTGTAGTCACTTTGCACTATACATTAAACTCAAACATGTAATCGCTCAGTTCGATATTCTTTGTTGGGATCCGATCTCGGAACCGGATCCCAACCGGGAAAAAAATGAAGCAAAATCGTTCGGAACGACACAAATCGAAAGCAAACGAAGGAACTCGAATTTTGAAGCGAAAAAATATAAGGCAAAAGAATCGAATCTAACGGATCGAATCAGAAAATAAAAATAATCGAAATCGAAGAATCGGATTTACAAAACAAAGGGAATCGGAAAATCGGATAACAAACGAATCAGAAACACAGAAGCAAGCAAGCGGTTCAAAAGAACCGACAATAATGTCTGACATCCGGTAACAAAAATTCTTGCGTTAGAAACCCTAAGACTAAACCAATCCGAAATTCGGTATAATTTTTTTTCATAACATTCCTTTTTCTCTTTATTCAATCTTATTCAAATTCCCTTTTGGATATTTCATCCTCAGATTATTCAATCTTATACAAATCAAACAAAACCATTCAATTTCTCATAATATTCTTTTATCTTGACAAAACTTATTCTAATTCTAATTTTCATTCTTTGCTATCAAAATTTTGGCAAGATAACGGTTGCATTCTAACTAACCCAAACTCGCAAAGTATTCAAAATACACTTCTATATTATCACAATATAACCAGTATCATCAGACTCCCCGTCCGGAATCCAACACAACAAACACAACCCTATATCTACATATCCATATCCAAAACACATTATACAAATCCAATTCCTATTAATTTCTCCATTCAATATGCAAATTATAATCATTATACATAACGTCATAATTCAAGTCTTTATACAAGGTCACCATTCAATCCCAAATCACATTCAATATTTCTCATTCATAATCATATCCCATCATCATACACAAACTTTGAACCTGTACTCAATACATAAATCCATAATTTACTTACATTATCCAATTTCATAATCATACATAAATTCAATTCCCTACATGAAATACATCAATCATCTGCATATCTATACTTCATACACAAACTCAATTCCAAACATAAATTCATAATTTGCTTACTTTCCGAAATTTCACACAGTACAAAACAAACAAAATCGAAGAACATCTTGACTTTCCTTCATCCAATCTCCTGCTCAAATACCTGGAGATGGGGACGAAAGGGGGGGTGAGCTAAAATAGCTCGTGGATAACATATTTATAAATTGACAATAAGCAAAAGCCATTTCGCAAAATAATTACCATTTAGTAAAATTTTCACAAAATTATTTCTTAAAACTTTCCACATTTTCAAATCATTTATGTTTAATTTCCAAAAATTTCTCGATTTCAAAACTCAATTGTTCATTTCTGAAAATTTTAACATTTTTCACAAATCATGCACAATTTCCAAAAACATGAATGCTTCACATAATAAATGCATCATAATTTAAACAAATCAAAAATTACATAATACTTCAAAAAGGTTTAGTTTTGGTCTAAATAGAGCGATTGCATAGATCCGATAATGTCTATCTGTTGTGAACTTATGGAAGTTCAAATCGAACTCCGATTACCCTTTAGTAGGCAGGGGGAAGCCTTTTTAAAATGAGACAATGCACTGAATGTAACTTATGGGACCTAACCAAACTCACATAACACATATCATACTCGAAAATCAAATTGCCAGAAGGCACATTTCGAAACTTTAGTTTTCATATTTTCATATCGTGTCGTACTAGACACATTGACATTACAAACTCACATAAATTCATATAGTAATAAAAATATTAGAAAACATACAAAAATTCTCATGAAGGACTTAGAAGCAAAAATCCATCTCTAACTAGATCAAAATCTCCCCATATTGTGGCTGCCCTGTTTAAGGGAGTTAAACCAACATAAAACCTGAACCTTAACCATAACTTACAAATTCATAACTTTCAATCCCTACATCTAAAAGTAGCATATGATCCCTCATTACAAAGCTAAGACATGCCTCTACAACTTTCAAGAAGGATTTAAAACCTAATTCGGCCATTAAGGGGGTCTAAAGTAGCTTCAAGTTTCTGTCCCTTGGAAATTATCCTAAACAAGACCCAAAGTTTGAAAAATCATATGTTTTGATACAATAGTCGAAAAATGTCACATTTTACCTGTATGGAAAGATAAAAGATGCTTTACAAGTTTCATGAAGGAAGTAAAATCAATTTAAATATTAAAAGAGATAAAACTTGTTCAAAGTTCTTTGCTTAGAATGACCAATGGAATAGTAGTCATGAGCAGTAACAACAATGTTTCAAACTTCATAACTTCTTATTCCTAACTCCAAAAGTGCATATTATACCTCTATGGAAAGATGAAAAGATGATATACATTTTTATGAAGGATGCAAAACCAAAACAGACTCCAAAGGGTGAAACAACCTTCCAAAGGTTCTGCCCAAATTTCCCAAATGAGCGAAGAATGAACTAGATCTAACCCTCATAAGTTTTACTCCTAACTCCAAACAAGGCATATCATACCTCCATAGAAAGATATAAACATATGATACAAAATTCCAGAAGACCCCCCAATCCAATTCAAGCTCTAAGACGGTCTAAAACCTAAGCGAAGTGTTTTCCAAATTTTGCAAAAAATTTGACAGCACCTCCTTTAAAAATTCAACTAGCCAATCTTCAATTTTCTCATCCAAACTTCATATACCTGCACAAAACCACTTCAATCTCCATCATCCTCAATCTGCCAACTCCAAACCAATTTCAAATAATCCCTAAAACTATCTCAAAATGGCAGCAACCTCAAATTACTCATTCATCCTTTTCTACCTTCACTTTCCACATGAATTAACCTCAAAATATCTCTAAATACATTCCTCAAATTCTACTTCATCATCAACAATCAACCAAACAAAAATACATACCCATATAACACCTTTCATACTTGAAATCAAAATGCCCAGAGGTACCTTTTAAAAAACTAAAATCTTATACTCATGTTCTAATCAAACACAAATTCGTTCAAATGTCACAACTTCAATCCAATTCACATAACATAACTGACCGCGGGTCGTAACGCTAGTCAAAATTAATTAACTAGACTACTACTGTAGCAGTGGCGAGTCTAGGTCGATCCCACAGAGAGTGTGTGTAAAGTTTAAGAAATGAAATTAATCAGTGTTTATGAAAAAGGGGGTTTTGGATTTTTAAAGATGAAAATAAAATAAAACTAACTAATAAAAACAAATTAAAGAAAACATGCAAAAAGATGATAAAGGTGGGGAATTCGGTAGGGACCCAGTTCTTCGGTTCAATCTCGACTTACACCCTGATTAAGCATATTTTATTAATTTGTTGTTCTTTGACCTCTCTTAGAAATTATTAATCGTGGATTAAAAATTAACCCAAGTTTTCCCTTAGTTTTTGTTTAATCAAGATATGATCATTGATTAAACCTAACCACCTAACAACCTAGGATACGATCTCTAGATTTAATTAGGCAAGTAGCATTACTTAATTAGGAAAACCGATTAATCAAGGCAACAACCACATACGCTCGGGTCATTTAACCTAGGTCATGTTATCCCTAATGATTACGAATTATTAGTCGCTACACATGAATTTCAACATAACAATTACGGATTATATCAAAATTCTAGCAATGGGTTTCGCAATTAACAATCCAATGAACTCATTAAAATCATCACTCACAATACCCAATAGGTTCATACACAAATAACCGAATAATAACGAAAATCCGATTATCCATATCTGAAACCCAAATCAATTAAACAGATAACACAATCAATTCCTAATGAGAGAAAGAAACAACAAAATAATAATAAAAATACTTAACCCGGGTCGTCGACGTCGACTTTACCTCCAAATTGGTGTCGGGATGTCTAGCTTTTCATGGATCTTTCCTGATCAATTGCTTCAATTCTCATTCTAAACCCTACCCAAAAAAAATCCCTTTAATTACTCTTCACTGCCTAAGCTTTTCACTATCCAATGTCGCCTCCACTGTGCTATACTGTTCCACCGATGTGACCATTTAATGCTGCTCCTCTTTTATATCCTTCCATGCTTGCCTACTGTTGTGTTGCCTCTCCTCACGCCTGCCTCACCGAGCCGCAACCCATAGCCTAGCCAAGCCGCAGGCCAAACATCTCCAGCTCCACGCCTGCACCTCATGCCCAAGCTGCTGCCGCCTCAGTGTTCTCCAGTGCCTCACTCTAGCTCGAAGTGACCAATAAAGGTCACTTATCGAGCCCTCTTAATTCCTCCCTCTGTAGCTTCTTGAAACGCCAGTGTATATGTTTCCACTGCTGCGTGTTGATTCTAATTAAATTGATGCCACGTTGCTCTTGTTTTCCTATACATTTAAAAACGTTGTCTTTTGCTTCATTAAACGCCTCCTACTGCGTTTTGGTCTTGGGTCTTGACTTCCAATTTTTCCCATTTTTCTTGTCTTTATTTTTTTTCTTCTTCCTCCACAAAGACAAACAAAAATGAATTTATCAGAAAATGACCCATATATCATGCATTCGACTCACTTTAATTTCTTTGCCCTCAAATTGTACCTAAAAACAAAAATGAATTAAAGTGAGTATTTCAATCATCTTTGTTTCGATAATCGCTAAGTGAAAATAATTAAAATATCAACAATTAAGCACATATCAATAACATATTCTCAAACATTCAAGAATGAAACATTTAGCAATTATTAAAACATTCAAACACAATGACTTTAACAATTATTTCAATCGTATCAAATCATTCAAAAAATCAATGAATGTAACAATTTTCATACTTTATCCATTCATTCATAAATAATGAAGTTCATAATTTTTAGAAATTTATCAAAATAATTGAAAACAAAGATTTAAACCTTTGTAACAAATTTTCAAATCATTTGGAAACAATAAAATTCGGAAATCCCCTTCTTGATTTTTTTCAAAATTTCATAATTGACTTATAATTCAAAACAATAAACATGTTACCCACCTTAAATCCATGCTAGTACTTTTTCCAAAACATCAATTCTCTAAAGTCCTTCTTCTTTCCTCAAATTAAAAATTTCCTAGGCCAAAACATCCAAATTCAACATCATAAAAATCATAATCCTCAAAATTAACTTAAGAATTCACAAACTCATCATAATTTCAAGCCTTCTAAATCAACAAATTTCAAAAACCCCAAACCATAAAAATTGGGCATAAACCCTAATTTCCAATTATCCAAAATTGAACATCATCATAGAATAGTCACTTAAATTAACCTTGGAAAACTCAACCCATAACAATCTTAAACCAAATATACCAAGATCTCATCACAAATTAACATCTCTTACCTTCTTCCTTCTCTCTCATTTTCGAATTTCTTGGTCAAAATGGAGCTTTCATCTTCTTCCTCCCTTTCCCTCTTAAAGAAGCATCAAAACCCCTTCGAATCCCATAAAAACCGAAAACCCTAGCAGCTCCTTCTTCTTCTTCCTTCTTCTCCATCACCTAATCTCTCCTTCTCTCTTCTCTCTATCGTTTTCTTCTTTGTTTTATTTCTCATTTTCATAACTTTATCCTTCATACACGACAACCACATCATCCTTTATCATTAAGGAAGCACAAAGACTTAATTTCCCCTCCATAATAGCCTTAAACCATAGGAACTTAAGTGAACTTCCATAATTTCCCTTCATTTAACCTTCAAACACTGCCATCTTGCCTCCTAATTTTGAGTAGGTAAAGGAAATAATTTGGCAAAACTTCCTTCTAGAAAAATTTTCCTCTATGTCTCATCTTTAAAATGACACCAAGAACGCTCAAATCAGTTCCGAAACGAAGGAGTTATGGCCAAAATACTCGTTCAGCTCTTACTAATCCGACACTAAAAACCAAACTCAACTTCCATTCAGAAATTGAAAGTCTTAAGGGCTAAATTGAAATTCTAGTCCTTGATATGATTTTTAGCCCCATGTCTCAATTTTATTTTTCAAAAAGAATTGGTTCAATTGGATCTCTACAGATCCCAAATTTTGCGAAATACTGAACCATGTTCATAAAATTATCTAACTCATAACCTTTAACCAATCCTCTGACTTTGATTCAATAAATCTCTTTCCATTTAATCTTCTAAAAATCATAAATTCCCATGAAAATGTAGCTAATTGTGTTAGGAATCTAACGCTTTAAAAACCAAGTCAATCGGATGTCAAACGGAAGAGATATAAGCAAAAGAGTGAGAGGAGGACATTCAGAGATTAGATGTGGCCACTTCCAAGAAACTTAGAGACTAGGCATAACCACGTCTAAAGATGAAATCTGGATTTGCAGGAAAATTTCAGAATTTTCAAATCATATCTTTTGCTCCCAAACTCTAAAATTAACAAATTTGGTATCAATAGAAAGCTTAAAGGACTTTTTACAACTTCCATGTGGAACTCCACAACTAATTCAGTCTCTAATGTGGTCAAATTTCTAATCAAAGATTCTGTCCAAATGAATATGCCCTAAGCCATAACTCAACTTTGAAAAATTATATCTTTCAACTCCAAAGTCCAAACATATCATATTTTATATCAATGCAAAGATCAGAAAGTCACCTACAACTTTCATGAAGGACAGAAAAATCAATTTGACCTCTAAGGAAGTCAAATTTTCCATCAAAAATTATGTCCTCTAATAATCATGCTAAAACAGTAATAGAAAATTGTAAAAATCATAACTTCTTATTCCATGATTGAAAAATTCTATACTCTATATCAAAATAAAGATCAAATCAAAATCTTCAACTTTCATGAAGAACTTAAAGGCTAATTCAACCTCTGACTAGGTCAATTTCTCAGTCAAAGATTCAGCCATAACATAGGTCAACCTATAACATATCCAAACTTCCAAATTTCATAACTTTTGATTCCAACATCGAAAAATATCATAATTTATGACAATAGAAAGGTTTCAACAAGAGCTACAAGTTTCTTGAAGATCATTTTCTCAAATTTTGCCTAAATAAAAAAGCCAACTCTCAAGTCAAACTTTCTATATCCATAAGTCAACTTTCTTAATTCTCCAAATTTTCACACTTTTACTCTTTATGTCTCGATTTCCAACTTCTATTTCATTCCTCTCATTCATTCTAACTTTTTATAACTCATACAAATTTATTCAAATCCCAAATTTATTCAAATTCCAAATTTATCAAAATCAAACAATTCTTTCTTCATCACTTTCCTTTAAGTATAAATTACATCGATACCAGAACATAAACACAAAAACACTTATTTCTTTTCAATTATTATTTATAAATTCCACTTAAAAATCGAGGTCCAACATTTCTCCCTCTCTTAAAAGAATTTCGTCCTCGAAATTCATACTTAGTCATCAAGTAATACATCCTCTTAATAATAGTCAAATTACTTTCTTATCTAATTTCTCATCACACATATTCTTAACTTATTCACACTCATTCACTTTTTGTATCAAAAATATCTCCAATATCGTATCAAAGTCACTATAACCACAAATCAATATTTCATAATATAATTTCACAATCAATTGTCCATTTCTTAATAAACCCTAATATGGACCACTATCATTCAAAATCAACCTTTTTGAACTTTCATACCTATATTACCATCATCAAGCTCGTCTTTCAACTTTTCATTCTTTCATCTCACAAAAGCATAGTCAATTTAATTTCTCCCAATTCATCAAGAATTTCTAACCTCATTTTCATTATCACATTCCTAAAATCAATTATACTTCTTGTCACCAAGATCAAACAATCACTTAGCATATTCCCACAAATTCAATTTTATCCTCACTGTCCTTAACACATTACTAAAATCAATCAAAATCTTGACACCTTAATCAAAAAAATTTTACAATTCCAATTCATGATGGGTCCTTCACATCAAGATCTCATTTTCACTAATTCCCTTCTATCACAAACATTTATCAATCCTATATGCCCAGTTAACACCGTAATACTAGGCTCTGATACCATAAATGTTGGGACTCGATCTTGGAACCGGATCCCAACCAAAAAAATGAAGCAAAAGCATTCCGAACGACACAAAAAAGAAGCAAACGAAGGAACTCAAATTCCGAAGCGGAAAAACATAAGGCGAAAGAATCGAATCTAATGGATCGAATCAAAAAATAAACATAATCGAAATCGAAGAATCGGATTTACAAAGCAAAGGCAATCGAAAAATCAGATAACAAATGAATCGAAAACAAAGCGAAGACGAAGCAAGCAAGCGGTTCAAAAGAACCGAAACTAATGTCCGACATCCGGTAACGAAATTCTTTTGTTGGAAACCCTAAGACTAAACAAATCCGAAATTTCGTATAATTTTTTTTCATAACATTCCTTTTTCTTTTATTCAATCTTATTCAAATTCCCTTTTGGATATTTCATCCTCAGATTATTCAATCTTTTACAAATCAAACAAAACCATACAATTTCTCATAATATTCTTTTATCTTGACAAAAATTATTCTAATTTTATTATCATTCTTTGCTATCAAAATTTCGACAGTATAATGGCTGCATTCTAACTAACCCAAACCTGCAAAGTGTTAAAAAATACACTTCCATATTCTCACAATATAACCAGTATCATCGGACTCCCTGTCCGGAATCCAACACAACAAACGCAACCTTATATGTACATATCAATATCTAAAACACATAATACAAATCCAATTCCTATTAATTTCTCCATTCAATATACAAATTATAATCATTATACATAACGTCATAATTCAAGTCTTTATACAAGGTCACCATTCAATCCCAAATCACATTCAATATTTCTCATTCATAATCATGTCCCATCATCATACACAAACTTTGAACCTCAACTCAATACATAAATCCATAATTTACTTACATAATCCAATTTCATAATCATACATAAATTCAATTCCCTACATGAAATACATCAATCATCTGCATATCCATACTTCATACACAAACTCAATTCCAAACATAAATTCATAATTTCTTTACATTCCAAAATTTCACACAGTACAAACAAAAAAAATCGAAGAACATCTTGACTTTCTTTCATCCAATCTCCTGCTCGAATACCTAGAGATGGGGATGAAAGGGAGGGGGTGAGCTAAAATAGCTCGTGGATAACATATTTAAAAATTGACAATAAGCAAAAGCCATTTCGCAAAACAATTACCATTTAGTAATTTTTTCACAAACTTATTTCTTAAAACTTTCCACATTTTCAAATCATTTATGTTTAATTTCCAAAAATTTCTCGATTTCAAAACTCAATTGCTCATTTCTCAAAATTCTCACATTTTTTACAAATGCACAATTTCCAAAAACATGAATGCTTCACATAATAAATGCATCATAATTTAAACAAATCAAAAATCACATAAAAATTCATAATGGTTTGGTCTTAGTCCAAACGGAATGTACTGCACAGTCCTGCATAGCGGTCCTGTGTAGCCTTGAACTTATGGGAGTCCAAAATCGAAACTCCAGTGCCACTAGCGGGTAGGCGGGAGAATTCTTTTTAAAATGAGATAGTGCACTGACTCTAACTTATGGACCTAACCAAACCCACATAACACATATCATACTCGAAAATTAAATTGCACGAAGGCACATTTCAAAACTTTAGTTTTCATATTTTCATATCGTGTCGTACTAGACACATTGACATTACAAACTCATATAAATTCATATAGTAATAAAAAGATTAGAAAACATACAACAATTATCATGAAGGACTTAGAAGCAAAAATCCATCTCTAACTAGATCAATATCTCCCCATATTGTGGCTGCCCTGTTTAAGGGCGTTAAACCAACATATAACCTGAACCTTAACCATAACTTACAAATTCATAACTTTCAATCCCTACATCCAAAAGTAGCATATGATCCCTCATTAGAAATCTAAGAAATGCCTCTACAACTTTCAAGAAGGATTTAAAACCTAGTTCGGCCATTAAGGGGGTCCAAAGTTGCTTCAAGTTTCTGTCCCATTTGGAAATTATCCTAAACAAGACCCAAAGTTTGAAAAATCATATCTTTTAATACAATAGTCAAAAAATGTCACATTTTACCTATATGGAAAGATAAAAATATGCTTTAACACTTTCATGAAGGAAGAAAAAAACAATTCAATCATTAAAAGGGGTAAAAACTTGTTCAAAGTTGCTGCCTAGAATGACCAATGGAACAATATCTGTGAACAGTAACAACAATGTTTCAAACTTCATAAATTCTTATTCCTAACTCCAAAAAATGCATATTATACCTCTATGGAAAGATGAAAAGATGATCTACATTTTTTATGAAGGATGCAAAAACCAAAACAGACTCCAAAGGGGTGAAACAACCTTCCAAAGGTTCTGCCCAAATTTCCCAAATGAACAGTAACTGAACTAGGTCTAACCCTCATAAGTTTTTACTCCTAACTCCAAACAAGGCATATCATACCTCTATCGAAAGATATAAATATATCCTACAAAATTCTAGAAGACCCCCCAATCCAATTCAAGCTCTAAGAGGGTCTAAAAAATAAGTGAAGTTTCTGCCAAATTTTGCAAAAATTTTGACAACACCTCCTTTAAAAATTCAACTAGCCAATCTTCAATTTTCTCATCCAAACTTCATATACCTGCACAAAACCACTTCAATCTCCATCATCCTCAATCTGCCAACTCCAAACCAATTTCAAATAATCCTTAAAACTATCTCAAAATGGAAGCAAACTCAAATTACTCATTCATCCTTTTCTACCTTCACTTTCCACATGAATTAACCTCAAAATATCTCTAAATACATTCCTCAAATTCTACTTCATCATCAACAATCAACCAAACAAAAATACATACCCATATAACACCTTTCATACTTGAAATCAAAACGCCCGGAGGCACCTTTTAAAAAACTAAAATCTTATACTCATGTTCTAATAAAAAACAAATTCATTCAAATGTCACAACTTCAATCCAATTCACATAACATAACATATTCTCAAACATTCAAGAATGCAACATTTAGCAATTATTAAAACATTCAAACACGATGACTTTAACAATTATTTCAATTGTATCAAATCATTAAAAAAAATCAATGAATGTAACAATTTTCATACTTTATCCATTCATTCATAAATAATGAAGTTCATAATTTTTAGCAATTTATCAAAATCATTGAAAACAAAGAATTAAACCTTTGTAATAATTTTGCAAATCATTCGGAAACAATAAAATTCGAAAATCCCTTTCTTGATTTTTTTCAAAATTTCATAATTGACTTATAATTCAAAACAATAAACATGTTACCCACCATAAATCCATGCTAGTACTTTGTTCAAAGCATCAATTCTCCAAAGTCCTTCTTCTTTCCTCAAATTAAAAATTCCCTAGGCCAAAACATCCAAATTCAACATCATAAAAATCATAATCCTCAAAATTAACTTAAGAATTCACATACTCATCATAATTTCAAGCCTTCTAAATCAACAATTTCCAAAAACCCCAAACCATAAAAATTGGGCATAAACCCTAATTTCCAATTATCCAAAATTGAACATCATCATAGCATAATCACTTAAACTAACCTTGGAAAGCTCAACCCCATAACAATCTTAAACCAAATAAACCAAGATCTCATCACAAATTAACAACATCTTTTACCTTCTTCCTTCTCTCTCATTTTCAGATTTCTTGGTCAAAATGGAGCTTTCATCTTCTTCCTCCCTTTCCCTCTTGAAGAAGCATCAAAACCCCTTGGAATCCCATAAAAATCGAAAACCCTAGCAGCTCCTTCTTCTTCTTCCTTCTTCTCCATCATCGAATCCCTCCTTCTCTCTTCTCTCTATCGTTTTCTTCTTTCTTTTATTTCTCATTTTCGTAACTTTCTCCTTCATACACGATAGCCACATCATCCTTTATCATTAAGGAAGCACAAAGACTTAATTGCCCCTCCATAATTGTAGCACGCCCTTACCATAGGATATACATCGGGACGCCCGTAGGTCATTCCGATATATATCCTACGATAAGGGTGAACTACGAATGATCACTACTGTACCTTACATAGCATCTAATCATAAAGCATCAATACTGAAAATCACTAATTTTTGAAACCATAATTTTTTTTCATTTCATATCATCAAAGCAATAATTTACATAACTGTAAGTTTTTCACTGTCTGTATATTACTCCAAAAGAAATCCACTACAAAAAGCCTAACTAGGTCCTCCCTCAAAAATGCCAACTTACCGACCTGTGAGCCATGACTTCTCTTGCCTACATGATCTACACGGCAGGAAAAGTCTCTCTGGAGCTAGGAGTCTACTCTCTCGGTCCTGAAAAATAATTTAAAATTTTGGGTGAGTTTGCGAACTCAGTGAGGAACCATCATCGATGGTTCACCCAATTCATGCATAGTCAAACAAATCACAGTATAGCATAATAACTAATTCATATGTACCTCATGATTATTTACATGAACACAAAGCCTTTGGCTTTTCACTCAAATCACAGATATTCAGTCAAATGCATATGTAATGAGTATGTGACCCTTTTTTTTCCAATTTATTACGTTGTTGTGACCGAGCACCTAAACTGTCCCAATAAGGGCGCATTATTCATTGAGCCTGAGGCTCTTAAGCACTGTGGGCTCGAGGCCCAAATATGTTGAGCTTTAAGCTCTCGGTGGCTGCTCCGATCACAACTGCCAATTACTGATCATGCATTATGCATGGAATGCACATGGCAATATAAAGCAAAGCCCACATCATATTCGGTCCCAAATTACCACATTCACACAAGTAGTTCACAATTAATCACATTCCAAATCACATATAGCACTTCTATGTCATAATCTCCCAATACATCGGATACCTTCGGTCTGGAACCAGGCATAAACAAACGCAAAGCCCACCATTATTCTCCACAGTGTTATAAGTGCAAAATATAAACAATTAATAATCGAGCAACCATCTAGGTTTCTCACCAATAGCTTCTGAGCTAATATCGGGAAGTCTCGACAACGTCTAGGGGATGACGTTCCAACTGTGCCTCTATAACATTCAAAATATTCACATGTTACGAAATGCACAATTAGAAATATTAATTAATGCACATGTAGCAATTTAGATGTGTACAATGCATGTTTGTGACATTATTGGCATTATCCCATAATTCACGTCACAAAAGATTCCCCTATGACTTAGGAAACCATAGGTACCAAAATCACGCAAATTGGACCTTTATAGGTCTAATTTTTGATAAAAAACGGAGCAGAAAAATCACTACCCGATCCTCTCACTTCAACCTAACCAATCCCTGATAATTTCAGCTCTAAAAATTCCCAATTTCACAAATAAATAAAATTAAATATTTCACGACTCTGATGCCTCGAGAATCAGGTCAATTGGATGTCGGACGGAAAAGTTATAAACAAAAGAATGGAGAGAGGTCAGTTCAGGAAAAATACATGTCCTATTCGACTAGTCAGAGGTTATACTCGACTAGGTCGACTACAGTGACCGACTGGATTCTTCTGTCAACATCCCAACTTTCACAAGTCATAATTCCTCACTCCGAACTCCAAATTGGACAAAATTGATATCCATTTCAAGAAAAAAGAGAGCTCTACAAGTTTTATGAAGGACACAAAAACTAACTTTATCTCTAAGGGTGTCAAAAATGCAACCAAAGTTATTGCCTACACAATGTTTCCCAAAACAGAATACCATTTTGTAAAAATCATAACTTTTCATCCCCTTAACCAAAAATTCCAAAATTTATGTCAAAAGAAATATCAAAGCATGTTATACAACTTTCATGAACAACTTGGAAGCCAATTCCATCTCTAAATAACTCAAATGCTCAAACAAAGTTTCAGTCTACCTAAATCATTCTCAACAGAAACCCAATCTATCAAAATTCATAACTCCACATCCCCTTAGCGATTTTTTTCCATACCATATAGCAATAAAAATCTCAAACAATATACTACAATTCTCAAGATGGACCTCACAGCAAATTCCAATTCAAACTAGGTCAAATCCTCTTATGAATGTGGCTGTCCTGTTAGGGTTTATGAAATCAGCATTTAACCTATACCCTCGCAAAAATTTACAAATTTATATCTAACAATCCTTACATCCACAATTCGCATAAAATACCTCATTAGAAAGCTACAACAATCCTCTACAACTTTCCAGAAGGTCACTTGAGCCAATTTCAACCTTAACAGTCCCAAATAAATATCAAAACACAAAAAGCACAAAACCTATGCCCTTAGAGCATTTGCACACCAAGACACAATTTGGGCTGAATTACCACCTGAACATTATTAGACCATAACTTGCAATCTACACATCAAAAAATATCATAATCAATGGAGTTAGAAATATAACAAATAAATCTTCAACTTTCATGCAGACCAATTTCACAAAATCTGTCTCCTTTATCCTAGAAAAATTCTCAAAGTTTCGGGTCTTTAATAATGGAACCAAAATCCGGATGCTATTCATCCAGCACACACATCTCAACTTCAAAGCAAAATTCAAAGCTCTTCAAGCCACAATTGGGCAGAACTTCCTTCATAGGAATTCTAGCCATACTTCTCAAGTTTAATTTAAAGTAAACCTCAACTCAATAGCATAACCACATCAAAAGTTATAAACAAAAATCTGAAACATACACAAGTTCAATTTTTCAGATTTCATATTCCACTCTACTTCTATCATGCAAACATCAATACTACATCAATAAACATCCCATTTAGCCAAGAACTCAGCCACAATTTCATCAAAACATTCACTTGAATAATTTGTCACAAATGGGCAGCACACACACTCACAAGTTTCTTAACTTAATTAACTCCCATCTAACATCATACTAACTTCATAAAAACCAAGCCAAAACCCTTAATTCACATACTTCACCTACCTTGTCATTTACCCCTATACAAACATAACCTTATACCCATTTCATCAACACACAACCTTCATGCAATTAATACATAATAAATTACAAATAATGCTTCTAACTACCAAATTAAAGAACCTAAACACAAAGTCTTACCTAACTAAGCTTCCTTCTCTTCAATTCTTCAACTAACTCACCAACCCTTTTCACTTCACTTCACCATACACAATCATCACCAAAGCAAGGGGGAGGGGGGGTAGGAGGGTTAAACTTAAATACACGAAGGGAAACACTTAAGGTAGGAGAGAAGAGTAGTAAGATGGCTAGAAAAAGTGGAAAAAAATCAAAGGAGGAGAAGATGATGGTGATTTTCGGATGAGAAGAACAAAAACCCTTTTTTTCAAGTGATTTGTTGGCTTTTTGATGGAATTTTCGTGAAGGAAGGAGGAGAGTAAGACAAGAGCATTTATGGTTAAAGACACTTGGCATTTTACTAAGAAAAAGACAAAAATCTTTAAAGACAAAGATCATTTATTAAGAAACCCTTAATCCAATCCAATGGCTCCAATTAATCCATCCAATGGCTCTAATTAATCCCAAAATCATTTATTTGGGCAGTAATTTTAGATACCAGAAACCAATCAGTTTAATCTAAAAAATCCACAATTTTTCATGGACAGATAGAGGGATGTCTTAGGAATCCAACGCTTCAAAAATCAAGTCGATATGAAAAGATATAGCCAAAAGAGTGAACTGTATTCAGAAAATAATCTTCCTTAAACAAAATGGGAAGTCACATTCTGGTGGACCAGCGGAGGCTGACCGATCGCCACATTTTTGGCCGACCGATCGCTACATTTCTGGCCGACTGATCGTCACATTTCTGGCCGACCGATCGCCACATTCTGGCCGATCAATCGCCACGTTTCTGGCCGACCGATCGTGACATTCTGGCCGACCGATCACCACATTTATGCCTGAGCGATCGCCACGTTTCTGGCCGACCGATCACCACATTCTGGCCGATCAATCGCCATGTTTCTGGCCGACCGATCGTCACATTCTAGCCTACCGATCACCACTTTTTTGGCCGACCGATCATCACCTTTCTGGCTGACCGATCACCATATTCTGGCCGATCGATAGCCACGTTTTTGGCCGACCGATCATCACATTCTGGCCTACCGATCGCCACATTTCTGCCCGACCGATCACCACGTTTCTGGCCGACCAATCATCACATTCTGGCCGACCGATCGCTACATTTCTGGCCGACCGATCGTCACATTTCTGGCCGACCTATCGCCATGTTTCTGGTCGACTGATCGTCACATTCTGCACTAATATCTCAACTTCCAAACTCCATAACTTTTGATTTAGAACTCCAAAATTTACAAACTTGGTATAAATGGAAAGCTAAAAGGAAGCTCTACAACTTCTATGAAGGACGGAAAAATCAATTTGACCTATAAAGGAGTCAAAAACCCCTTCAAAGTTTCTATCCACTAATAATCATCCCAAACAGTAACAAAAACTTTTAAAAATCAAAACTTCCTATTACATGGTCCAAAAATTTCCATACTTTACATCAATGGAAAGATCAAAACATAATATAAAACTTTCATGAAGACCAATTTCGCAAAATCTGTCTCATTTAGCCTAGAAAAATTCCCCAAAGTTTCAGGTCACAAATTTTCAATGTTAGGATCATCCTGCACATATTGTTGAATTTCAAGGAAAAATTCAAAGCCCTTCAAGTCACAATTGGACAGTACTTACTTCATAAAAATTCTAGCCAAACTTCTCATGTTTAATTCAAGCCAAACCTCATTTCAATTTCTTAACCATATAAAAAGTTATGAACAAAACATTGAAACATACACAAATCCAATTTTCTAGATTCTCAACCTAACTCAATTTCTACCTCTTCCATACCATTTCTAAACCAATTCTCACTCAATTTACTTCATAAATCCCCCATAACTAAACCACAACCTATCCTTGAACATTAGTCCGCAAATGGCAGCACACACACTCATTAATCTTTTTCTACACTCATCTTTAATCACAAACCATCTCAATTTTCATACAACACATACATCCTACCTCATCAATCATCAATTAAACAAGCAAATTTCATACCCATCTACACCAAAACAATTTGCATGCAATTAGGTTCACAAACATCACAAATAAAGCATTTAATTACAATTTATAACATAAAGCACAACCTTACCTACTTAAGCTTCCACTTTTTTCAATTCTTCACAAAAACCACAAACTCACTTCCTTTCCCCCAACACCATACACGATAATCATCATCACTAGAGGTGGGGGTTGAGGGTTTGGTTGGATATTTAATGGACAAAGAAAAGAAAGCAAGTAACAAAGAAGAGTGTCTTGTGTGGGTGGAGCTTGAACCAACGAAGGAGGAGCAAGGAAGAAGCTACGGATGAGGAGGAAAAACTTGCATTTTAAAAGTGATTTTAACTCTTTCTAAGGAAACATCGAGAATCACTTGGTTTAATAACCTAAAGACATAATGTAGCATGTTAGGCAAGTAACATATGTCACTTGCCACTTGTCAACCTCTCAAATACCCACTTAATTTCCTTCCAATTCACTTCCAATATCTAGTCCAATTTCACCCCAAAATTCCAATAGCTTAAAATTCATAATTCCTAAAATCATGTATCTATTTTCCAGTGTCATTGGTAAGTAGTTTTTACTACCGATAACCAGTCAGTCTGTCACTTGACATTTTTCCTAGTTCAGAAAAGTACCCCAAAAATTTTCAGCAAAATTCCTAAAATTCTCCCAAAATTTAAAATACAAAAAGACCCACTCCAATTAAAATTTCAAGTACAAAAATCATAATTTTCACAAAAATCACATTTATGACCAAATATACCGAGAAATGTCACGAATGCATGTATAGTCATTTACGTATGCAAAAGTCACTATTTACGTGTATGTGTATGCATGAACACGCCAAGACAATCTTAAACACTCAGAACCTGTTCCAAATGACTATTCTACCCTTCCCCTTGGGGATGGGATGTTACACTCCAAACTTTGAATATTTGAGCGGACTTTATCTCACCATTTTCACTCTCCATCTGTCATTCCTCCTTTCATAGGTATGTATTGTACCGAGTTGACCCATTCACTATCTAAAATCAGGCATATGATACCATATCTAGCAATTTAACAATAGGATTTAATCTTCGTTGATGTTACCTCACTATTTTTCTTCCTTTTTTAAGGTTAATCTTATGCATAACCACATTAGTACTTATACCTCATATGTTAGATATTTTCCATCCCATGACCATTATTCGATACCTAAAAGTCTTCACCACCTCACTCTGTTGTTCCCTATCTAGCTTGTTTGAGATAATGATAGGTAGTGTTTTGCCCTCACCTAAGATGGTATACCAAAGGTGTGTGGGTAAAGGCATTAACTTAAGAGTTGGCAACTTTTCAATAAAGTATAGTATGGGTGCTTCAGTTCTCATTAAAATGTCCTAATGTGTGGATCACCCGACTCCTCCGTCTCTCCTTCTTTCTTAGTCTCAACTGCCTCAAAACTTACTTCTTTGTTGCAACTCTCCTCCTTATCTTAGATGCATTCATCTATGATATCGATCTTCATATAAGAGCTACTTTTTCTAGATTCTTAAAGACTTTAATAATATTGAACTCTATATAACCATTACCAATATGGAGAATCAATTTACCTTTATAAACATCAATCAGTGCCTCTCTTAGTATTCATGAATCACCATTCAAGAATGCGTGGACAACTCATATGCTCTTTAAAATCAAATACCATGAAGTCCTTACGAATAATAAATTTTTCCACCTTAATCCTGACTTCCTCCACTACACCAAACAATCTATTTATCTACTGATCCACCAACCAATGAAGCATCAAGTTGGCTTCACATTACCTTACAACATTTTCCTAAAAATCGATAAAGGCATGAGGTTTATACCTACATCTAAGTTGCGTAAACATTTTGCAAATTGTAAGTAACCAGCTATACAAGGTATTGTGAAGCTCCTTGGGTCCTTCAATTTCGAAGGCATATGACTAGTGATAAATGAACTGTAGCTTTTCATCAGTGCTACCATTTGGTTATCTTCGCAAGTTTGCTTATTTGATAATATTTCTTTGAGGAACTTCATGTACTTAGGCATATGTTTAAACTCCTATACAAAATACAAGTTAATTTGCAAATTCTTCAGCTTCTCTACAAATCTTGCAAATTGTGTGGCCAATTTATTCTTCTAAAGTCACTATAGAAATGAAATTTTTCGTGGATATGGCAAAGGAGTAACGTAGGAAGGATCATCATTTTGTTCTTCATCATTTTTTTTCTTCTCTTAGTCTTTTACATTGTGGGGTCAATTTGTTTATCCTTTAGTTCTTTTAGCTATTTTCCACTCCTAAGTATGATAGCCTTGAGTTGTTCCTTTGGATTTACTTCCATATTGCTTAGAAGACTCCCCATACTTCTTATAGATAATGTATTTATAGCTGGCCCGCTTGATCCCTGAAGTTGTGAATAGAAGAGGCATGATTCTTTGGTATTAGCAAGAATTGACCTTCCATCCTCTTATAGGCCTTTCTAAACTTGTTAACTTAGAATTCATCATGTCTATGAGCTTGTCTAATTTTGAATCATTTGCATTAGGCATATTTGTTGAAATCCCAGTGGACCTCGATTTCTCAACCATAATCCCTGCATTGTTAGAATAAGAAAATTTTAAGTTTTCTTCTACCTAAGATTATACATGTTAGAATAAGGATTATTGCCTCTTCGATGAAACTATGTGCCCATATAGTTGACTTGCTCTACACTGTTTTTTTTCACTAAGAAGAAATCAGCTTTGATATGGATTACTTGCCTGTATAAATTGTATCCATTAGTTGCTTCGTTAAGTTAGTGATTTCAGCTTTTAGTGTTGTCACTGAATCAATAACAATCACTCCCTTTTGATCTTAGATGGTTAAGTACTATATACTTTGGTTTGATATCTAAAGACAACTATTATTTGCTATCTCCTCAAAAAAATCTTTTGCCTCCTCAACCATTTTCCACATCAATGATCCTCTCGTAATTGCATCAATGGTCCTACACATGGATGGATTAACTTCGTCATAACAAGTTTACAATAAGAATTCTTTTGTCAGGTTATGATAATGACATTTCCTTCGCAAGTCCTTATACTACTCTCTCAATTCATGTACAAACTCTCTCTTATTTTGCTAGAAATTAGTGATTTTCTTTATAAGTTTTGCAATCTTTTTTAGAGGGAAGTACTTATCCAAAAAGGCTTTCTCCACTCCTATGTTGTGATGTTCGATAGATTGAGTGAATGAAACCATGCCTTGACTCTATCCTTGAGTGTAAAATGGAAGAGCCTCATCTTCACTGCCTCTTTTGATAACCCATTATACTAAAATGTATCACAAATCTCTAAGAAATTGACCAAATGAGCATTGGGATACTCATTGGCGAAACCATAGAGCTGCATATTGGTTTACAGCATATTCAATAATGCTGGTTTAATCTCAAATAAATTTGGATGCATTGGTGGTCAAGTGATTCCTTGTTGTGTCGCATTGAACCCTAGCCTCATAATTTCGTAAGGGTTCTTTGCTGCTCTCTATGATTCAATTCTTCCACCATCATTCTCTCTGTTATTTCTTAACGTTTAGCTCTTTAGATCTTTCTCTGTTTCCTTATGATGTTAAGAGTTGGAGTTTCTTCTACCTTGTTTAAAATCTGAGTGATTCTTATGCTCATTCAATTATAAGCAAACAAGAGATGTAAATATTCCTTAAATCAAAGGAATTCAAATTGTGCAAATCCTCAAAGTCCTTAGCAAATACATCAAAAACATGTAGAGTAAGTTTTATATAATAATAAAACTTTCAGTATCACAAGTATACAGATCATATCTTGTAATATCAAGGGTGTCATTCCCATAAGGACCATTAAACACCTAAACAACTTGAAAAGAACTTTGTCTAACATAAAAAAAATTGATGTGAATTAAAATAAATAACTTAAATTAAAACAAATGATAACAAAAGCAATTAAATAATAAAAGAATTGAACCATTAATGAAATTAAGATTGATCGAAATTGAAGACTTAGGAACTATTTTATCTCCCTTTCTTTGGTTGATTCAATTTATGTTTTATCCTAGATTTCCTAAGGTTTAGATTACTCTCTCTTAAGATCTAATCAAGTAACCATAATTGATTTTGATATTTATAAAGTTATAATCTCTCGATTCATAAAACTATTCCTACCTCATTCAATTAGATCCTAAGCAATCTATTAGATAATTAATTTCACAATTAAAATCTCTTTAATTGTTCATTGATATAATATTGTAGGTATATTAAGTTACCAACTCTTATTGCTTACCTTAACACCAATAATATGATTGACTATCTCAATTTATTATCAAGTATATGCATGAAAATTATCACTAACATTCATCAACATATTAAATTTAACAAGAATTAAGGTTCACAAAATAATTCTAGAATAATCCCTAAATATGAATTTAGAAATCCATAATCATGTTATACATTGTAGAAATCCAAATAAATATTTAAGGCTATGAGATAAATGAAGGAAAAATAATGAAAACTTATCAAAGCCTTAATCTATAATGGTGTATTTTCTTTGAAGATCTTCTTTGATTTGCTTTGATGTAGTCCTTGTTGCCTCTTTTTTATGTTTTTCATGCTCTTTTATAATGCCTAAGGGTTCTAGGGTTTACCCACTTTGTTTTATTCCAAATATAGCCAAGAAATCCTCAAAACACAAAAAAAACACGCATATGGAAACACCTCTTAGCATGATCATGCATAGGGCATAATTATGCCCGACATTGTTGATTTCTCTTTGGCATAATCATGGATGGTGGCACGATCATGCTAGGTAGCCATATAGTGTCCCTAGACTTTGCCATACATGATCATGCATGGTGCATGTTCATGTCATCCTTTATGCATCCACCATCTTCTCCATTCTTTAATTTCCTGATTTCAAAAACCACAAACACATCAAATACCTCTTGAAACTTAAAATTAAGATCAAATTCATGCTCTAAACCAATAAAACACTTAAAATATATGCAAACACTAACAATCACATATTTCTGCACTTATACATATGATAATCATCTAAAAAACACTAAATCACTTAGAAAAACATACTATGATCTACTCCTATCAGCTTAAAGATTGTCAAATTTTGCAAACTTCATATAAGCTTCACATCCCTAAATCTTTAACTATGACAACTTTAGTCTATTAATAGTCTATATCTCATATAGTTTCTTGTTAACCGATTTGGCTAGAACTCTATTCATAAGGTAGTCACTAGTTTCAACGGCATATCCTCAAAAGTAGATAGGAAGGATTGCATAACTTATTATAGATTGTACCATATCTAATATAGTATGATCTCTCCTCTCAAACACTCTATTATGTTATAGAGTTCTAGGAGGATACCATTATGAGAGAATCCCATTCTCTTTTAAGTGACCAAGAAAATCGTAATCCAAGTATTCACCAATCAGATTTAATTTTCTTAATGTTCTTACTAGTTTGTTTATCAACCTCAAGTCTAAACTCTTTGAACTTTTCAAATGATTCAGACTTTTGTTTCATTAAATACACATAACCATATTTGGAATGATTATTTATAAATGTAATTAAATATGAGTATCTAGCTTTGGTTCAAGTAGACATAGGGCCATAAACATCTAAATGTATAAGCTCTAATAGCTCACTAGTACACTCTCCCTTTCTAATAAATGGTGGCTTAGTCATCTTTCCCACAAGTTTCATATGATTATAATCAAAAGGATCCAAAAATCATTCTTTTCATAAATAAGGTGGATTTAAGTCACTTAACTTTTTTCTTGCTCTTTTTATTAATTTTCCTTTCAATATCTAACTAATATAAACCATTTTAAGTAATCCGGATCTATAGTAAACATCATCTTTATAAAAGAAGAACTTTTATTCTTAATAATAAAGACAAATCCATTCAAATCTAAATAAGAAATGGAAGTTATGTTTTTACTTTCTAGTAATAAATGGAATATAATAAAATTATTCGATTGTAGTTCAAGTCTAAAAATCAAAGTTATACTATAAGTTCCTACAACTAATGTAGTAGGTCCTGCTTTATTGTTAACTTATAGGTCCACTTCTCCTTTCTTCAATGATATACTCCTTGTTATCATTTGCATATTATTACAAATATGAGAACCACATCTAGTATCTAATACCTAAGAATATGGAACATAAGTAGAACGATTGATCTTAATCATAGATATATTTAAAGATGAAGCTATCTTAAGCTTTTTATCTTCCAGGCTAGTAAGATAAGCTTTACAAATCTTCTTTAAATTTCCATCGACTCCATAATGAAACCATGTGCCCTTATTACTTGTCTT
This sequence comes from Erythroxylum novogranatense, assembly GCA_029891385.1. Lineage (NCBI taxonomy): Eukaryota > Viridiplantae > Streptophyta > Magnoliopsida > Malpighiales > Erythroxylaceae > Erythroxylum > Erythroxylum novogranatense. The sequence goes on along the minus strand of CM057234.1, from coordinate 89,110,108 downwards.
ATTTTTGACACCACCCTTGTTTCTTGTTATTATTCTTCTTAGAGCCCTTTTTCTTGCTCTTGGAAGAATCCACAACAAGAACATAAATGTATTCCTTCTTAAGGCACCTTTTTACAATCTTAAGCATATTCAATAGTTAACGCAATGAAACATCCTTTCATATGAAAGTTCATAATGAACTTTGAAAAAATCGAATTAAGAGAGTGTAGCACCATATCAATGCTTAACCCATAGTCCATAATAAAACCTAACTAGCTTAATTTTTTAATATAGCCAATCATCTTTAATATATATAACTTAGCTAGAGATCCTTTTGACATTTTAAATTGAGATAATGTTTGGGAGAATTGATATCTCTCCACCTTCTTTGTGCATTAAACAACTTCTTAAGATGCATAATTATTGCAAGAGCATCCATATTCTCATGCAATCTAAAAAACTTTAGAGACATACTAGCCATCATTATATAAGTAGCTTATTTAACATCATCAATATAATGCTAAGATTTCTCCCAAATCTCACTAGTATCTTCTAAATTAAACTATTGTAAAACAAATATTATCAAGAAAATATTGTTTTTTTTTCCTGAGAGCAATTCTTAAGTTATGAAACATGTCTGAGAAATTGGGTTCAATTAGTTTGTTAGCATCCATAATCTCTCTAGTGATGATAGATTGGTGTGATGACAACCAAAAGACATAAAAGATCAAGCATTAGTTTATGCTACAAAAGCAAATAAACTAAGGACTAATAAATATTTGACCACTCTCACTATTTTATTTAGAACAATAACCTTTACTATTAAATCAAGAAATTATCAAATAATTTTCTAAGGGGATAGGATCTTATTCAAACTTTGTTGATCTCAAGTTTGCTCAACAAACCAACTAGATTTAAATTAGGTAGATAACTCTTTATCAATCACATCTTATATGACTCTTATACTCATTAGGTGTCAACTCTTTGCCTTTAAATTCATATGATCATGAGTTTACTCAACCAAATTATACAAAATTAGTTACGTAGGATCCATTAATTTAAGATAAAAGATATTCGAGTTAAAGGAGCCCTGAGTTTGCTCAACAAGCCTTATAATAAACAAAACTCTAGTTTTATTGTTAAATCGTGGAAGAAAACAATCTCATTCTTAACATGTACTTAATATTTAAAATGAGGATTTGAAATTTTAAAATTTAGATATCTTAAAAAATGATCTCATTATATTAATAATTTCAAACATAATAAAATTATGAAAGAAATCCTTTAAAATCTTTGCTTGATTTTAATTATTTATTTTATAACTAATTTCATTTAATATTTTGACTTTTGAAAATTAATATAAATTCCAAAATATTCATAATTAAAATAATTCTTTGAAAATAATTTTCAAACACTTAGAAAAACATTTTTTAGACAAATTTAATTTCCATTAAATTAATTTAACTAAAAGGAAAGGCTTAAAACATATAATAACTAAAATAAAAATGAATTGGGGATTGTCTGGTGTATATCATTTTTCCAATTCATGTTTTTCTATCTTTTATCGCCTCCCTTTTATTCTCCTTTAGCTATTGTCACCTAGTTTTGTTGGTCTAATGTCTATGTTGCTTATATCTCCAAGGTTCTCCCTTTCCTCTAGCATTTGGCTTCTTCCTCTAAGGCCAAATATTTCCTTTGCTTGTGGTGACAATTACCACTAGCTCTGTTGCCTCTGGCAATAGAGGGCAATTAGCCAATAATGATGTAAAATGCTAGTGATACTCCATTAACACGATAAAAAACATAAGGACCCAAAATTGCATTCGCGTATGCCAAACACAATTCTAATTCAAATCTAAGGGGACATGCATCTTCATTTTCTAAAAAGCTCTATCAATTTGAGAACATAATAAGCCAGATGCAAGAAAATAAAAAAAAAAACTAATAGAGCATGCTTTAGATTTGTTTTCCAAATCCGATTCATTGTTAGGGGACATGGTTTAGTGTATTTTAGAAATCACAATCAACCAGAAGCAATGAGAAAATAAGAGGCATACTTAATTGAAATTTTCATAAACAAAAATATAAGGTTATGTGATGCGTGCATAGAAGGAGATTAGTCTTGATATAATTTGGCAACCTTCAAATAAAGTAGATACGTAAGGTTTTTCAATGCTTTTCTAGACCTCAAGGAACATTATTGTCCAAATAAACTAGACCTAGCACTAAACTAAGAAAGTTGAACCAAAATAATACGCCACAATTGAGATTAATTGATAAGTAAATTTAGGGTTTGTGGAACAACAAAAACATGAAAAAATTCCTCATAAAGATCTGAACTATCAAAAGTCACTTCTCAAAATAATGTCAAGGCAACTATTTATAGTTGCCAAAATAACTCGAAATTGGGCCAACATACCTGGCCTAAATCCGAATCGTCCTAAAAATAGTAGGAAAATAACCCAAAACAAAAGAGTTCAGGTGGTGCACCTGGCTTAAGCACCTAGTGTATGACCTGCTGAGTCTGGCATGCACGTCTAGGCTCGCTGGGCACTAGCATATGCGCCTAGTGTATGCACCCGTCAAGGGTTGTTCGGGCCTAGAACTTAGCTTAAATTGACAAACTAAAGCTGTGAGTGAGAATCTTAATTCTTCCTGAATTCATCATCAACCATGCAAGCCACAAATGAATTTAACGTGGCCTTAAATCTTTTAAGCCTAGTCCAACTTGCGGGGCTAGGAGGCAACATCAAGTCTCGATTAGCACCGCGTTGATCTCGATATCTGTCAATATATCCGTCATGTGCAGCCTTGCTCACATCAGCCCCTCCTTTTTAAAAAAGATTCATCCTTCGAATCTGCATCCATATCAAATGGAGATAAGTTAATAACATTAAAAGTAGTAGACACATTGTACTCAACGAACAAGTCAATTTTATAGGCGTTATTATTGGTCCTTTCTAAGACTTGAAAAGGACCATCTCCTCGCAGATCAAGCTTGGACCGCCTACAGTTAGGAAATCTCTCCTTGCAAAGATGTAGTAAAACCCAATGGTTAGGTTTGAAGATCACTTCCTTGCATCCTTTGTTGGCTTGGCATGCATAAACCTCATTCTTTCACCCTATATGTTGCTTAGCCTTCTCGTGCAACTCTTGAACTAACTCGTCGCTTTCCTCTCTCCATCTAGGCTAGTTAACTCAAGCAAAGGTAAAGGCACCATATCCAATAAAATTAAAGGGTAAAAGCCATAAACTATTTCAAAAGGAGAATAATCGGTAGTAGAATGCACAATATAATTATTAGCGAACTCAATAAACGACAAAAAATTAGACCACATTTTCAAATTTTTCTTAATCATAATGCACAACAAAGTCCCTAATGTTCGATTCATAACTTCCGTTTGCCCGTCAGTTTGTGGGTGACAAGTAGTAGAAAACAACAACTTTGTTCCTAATTTCCCCCACAAAACACACGAAAAATGACTCAAAAACTTCGTGTCCCTATCTGAAACTATTGACCTAGGAATACCATGCAATCTCATAACATCTTTAAAGAACAAATCAACAACACGCATAGCATCATCAGTTTTTTTGGAAGCAATAAAGTGAGTCATCTTACTAAATCTGTCCAAAACAACAAAATGCTATCTATAGCCCCTTTTGTCTTCGGCAACCCTACAACAAAGTCCTTAGAAATGTCCATCTAAGGGTGACTAGGTACGAGTAAGGGTGTGTATAGGCCACAAGGTTTGGTGGTCGATTTTGTTGGATTACAAAAAGAAAGCATGCCATATTTGGAGAAACGGTAGATTTCAAAACTTTTTAGAAACCTAAATTGCAAAAAAAGCAATATTTCCAAATCATCATGCCAATATATACATGATATGGTATAAGGATAACAAATGTAAGAATAAGATGAAGAATATATTATTAACTCCTTCGCTATAGCTTTGACTTCTCGGTGCGCTATCCTATCCTCAACAATATATCCTCTCCTAAATGATGTATCCTTTTCTTCTTGTTATTGTTTCCTCTTCTCAATATTGTATCCTCGACCAATCCGATCTACCATTTGTTCTTCTTGGAAAATTTGGTTATCAAGATCCTTTGGTGGGAAAAGAGAAGAAAACTTTAGAGGAGAATTTTCTTAAAAGAAAGAAGATCAAGAATGAGACACTCTCATACAATTTTCAATTCTTTCATACAAGATAGGGGAGAGAATGATAAAAAATGTAAGAATACCTTCTTACTCCTTCACACTTTCAATTAACAATAAAGGAAAGAAGAGTTTTCCATCTAATGCATCATTTCTTCATTTAATAAATCATAAAGAAACCATTAAATGAGACTCTTCTCATTTGTCTTTAAGATGACTATATAAGAAGTTTCCTAAATGAGACCTATCAATTTTGTTTTTGATGATGAAAGAAGGAAGATTGTCTATCCAATGTACATCTTTCTTCTTTCATCAAATGAATGCTAATAGGTTACATGTTATCATTAAAAGATAACCATTAAACCATTTAATGGTAAGTTCATAACTCCATTTAATGATAACAAACCATGATAAATACCATCTTTATTTAGCAATTGCACTTTACTTTCTTAAAAATTTTGTTTTAATTTAATTAATCCAATTAATCAAATTAAACCAAAGTCTAACCCGTTTCTAAATGTACATTTGAGCTTCTAATTAACCATTAATTAGTGCAAGCCCAACATTCAATTATGGGCTTCTAAAACCCCCATTTATATTTTTTCTTAGCTTGATAACCTTCCTTGAAGCCAAGCGAGGAATCTTATTGGACTTTAATAATTCAAGTTTCAATAAGCCTAGAATTAATTTAATCTTATTAGAATTAATTCTAGCTTATTAACTAAATGTCATTCTACTAAAGACAATTAGTTGAACTCTTGAATTATTAAATATTATGAGAACACATATTTCATGTCCAATTGCAAACCCTATTTTGAACCTTATTGTAGCCATCCGCACAAAAAAGGGTAAAATTACTGTTTTGCCCTTATGTTGGTTTTTCCTTCTAGATCTCCTATTTTACTTTATATGGTGATTAATAACAAGATCTCATCTTGATGTTAATACTTGATAGATAGCTAGTCCATTAAACTACTGACATACTTGATAGATAGCTAGTCCATTAAACTACTGACACCAGTTTAATCACCAAATTTCCTTAAAACATCTAGAAGTCATGATGTCACTATAATTTTTTTATTTGAGTGGATGTTCCTTGATATAAGTTTCAATTAATAATTCCAACATGTAGACACTAGATTAATACTCTATAAAAATCCATTTTGATAATATCAAGAATTATAATGAAACACATATGAGTTCACCATTCATTAAGATTGTGGTCCATAATAAATGAATGCTTAAGTTGTATGTTTTAAGATTAAAGTAACGACCCACTTTATTCTTTAAAGCATACTTGATTCCAGATTCATTTAATAGTGTCATTATCGATAGTCAACTACTATCATGATATGAAACTCATTATTCCTTAAAGTAAACTCCTTTACCTACATGGAAATAAATTGCAACACTATAGTCTAAACCATAATTAAGCGACCAACTTGATTATTCAACGGTGAATCAATTAATTTAGATTATAATAATATACATATTTCTCATAAATCTCTATGTATATTTATATTACTTACAAAAGAATCTCGGTACCTTTTGACTTGATATATAGTGCTCATACATATAAAACCAAACTCTTTTGTTTCATTAATAATAAATATTTTCAATAACTGGAAGAAAATTAAGTTACATGTAAATGCACTTGCTTTCTAGGGCACTATATTTACATAACTCCAATAGATTTAGCTTGCTTACAAGCAATGCATTGGGCATAAATAAGTTCTACATCCTTTCGCATTCCTGACCAGTAAAAGTGCTCATGCAATATGTCTAAGTTCTTAGTGACACTAACATGCCCCATAAGTCCACGTCATTGGCATACAACTCCTTAAGATGCTTAAACCCTAATAGTTTTGAAGTAATAGTTGAGAATAAGGAATACCTGCATGATAAAACATCAATGGCCACATTCTCCTTACCTTGCTTGTAGTGCAGCACATATGGAAAGGTTTCCTAGAACTCCATCCATGTTGCATGTTGCTTGTTCAATTTACTTTGTCTTTTTAAGTGCTTAAGAGTCTCATGATTGGTTTTGATGACAAATTCCTTTAGTTGCAAATAATGCTGCCATGTTTCCAAAGCTCGCACCACTGTATAAAGTTCTTTATCATACGTTGGATAATTGAGTTGTGCTCTACTCAATTTCTTGATAAAGTACATAATAGGCCTATTTTCTTGCATTAAAACAACACCTATACTGATCCCAAGGCATCACATTCTGTAAGTACAAGTCGACTTGTACTACTGATAAGTCGACTTGTTCTTGAAAAGTACCGATAAGTCGACTTGTACATTGCATAAGTCGACTTATTCAAGGATCTGCATTGTTTATTTGTGCCCTAAAGGCAATCCCTTTAGCTGCTTTTATTCACAAATCGTATGCGGTGAATGAATAAATAAAGAAAAGGCATAATTCATTAATTTGATGTTCATGAACATTGTTTATGAATTGATTGGATCTTTAATCAGATTAATGAAGTCCATGATATATGACATAGCATGAAGGAAATTATGATATGATCATACTCCTGAAATTCCTATCATGTGCAATTGTGTCAGTATATAAATTCTCCCTAGTCAAAGGATTAATGAGACTGGACATCATTAATCCGGATAGACTAGCACATGTCATATTCCTTGATTGGATCAAGCAGTGGATCTCAGAAACTGTAAATATGAGATATTTAGAATTGACATGTGGATGCTTACTAGCGATAGTAAGTTCATTGGATGACCTGCCATGAGATCATAACATGGATATCTTATCTAGTGTCAGTGATGATCTCATCATAGCAATGGTGCAAGTATCCTTAGACTTGAGGTACTCAAGGATATCTTGGATACTGATCCTGTGCTTTGACTCCATTCCTTGTTGCCTTCCAGAGGTAACTCATAGGGTGGTGCTTGGGTACAGCTTGAGGTATTCGAAGATAATTGAGTAGCCAATAAAGGATTCACCACTTCTGGATTAGCAGAAGAGATACCCATGGCCTCTTGTCAGGATCATTACTCGGAAATCTCTGGCCAGAGTGAATATGTCATGGAGAGTGTCTTCATGGACATATAGAGTAATGAGTCCTAGGACGAGATCTGTTATCACTTGGGCTAGACTCAGTCTAGTGAGAGTTGACACTTTGACCATACTCATAACCAAGTGGGGTATAGGATGGTGAAAGGACGAATTGCACCAGTAATTGTCATGGAAGGGTTTGTGATCGGTTCGTGATGAATACATCAAACCGATTACTTTCCGGTCAATTGGGGGTCATGATGTGTTGCTAGATACCGCTCATGACTTGCTCAGATTAATTGTTAATCTAAGTGGCCAACATAACCGGAAGCCTAAAGGGTCACACGCTTAAGAGTGTCTCGGAGAATCAGAAATAGTAATTGGACAGAGTTCCATTATGGAGAGCATTAGGATTAAATAGATCCCAATGGGATTGGGATATGTCCCGATGAGATCGCGACATCAATATTGCTAAGAAAGGTTTTGAATTGTTTCAAAGACGGGGCCCGATAAAGTAGTAGAATGACCCAGTTTGATTTGGACCTCTTAGTAATTATATATATATGTTAATTAATTAAATAATTAATTAATATATATAAATATAAGGACATGTGCGTTGGAATGGGGAGGAGGATTACCTTTTGACTTTTCAAAGTCATTAGTTTAATGTTTAATTAAATGAAAGGTAATAAAGCCACCACTTGGCAACTTCTTATGGAATGATTTTTAAAGGTTAAAAATAAACATAAGGAGGCTAATGGCTTGTAGATGGTCGACGGTTTTGAAAGGAGAGGAAGACAAAAGGTTTTTCTTAAGTGTTAAGGAAAAGCTTGGAAAGTGATTTCATCTTCTTCTTCTTCATCAAGACCATCGATTTTCTCTTCTTCCAAGCAAGTCTCCAACGTTTCCTTCAGCTCTCCAGGAAAGAGGTAGGGTCTAGCAGCCTTTAATCTGTTCTAGCTATTCCCGGGTCAAAGGGGTTTGACTCGGTTAAGTTTTCTGATCTCTGCGTGGATCACCTTTAGAGATAGTCTCTATTGGCTATTTAGGTTGATGTCTTCATACGGATACCTGGATCCTGGGTTCGGGAAGGTCCCGGGAACAAAAATTTTTGTTTTCCGCTGCCTGTACATGTGATGTACCTCCCGGGATTTTCCTACACATTCTACTTCAAAAGCGTTATCAAAATTAGGCAAACATAATATAGGTGCAGTACATAACTTTTGTTTCAATAAGTTAAATGCATGCTCTTGATTTGTTTCCTAACTAAAATCGTTCTCCTTTTTGACAACTTTGATCAAAGGAGTAGCAATGGTGGAGAAGTCTTTCACAAAATGTCAATAAAAGCTAGCTAAGCTATGAAAACTCCTCACATCCGAAACACTCTTTGGTGTTGGTCAATCTCGAATGGCCTTTACCTTCTCCTCATCTACCTTAACCCCCTTCAAACTTACAACAAACCCCAAGAATATCAATTTATCAATGCAAAAAGTATACTTCTTAAGGTTTGCAAACAACTTCTCACGTCTTAAAGTATCAGACACATAATGCATATGCTCTATACGATCATTCAAAGTAGTGTTATACATAAGTATATCATCAAAGTACACAATAACAAATTTGCACAAGTAATCTTTCAAGACATGGTTCATTAATATCATGAAGATACTTGGTGCATTAGATAAACCAAATGGCATAATTAACCACTCATACAAACTAGATTTAGTCTTAAACACAAATTTCAATTCATTCTCAGGTTTCATGCTAATTTGATGATAACCACTTTTCAGATTAATCTTTGTAAAAGCGCACGTGCCATGCAACTCATCCAACATATCATCAATTCGAGGAATAAGATGTCGATACTTTACTATGATCTTATTGACAGCTCAACAGTCTACATACGTACGCCCTGATCCATCCCTTTTCGACATCAGTCGAACCAAAACAACACAAGGACTAAGACTTTCATGCACGTTCCCCTTTGCAAGCAATTCACATACTCATTGTTAAAGCTCCATCGTTTCCTCTAGATTACTTATACAGGCTGGTCTATTTGAAATTTATGCTCCTAGGATAAAGTTGATTTGATGCTTTATACCTCGCTAAGGGGGTAGCCCTTATTGCGTCTCTTCTGGGAAAACATCCTCATATTCCTACAAAAGAGACTTAGAAACACTTAGCAAAGATTCATCAATAGGATTAGTATCTAAAAGAAAACAATCCCTATGTCTAATCACAATCAATGCTCTCTTCGCTCCTTATGCTCTCCTTAATTCTTTTTTGCACGTATATAAGCTCACCTTTTTTTTTCGATTCTCTCTTGTTTTCCCTCCTTACACTCTTCTCTCCTGCACATCTCTCATTCTTTTGCTTACTTGTGCTTTCTCTCTCCGATGAGCCATTATTTCCTTTCTTTCGACTTCTTTTCCCTCTTTATTTTTTTCTCCTCACTACCTGAACCCAATCTTCCTTTCAAGGCTTGAATTTGGTCCAAGTAAATTTCTTATAGGGACAATGGTTTTGCCCCTTGAACTTGAACGAGTACTTGTTGGTGTATCCGTTATGGTTATCTCGATGATTAAATTGCCATGGTCTTCCAAGCAGAACATGACCAACTTACATAGGTACCACATCTCAAAGAACCTAGCCCTCATACCACCCAGTGGAGAAAGATAGTAGCACTTGTTTGGTCACGCTAACTTTTCCATTGTCATTGAACTATTGCAATTGATACGGTTCTGGGTGCTTTAGAATTGTTAACCATAATTTTCTAACTATATCCAAACTAGCAAAATTGGTGCAACTCCCTCCATTAATGATCAAGCTACAAACTTGACCACTAACCAACATCATGTATGGAATAAGTCCTCTCGTTGTTCTAACATTTTATTCCTATGCAGAACACTAAGCACCCTCCTAACCACAAGAGTTTTGCTTTTGACAACCCGTTCCACACAAGTTTCCTCTTCCTCTCCCTCTAAAATGACATCCTCAAAATTTTCCTCATCATCCTCAAATTCAATCAACCCATCATACCTCAAAGCCATGACCCTCTTATTCAGACATTGGTGGGCAATGTGACCAGTTCCAAGGCATCGAAAGCATTTAATTGAAGAATGTTTGCTAGTAGATGCTTGAATATTAGGATTATTTGATGTACCTTTAGTTTCTGGAGGAGTTTGGTTCGACTTCTTAGATTCCAGCCCCTTTCTTTTCGGATTCTCCTCTTTTTACGGCCAATTTGAGTTCCAATTTGATGTAGAACTCATCCCACTATTCACTGTCCTACGAGACTTAAGTTGCCTCTCAATCTTTATTTCCATGTTCACCATCTCTTTAAGGTCGATGTAGTTATGCAAATCGACCACGTTGGCTATTTCTTAGTGCAAACCACTCAAGAATTGAGCCATTGTGACCTTGGGGTCCTCCTCATAATTAGCCTTTAAAATTGTGATCTCCATCTCCTTATGATACTCCTCCATAGTCTGATTCCCTTATGTTAGGCGTTGGAGCCTTTGATGCATCTCTCGGTAGTAATAACAAGGAAAATATTGCTTCTTTACGATCATTTTCATTTTAGCCTAAGTACTCACGAGTTCCTCCTTATTTCTTCTCTTAGAAATCACCAATTGGTCCCACCAAATTAGTGCATAATCAAAAAATTCAATGACTATAAGTTTTACCTTCTTTTCCTCTAAAAAGTTGTGACATTCAAAAATCATATCCACCTTTCGTTCCCATTCAAGGTAGAGCTCCAGATCATTATTTCCTTTAGATGGTGGAATTTGCATCTTAATATATATAATGCCACTATCTTGTCTAGCCGCAAAATTAGCTCGTTGAACTCGTCCTTATGGTCTGACATAATCTTCCTTATAATTAGATCTATAATCTTCTAACACAATCGAAGCGTGCTAGTTTCTAGGATTGGTGTGTCCCATTTATGGTTCTTTGCATGTGCCACACCTTAAGTCAGCAATCTCTCAAGCTTGCCTCTCCATTTCAGCTTTAATTATAGTAAGAGCAATGTTTAGGCTCTCACCCAGCTACTGGATTTCCTCTAAGGTGGTTGCTTGTGTTCTGCCTGATTGTTGGCCTCTCACGCTATCGTTAGACATATCTCCAACGAAAATTGTACCTACAAAGAAAATTCAGCAGTAAAATAACTTCACAAAAGCACTCCCTCACAAGTTTCCCTTAAGTTTAGAATACTCTCCTCATGTGTCTTGGCTACTATAATGATCTCACTCTCTTTCCTTTTTCCTCTCGAATCCTCAATGTTTAAGTTATGGTTCAGAAAGCCTAATTCCTTCCGATCAAGAAATCCAACAATGGCACCAAGTTTTAGAACTCTTTCCAAAGTAATGTCACACAAGATAGATCTAAAATTTTGTCCAATTCAATTGCCAGTCTTTTCGTAATACTTTCCAAAATAGTGTAATTCTTGAACTCGGCAGCAACACTTTTGAGTTTGCAATTTTTTTCGTTTCTTTTTTCATTTTTTCTTCTCTTTCATCTTCTTTTCTTTATATATATATATATATATATATATATGCAAGATGCAATTCAAGAAGTCAACGGTAAACCCTAATTAGAAACTTCGCACCTTGTTCCTTTTTAAGGTTAGGGGCTGACGAATTGATGACGAAAACAACTGCCTCGTTCCTTTATTGGAGTAGAATGGAACCCTCCCTAAAAACCCAATGCTCTGATACCAAAGATGATGTTCACACAAAAGGAGATTAATCTTGATATAATTCGACAGCCTTCAAACAAAGTAGATACGGAAGATTTTCGATACTTTTCTAGACCTCAAGGATCATTAATGTCCAAACAACCGAGACCTAGCACTAAACCAAGAAAATTGAACCAAAACAATACGCCACAATTGAGATTAATTGATAAGTAGAGTTAGTTCGTGGAACAACAAGAACATGAAGAAAATTCCTCACAAAGCTCTCAAACTATCAAAAGTCAATTCTCAAAATAATGTCAAGGCACCTATTTATAGTTGCCAAAATAACTCGAATAGTTTTAAAAATAGTAGGAAAATAGCGCAAAGCAAAAAATGCCAGGCAGTGACCTTGGTCTGGCATGCCTGGCGTGCGCACCTAGCATCTGGCCTGCTGGGTGTTGGCCTGCTCGTCTGGGCTTGCTGGGGGTTGACATACGTGCCTAGTGTGCACACCCATCAAGGCTTATTCGGGCCCAAAACTTGGCTGAAACTGACAAACAGAAGTTGCGAGCAAGAATCTTGATTCTTACGGAGTCCATCATTAACCACATGAGCCTTGAATGAATTTAACGTGGCCCTACATCTTTTAAGGCTAGTCCGACTTGCGGTGCTAGAAGGTAACATCAAGTCTCGATTAGCGCTATATTGATCTCGGTGTCTGTCGATATATCCGTCATATGCAACCTTGCTCAAATCACTATGGGATTAATTAATTTTCTAAAAAATAGAAAACCAAGTGAAGTTTTACTTTAAACAAACCCTAATTCATTAAGACAAGGTTTCAAACCTTAATTTTTATCAAATTAATAAAAATAAAGCAATTGATTGAAGTTAAACAATTAAGGTGTGGCTAGAATACCACTATTAAGAAACTAACCATAATCAAATCATGGGCACATAGAAAAAATAAAATTTTTATGATTTCTTAATCTGATCTTAATAATTTAATAACTTGAAAAACATGAATTATAAAATAAAAGAATCATATCTGATTCAAAATTCCTATTGAAACTTTTCTTGAAAACTTTTCTGTATGTCAATCATTAGCTATTCAAGTTTCCAATCTCTAACGATATCGACAAAACAGAGAAAAAGAAACTCAACCATTTGAGAGGAATAAGTAAGATTGCTAGCTCTTTTATGTTTAGTTCCTATAAATAAAAAAATGCATTAGGTTTTTATTTTTAAATTAAATATTCCAATTATAATTAAAGTCAAACTCTAATTATAGTTTTATTTAATTTTAATAAATTCAAATACCTCTTATTTGATCCTTAAGTTTCTCAAATTTCTAATTGAATCCAACTTAATTTAAATTTATTTTTATCTTTCCAAATGCTCTTTATGTACATTAGGTTACTAATACGTTAACAATGATTATACATTATAATTATAATTCATATTTATAATTAGATAAAATAAAACTCTTTTAAATTTATCTTTAGTTCTTCAATTAAATAATTTATAATTATAGATCAAGATTGATGTCTAACAATATATCATGACTACCCAAATATTAACAATGCCAAAGTCGTTTAACTTAACATATCCATGCATGGTTATGATGTATAATTTAATCCTTTTATCATCTAATGTTCTAATTAGACAGAGTATAGATATAAAGTTGAGCACCGGTTTTAGAACCCAACTCTTGTTCTGATACCACTCATTGTTGGATCCCGCTTGTTTCCGAAATCTAACTCTTATACAGAATCATAAAGCGTGTGCACAGAATTTTTCGAAATACAGATCTTGAAATCATAAAGCGTGGGCGAAAACCAAAGAAATTAAAAACAAAAGCTTAAGGTCAAAACTTTTAACTCCGACCTCCAAAAACGCATACCTTAAAAACGTTGAAAAACTATAAAGACGAGCTACATCATTCCGCGTAGACAACTGGGTCTAAACCAATCCAAATCGATATAGTGTTTTTTTTTTCTCTTTTTTCAACTTCATTCAAAGCAACTTCGATTTCCAATTTGAAATTCATCCACACTCAAACCTCAATTCATTTGATTCTTCATATTCAATCATCTCTCATCATTAAAAAAAATCTTATTTTTCTTTTCCATAAAAATCTCACATACATATCTATATACCAACAATTCAAATACAAATTTCATCAACTTAAAAGGAAAACTTCTTCCAATACATTACATTCGAACTCAACTCATCTCATCCATATACAATTTACATGCCATATCCATACACAAATTCACATTTCAATTCCATACACAAATCCATATCTCATTAACATCATGAAATAAATGTTTTCAAACTTTAATGGCATTCCAAGCCATATTACACCATCCATATAAAAAAATCCGAATACACAAAATATAAAACTCCAAAATTTTCAACAAATGTCTAAGGTCTTATTCTGTTGGGCCCCAAACTTTTTCTTTATTGATGTTATTAAGTATGACTTATGTTGATTGTATGATTTATTGCACATTTTGATTTTTTTAAGTATTAGGTGGAAAATTAGGATGAATTTGAGATTAGTGTGGAATTAGTGGTAACAAAGGAATAAAAGTGTATAAGGGAAAAATTGGCAAGTCACTTAATATGGGATGGTTAAAGCCTAACTAGGAGGGGCATTCTAGTCTTTGTGCCTTCATTTAGAGATTAAGGAATTAGAAGAAGAAAAGAAAGAAAGGGAAAGAAAGGAAAGGAGAAGAGGGAGTCGTAGGAAGAGAGGAAGAAGGAGAGAAAGAGAGGAAAGCTAGGTTCAAACGATTTTCGAAGGATTTGAAGTTTCAACAAGTAAGTATGAGTTTATTTCTTCTTGTTTGAGGTGGATTAAACCCTAGATTTCTTGGAATGAGATATGATCAATGGTTTAGGGTTTACGGGAAAAATAGGTGAAATCTCTTAGGGTTGTTGATCTTGTTGTGTTTTTGTTGATGCTTTTTTGTTGAATGAGCTTAGAAATGAAGTATCAAGCGTGATCTAAAGTTTAAGTGTGTTGCATGAGCAAAAGAGTAGGATTGAAAAGGGGAAAAACAGGAAAATCGGGTTCGGAGGAAGTTCCCAGACCCGCACGTCGCGACGTGCTCATGAGCACACCACGGCGTATGGAAGGCTTCAGACGTCATAACGTGCAAAGGTGACAGCAAGATGTCGAGTGTATCGCAAAATTTACCCGACTCGCACACTAAAATTTGTAGTTGTGGTAAGTCGGGATCGAATCCACAGGGAATGCTCGGTTAATTTTCGTACTAAAAATAATTGATGCAAGAAAAGTATACGGGGGGCTTTTGGTTTTCGAACAATTTAGAAAATTAAAGGAAAAATTAAACTATCGAAAACAAATTAACACTAACAATCAAAATGAGAAAAGTGGCGAGTATAAGTGAGGTTAGGTTCTAGGTCAATCTCGCCTAAGCACAATCAAGCATATTTATTCATTTTAAAGTCTTTACAATTCTTTTTGGACTATTGATTTGAGACTAATATAACGCTCTACAAATCTCGGTTTTCCCTTAGGTTGTATTTAATCAAGATACGATCATTGATTAAATCTAACTACCAAATAACCTAGGATACGATCTCTAAATTCAATTTGGCAAATGACTATGAAAAGAAAACAATCAATATAGGCGTAAACCTCACAAGCTCGGGTTATCTAACCTAAGTCATGTTGTTTTTAACGATTAACGATTGTTAAATGCTACTCACAAATATTAAAAGTAACGATTACGGATTACAATTAATATTTTAGCAATAGGTTCGAAATAAAACGATCAAAATATTATATTAAGATCATTAATCCCAAAACCATTCGAAACAATACCAACAACACAACAATCTGAAAATAAATCACAACTTTAAAATGACAAAAATAGCTTGACTGTGACTTGGCGTCGATATCCCCATTGAACCGGTGTCGGAAAACTAGCCTATCATCTTCATTTTTATGCCTCAAAAATGGGTCATACTTGCAATATAAAATAGCAGTCCAAGTTACCTTCCTTTACCTCCAATACTCACGTTGAAACAAGTAAAATAATGGAGGAGGTTGGCTCTTGTTCTTTGTTTCTTCCTCTGCAATTTTCCCTTCTCCACGTCGACACTGCCTCTTTGTTCCCGCGATCGTTTTCTCGCTTCCTTAGTGTCTCTGCAGACTATTCGCTCGTTGCTCTCATTTGGACTCTGCGTTGATTGCTTCCCACGTTGTGCCGCCACCCTCTGTCCGTTCCTGTAGCTGTTAAGACCCATAATAACTTGTGTCAAAAAAAAACCTCCTGTGCTCCTTTTAACGTCTGTGTGAACGCATGCAGCGTTCTTGCTTCACGCAAAGAAACAATTTTTCATTTTTTTTTATTTTTATTTTACCTTTTGCTTATGGAGAAAATTGTGCTCTAATTTGCTTTAGGAAATCTTATCTTTTTGGCTTTAAAAGAATATATCAATAAATCCAATCTCATAGTCAACACAAATTGAACACAAATTGAGCATTTTATCTTAAAAATAGGATTGAAATCACAAGTAAATGTATAAGAAAATATAAGATAATTCAATCCTATCAAATACCCCACACTTGGTCTTTGACCGCCCCTCAGGCAAATCTTCAAAATCAAAATCACAAATCAAATATTTAACTCATTCTCCACATTTCTCAAGAATAGATAGTCATAAGTAAAGGTAATGACTTTCATGCCCAAAGCAAAAACTCAACATTCAAAGCTTTTACTCATGATTTATTAACATTCAATATCTTCAAAAACTGAGTAATCTAATGGTAGACTTGGAAAATGTGTTTAATCAAAATATATCCAAGGGTACACTCAACACCATTCATAATCATGACAATCCACAACTTTGCATATCATTTCATTTCTCCACCACTAAAATTCACATGCAAAATCATGAATCAAAGGACTTTTCAAGGTTGTAATGTGGGCAAAGGTGAGGTGAGATATATTTGGGTTAAGTAGCTTAAGAGCAATCAAAGCTAGTGAAACAAAAGTAACACTTAATCAAAAACTGGGTACCGTCAGCTATGACAAATGCAATATTTCTATTTCACAACCCCATTCAACTCTCGCACACAAACCACATAAAGCATATGTTACATCCGAAGGAATCACTCATACAATTTATACCAATGGAATCCCAAGAGTGAACCTTCTAAGGCAACCTCAACCTCATTCTCAACATACTCAAATAACTCAATCATCACAACTCTAAGAAGATGCATGAATCATAAATAACTTTTAAACACATATGCAATTCTTCCTTGATAAAATTATTGTAAACAACTTCTTCTTCTTTTTTTTCATTTTCATTTTCTTTTCTTTTCTTTTTTTTCTTTCTTATAAAATTGAAATAAACTACATCAACATGGGAATTTCAATAATAAGACACAAAATAACTTCCCAAAATTATAATTGACCCTCACATATGCACATCCCCACAGTTAGCATTTTGTACATCCACAAACTTAACAATCACAAATGTTCTACTATCTTTATGACTTGGGTAGGACATTTGGTCAAGTTTAAAAGCATAAAATGTGGTTTATACAAAAAGAAATGTTAAAGCTCAAAGGGGTTTATCAAGGGAAAAATCATGTCAATAGGGTAGGTCATTTGGCCAATGTAGCTTATGAAAAACAAAGAATGCCTAATCATATTCATGTCAATGCATGTGATAAAATGTGGTCTCGAATAGAAATTCAATGCAAAATCAAGACGTACATGTCATGAAGGTCACACATTATCAAAAGACAATGAGACTGATATAAATGTGTCAGTCAATTAAGGCTCAAAATCTCACTGGCTTTGTCTACCATTAGTCACTGCTCTTCTAAAGATAATGCACATTAATAAATCACAAGAGCAAAAGTACATGTTAGAGTTGCTATGGATTTTACTAATCAATTCACACTTTAATTATGACTAAATAATCTTAAAAGAAATAGAAAACAAGAAAAATTTTGAATTTTGTTCATTTGATTTTGAAAACAGCTTAAGGAGTCACGTAAGCTACGATTAAGCTAAAAAAAAAGGCAACAAAAATGCAACAAAACTAATGTACCCCACCCCCACACCTAAAATTTGCATTGTCAATGTAAAATTAAATGCCAAAAATGGAGTAGTTAACAAAAATAACAACAGCAAAAATGTAAAAGATAGAGATTAACTCCCCTTGGGTTGCCTCCCAAGCAGCGCCTTTGTTTAATGTCATTGGCTCGACCTCCAATTGCATACTTTAAGTGACACTTGTCACATCCTTGAGCATCAACACCTCCAAATCCTCTGTTTCGAAGCCCTCATAGTACGACTTTAAGCGATGACCATTCACTCGGAATGTCTTGTCAGTTTTGAGGCTCCGATTCCACCGCACTAAAAGGAAATACATGAGTGATAACAAATGGACCAACCCAACGGAACGCAACTTACCAGAAAGAGCTTGAGTCCGAATGATATAGTAACACTTTTCGCCCACAGAGAAACTCTTTCTCAAATCATCTTATCATGAAAAGCTTTAGTCCTATCCTTATATATCATTGCATTTTGATAGGACTCGTTCCTCATTTCTTCCAACTCTTGCAATGCAGCTTCCTATGCACTCCGCATCATCCAAGTGCATGTTGCATCTTTGATGGCCCAAAATGCCTTGTGTTGTAATTCCACCGAAGATGAAATGGCTTCTCAAACACTAGCTTTGTCTGGCGACATGCCAATTGGGGTTTTGTAAGTCGTCGGTAGCCCACAATGCATCTTCCAATTTTATGCTCCAATCCTTCCTATTGGGTTGCATGATTTTCTCGTAATTAACTTGATTTCCGATTCGAGACTTCACTTGCCCGTTGGTTTGGGGATGGTAAGCAAGAGAAACCTTATGTGTGATGTGATATTTTTGAACATTGCTTCCATCACCTCGCAGAAGTGGGTTCCTCTATCGCTAACAATGGCCTTTGGTATCCCGAACTCGGAAAGAATGTTAGCCTTAACAAAATCAGAATAACCTTGGCATCGTTAGTCCTAAAGGGCTTTTTCTTCCACCCATTTAGAAACATAATCAACCACAAGCAATATATAAGTAAAGCCAAAGATGGAGGAAAGGTCCCATAAAATCAATGCCCCAAACGTCAAAATTTCACGTAAAAGCAAAGCGGTTTGTGGCATTTGATCCTCACGGACGAGTTACACGACCGCTGGCATCTATCACAAGATTTGCAGAAGATATATGCATCTTTGAACAATGTTGTCCGAGAGAAGCCGCTTCTAGAACTTTTGAGCTTTCCGTTTTACACCAAAATGTCCTCCGATGCGCATTTAATGGCGAAGGCTAAAATTGACGATGATTCATTTTTTGGTACACACCTTCTGATAACTTGATCTGCACAATGCCTCCAAAGATAGGGGTCATCCCAAACATAGTACTTCGCTTCACTTCATAACTTATCCCTCTGAGCCTTAGACAAACCAACAGGTAATTCATTAGTTACTAAAAAATTGACAATGTCTGCATACCATGGTGGTGTCGCATCGGTAGAAAATAATTGCTCATTTGGAAAAATTTCTCGTAGAGGGACATCATCTTCTTCCCTTATCAATCATCTGAGATGATCCGCCACCACATTTTCTGCCCCCTTCTTATCTCTAATCTCCAAGTCGAATTCCTGTAGGAGGAGAATCCATCTAATCAGCCTCGGTTTTGCTTCTTTCTTTGTAAGCAAGTATCGTAAAGCTGCATGGTCAGAATAAACAATCACTTTAGAACCAAGCAAATACGATCGAAATTTTTCTAAAGCAAAAACCACAGATAACAATTCTTTTTCAGTAGTGGAATAATGTAATTCAGCTGGATTCAAAGTTTTTAAAGCATAATAAATGACATGCAAAGCTCTTCCAACTCTTTGCCCTAGAACCGCCCCCATCGCATAATCGCTCGCATCACACATGATCTCGAGTGAGAGGTTCCAATCTGGTGGTCTAATCACCGGTGAGGACGTTAGAAGCTCCTTAAGTTTGTTGAATGCGTCTTGGCACCTCTCACAAACTCAAGGAACATCTTGTCAAGAAGCTTGCATAATGGTGAGGCTATCTTTGAAAAGTCCTTAATGAACCTCCGATAAAACCCGCATGCCCCAAAAGAACGCACTTCCTCACGGTGGAGGGTAAGGTAAAGAAGAAATGATATCAACTTTAGACTTGTCAACTTCAATACCCTTAGCAGAAATCACATGACCTAAAACTATACCTTGATCCACCATAATGTAGCGCCCCCTCACCGTAGGGATACATATCGGGAAACCCAAAGGTCGCTCCGACACGTATCCCACAATA
The DNA here is from genome assembly GCA_029891385.1 of Erythroxylum novogranatense. Classification (NCBI taxonomy): domain Eukaryota; kingdom Viridiplantae; phylum Streptophyta; class Magnoliopsida; order Malpighiales; family Erythroxylaceae; genus Erythroxylum; species Erythroxylum novogranatense. Next base: position 89,089,913 of record CM057234.1, on the reverse strand, counting down.
AAGGTGCACTACCAGAACATTATCCAATAATATCCACATGGCATCGCAATAAGTAAAATCATAAAATATCACAATAGCAATAAATCAAGAATTTGAATCCCAAAATAATAATCATCCGTATACCATCCAATGTCGAATAGACAAGTCTATCAGTCTCCTAACAAAACCAAAAAGGAAACTGATACAAGCATCTATCCTAAGTCATCCTCAAGAGCTAACCCAGCTGACCGACCTGTGTGTCATCGCGTCCCTTGCCAGCAGCTCGCACGGCAGGAAGGAATATCTTCGGAGTTAGAGTCTACTCTATGAAATTCTGAAAAATAGGTTGCAATTTTGGGTGAGTTTGCGAACTCAGTGAGAAACTATCATTGATGGTTCACTAAATCATGTATTAAATCATGACAAAGACACATACAAGAATATCAATTAACGATATTATATACGCAGTACGTAGTCTATATCGATTATACAAGATTCTATAACAGCCATACAACAAGAGATAGTATCGATGGCAATAATACAAGAGCGTAGAACGCTTTCTGATGATCGCATCACAATATATAGATAGTATCAGTGGCAATAATACTGATGGCGTAGAAACGATTTTGATGATCGCATCACAATATACAATAAATCATGGCATCACACAGTTCAGTAATCATCGCACAATTTAGCGATTCAATCACCATGTATATAATGCATATGAGACTCTTTCCGCTTATTCAAGATTGTGCCCAAGTGCTCGATCGATGTTGATGGGGACGTGCGTGTGATTTCTCCCTCGGGCTAAGCCCGTCGAAGATAAAGATGTTCGAGCTCGAGGCTCTTTTTCAAATGATAATAGCAACTTGGGACACGCCCATTATCGATCATGAATTTATGCATGCGATGCGATGTTTGATAATTCAAGATTGATGATTCAATAATTTACGAAGTATGGCTATAGAGCCCAAAGATATCGATTCAAAGATCATACAAATGATCTAGTTCAAGACAAGAAAGCATGCAATTCAATCCAATCAATTTCGGTAATCAGGTAATAGTCCAGTCCAATTCAGTAGTAGCATGCATTTCGATCCTAATCACGCCAGTAATCATACAGTTCACCTTTGCAATTAATTCATACAGAGCATATAAACAATCAGAAATTTGAGAAACCAACTAGGTTACTCACCTGTAACTTCCGAGCTACTGCCTGGAAGTCCCAACAATATCTGTGGAATGACGGTCCAACGGTGCCTCTATAATAGTAAAATATAAACCATTACTAATTGCCCAATTAAACAGTTCAGTAATGCATATGTCTCAGTGAAATGATGTACGATGCATGTTCACGATTTTCCGGTGCTAAATCCCAATTTCGGTACTTTAAACTCAATCCTATCTCTTTGTTCAATTGATCGCCAATTATTTGATCCATTCTTAAAATCCAGTCAATTTTCCTCAATTCATACTTCGTATAACAATTCCCTATTCATTGGGTTGAAACTTCTATTGAAATTTCCAATTAAAACTCCAATAGTCTCAATTTGACATTTAGGTCATACTATGCACCATAATCGACCCAATTCCTTATAATTCAATTCCATTTATATCAATTTGAACTCCTATAATTATCCTCAATTGTAGACCTCTTTCCCTAGTTCATAACAAATTTGGAATCGCCTCAATCGGAGGTCTACACCAAAAGTTATGCCCAATAAACCAATTTTAATCCAATGGAGCAGTCCCTCTGCTTGTGGCCTTGAGAAAAGCTCTTTCGCCGCATGCAACGACGCGTCTCAACGCACGCCATGAGGCGAGGGCAGCACTTGTGGCATCATGATTAAATGACGCCGCGCTGGCGGCGTCCATGCACGCCGCCGCGCGGTAACGAATATATATTAAATCGTCGTGCGCTGCAAGAAGCGTCAAGCGCGGCGTCCGCCGTCTTCTCCGATTCGATTTCTCTCTAAAACCCCCATTAATACACTTCAGCTACTCAAATCAACTCTAATAAATACCATAAACGCAGTAGAAACCATAAATAACAACATTAATACCATAAAACTTACCAAAACACGATCAATCCACAAATCTACCAGAACCCTAAAATCCTCCAAACCAATCGATCAACCAATAGAAAGCTTCTAACCTTCATCAATGACAAGAACAAGTTAGCCTAGCATACTAGGAAGAAACCATGAGAAGAAATCGAAAGATCTCTCACCAAGGAAGAAAATCGAATCAAATCGAGGGGAAGAGGAACTCGATATGCCTTAGTCAAAACCCCAATTTCATTCAACCCTAATATTTATAGACCTAAGTCTCCATATCACCAAATTTAGGTCTCTAAATTTCAATGACTCAACACATTTTTTCTTATCAAGAAAATCCTAATTTTTCCATCACCATTGGACAGTTCTTTCAAGATTATATCTGATCAATCATCGATCGCCCAAATATTTCCTATCCGAAGCGATTTTTCCGAATTTTTAAATTTCCTATAATCCACTATCAAATACCGGTCACTCGAATCAATATTAAATCAATCATTTGAACCCAAAACTCAAATTTCTCAATTAATCATATTCGATCCACCACAATTTGATCGGTTCCACAAACCACCACTTCTACCAATTTCAATTCACAATTAAATACGAAAAATCATGAATGCATGTAACTATGAATATATGCATATGCGAGAAACCAGTTCCTCTATAATTAGAGGCCAAGAGTATACTCATTCAAGAATACAAGAAACCGATCGGTCGGTCCGATATTACCATTTTACCCTAGCGACAAGAATGGGATGTTACAATAAAGTGACATTTTTTCCGATTCAACACAAGGTTAGTTTCTATACATCGTCCAAGATAATAGCAAGATTCTCAAGGCATTCATCAAAAAGATCCATACACACTAAAATCGCCCATGAATACCTCAATAATCTTCTCAACATATTCAGAAAAATGCTTACCATACACCTTTGAACGTGGCAAAAGCGCCACGGCCGAATGACATCCTTCGTAGGCAAACGTACCAAATGGGCATGTGAACGTGGTCTTCTCCTGATCTTCCGGTGCGATCGGAATCTGAAGATAACCTGAAAAGCCATCTAAAAAGCAATAAAAGTCATAACCATCCAATCTCTCAAGCATTTGATCAATGAAAGGAAGGGGGAAGTGATCTTTATGAGTAGCAGCATTTAACTTTCGATAATCAATACATACTCGCCACCCGATTTGCACTCGGGTGGGAATCAACTCACCTTCCTCGTTTTGCACAACGGTGATTCCAGATTTCTTTGGAACCACCTGAACAGGACTTACCCACTTACTGTCAGATATCGGGTAGATTACCCCAACATCGAGAAGCTTCAGGACCTCCTTCTTCACAACTTCCATCATTGGAGGATTCAGCCTACGTTGAGCTTGTCTTGTAGATTTTGCATCATCCTCCATCAAAATGCAATGCATGCATATGGAAGGGCTTATCCCCTGGATATCTGCAATGGTCCACCCGATGGCCTTCTTATGCTCCCTCAGCATTCGAATCAGCCTCTCCTCTTGAATTGAAGTCAATTATGCCGAAATGATAACTGGGAGAGTCTGTTTATCTCCCAAATAGGAATACTTCAGATGTGTAGGGAGTGGCTTCAATTCTAATTATGGGGCCTGCACATCAGAAGGTAACAATTTCTGGTAAGCTTTAGGTAGTTGAATAGAAGCCACATCATACCTTTTTGAAGAGCTCTCTAGTGAGTCCAAGGCAGCTGTCATTTCCACAAGCTCCTCTCCCATCTCAACGTCAGTGTTGGCTTCAACTTCCATATCCTCGGTTAAAGCTATTGCCAGATGATCCCTGTAATTTAATTTAAACATTTCATGCACCAAAGGATCGATCACATCAACAGAAAAAACACAATGATCATCAGGAGGATGTTTCATGGCATCAAAAATATTGAAATGAATTACTTCCCCATCAAATTCCATTGTGAGGGTGCCTTTACGAACATCTATCTTAGTTTGAGTTGTATTAAGGAATGGTCGCCCTAACAAGATAGGTATCGGATTGTATGAGGTGCCATCATTCATATCTACAACATAAAAATCTGCAGGGAACACTAACTCATTCACTTGCACCAAAACATCCTCAACCACTCCATCAGGATAAGCATTAGTGCGATCAGCCAATTGGATGACTACATTCATTCTTTTCAAAGGGCCCAAATTTAAAGAAGCATAAATCGAATGAGGCATCACATTAATAGACGCACCCAAATCTAACATTCTCAGTCTTGATCACGGTGATTGCCAATTTTGCATGGGATAGTGAACATACCTGGATCTCGGCATTTTGGAGGCATCTTCTTTCTGAATACTGTCGACACATTCTCACCCATCATCACTTTCTCATCACCCCTTAATTTCCTCTTATGTGTACATAGTTCCTTAAGGAATTTGGCATACCTTGGCACTTGCTTGATTGCTTCGAGCAAAGGTATGTTAACTTCTACCTTTCGGAAAGTTTCCAATATCTCTTTATCCTTGTCCTCCTTGTTTGATCTCATTAATCTGCTCGAAAAAGGTAGAGGGTTAGTTCTAATAATATTGGGACTTTCGACATTTACCTTCGTACTTGATGATGAATTTTTTTCCTCTTCCAATTCCCTCTTAATCTCTTCCTCGGTAGCAATCTTTGTTGGGGTTCTTTTGGGGCCTTCAATCTCTTTTCCGCCCCTCAGGGTTATGGCGCTGACATTCTTCGGGTTCACCTCAGGTTGTGATGGCAATTTTCCTCCTTCTTGCGATTCTAGGCGATTTATCCTTACTGCCAATTGACTTATTTGGTATTCCATGCTCTGTTGGTTTGCTTTCATGTCCTGTTGAAATTGTGAATTATCAGCAATAAGTTTGTTAACAAGTTCTTCTAAAGATGCACCTGAACTTGAAGAAGAAGCTCCTTGTTGCCTTGGTTGAAATCCTGGAGGCCCTTGCGGTCGATTCTGGAAGTAATTTTGCTATCGATTCCCTCCATAACTCAAATTGGGATGATCCCTCCAACCTGGGTTATACGTCTGCGAGTATGGGTTGTATTGGTTCGGGAAGTTCCCTCCTGCAGCATTCACGTGCTCCATACTCCCTTCTTGCAAAGCTGGGCACTCGTCAGTTGGATGACTTATGTTTGAACATATCCTGCACGCTTTCTGTAACATCCCACCCCCGACTGGAAGGGTAAAGTAGTAAATTAGCATAGGATGAGAGTGATAGGGATTTCTTGGTATTGTTCAAGCATACTGGTACCAGTGAACAGCAAAATCTGTGCACATGAAATGACTGTACATGCATACATGATATTCCCGGTTTGCGTGCCTAAGACAATTTTATTAGAATTAACGTGATTAATGGGTTTGAAAAATTATTCTGAGTGCGCCATAAATTGTTTTCTATTTTTAGGAATTTTTCGGAGAAAATTTCCGGACCGGAAAAATCGCCAATTGGCGAACCGGTTGATTTTCGGTAGCGAAAATTTCTATCCAATGGCACTGTAATATTGGGTATATTATTTTGGGATTGAAATTAGGGCCATTGGACTAGAATGAGTCAAATTGCATTAGGGTTGAATAAAAAGTTTTTGTCTTTTATCTTTTTTGTCTTTTTCTCAAAAATGCCAAGTTTCCCCCCTTCATTTATTATACTTGTCTTATTCTCTTAATCTATACACGATTCTCCTCCTTGAAATATCTAAAACTCATTTGAAAGCTTGTTTTCTTCATCCATCCAAAACCTTCCATTTATTTTCTCTTCTCCATTGGTTTCTCCTTCTTTAAGTGTTATCTTCCTCCAAACTCAAGAGCTCACTTTCATGCATCTTGCTACTTTCTTACCTTAAAGATCACCATGCATAGGATGGAAAAGAAGTAAAGAAGTAAGGTAGTTGGAAAATTAAAGGCCTATGGAGGTGGAGTTGGAAGCTTTAGGTAAGATGATGTTTATGTTTATGTTTTACTTATGGTTTTAATGCATGAATTCATAAGAAAATGATTGAAAATAGGTACTGAAATTTATGGATATATCTTGACATGAAGGTGTTGATGACCTATTGGCTCAATTCTTGTGTTATTAGGATGCTTATGCATGTGGAATTGGTGTTAGAAGTGATAGTATGTAAGTTTAAGAGGAAAGCTGGAAAATGGATTATTGACCTACTGTACTGTTTTGAGCATAACTCATTGTGTGGTTATGAAAATATGGCAAAGTTTGTGCCCACTGAAACTTTGGGATGTTAGCTACATTTTTGTGTGAAATAGGTGTTGGCCAATTCTAATTTTAAGAGGGTGAAATTTGGCTTGGAAAGTTACTGCCATTGACTGGAATGAATAGTATCCGAAATCATATCCTGGAGTTTTGTTAAATTTTTCTAAATTAATTGAGAAGGAGTTAGAGAAAATGGTCTAAATGAAAGTTGAAGCCTATTAAATGATCTTTCCATTGCCTCTGATTTTGCAATTTTTCGATGTGTATATGAGGAGATATGGACTGATGACTAGTGGCTGTCTTAATGCATTGAGTGAAACCTAGTTGAAATGTCAGTTTTGGTGCAAATTCTGACTAGAAATAATTTTAGCAATTTCTGTGAATTGAATTGGGTTGAGTGACCTTATGAAGAATTGTAGAGGAAGTGATTATCTTGAAAATGATATATAGCATGCTATTTTTAAATAACAGAATTGGGACTTGTGATTTTTCAAAGATTGGACTGAAGTTAGGTCATGGACTGCTGAACAGGGCAGTCACTTGCAAGACCGTTTTAAATTGGTTCATGATGGAATTTGATTCTGAGCCCTTCATGAGAAGTGTAGTACTATGTTTTATCTTTTCATGGGTATAAAGTATGTAATTTTTCGACATTTGTACAAGGAGTTATACTGTTTGAAAAATCACTGTCCAATTTGAGTACTTTCAAGGGCAGTAGCCTTCACCGAATTGTTTAACCTAGTTAGCTATTGAATTTGAATTTAGACTGTTCATGAAAGTTGTAGATGACATTGTGAACTTATTGAACATATTTATGTGGTAATTTCTGGCTGAAGAATCAGAGAGTTATGGAATTTGCAATATACTATTATGTTTTAATGGGATTTGAGTAGGCAGTAGCTTTGATGGGATATTTGACACCCTTAGGGGTGAAATTGATTTTTATAGTCTTCTTGAGAATTGTAGAGAGTTTCATGATCTTTCCAATGAGATATAGTTGGTAATGTTCTGAATTGTGTGCAATGAGTTATTGATGTTGGAAGTTGGATTAGAAATCAGGAAAAAGGGAGAAAGGGAATGAGGAATCACGCCGGTCGCTAGAGGCGCCGCCTCTAGCCTATTGACGAGGCGGATCAATCGGTACTGTTTCTTTTTATTTTATTATTATTTTGTGATTTCTTGTTTCTTTTATCAATTACTTTTCCGTCCGACGTCCGATTGACCTGATTCTTGAGGCATCGGATGCATAGAATATTGAATTTCATTTTGTGAGAAATTGGGAATTTTTAGACGAAAAATTGACATGGCCCCGGGTAACGGAGCCTTTAATCACTGTTTTGTTTGATTGGGGACCTATAGAGGTCCGAATTGCGCACCGTCAGCGCCAATAGATTTCTAATTTTTAGACGAATTTTTATGATTAAAAAAAAATGGGATTAGGGACGGGAATATCATGATAATGCATTGTGCACCTTCTAAGTGTTACATGTGCATTCTGAAATAGTTCTGATTGAACAATTGATAATGTATGTATACTGTCACTGTTATAGAGTCACACTTGGAGCGTCGGTCTACCGACGTCACTAAGACGGCCAGATTTTGGCTCGGAAATACAGGTGAGTAACCTAGTTGGTTCCTCAACCTTTATGTGTTTAATATTTTGCAATTATGCCATGTGGAGATAATGGAGGTTATGTGTGTTTGATTTTGGTGATTTTGGACCGTGGGTGTCAAATATCTGGAATGTGATATCGAAGTGCTATTTGGGTGTAACTATGCATGGGTGCTTCAATGGAATAATTTGTGAATATGAAATTTATTAGTGATGAATTAGGACCGAAGGTCGAAGGAATGGAATTGGTCTTTGAAATGTAAAATGACTGTGAATGTGAATTGGAACATGTATATTGCATGCATAAAGGTATGATCAGATAAAGGCAGTTGTGACCGGAGTGTTAGAGTAGTGCCCTAAAGGCAATCCCCTTTAGCGCATTTTGTTCATAGTCATGTACAGACTTTATGAATAAATAAAGCAAGGCATATTTCATTTATTTGATGTTCATTTTATTATGAATTGATAATGATCTTTAATCAAATTAATGAAGTCCCTGATATATGACATAGCATGAAGGAAATTATGATGCGATCATACTACTGAGATTCCTATCACGTGTAATTATGTCAGTATCTAAATTATCCCTAGTCATAGGATTAACGAGACTGGACATCGTTAATCTGGATATACTAGCACATGTCAAACTCCTTGATTGGATCAAGCAGTGGATCTCAGAAAACTGTAAATATTGAGATATTTAGATTTGACATGTGGATGCTTACTAGTGGTAGTAAGTACATTGGATGACCTGCTATGAGATCATCACATGGATGTCCTATACAAATGTCAGTGATAATCTCATCATAGCAATGGTGCAAGTATCCTTAGACTTGAGGTACTCAAGGATATCTTGCATCTTGATTACGTACTTTGACTCCATTCTTTGTTGCCTTTCGAGGTCGCTCATAGGGTGGTGATTGGAGTGCGACTTGAGGTATTGAAGGTAATTGAGTAGCCAATAAAGGATTCACCACTTACGTGATAGCGAGAAGAGATACCCATGGCCTCTTATCGGGATCATTACTTTGAAGTCTCTGGCGCCGAGCATACATATGTCATGAAGAGGGTCTTCATGGACATATAAAGTAATGAGTCCTAGGGCGAGAACCGATTACACTTGGACTAGATTTGATCGATCGGTCTAGTAAGAGTTGACACATTGCCCATACTCAAACCAAGTGGGGTATAGCATGGTGAAAGGACGAATTGCACAAGAATTGTCTATGGAAGGGTTCGTGATATGGTTTCATTAGTCAAACCAATTACTTTCCGGTCAATTGGGGGTCATGATGTGTTGCTAGATACCGCCATGACTTGCTCAAATTAAGTGTTAATCTAAGTGGCCAACATAACCGGAACCTAATGGGTCACACGATAAGAGTGACTCGGAGAATCAGAAATAGTTTGAGACGGAGATCCGATATCTGGAGAGCAATTGGATTAAATGGATCCCGATGAGATCGAGATATGTCCCGATGTGATCGCGACATTGGCATTGCTGAAAAGGGTCTCTGGCGATTTTTCGCCGGCGGGGCCCGAGTAGGCCGGTAGGACCGACCCCAGTGTGACTGGACCGCTTCAGTAATATATATACATATATATATATAATTAATTAATTAAATAAATAATTAATAAATATATATATATATGTGTGTCACGTGGATGGAGGAGAGGATGAATGGAGAAGCTTCCATTAAGCTTAGTCATTAAAGTCATTAAATGGAAAAATGACAAAATAAAAAAGGTGAGATGATGATGCTCGTGTATGAAGAATAAGAGTAGGTTTTGAATTAAAAACCTAAGGCTTATGGAAGTGTTCTTCGTGGGTTGAAGAAAGAAGAAAGGAAAATTGTTTTCAAAGCTTTTTTCTCCATCAAGCTCTTCATCATCTTCAAGCTTCATCTTTCATCTCTTCCTCCATCATTGAATCACTTGCTCTCCAAGGCTAAGGTAAGAGCTAGCACTCTTTTCTTTAGTCTAGCTATTCTCGGGTCAAAAGATTTTGTCCCAGTTAGGTTTTCCGACCTCTGCGTGGATACCGTTAGAGACGGTCTCCTTTGGTCGTTATGGTTTGATTGTTTGTACATACACTTGGATCCTGGCTTTCGGGAATGTCCAGGGACTTAAAATTTTAAATTCCGCACTGTGTTCATGTGATGAACACCCCGGGATTATCCTACAGTGGTATCAGAGCCGCTTGTGTTGTATATTCAGTCGAAATGATAACTAGGTCGGAATTCCATTGTGAATTGAGCTGTGTAGCATGCTGATTCTGTGAATTTCGAAATCAGTATAGACTTAGGGTTTTCGAAATTTTCTGCCATATACTTTCTTATAATATGTTGCTGAATGTGTCTATAAAAGGAAAAAATTTATCGATGTCGATTGATATGGTTTTGCTAATTTAATTCCCTAAGTTTCGGATGCTGTCTTGTTGAACGTTTCTGAAACAGGTATGCTTGTAAATTCGAGAATAAATTCTAGAAACATTTGTTTTCGGATTGGTTTTCACCGACATGTCCCTAAGATGTTTTTGAATGTTTCTGTGGATGGAAAAATGTTTTCAAGGTGATTTACCATTTATTTCCGAATTTCTTGTGTGCTGATGGGAATGTCAGTGTTGGAGAACACAGATTCTGGTTCGGCTAGATTGCTGAGGTTCAATGAGTTTTTGTGGGAAATAAATCCTGGAAAAATTCATGGAGCATTTTGGGAACATTTTTTCACCTCTGTAATTTTCTCAGTACTTATTGAAATTTTTTCAATGATCATTTTGAGCAAAAGGCAGAGCTTGGCAGTTTTGAGAAACATGCTGGGGCTGTTTTGTTTGAAATGATTGCTTGTGTTATTTTCTGCTCCAATGCCATGAATCATTTTTATAGTGATTAAAAATGTGTTATATTGATGTGGAATGCATCCCAAAATGAGATTCTTGAAATTGGGTTTTCAATAATTTTGGATGTCGAATAGGTCCTTTATAGCGCCTTATTAGCTTATTCCATTATCTTGCTTATTTTGGCGTCGCAATTTTTGTGACAAGTGCCGAGTAATCTTGATAATGTGTAAACTATCTAGAGCTATTTAGTATGATTATTTGGTGTCCTTGAATTATGTGGAAATCTAGTGATTAATGGTGGATTAATCGGTTTCAAGTTTTTCCTATATAGTTTGACTATAAGGCATTCACGTTTCAATGAATATGATTCATTAGCACATCAATATAAAGGATAATATACTTGGTATATTGGTATTGTGAATTGGAACTGCGCGGATTGAGAATTAGCCGATTTAAGAGCAATTCCTTGTCACCGGTCATTGCAATCGAGGCTAGTCGACCGACTTATATCTTGTCTTGTTACCAATGATTGGAACACGGGCGATCGACCGACAGATTTCGATGATCGAATAAAAGAAGAAGAAGACTAGTCGACCGCACAAGTGCTAATCGATCGAAACTTGCGAGTGGGATGATGGGTGGTTTTCGTATAAATTCAATGTGATTGATGCAATGCCCTAAATCGAGACCATATAGTCATGGTGACTATGATCCTCGATGAGATTAGAAAGATGAGACCTAAATCCTCAATTTAAATATGAAAACTAACGCCTTCCATTAATATGGTAAGAACCAGAGTTCTTATAGGGTTGAGTTGTTGGGCAAACTCAAGCTCACCCTATACGGATATGTTCGAACCATGAAAATGAGATTTTCGGATTAATGGGTCGGTTTTCCTAGAAGCGTTGATTTATTGGGCAAACTCAAGGTCAACGTGGGACAGAGGCGAATTGGGTAGTGTACATCAGATGTACACGCATCAAGTGTTGATAACCTAATGTATGTGCATACATCAACTGTTGATAGCACTGGGCGATAGTTGCATTTGAGATGCAATTGGTATGTCCGATACCTACCGATTGACCTAAGGTGGCTTGTTGGGCAAACCCAAGGTCATTCTTAGTAATGTCGGATATCGACCCACCAGTCAATGTGCCATTTTGTTTCTTGGATTCATGATGGGGTTATGGATTACTGTTGAAACTAGTGGGAGCCATATGTATGTCATTTAAGTCCTTATGGTCATACATTTAATTCTATTCTAACTTTCTTTCTCTCTACGTTTAGGTTGGTTGAAGATGTCGACTAGTGTGAATCTTGGCGCCTAATGGACTCAAACAAATTAATCTGGACCAAATTTTCTTGATTGGCTGCGAATCGAGAATTGTTCTCGATCCGAGGATCTAGGATATATCCTTGATTTTCCGCTTCCGGATCCACTTCCTGAAGGAGCTTCTGATGATGATCAGAAGGCATATCGTAAGCATCTAAAAGACAGTGACATAGCCACCTGCATTATGCTTGCATCGATGTCACCTGAGCTGCAGAAGCAGCATGAGTCAATGGATGCTCACACGATAGTGTTTCATTTTAGAGAGTTGTTTGATGAACAAGCACGGTCCGAACGGTTCGAGACCTCAAGGTTGCTCTTTACAACGAAGATGACTCCTGGTTCATCTGCAGTGCAATATGCATTGAAGATGAATGGCTATATTGAGAGGTTGGCCGTCTTAGGTTTTGTGATGGATTCTGAGTTAAGTATAGACTTAATTCTTGTTGGTTTGTCAGTTAGTTACTCACAGTTTGTGTTGAACTATCGAATGAACCAAATATCCACTACAATTCCCGAAGTGATCAATCTGCCAAGACAATGAGAACAAGTCGTCGAGCAAGATAGCAAGGCATTGCTATTGGTGGATTCTTCTTCCTCTGGTTCCAAGAAAAGGAAGCAGAAGAAGAAAAAGGCTCAGAAGCCGAAAGGAAGTGCAGCGAAAGGCAAGAAGAAGACCAAAGAGACTGCACCAAAAGATACCTGCTTCCATTGCGGTAAGACTGGTCATCGGAGGCGAATCGCAAAGTTTATCTGGAAGAGCGAAGCGTAAGAAGGCATCGATGCCTCAACTTCTTCGGTATGTTTGTCATTGAGGTTAATATTTTTCGATCATAACATATGGGTATTAGATACGGTTGTGGCTCACACATATGTAATGATATCTGAGGCCTCGAGGACGATGGCGACTCATAAAGGGAGAAATGGACTGCGTGTTGGCAATGGAGCAAGAGTTCTTTGCATTAGCCGTAGGGACTTATGTTTTAACACTCCCAGATGGGCTTGTACTTAACTTGGATGATTGTTATTTTGTACCCGTGTTAACAAAGAACATATTATCATTTCTTGTTTAAATAGATTTGGTTTCCATTTGTCTTTTAGTAACAATGGTTGTTCTATTAGCTCAAATGGAATGCTTTATGGTCTTGGTACATTATGCAATGGTATTTACATATTAGATATGTCACATCCGGTTATGAATGTCAATGATGCTAAAAGACATAAAAGAGATAATTTAAAATCAACTTACTTATGGCATTGTCGCCTTGGCCATATAAATGAGAGACGCATCGCTAAGCTCCACAAGAGTGGAAGTTTAGGGTCATTCGATTATGAATCTTATGACACATGTGAATCTTGTTTATTAGGTAAAATGACTAAGTTACCTTTTAAGGGAAAGGGTGAACGAGCGACTGGATTATTAGATCTAATACATTCAGATGTATGTGGTCCGATGTCCATCCATGCCAGAAGTGGTTGCCATTACTTCATTACCTTTATCGATGATTATTCTCGATATGGGTACCTGTATATGATGAGATACAAATCTGAAGCGTTTGAAAAGTTCAAACAATTCAGAAATGAAGTAGAAAACCAACTTGGGAAAAGTATTAAAACATTACGATCCGATCGTGGTGGTGAATACTTAGACCAAGAGTTTTTGGATTATCTCAGAGATAATGGGATTTTATCTCAGTGGACTCCTCCTTACACACCACAACATAATGGTGTGGCAGAAAGGAGAAATCGAACCTTGTTGGGCATGGTTCGATCTATGATGGGCTTTGCACAATTGCCAAAATCCTTTTGGGGATATGCCCTTGAGACAGCTGTTTACTTGTTAAACAGAGTTCCATCAAAGTCAGTTGATGTTACTCCATTTGAGATGTAGACTAACAAGAAACCTTATCTTTCTCATTTGAAAGTATGGGGTTGTCCTGCTTATGTAAAGCGGACCTTGATGATAAGCAAGCAAAATCGACAAGTGTTTGTTCGTAGGATATCCTAACGAAACAAGGGATATCAATTCTACCTTCCGAGGAACAAAGGTGTTTGTTTCAAGGCATGCCGTCTTTTAGAGAAAGAGTTTCTTTTAAAGAGGACGGTGGGAGCAAAATTGAACTCAAGAAGTTCAAGATGCTCAGACAGACGCAGATCAATCGCTTAAACTCAAAGCGTAACTCATACGAGATGAGGTAATAGATTCAACCTTCTACTACACACGAAATTGTAGGTCAAGTTGGATACGCCTGTTCCCGATAGATATGGATTTCGTGAGTGAACAGAATGACGATTGCTCATAGAGGATGATGAGCCTACCACCTATGAAGAGGTTACTCAAGAGTTCGAGTCTGAAAAATGGCTTCGTGCCATGAAATCAAATGGATTCCATGTATGAAAACCAAGTATGGACTTTGGTTGATGCACTGAAGGATAAAACCTATAGGGTGCAAATGGGTTTTCAAGAAGAAAACCGACATGGATGGTAATGTGATTACCTATAAAGCAAGGCTTGTGGTTAAAGGTTTTCGTCAAAGACAAGGAATTGACTATGACGAGACCTTCATCGAAGAGCAATGCTTAAATCCATTAGATACTCCTAGCCATTGCGCTCATTATGATTATGAGATATGACAAATGGATGTGAAGACAGCTTTCCGAATGAAAATCTGCCGAGGATGTGTATATGACATAACACGAGGGCTTCATTTCACGATGGCGAAAAGGTATGCAAGCTTCGTAAATCCATTTATGGATTCAAGCAAGCATCCAGAGTTGGAATATCCATTTTGATGAGACAATCAAAGAGTTTGGTTTCTCACAAAATCCGGATGAACATTATGTGTATAAGAAGGTTAATGGAACCGCGATCGTATTCCTTGTGTTATATGTAGATGACATATTATTGCTAAGAAACGATGTCTCAATGTCGCAATCAAGAAAATTTGGTTGTCCAAACAATTTGCCATGAAAGACCTTGAGAAGCAACTTATATCCTCGATAAAGATTTATAGAGATAGATCAAGAGGTTGCTTGGTCTTTCACGGTCAACGACATAGACAAGGTGCTAAAGAGGTTTAGCATGGAGCAATCCAAGAGAGGGTTTCTTCCCATTATTCATGGGATAACACTCGAAGTCTATGTGTCCCTCGGACACGGGGCGAGAGGATGCGCATGAATATGATCCCGTATGCCTCTGCGCAGAGGATCTATCATGACGCAATGCTATGTACGAGACCCGATGTATCATATGCTCTAAGTATTACGAGCAGATACCAATCGGATCCTGGTGAAGGTCACTGGGTGGCTGTCAAGAATATCCTAAAGTACTTACGAAGAACTAAGGATATTTTCTTGATATATGGAGATGGAAATTTCCAAGTGAGCGGGCATACGGATGCCAGTTTTCAATCTGATAAGGACGACTCCAAGTCCCAATCAGGTTATGTTTTCAAACTAAATGGCGGAGCAGTCAGTTGGAAGAGTTCCAAACAGAGATGACCGCGATTCAACGATCGAGGCAGAGTACATTGCCGCATCGACGCAAAGAAAGGAAGTTTGGATCAAGAAGTTCATTTCGAACTTGGTGTGGTTCCTAGCCGTGATGGACCCATACAGATTGTATTGTGACAACTTTGGGGCTATTCTTGCAGCAAAGGAGCCAAGGTCTCATCAACGGTCCAAACACGTACTCGCCGATACCATTTGATTGAGGAGATCATTCGCGGGGTGATGTCCTCGATAGAGAGAATTCCACGAGCGTAATATTGTCGATCCGCTGACAAAGCCATTGCCACGTAAGAATTTTGATTCTCATGTACTCGCTTATGGTATTAGATACCAAGGCGATTGGCTTTAGGTCAAGTGGGAGATTGTTAGAGTAGTGCCCTAAAGGCAATCCCCTTTAGCGCATTTTGTTCATAGTCATGTACAGAATTTATGAATAAATAAAGCAAGGCATATTTCATTTATTTGATGTTCATTTTATTATGAATTGATAATGATCTTTAATCAAATTAATGAAGTCCCTGATATATGACATAGCATGAAAGAAATTATGATGCGATCATACTACTGAGATTCCTATCACGTGTAATTATGTCAAGATTCAAATTATCCTAGTCATAGGATTAACGAGACCGACATCGTTAATCTGGATAGACTAGACATGTCAAACTCCTTGATTGGATCAGCGGTGGATCTCGTAAAACTGTAAATATTGAGATATTTAGATTTGACATGTGGATGCTTACTAGTGGTAGTAAGTACATTGGATGACTCGCTATGAGATCATCACATGGATGTCCTATACAAATGTCGGTGATAATCTCATCATAGCAATGGTGCAAGTATCCTTAGACTGAGGTACTCAAGGATATCTTGGTCTTGATTCATACTTTGAATCCATTCCTTGTTGCCTTCGAGGTCGCTCATAGGGTGGTGATTGGGTGCGACTGAGGTATTCGAAGGTAATTGAGTAGCCAATAAAGGATTCACCACTTCGTGATAGCAGAAGAGATACCCATGGCCTCTTATCGGGATCATTACTTTGAAGTCTCGGCGCCGAGACATACATATGTCATGAAGAGGGTCTTCATGGACATATAAAGTAATGAGTCCTAGGACGAGAAGCGATTACACTTGGACTAGATTTGATCTAATCGGTCTAGTAAGAGTTGACACATTGCCCATACTCAAACCAAGTGGGGTATAGCATGGTGAAAGGACGAATTGCACAAGAATTGTCTATGGAAGGGTTCGTGATATGGTTTCATTAGTCAAACCAATTACTTTCCGGTCAATTGGGGTCATGATGTGTTGCTAGATACCGCTCATGACTTGCTCATATTAAGTGTTAATCTAAGTGGCCAACATAACCGGAACCTAATGGGTCACACGATAAGAGTGACTCGAGAGAATCAGTAAAATAGTTTGAGACGGAGATCCGATATCCGGAGAGCAATTGATTAAATGGATCCCGATGAGATCGAGATATGTCCCGATGTGATCGCGACATCGACATTCTTTGAAAGGGTCTCCGCGATTTTTCACGCGGTGGGGCCCGAGTAGGCGGTAGGACCGACCCAGTGTATTTGGACCGCTTGATAATATATATACATATATATATATAATTAATTAATTAAATAAATAATTAATATATATATATATATGTGTCACGTGGATGGAGGAGAGGATGAATGGAGAAGCTTCCATTAAGCTTAGTCATTAAAGTCATTAAATGGCAAAATGACAAAATAAAAAAGGTGAGATGATGATGCTCGTGTATGAAGAATAAGAGTAGGTTTTGAATTAAAAACCTAAGGCTTATGGAAGTGTTCTTCGTGGGTTGAAGAAAGAAGAAAGGAAAATTTTTTCAAAGCTTTTTCTCCATCGCTCTTCATCATCTTCAAGCTTCATCTTTCATCTCTTCCTCCATCATTGAATCACTTGCTCTCCAAGGCTAAGGTAAGAGCTAGCACTCTTTTCTTTAGTCTAGCTATTCCCAGGTCAAAAGAGTTTGTCCCGGTTAGGTTTTCCGACCTCTGCGTGGATACCGTTAGAGACGGTCTCCTTTGGTCGTTATGGTTTGATTGTTTATACATACACTTGGATCCTGGCTTTCGGGAATGTCCCGGGACTTAAAATTTTAAATTCCGCACTGTGTTCATGTGATGAACACCCCGGGATTATCCTACAGTGGTATCAGAGCCGCTTGTGTTGTATATTCAGTCGAAATGATAACTAGGTCGGAATTCCATTGTGAATTGAGCTGTGTAGCATGCTGCTTCTATGAATTTCGAAATCAGTATAGACTTAGGGTTTTCGAAATTTTCTGCCATAGACTTTCTGATAAGATGTTGCTGAATGTTTCTATAAAAGGAAAAAATTTATCGATGTCGATTGATATGGTTTTGCTAATTTAATTCCCTAAGTTTCGGATGCTGTCTTGTTGAACGTTTCTGAAATAGGTATGCTTGTAAATTCGAGAATAAATTCTAGAAAAATTGTTTTTCGGATTGGTTTTCACCGAAATGTCCCTAAGATGTTTTTGAATGTCTCTGTGGATGGAAAAATGTTTTCAAGGTGATTTACCATTTATTTCCGAATTTCGTGTGTGCTGATGGGAATGTCTGTGTTGGAGAACACAGATTCTGGTTCGGCTAGATTGCTGAGGTTCAATGAGTTTTTGTGGGAAATAAATCCTGGAAAAATTCATGGAGCATTTTGGGAACATGTTTTCACCTCTGTAATTTTCTCAGTATTTATTGAAATTTTTTCAATGATCATTTTGAGAAAAAGGCAGAGCTTGGCAGTTTTGAGAAACATGCTGGGGCTGTTTTCTTTGAAATGATTGCTTGTGTTATTTTCTACTCCAATGCCATGAATCATTTTTATAGTGATTAAAAATGTGTTATATTGATGTGGAATGCATCCCAAAATGAGATTCTTGAAATTGGGTTTTCAATAATTTTTGGATGTCGAATAGGTCACTGTAGCGTCTTATTAGCTTATTCCATTATCTTGCTTATTTTGGCCGTCGCAATTTTTGTGACAAGTGCCGGAGTAATCTTGATAATGTGTAAACTATCTAGAGCTATTTAGTATGATTATTTGGTGTCCTTGAATTATGTGGAAATCTAGTTTTTAATGGTGGATTAATCGGTTTCAAGTTTTTCCTATATAGTTTGACTATAAGGCATTCACGTTTCAATGAATATGATTCATTAGCACATCAATATAAAGGATAATATACTTGGTATATTGGTATTGTGAATTGGAACTGCGCGGATTGAGAATTAGCCGATTTAAGAGCAATTCCTTGTCACCAATGACCGCATCGAGGCTAGTCGACCGACTTATATCTTGTCTTGTTACCAATGACCGAACACGGGCGATCGATCGATAGACTTCAATCGACCGGGACAGACTTGATGATTGGAATAAAAGCAAGAAGAGCACTAGTCGACCGCACAAGTGCTAATCGATCGAAACTTCTGAGTGGGATAATGGGTGGTTTTGGTATAAATTCAATGTGATTGATGCAATGCCCTAAATCAGACCATATAGTCATGGTGACTATGATCCTTGGATGAGATTAGAAAGATGAGACCTAAATCCCTCAATTTAAATATGAAAACTAACGCCTTCCATTAATATGGTAAGAACCAGAGTTCTTATAGGGTTGAGTTATAGGGCAAACTCAAGCTCGCCCTATACGGATATGATCGAACCATGAAAATGAGATTTTCGGATTAATGGGTCGGTTTTCCTAGAAGCGTTGATTTGTTGGGCAAACTCAAGGTCAACGTGATGAGGCGAAATTGGGTAGTGTACATCGGATGTACACGCATCAGTGTTGATAACCCAATGTATGTGCATACATCAACCGCTGATAAGATCGGGCGATAGTTGCATTTGAGATGCAATTGGTATGTCCGATACCTACAGATTGACCTAAGGTGGCTTGTTGGGCAAACCCAAGATCATTCTTAGTAATGTCGGATATCGACCCACTAGGTCAATGTGTCATTTTGTTTCTTGGATTCATGATGGGGGTTATGGATTCTGTTGAAACTAGTGGGAGCCATATGTATGTCATTTAAGTCCTTATGGTCATACATTTAATTTTATTCTAACTTTCTTTCTCTCTCTACGTTTAGGTTGGTTGAAGATGTCGACTAGTGTGAATCTTCGCGCTCTAATGGACTCAAACAAATTAACTGGACCAAATTTTCTTGATTGGTTGCGTAATCTGAGAATTATTCTCAGATCTGACGATCTAGGATATATCCTTGATTTTCCGCTTCCGGATCCACTTCCTGAAGGAGCTTCTGATGATGATCAGAAGGCATATCGTAAGCATCTAAAAGACAGTGACATAGCCACCTGCATTATGCTTGCATCGATGTCACCTGAGCTGCAGAAGCAGCATGAGTCAATGGATGCTCACACGATAGTGTTTCATTTTAGAGAGTTGTTTGATGAGCAAGCACGGTCCGAACGGTTCGAGACCTCAAGGTTGCTCTTTACAACGAAGATGACTCCTGGTTCATCTGCAGTGCAATATGCATTGAAGATGAATGGCTATATTGAGAGGTTGGTCGTCTTAGGTTTTGTGATGGATTCTGAGTTAAGTATAGACTTAATTCTTGTTGGTTTGTCAGATAGTTACTCACAGTTTGTGTTGAACTATCGAATGAACCAAATATCCACTACAATTCGAGTGATCAATCTGCTCAAGAAAGCGTAATGTCGTCAGCAAGATAGCAAGGCGTTGTTATTGGTGGATTCTTCTTCCTCTGGTTCCAAGACAAGGAAACAGAAGAAGAAAAAGGCTCAGAAGTCGAAAGGAAGTGCAGCGAAAGGCAAGAAGAAGACCAAAGAGACTGCACTAAAAGGTACCTGCTTCCATTGCGGTAAGACTGGTCATTGGAGGCGAATCGCAAAGTTTATCCGAAGAATCTGAAGCGAAGAAGGCATCGATGCCTCAACTTCTTGTGTATGTTTGTCATTGAGGTTAATCTGCTTCGATCATAACATATGGGTATTAGATACGGTTGTGGCTCACATATGTAATGATATCACGAGGGCCTCAGAGACGATGGCGACTTCATAAAGGAGAAATGGACTGCGTGTTGGCAATGGAGCAAGAGTTGCTGCATTAGCCGTAGGGACTTATGTTTTAACACTCCCCAATGGGCTTGTACTTAACTTGGATGATTGTTATTTTGTACCCGTGTTAACAAAGAACATATTGTCTGTTTCTTGTTTAAATAGAGCTTGTTTTCATTTGTCTTTTGGTAACAATGGTTGTTCTATTAGCTCAAATGGAATGCTTTATGGTACTGGTACATTATGCAATGGTATTTACATATTAGATATGTCACATCCGGTTATGAATGTCAATGACGCTAAAAGACATAAAAGAGATAATTTAAAATCAACTTACTTATGGCATTGTCGCCTTGGCCATATAAATGAGAGACGCATCGCTAAGCTCCACAAGAGTGGAAGTTTAGGGTCATTCGATTATGAATCTTATGACACATGTGAATCTTGTTTATTAGGTAAAATGACTAAGTTACCTTTTAAGGGAAAGGGTGAACGAGCGACTGGATTATTATATCTAATACATTCAGATGTATGTGGTCCGATGTCCATCCATGCCAGAAGTGGTTGCCATTACTTCATTACCTTTATCGATGATTATTCTCGATATGGGTACCTGTATCTGATGAGATACAAATTTGAAGCGTTTGAAAAGTTCAAACAATTCAGAAATGAAGTAGAAAACCAACTTGGGAAAAGTATTAAAACATTACGATCCGATCGTGGTGGTGAATACTTAGACCAAGAGTTTTTGGATTATCTCAGAGATAATGGGATTTTATCTCAGTGGACTCCTCCTTACACACCACAACATAATGGTGTGGCAGAAAGGAGAAATCGAACCTTGTTGGGCATGGTTCGATCTATGATGGGCTTTGCACAATTGCCAAAATCCTTTTGGGGATATGCCCTTGAGACAGCTGTTTACTTGTTAAACAGAGTTCCATCAAAGTCAGTTGATGTTACTCCATATGAGATGTGGACTAACAAGAAACCTTATCTTTCTCATTTGAAAGTATGGGGTTGTCCCGCTTATGTAAGCGAGACGCAATCGAGATAAGCTGAAGCAAAATCGACAAGTGTTTGTTCGTAGGATATCCTAACGAAACAAGGGATATCAATTCTACCTCTTTGAGGAACAAAAGGTGTTTGTTTCAAGGCATGCCGCCTTTTAGAGAAAGAGTTTCTTTTAAAGAGGACGGTGGGAGCAAAATTGAACTTGAAGAAGTTCAAGATGCTCGAGACAGACGCAGAATCAATCGCTTAAACACAGCTCAGAACTCATACAGATGAGGTAACAGTTCAACCTTCTACTACACTTGAAAATTGTGAGGTCAAGTAGGATACGCTCTGTTCTAGAGATATGGATTTCGTGAGTGAACAGAATGACGTATTGCTCATAGAGGATGATGAGCCTACCACCTATGAAGAGGTTACAAGAGTTGAGAGCGAAAAATGGCTTCGTGCCATGAAATCAAATGGATTCCATGTATGAAAACCAAGTATGGACTTTGGTTGATGCACCTAAAGGGATAAAACCTATAGGGTGCAAATGGGTTTTCAAGAAGAAAACCGACATGGATGGTAATGTGATTACCTATAAAGCAAGGCTTGTGGTTAAAGGTTTTCGCCAAAGACAAGGAATTGACTATGACGAGACCTTGACCCAAAGAGCAATGCTTAAATCCATTAGGATACTCTAGCCATTGCCGCTCATTATGATTATGAGATATGGCAAATGGATGTGAAGACGACTTTCTGAATGGAAATCTGAGGAGGATGTATATGACACAACCGAGGGCTTCATTTCGCCGATGGCGAAAAGGTATGCAAGCTTCGTAAATCCATTTATGGATTGAAGCAAGCATCCAGAGTTGGAATATCTGTTTTGATGAGACAATCAAAGAGTTTGGTTTCTCACAAAATCCGGATGAACATTGTGTGTATAAGAAGGTTAATGGAGCCGCGATCGTATTCCTTGTGTTATATGTAGATGACATATTGTTGCTAGGAAACGATGTCTCAATCCGCAATCAAGAAAATTTGGTTGTCCAAACAATTTTCCATGAAAGACCTTGGAGAAGCAACTTATATCCTTGGGATAAAGATTTATAGAGATAGATCGAAGAGGTTCCTTGGTCTTTCACAGTCAACGTACATAGACAAGGTGCTAAAGAGGTTTAGCATGGAGCAATCCAAGAGAGGGTTTCTTCCCATTGTTCATGGGATAACACTCTCGAAGTCTATGTGTCCTCGGACACAGGACGAGAGGATGCGCATGAATATGATCCCGTATGCCTCTGCAATAGGATCTATCATGTATGCAATGCTATGTACGAGACCCGATGTATCATATGCTCTAAGTGTTACGAGCAGATACCAATCGGATCCTGGTGAAGGTCACTGGGTGGCTGTCAAGAATATCCTAAAGTACTTGCGAAGAACTAAGGATGTTTTCTTAATATATGGAGATGGAAATTTCCAAGTGAGCGGGCATACGGATGCCAGTTTTCAATCTGATAAGGACGACTCCAAGTCCCAATCAGGTTATGTTTTCACACTAAATGGCGGAGCGATCGGTTGGAAGAGTTCCAAGCAGAGACGCATCACGATTCAACGATCGAGGCAGAGTATATTGCCGCATCGACGCAAAGCAAAGGAAGGTTTGGATCAAGAAGTTCATTTCGAACTTGGTGTGGTTCCTAGTCGTGATGGACCCATCTGGTTGTATTGTGACAACACCGGGCTATTCTTGCAGTAACAGAGCCAAGGTCTCATCAACGGTCCAAACACGTACTCGCCGATACCATTTGATTCGGAGATCATTGCGCGGGGTGATGTCACGATAGAGAATTCACAAAGCGAGAATATTGTCGATCCGTTGACAAAGCCATTGCCACGTAAGAATTTTGATTCTCATGTACTCGCTTATGGTATTAGATACCAAGGCGATTGACTTTAGGTCAAGTGGGAGATTGTTAGAGTAGTGCCTAAAGGCAATCCCTTTAGCGCATTTTGTTCATAGTCATGTATGGACTTTATGAATAAATAAAAAGGCATATTTCATTTATTTGATGTTCATTTTATTATGAATTGATAATGATCTTTAATCAAATTAATGAAGTCCCTGATATATGACATAGCATGAAGGAAATTATGATGCGATCATACTACTGAGATTCCTATCATGTGTAATTATGTCAGTATCTAAATTATCCCTAGTCATAGGATTAACGAGACTGGACATCGTTAATCTGGATAGACTAGCACATGTCAAACTCCTTGATTGGATCAAGCAGTGGATCTCAGAAAACTGTAAATATTGAGATATTTAGATTTGACATATGGATGCTTACTAGTGGTAGTAAGTACATTGGATGACCTGCTATGAGATCATCACATGGATGTCCTATACAAATGTCAGTGATAATCTCATCATAGCAATGGTGCAAGTATCCTTAGACTTGAGGTACTCAAGGATATCTTGGGTACTGATTTTGTACTTTGACTCCATTCCTTGTTGCCTTTCAGAGGTTGCTCATAGGGTGGTGATTGGGTACAGCTTGAGGTATTCGAAGGTAATTGAGTAGCCAATAAAGGATTCACCACTTCTGTGATAGCAGAAGAGATACCCATGGCCTCTTATCAGGATCATTACTTTGAAGTCTCTGGCGCCGGAGCATACATATGTCATGAAGAGAGTCTTCATGGACATATAAAGTAATGAGTCCTAGGACGAGAACTGATTACACTTGGACTAGATTTGATCTGATCAGTCTAGTAAGAGTTGACACATTGCCCATACTCAAACCAAGTGGGGTATAGCATGGTGAAAGGACGAATTGCACAGTAATTGTCTATGGAAGGGTTCGTGATATGGTTTCATTAGTCAAACCAATTACTTTCCGGTCAATTGGGGGTCATGATGTGTTGTTAGATACCGCTCATGACTTGCTCAGATTAAGTGTTAATCTAAGTGGCCAACATAACCGGGAACCTAATGGGTCACACCCATAAGAGTGACTCGGAGAATCTGTAAAATAGTTTCGGACAGAGATTCGATATCTGGAGAGCTGTTGGGCCCCGAACTTTAATTGGATGTCAGAATTATTAAATGAGAAATTAGTGATGTTAAATGTTTATTTGGGTAATGTGAATTGGAGAAATTTTAAATGATATTTGGGGGTTAAAGCGTGAAATGGGTTTTTGTGTATGTTGTATTATGGGTAACATCTTTATAATTGAAAAAGTAAGTTTGTATAGTTACTATTTATGTAACTTCTTTGAAATTGCAAATTTTGAGACTTCGATTTATTGGGGCTAGAAATGCCCACTAAAGCTTTGTAAAGAACTTTTTATTGTGTTCTGCCAATGCTTGTTCAAGTATGACTTGCATTGAATTGAAAATGTGTCATAAGTTGTGTAAATGAACTTTGCGTGATATGTGGTTGCTTTCAAAATTTATTCTAAAGTATGTATTTTGTGGCTTATGGATGATTTGAGAAATGGCTTAATGTTTGTCATAA
This sequence comes from Erythroxylum novogranatense, assembly GCA_029891385.1. Classification (NCBI taxonomy): domain Eukaryota; kingdom Viridiplantae; phylum Streptophyta; class Magnoliopsida; order Malpighiales; family Erythroxylaceae; genus Erythroxylum; species Erythroxylum novogranatense. The sequence continues at coordinate 89,064,757 of CM057234.1, read as the reverse complement.
GAATGTGTTGAATGAATTGTATATGGAGGATTTAAGTATGGAAAGAATGAGTATTTTGTATATGTATTATGTTATAGATTAAATTGTGGAGATTGAATCGTGTTTGAAGTAGATTGGACGAAGAGTATTGTGGTAGTGAGGAAAAATGTGAAATCAAGATGGAAAGAATGGATTGGTCTTGATGACTTTGAGGCTTTAAAGAGATATGTATATGTTATGAAATGTCGAGTGAATATTATGAGTTAATGAAAGTTAAAATGAATGAGTTGATTAAGATGATTGAAATGGAAGTTGAAGGGTAGGAAATAAAGATTGAAAGAGTGAGAATTGGAAGAATTAGTGAAGGTGTGAAAATATGAAGAATTATAAAAGTTTGACTTTTGGGGATGAATAGTTGACTTTTGATTTAAGTGAAATTTGATAAAATGATATTCATGAACATGTAGTGTTCGTTGAGGGCTTTCGGTAGCCATAAAGTTTGCGAATTTTCGATATCGGGGCTAGATGTTATGATAGATTGAAGTTTTGATGTTGTTTAGGTGATTGAAAACCAGACGATGCCTGTAGCAAAAACCAGACGATGCTGTTCGTAGCAAAAACCAGACGATGCAATCGTAGCAAAAACAGACGATGTCTTGTAGCAAAACCAGCTGATAGGAAAAGTGGACGCTACAGAATGTAAGAGATAGAATCAGCCTTTGTAGTCTTCATGAGAGTTATAGATCTAGATGTCTACTTTCTAACCGTCCAAGAATGAAGTCATTTTGACACCTATAGAGAAAGTTATGGCATTTGCGCCAAAACATGTCTGATAGAAATCAGATGATGGAAAAACCAGCTGATAGAAAAACCAGCTGAAGCAAAAGCAGACAATATGGACTTGATATCGATAGATTTAGACAAAATTTCCTTCTTGAAAGTTGTAGATCTCTCTTTTCTCTATGAGATAGATACCAAGTTTGCCCAATTTGGATATCGGAGTCAAAAGATATGATCTATATAAGTGGACATGTGCTGGATAGAAAAACCAGCTGATAGAAAAACCAGCTGATAGGAAAATCAGATGATGCAAAAACCAGATGATGCAAAAATCAGACGAAAGATTAATTGAGACATTTGACCCTTTTAGAGACTGAATTTGGATTTAAGTTCTTCATGAACATTGTAGATCAGTCTTTTCTTTATGAAATAGACATCAAATTTTGTCCAATTTGGAGTTCGGAGTTAAAAGTTATAAGCGTTTGAAGTTTGGAGGAAAATCGGTGATGAAAATCGGTGATGCAAAATCAGTGATGGAAATCGGTGATGCAAAAATCAGTTGATGCAAAAATCAGCTGATGGAAATCAACTGATGCAAAAATCAGCTGATGCAAAATCAGCTGATGGAAAAGTCGACGATAGAAAATTAGGCGATGAGCGATAAATCGGACGATGAACGAAGAATCGATGGAAGGAAAAGGATGGAAGGAAAAGCGGATGGAAGGAAAATCGATGGAAGGAAAAGCAGATGGAAGGAAAAGCAGATGGAAGGAAAATCAGATGGAAGGAAAAGCAGATGGAAGGAAAAGGATGGAAGGAAAATCGGATGGAAGGAAAAGCAGATGGAAGGAAAATCAGATGGAAGGAAAAGCGGATGGAAGGAAAACAGTCTGCACACAGATCAGTATTTTGAGGATATATGGAGCTACAGAGCTTGGATTAAGGTGATTCAAATTGTAGATTAAACTAGATTTATAAGGCTACAACTTTGATGAAGAACTCCGATCAAGATGGAGCCTCTAAGACTGTCGTATTTTGGAATGAAACTCGGTGTAGTGTGCAGTCTCGATTTTTATGCAGGTGCGATAGTATTTTGGCCATAACTTCTTCGTTTTAGATCCGAATTAAGCGCGGTTTGTTGCGTTGGATTCGTATGATCGAGGAACATTGTGAAGAAGAAATTTTGTAAAATTCCTTTATTTACCTGATCGGAATTTGGAGCCAAGATATCAACTTTTAAGGGCAATTTTGGAAGAACACTTAAAGAGTTAAGTTAGTAGGCTTATAAGGAGGGGCATGAGAGTCTTTCCTCATTCATTAAATGACATGACATGTGGCTGTAGTATAAATAGAGGAGAAGCAGGCTGTGGTCGTGAGAGTTAGAGAAACAGAATAAAGAGAAACAAAAGAAAGAAAGAAAGAAGAGATAAAAGAGAAGAGTGGGTTCGGTGAAAAGAGAAAAGAAAAGACAGCAGCTAGGGTTCGATTTTGTGAGCTTTCCAGGAGGATTTCGAACATGCTCCAAGAGGGAAAAAGATGAAGGATGAAGAGAGCTCTAGGATGAGCTAAGAAAATCCGAAAATGGTGAAGAGCGAGGTAAAAGCCGATTTTCAAGCTTCAAGCTTTTCTTAAATTTTTTTGGTGTAGAATCATGGAGAATATTATGGTTTTGTGGATTATGAAATTAGTTGTGATGTCTATGCTAAGATGGTGGTTTAATTTTGGATTAATGTGAGTTAGGGTTTATGCCCAATTTTGGAAATTGGGACTTTTGTAAATTGATGCATTAGATAGCTTGGAAATATGTTGGAATTGGGTTTCCTATAGTAAATTTTGAGGGTTATGGTATTTATGATGATGAATTTGGATGATTTCGGTCTAGGAAATTTCAAAGTGGGCGAAAGAAAGAAGCTTGGAGAAATTAGAGCTTTGGACAAGTTCTAGCATAGATTCGAGGTGGGTATCCGTTTATAATAGAATTTATAAGCCATTACCGTTTTCTTTAAACAAAGAGATTTTCGACTTAAATTGCATTATAATTGCTGCATCATTGCATAAATGATTTGAAAAATCATTTTGATTCGATACATGAAATTTTGATGAATTGCAAAATACATTGTCTATGCCTTGAAAGACTCATGGTGTGTATATTAGGAAAAGAGCATTTGATAAATTGATTTGAGCATTATATGTGCTTTTGTGTGGGTAGAGAGTAACGTCGTGATAGTCTCGTGCGTAGACAAAAATAATGTGATAGCCTTCTCCGACCGCCCTTGTGGGCTACGAGATCCAAAATGGACTCGTTGTGTTTCCAATAAACTTGGTTTATTTGGCGTGTTCTGGAACTCTAGCCATTTGTGTGTGCATTGCTTACGTGAATTGCCAAGTTGGTGCATTCATGTCTTGTGACCTATGGATTTGTGGCTGAAAGCCTAAGACGATATCTGATTTGTAAAATGTGATTTTGATTTAAGAAGAAAAGAACTTCTTCAAAATGTGCTTTACGGATTTCAAAGAAATGTTTTCTAAGACCGAAAGAAAAAGATTTCAAGAGTTTTGCTTATTGTTTTGTTATAAACTGTTACCCATTGAGCGTAAGCTCACCCCCTCATTACCATCCACGGTAATGAGAAGAAGATCCGTGAGCGAAAAGAGGATTTTGTATCTTTGTATTTGCATTGGATTTTTATATTGTGATTGTATTATGGCTTGTAAGGCCATTAAAATTTATATATGATTATGGGATGGGATTATGTAAGTGAAATATGGTTAGTATTTATGAATGTGAATTATGATCATGACTTGAGATATGACCGAGAATTATGGAAGTGTTTAGATATAGGATTGTAAATGTGTATGATGGGATTCGGACGGGAGGTCAGAAGATTTGTGTGATGGGTTGGAAATATTGAAGTGCTTTCATGTATGGATTTGTGTATGGACATGATCGGAAATTATGTATGAATGGCATAAGATGGATTGACGAAATTCAAATATTTGTTAATAAGCGAAATTGGGATAAAGAGAGATATGATTGTAGCGAATGATAAAATGTTTTTTTGAATCTGACGTGATATGATCGAATATGAAGGATTAAAAGGATTGAGGAATTGATGAAATACAAATTGGAAATTGAAACTACTTTGAACAATGTGTAAATAAAAAAAAATGAAGCGATATTAGTTAAGCTGCGATTCGTTCGTTATGAGTTGGGTTCCGGAAACGGGTTCCTACAAGAGCAATTGGATTAAATGGATCCCGATGAGATCGAGATATGTCCCGATGTGATCGTGACATTGACATTGCTGAAAAGGGTCTCCGCAATTTTTCGCCGGTGGGGCCCGGTAGGCAGTAGGACCCAATTCAGTGCAGATTGGACCGCTTCAAGATATATATATATATATATATATATATATATATAATTAAATAAATAAATAATTAATATATATATATATATGTGTGTCACGTGGATGGAGGAGAGGATGAATGGAGAAGCTTCCATTAAGCTTAGTCATTAAAGTCATTAAATGGCAAAATGACAAAATAAAAAAGGTGAGATGATGATGCTCGTGTATGAAGAATAAGAGTAGGTTTTGAATTAAAAACCTAAGGCTTATGGAAGTGTTCTTCGTGGGTTGAAGAAAGAAGAAAGGAAAATTGTTTTCAAAGCTTTTTTCTCCATCAAGCTCTTCATCATCTTCAAGCTTCATCTTTCATCTCTTCCTCCATCATTGAATCACTTGCTCTCCAAGGCTAAGGTAAGAGCTAGCACTCTTTTCTTTAGTCTAGCTATTCCCGGGTCAAAAGAGTTTGTCCCGGTTAGGTTTTCCGACCTCTGCGTGGATACCGTTAGAGACGGTCTCCTTTGGTCGTTATGGTTTGATTGTTTGTACATACACTTGGATCCGGCTTTGGGAATGTCCGGGACTTAAAATTTTAAATTCCACACTGTGTTCATGTGATGAACACCGGGATTATCCTACGGGCAGCCACCGTATCGGGGCATATCACGCCTAACATATATGAGAGCTTTCATTTCAGCGCACGAGACCTCGGGTCCAGCGTATTTAGAGCCTCAGCTCGATGTATCGTGGCTTCAAGCCCAATGTTTTCAGAGCCACTGGCTCAACGCAATGTGCCCGTCACTGGGACAGTTTCAGGCGCACGGTCACAACAATGAAATGAAAATGAAAAGTGTCACATGTGCATTGCATCTATAAATGATTGAATATGAATTGTGTTAAAGGCGAAACACCTTACATCTGAGAAATGTGATTGTATGTATTATTTAGTAAATTGATTGAATATGCATGAGTTGAGTGAACCATCGATGATGGTTTCTCACTGAGTTCACAAAACTTATCCAAAATTTGCAATTATTTTTCAGGACTCAGAAGAATCCCCCGTTAGGCAACGGGCGTATAACGTTGTTGGTTATAGAAGTAGAGAAGAGATCGGGATCAGTTTTCATCTGCATTAGTGTCCATTAGAATTGTATTCCAAAATGATTAATTGTATGTGTAATGGGCCAATGTGGTTCTGTTTTGTATATAAAATGGTTATTGTAATTTATGGTTGACTATTTGTAAAAACTGGAACTGATTGTCTTAACTGAAAATGTTTATCTATGCACGTTGATGCAAATTGTTTTCTGTTTTCTGCACACATGAGTGTAAATGAAAGAAAAAGGAAATGGCTCTGATCGAATGAATGTTTGAAAAAAAATTATACTGAGTTTCGACTGAGTGATGTAGCATGCCACTCTCGCGGGGCACGGACTCGGATATCACCCTTGATGTCGAGTTTGGGTCACGCAGAAATGGGGTGTTACACTTTCACCTGTGCCTGTCCAACTGCAATCTGTCTCACAAAAGAGGTTAGTTCATCTAAACGATGTTCAATAGATGAAGTGCTTACCTCATTTACTCACCGAACATCATTACGAATGCTGAATTGCTAAGTGTTAGTGGCCATCTGCTCAAGTAATATCCTGGCTTCAATGGGGGTCTTCTCGCAAAATGCCCCGCCACTCGCTGCATCAACCAAACTCCTCTCCATTGGCAGCATTCCTTCGTAAAAATATTGGATGAGAAGTTGCTTCGGTATGTTGTGATGTGGGCAACTGGCACACAGCTTCTTAAATCGCTCCCAGTATTCATAAAGAGACTCCCCATTGTGCTGCTTAATACCGCAAATCTCCTTCTGAATACTTGCTGTCTTTGAGGTTGGAAAATATTTTTCCAAAAACAACCTCTTCATCTCCAACCAAGTGTTCACACTTCCTGCAGGCAAATCAAATAGCCAATCTTTTGCTGCGTCTTTAAACGAGAATGGAAAAGCCCTTAACATGATCTGCTCGTCCATCACCCCGTGAGGCTTCATGCTCAAACACACCACATCAAGTTCCTTAAGATGCTTATGTGCATCCTCACCTGCAAGGCCATGAAAGTTAGGCAATAAATGAATCAATCCAGATTTTAACTCAAAGGTAACATGTTCAGCAAAATTTGGAAATGTTATGCATAATGGTCTATGAGTTAAATCGGGTGCAGCCAACTCCCTCAGATTTCTCGGATTTGCCATTGTTTCTTCAGATTCTACTTCCAATTCGTTTACCAGAGTTGACCTTGCTTCTTTACGTAATCTCTGCAATGTTCTCTCGATCTCCGGATCAAGTTGCTCAATTTCTCTACGAGAAGATCTGGTCACTACCATGCACCAAAACTAATGGACAATTAAAAATTAACAAGTAACACAAAGAATGATTAAATATATATATATATATTCACAGAACACCAACTAAAATCAAATACAAAAAAATTAAACTACCACATTTCCCAGCAACGGCGCCAAAATTTGACAGTGCGTGTCGAGTGCACTACAAAATTTACCTGACTCTGTACACTAAAATTTGTAGTTATGGTAAGTCGGGATCGAATCCACAGGGAATGCTCAGTTAATTTTCGTACTGAAAATAATTGATGCAAGAAAAGTATATGGGGGGCTTTTGGTTTTCGAACAATTTAGAAAATTAAAGGAAAAATTAAACTATCGAAAACAAATTAACACGAACAATCAAAAATGAGAAAAGTGACGAGTATAAGTGAGGTCCGGTTCTAGGGTCAATCTCAGCCTAAGCACAATCAAGCATATTTATTCATTTTAAAGTCTTTACAATTCTTTTCGGAATATTGATTTGAGACTAACAAAACGCTCTACAAATCTCGGTTTTCCCTTAGGTTGTATTTAATCAAGATAAGATCATTGATTAAATCTAACAACCGAATAACCTAGGATACGATCTCTAGATTCAATTTGGCAGTCGCATTATGAAAAGAAAAACAATCAATATAGGCAGAAACCTCACAAGCTCGGGTTATCTAACCTAAGTCATGTTGTTTTTAACGATTAACGATCGTTAAATGCTACTCACAAATATTAAAAGTAACGATTACGGATTACAATTAATATTTTAGCAATAGGTTCGAAATAAAACGATCAAAATATTATATTAAGATCATTAATCCAAAAACCATTCGAAACAATACCAACAACACAACAATCTGAAAATAAATCACAACTTTAAAACGACAAAAATTGACCGTGACTTGGCGTCGATATCCCCATTGAACCGGTGTCGGAAAACTAGCCTATCATCTTCATTTTTATGCTCCAAAAATGGGTCATACTTGCAATATAAAATAGCAGTCCAAGTTACCTTCCTTTACCTCCAATACTCACGTTGAAACAACTAAAATAATGGAGGAGGTTGGCTCTTGTTCTTCGTTTCTTCCTCTGCAATTTTCCCTTCTCCACGTCGACACTGCCTCCTTGTTCCCGTGACTGTTCTCTGCTCCTTAGTGTGTCTGCGCTGCACTATTCTGCTCTTTGCTCTCGCTGGACTCTGCGTTGATTGCTTCCCACGTTGTGCCGCCACCCTCTGTCCGTTCCTGTAGCTGTTAAGACCCATAATAACTTGTGTTAGAAAAAAAAACTCCTATGCTCCTTTGCACAATGCTGCCTAAACGCAGCGGCGTAATGTCACAGACGTTAGCGTGAAAGAAACGCTGCAAGGTGCGTGCAAACAGAAGCGTTCTTTATTTCACGCAGCAACCAATTTTTCATTTTTTTTTATTTTTTATTTTTTTATACCTTTTGCTTATGGAGAAAATTGTGCTCTAATTTGCTTTAGGAAATCTTATCTTTTTGGCCTTAAAAGAATATATCAATAAATCCAATCTCATAGTCAACACAAATTGAGCATTTTATCTTAAAAATAGGATTGAAATCACAAGTAAATGTATAAGAAAATATAAGATAATTCAATCCTATCAGAAGGTATGCACGTCGCGACGTGCGAAATTTTTGCACATCGTGGCAAGTAGCAGGCCTTCTTCGTGGCGTGCGAAGGCTTGCGTGAACGCCGCGGCGAACTCCAATTTTCTGCTCAGAGATGTTTTGAGCATATCTCTTGCTTCAGAAGTCCTATTGAGGTGATTTTTGATGCGTTGTAAACTAGAGACATAAGGCTATAAGTTTCATGAAGAAAAGAAGTTCTGAATCAGTCTCTAAAGATATCAAATTGTGGATGAAAGTTGAGCGTGAAATCCTTGTTTCAGTTTTGATTATGGTTTGAATTGCCAAGGTACGACTTTCTGTTTTCAACACCAAATTGATTAGGATTTTGGTTTTTGATGAAAGAAATCAAGTGAGGCAAGAGGATCAAGAGGTTCAAGAGGAAACTCATTCCTAGGCAAGAACAAGCAAGGAACTCAAGGTGGGTTCATGTCTATAATAGAGAAAATAAGTCACTCATTGTTTTGTTCAAATCAAGAAAGATTTAATGCTTTAAATTGCATCAACAATGTTGCATTAGTTGCTATTGTAAAATGATTATATGTCGCTATATGATTTGCATTCATGATTACTAAAAAGGTTTCAAAGAGGAATTTTCTCTTTCCATGAATACATGCACATGAACTCATGCTTTCCGAAATGTATGACAAGCAAGTTTACAAGTAAGTGCCGATTGGCAATCAAGTTTACAAGACTTTGAATCATACATGTTGTGTGGGTTTGAGGTAGTCCCAAGAACTGTCATGTGCACGTTGACCATGAAAAGGCTTCTCCCGCCTGCTCACTAGTGGTACAGAGCACCCCACAAAGGACTCCAACTACGACTTCACAGGACCATATAGATGGAAATGTGTAGTACGTCATGAACCCGAACTAACCCAAACCATTATGCTATGCTTATGTGTTTATGATCTGTTATTATGTTTCATGCATCATAAATTGTTCAAGATTCAGGCATTTCAAGAAAATGACTCTTACATGCTCATTCACTATGATTTCAACAATTACCACGGCAATGAGTTATTTTTGAATACTTTTGCTTACTTCTATATTATAAACATGTTCCCACGAGCTTTATAGCTCATCCCCTCTATCCTCCCCCATTCAGGTGATAAGCAAGAGACCCAGTGAGTCACGAGTTATGGCAGCACTCCATTTTTTTTTGTTATGATGTATTTTTGGAAGTCAAGGCTTTAGTTACATTTCAAGTTTATTGGTTCAAGTGTAATTTTGTATTTTTGGCTCTTGAACTCGAGTTGTAATTTGGTTTGAAATGTTATTAAAGCTTTGTAAAACTTATCTTTTGGATAATGATTTATGGATATGTTTGTTTTAATCATGAAAGCAAGTTTTGAGTTTGTTCACGATGGGATCATTGAGCTTCCGATGGTCTTTTCCTTAATCGTTTAATTTACACGTTCCACCTCACGTATCAAACATCATGCTCTCATGTCCGATGTTGGGTTCTGAAAACGGGGTCCAACATGTTGTGGTATCAGAGCGCCTAGGTTTTGGTCTAGGGCTGCATGGCATTGCTTTCAAGGAATAGCTTGCATTGTTTTACATGATTTGAACTATTTTTACATGCTTTGAAAACAATTGTTTTACTTGAACTAAAGTTTTCAGTGGTTTTATATTGAAGGAGTGAAAATGCCACCTCGAAGGAGAACTCGAGGAGCTATGACTCAGTCTCATTCTCGTCAAGGGAGCACGGATGAATCCCATGTTCCACAAGATGCTGGGACACATTCTGCTCCGATTTCTGAGGCACCTAGCTTGCAACAAGAAGTGCCTCCTCCGCCTCCTCCTATGCCTCAGATGAATCCCATGGATCTGAGTTTCTTTCAAGCCTTTGCTCAGGCTTTCACGTATGCCATGGGTCAGAGATCTTAGATACCGATGCAAGCTCCAGTAGACAGGAGTGGGCAGTATGATAAGCTCTGTAAGTTTGGGGCTGTGGATTTCAGTGGGACAACAAACCCAGAAGAGGCTGAAGCCTGGTTGAAGAGGACCGAGAGGGTTCTAGTTCAGATGAGATGCACAGATGAGGAGAAGCTAGACTATGCGATCGATCATTTGAGTGGTAACGACCGCATTGGTGGGAATCAGTGCCTCACAGTCAGGTTGTTCCTTCGGTGTTAACATGGAGAGACTTTGGGGAAGTGTTCAGAAAGAAGTATCTCTCCAGAGTCTATGTGCAAGATAAGGCCAAGGAATTCCTGAACCTCACTCAGAGGGACATGAGTGTGAGGGAGTATGAGCTGAAGTTCACACAGCTTTCTTGTTATGCAGCTAACATCGTAGCAATAGAGAAAGACAAGTGCCGTAAGTTTGAGGGAGCTCTTCACTTGGGGATCAGGGAGAAAGTCTTGATCCACAATTTCTGCGACTACCAACAATTGGTGGATGCGGCACTCTAGGCTAAAAAGCTGGAGAAGATCAAGCAGGAAGTGAGCAAGAAGAGGAAGAACAGGGAGCAGACTTTCAAGAAAGGAGCTAGTGCTCCAATGCTTGAGAAGAGCACGAGGAGCTCTCATAGTCAGAGTGAAGTGGGTAGCAGTGGAGTTACTCGGGACAAGCAAGTGAGGGCAGTATCAGGGCAAGCCTCTAATGTGGGAGGCACTAGAAGAGTAGGAAAGAGCTGGTTCACCAACCCCTTATGTGACCAGTGTGGGAAACATCACCAGGGAGAGTGTCTCAAGTTGCTTGGAGTCTATTTCAGATGTGGAGAGAAAGGGCATAAGTTCAGGGACTATCCTCAAGCACCGAAACAGGAAGGGTCGCAGTTTCAAGCTCCAAGGTGTGCATAAATAGTAGGAACTAGGCCAGTTATTGAGGTAGGCAGCTCTGGGACTGCAAGGAAGGCTATTCCTCCAGGAAAGCCAAAGGGTCAGGCATAGGCAAGGGTATTTGCCATGACTAGGGAGGAAGCTGCAGTTGCACCTGAGGTTGTCACGGGTATGGCTCAGTTACTTGACTCAGCAATATTTGTTTTAATTGATTCTGGTTCCACGCATTCTTTTGTTTCTGCAAGCATATCATTGCATGGTGTGAATTCTGTGCCATTAGATCGGCCCTTGCTTGTTAGTACTCCTCTAGGGAGGAATGTGGTGATCAGTCAGGTATTTAAGCAGTGTGAGCTTTTCATTGATGGTGCTAGATTGGTAGTGGACTTACTACCGCTAGACCTTCGAGGGTTAGATGTTATTCTGGGGATGGATACTATGGAGAAATATCTGGCAAAGCTGGATTGTGGTCGGAAAGAGGTGGAGTTTGATCTGGGCAACGGTGAGAAGGTGATCTTCAGAGGGGACAGGAAGACACCATCGCCAAGACTGATTTCAGCTATGTTAGCTGAAAGAATGATGGGCCAGGCGTGTAAAGCCTTCTTGGCATACGTTGTGGATGCCGATGTGACTAAAGGGGAGCTAGAGGATTTTCTGATTGTGAGGGAGTTTCCAGATGTGTTCCCAGATGAATTGCTCGGTTTGCCGCTTGTGAAGAAAATCGAGTTTGCCATTGACTTGATTCCCTGAACTGCACCTATTTCAATACCGCCGTACAGGATGGCTCCAGATGAGTTGAGGGAGCTGAAGGAACAGTTGGAGGAACTGTTAGAAAAGGGGTATGTTAGACCTAGTTCGTCTCCTTGGGGAGCACCGGTTCTATTTGTCAAGAAGAAGGATGGAACATGGCAGATGTGTATTAATTATCAGAGACTGAACAAAGTGACAATTAAGAACAAGTATCCTTTTCCATGGATAAATTATTTGTTTGACCAGCTGTAGGGAGCAAGGGTCTTCTCCAAGATTGATCTTAGGTCAGGCTATCATCAGCTCAGAATTAAGGAGTCTGATGTGAGCAAGACAGCATTCAGGACTCGATATAGGCATTATGAGTTTTTGGTTATGCCATTCGACTTAACCAATGCTCCAGATGCTTTCATGGATCTCATGAATAGGGTCTTCAAGGAGTATCTGGATCAGTTTGTCATAGTGTTTATAGATGACATTCTGGTGTATTCTAAGAGTGAAGAAGAACATGAGGAGCATCTCAGGATTGTTTTGTAGACTCTGAGGGAGAGAGAGCTTTATGCTAAGTTCAGTAAGTGTGAGTTCTGGCTTCATGAGGTGACATTCCTTGGGCATGTGATTTCGCAGGATGGAGTACATGTTGATCCGAGGAAAGTTGAAGCATTGACATTCACCCAAGACAGTGACAGAGGTGAGGAGTTTTCTGGGTTTGGCAGGTTACTACAGGAGGTTTGTGGAAGGATTCTCCCTGATAACTGCTCCGATGACTAAGCTATTGAGGAAGAATCAGAAGTTTATCTAGACTGATGAATGCCAGAAGAGCTTTGAGGAGCTCAAGTACAGGTTGACAAGTGCTCCAGTGCTGATTTTGCCTTCTGGTGATGAGGGCTATACGGTATATAGTGATGCTTCGAGGAAGGGTCTTGGTTGTGTATTGATGCAAGGAGACAGGGTGATAGCTTATGCTTTAAGGCAACTAAAGCCGTATGAATTGAATTACCCGACTCATGATTTGGAGTTGGCAGCAGTGATCTTTGCCTTGAAGATTTGGAGGCATTACCTATATGGGGTTCAGACGAAGATCTTTACCGATCACAAGAGTCTCAAGTACTTACTGAGCCAGAAGGAATTGAATTTGAGACAGAGAAGGTGGATTGAGTTACTCAAGGATTATGATTTGTTGATTGAGTACCATCCAGGTAAAGCGAATGTAGTGGCGGATGCTTTAAGCAGGAAGTCTTCTATTGCTCACGTTTAGACAGTTTATCTTCCTTTATTGGAAGAGATGGCCAAGCTTAATATAAGCTTGAAGCAGAAGGAACCAATTTGCCTTCTAGCTAATTTCAGAGTGAGACCGGTACTCAGGGAGAAGGTTAGGGAGTTGCAGGCATAGGATGCAGATCTGAGCAAGCTTCGAGAGGAAATTGAACGAGAAGATTTCAAGTAATCTTGAGGATGATGGACTCATGTGATGGGGAGCAGACTTTGTATTCGGATAGCAGGAGGTTAAGGATGAGATTTTAGAGAGGCACACAACGCGCCTTATGCCATGCACCAGGTAGCACCGGGATGTCTGAGGATTTAAGAGAGCATTTCGGTGGAAGGGCATGAAGAGGATGTAGCGAGTATGTCGATGAAGTGTCTCGTGTGTCGCAAGTCAAGGCTTAACACCAGGCACCTTCAGGCAAGTTAAGGCCATTGTCCATTCCTGAGTGGAAGTGACAAAGAGTAACCATGGATTTTTTGATGGGTTTGCCCAAGACCAGTAGGAAGCATGATGCCATATAGGTTATTATGGATAGGTTGACGAAGTCAGCCCATTTTTTGGACATCAAGCAGACTGATTCGTTGCATGTGCTAGCCAAGAAGTACATCGATGAGATAGTGAGATTGCATGGGATTCCAGATTCCATAGTTTCTGACAGGGATCCTCGGTTCACTTCGAGATTTTGGGTAAGCTTGCAAGAAGCTTTAGGTACTAAGCTACATTTTCGTACGGCTTTTCACCCTCAGACGGATGGTCAATCTGAAAGGACCATTCGGACACTTGAGGGAATGCTTAGGGCATGTGTGTTGGATTTCAAGGGAGCTTGGGATGAGCATTTTGCCATTGGTCGAATTTGCTTATAATAATTCGTACCATTCGAGCATTCAGATGGCTCCATATGAGGCATTGTATGGAAGGAGGTGTAGGACTCCGTTATGTTGGGATGAAGAAGGAGAGAGGAAACTGGTGGGACTAGAATTGATCCAGATGACTGTTGATAAAATCAATCTGGTTAAGCAGCGGTTTAGGGCAGCCCAGGATAGGATGAAGAGTTACACTGATGCTCATCGGAAGGAGATGGAGTATGAGGTCGGTGAGAAAGTGTTTCTTAAGACGTCTCCTTGGAAAGGAGTAATGAGATTTGGCAAGAAAGGCAAGTTGAGTCCAAGATATGTGGGTCCTTATGAGATTCTTGAGAGAATCGGACCACTAGCCTACAGGTTGGCATTGCCTTCAGAATTGTCTCAGATTCATGATGTCTTTCATGTTTCCATGCTGAGGAGGTATAGATCGGATCCTTCTCATGTCATTCAGGCCACAGAAATTCAGTTGAGAGATGATTTGAGCTATGAGAAGCTTCCAGTAGAGATCTTGGACACCAAAGAAAAGGTCCTCAGGAACAAGACAGTTCAGCTAGTTAAAGTTCTGTGGAGGAACCATTCAGTGGAAGAGGCCACGTGGGAACCATTGGACGCCATGAAGGAGAAGTATCCAAGTCTCTTCGAAGATTCAGGTAAATTTTAAGGCCGAAATTTCTTTTAAGAGGGGGAGAAATGTTGGGCCCCAAACTTTTTCTTATTGATGTTATTAAGTATGGCTTATGTTGATTGTATGAATTATTACATAGTTTGATTGTTTAAAGTATTAGGTGGAAAATTAGGATGAATTTGAGATTAGTGTGGAATTAGTGGTAACAAAGGAATAAAAGTGTATAAGGGCAAAATTGGCAAGTCACTTAAGTTGGGATGGTTAAAGCCTAACTAGGAGGGGCATTCTAGTCTTTGTGCCTTCATTTAGAGATTAAGGAATTAGAAGAAGAAAAGAAAGAAAGGGAAAGAAAGGAAAGGAGAAGAGGGAGTCGTAGGAAGAGAGGAAGAAGAAGAGAAAGAGAGGAAAGCTAGGTTCAGACGATTTTCGAAGGATTTGAAGTTTCAACAAGTAAGTATGAGTTTATTTTTTCTTGTTTGAGGTGGATTAAACCCTAGATTTTCTTGGAATGAGATATGATCAATAGTTTAGGGTTTACGGGAAAAATAGGTGAAATCTCTTAGGGTTGTTGATCTTGTTGTGTTTTTGTTGATGATTTTGTGTTGAATGAGCGTAGAAATGAAGTATCAAGCATGATCTAAAGTTTAAGTGTGTTGCATGAGCAAAAGAGTAGGATTGAAGAGGGCAAAAGCAGGAAAAATCAGGTTCGGAGGAAGTTCCCAGACCCGCACGTAGCGACGTGCTTATGAGCACGCCGCGGCGTGCGGGGAAGGCTTGCACGTCGCAACGTGTGAAGGTATCCACGTCATGACGTGCAAAATTTTCGCACGTCGCGGCGAGTAGCAGGCCTTCGTCGCGGCTTGCGAAGTCTTGCGTGAACGTCGCGGCGCGCAGGTCGTTCGCCGCGGTGAACTCCAATTTTTCTGCTCAGAGATGTTTTGATGTTTTGAGCATATCTCTTGCTTCAGAAGTCCTATTGAGGTGATTTTTGATGCGTTGTAAACTAGAGACATAGGGATATAAGTTTCATGAAAAAAAGTAGTTCTGAATCAGTCTCTAAAGATATCAAATTGTGGATGAAAGTTGAGCACGAAATCCTTGTTTCAGTTTTGATTATGGTTTGAATTGCCAAGGTACGACTTTCTGTTTTCAACACCAAATTGATTAGGATTTTGGTTTTTGATGAAGGAAATCAAGTGAGGCAAGAGGATCAAGAGGTTCAAGAGGAAACTCATTCCTAGGCAAGAACAAGCAAGGAACTCAAGGTGGGTTCATGTCTATAATAGAGAAAATAAGTCACTCATTGTTTTGTTCAAATCAAGAAAGATTTAATGCTTTAAATTGCATCAACAATGTTGCATTAGTTGCTATTGTAAAATGATTATATGTCGCTATATGATTTGGATTCATGATTACTAAAAAGGTTTCAAAGAGGAATTTTCTCTTTTCACGAATACATGCACATGAACTCATGCTTTCCGAAATGTATGACAAGCAAGTTTACAAGTAAGTGCCGGTTGGTAATCAAATTTACAAGACTTTGAATCATACATGTTGTGTGGGTTTGAGGTAGTCCCAAAAACTGTCACGTGCACGTTGACCATGACAAGGCTTCTCCCGCTTGTCCGCTAATGATACAGAGCTCCCCACAAGGACTCCAACTACGACTTTACAGGACCATATAGATGGAAATGTGTAGTACGTCATGAACCCGAACTAACCCAAACCATTATGCTATGCTTATGTGTTTATGATCTGTTATTATGTTTCATGCATCATAAATTGTTCAAGATTCAGGCATTTCAAGAAAATGACTCATACATGCTCATTCACTATGATTTCAACAATTACCACGGCAATGAGTTTTTTTTGAATACTTTTGCTTACTTCTATATTATAAACATGTTCCCACGAGCTTTATAACTCACCCCCTCTATCCTCCCCCATTTAGGTGATGAGCAAGAGACCCAGTGAGTCACGAGTTATGGCAGCACTCCATTTTTTTTATATTATGATGTAGTTTTGGAAGTCAAGGCTTTAGTTACATTTCAAGTTTATTGGTTCAAGTCTAATTTTGTATTTTTGGCTCTTAAACTCGAGTTGTAATTTGGTTTGAAATGTTATTAAAGCTTTGTAAAACTCATCTTTTGGATAATGATTTATGGATATGCTTGTTTTAATCATGAAAGCAAGTTTTGAGTTTGTTCACGATGGGATCATTGAGCTTCCGATGGTCTTTTCCTTAATCGTTTAATTTACACGTTCCACCTCACGTATCAAACATCACGCTCTTATGTTCGATGTTGGGTTCCAGAAACGGGGTCCAACATATTCTAACGACAATCCAAGAAAAAAAATACAACATGTGTAGACAAACAAATGCCTATACTTTCTTTCACTCGATCTCTTTCTCATCACCTGGGGATGGGAATGGAAAGGGGGGGTGAGCTTTAAGCTCGTGGGTAAAATGCTTATAACTAAGGAATAAGCAAAAACCATTGAAATACTTATTTTCATTGTAAAATTCACATTGAAAACCATACAACATAAGTTTCCCAAAATTCAAAACTTATTAAGTACTTCACACATCAAACATAACAGATGCATAAAAAATGATCACAAATCATAAATACATAAGCACATCGGAAATGGTTCAGGTGGATCCAAAACAGAACGTACTACACATTTTTACGTAGCGATCGTATGTAACTGTGAACTTAGGAGAGTACGTGAGGAGCTCCATGCCTCTAGCGGGCAGGCGGGAAAAACCTATAGACAAATGCACTTGACTTACTTAAGGGACAACCACAAACCCATATAAGCATGCATTTCACATTTTTCAAACATATTTGCCACAATGACACATTTTCGAAAAGTAATGCATTCTTTCAAAAATCATTTTTACATTCTTTTACAAGTCATCATCACAATATGAAAACATTTCCAAAATTCATTCACAAGAAAAGACATATGACATAACATAATCATACACAATTCAATTGTTTATCATAATGTCATATATCATACTGAAATTTTCACCACAAAATATATAGCAATTTTGCAACAATTCAAAAGCAACAAATGTCACAATTATAAAGCAATTTAGAAATCATTTTATTCTTTTGACTAAAACAAAACATAATGGCTCATCATTCAATTATAAACATGAAACCCACCTTAGTTCTATGCTTGAAACTTGTTTAAACTCTATCTCTCCTTGCTCCCATTGCCTCTCTTAATTTCCTTCATCTAAGGCAAAATTTTCAAATCAAATAGGAATCCAAAATTGGACAACTCATAACCATAATCGTAAAATTGATCTTAGAAAACTTAAACCCATAGGTTTCTTAAGCTATCTAAACCAAGAAACTTTCACAATTCCAAAATTTTAAAATCCAACTTACCTTAAATCCTTCACCAAATGAAGCATTTCTTGGCTTGAATGGAAGCTCTCGTCATCCTCTTTCTTTTTCCCTTCTTGAGCAACCTCAGAATCCCTCTTGAAAGCTTAGAAAAATCAAAACCCTAACTTTTCTTTTCTTTTTTCTTTCTCTCCTTCCACCACCGAGCACACTCTTCTCTTCTTTCTTTTCTTTTTTTCTTTTCTTCCCAATTTCTTGCTTCTCCTTACTTAAAAGCCAACCTACACTTCTATTTACAAAAATGCCATTAATGAATAAGCAAAGTCCAATTTACCCTTTCATATAAGCCTTATAACTTAAATGGCTTAAGTGACCTTCCACTTTTGCCCCTCATGCATTCTTACCACTTTAATTCAATTTAATTCATGTCCTATGATCTTACTTACATTAACATGCTAATTAATTCCTCAAAATCATATAATATAATAAAGCCTAAAAATTCATTAAATCATGCTTAACTTAAGACATTTTTCTAATCATCAAATTGAAGGAATTTGCTAGCACTTCCTTCTAGAAAAATGTTCCTCATTGTCTCAATTTTCCAAAGACATAAAAAAATCATTCAATTTTATTCAATAGTCTAAAAGTTATACCCCAAATATTTTTGGACTGTTCTTATACTAAAACATTCCATCCAAAAATTGATACTATTAGAGACTGAATTAAAACTCAATTTCATCAAAAAATTTGTAGCGTTATCTCTCTAGTTTAATCCAAATTAAGAATCATCTCATTTGGATGACTAGAACAAAAGTTATGGCCAAAACACTTTCAGCTCTTACTAATCCGAGACTGAACACTATACTCAACTTCGATTCAGAAATTTAAAATCTTAGGGACTGAATTGAAATTAGATTCCTTCAGATAACTTGTCGCTCCATGTCGCTAGTTTAGTTAGAAACAAGAATCATTGAAATTGGATCTCTACAGATCAAGGTATCACCAAAATACTGAAGCATGTTCAGAAACATATCCCACTCATACTTTTTAAACCGATCCCCTCACTTTGATTCAATCTATCTTTTTCAAATTAAAATCAAAACCTATAATTTTTTGTGGAGAGGTATAGGATTGTCTTAAAAATCCAAATCTTAAAAAATCAGGTCAATCGGAGGTCGAACGGAAAAGTTAGAATCAAAATAATGTAAGAGGGTCGGGTCGCCCTACCAGGTCGCCCTCATCCTCCTATTACCTAACTTCTAAACTCTATAACTTTTGATCCAGATTTCCAAATTTTACAAATTTGGTATTAATGGAAAGCTAAAAGAAAGATCTACAACTTTCAAGAGGGCTCAAAGACAAATTCTACCTCTATAGGGGTCAAATTTCACTTCAAAGTGACTGTCCGCTAATTGTCATCCTAAACAGTAACACAACTTCTAAAAATCATAACTTCCTATTCCATTGTCCAAAAATTTCATGCTTTATATCAATGGAAAGATAAAACACCATATACAACTTTCATGAAGCACTTAAAAACAAATTATACCTTTATGAGGATAAAAAATCCACTCAACCCCGATATCGAAAAAGTCATATTTTATAGAGATAGAAAGTTATCAAGAAAAGCTGCAACTTTCATGAAGACCATTTTATCAAATCTGCCTAGATCAACCCAGAAAAATTCACAAAGGTTTTAGATCAAAAGTCTCTCTGCTACTATTCATCTCAAAAATTGCAGACTTTTGATTCTCCAAAATCTAACACTTTCACTATTCATTTCTTGCTTTTCAATTCCATTCAAATCAACTCATTCACTATAAATGTCATAGTACCCTTACACATACAAGTTTACTCAAAAATCTCAAAGTCATCAAAAACCCAAATCAATTTTTTTTCACCCTTCATCAACTTCCATTAAAGCTCAATAACACCCACAATACATACATACACAAAACACCCATTTCATGCATTAACCTCAAAATATCATTACAATTGCTCCAATTAACATTACCTATATAAAACATTGAACACAACTTACTACATTCACTACCCAATCTTGTATATCATTTCATTTCATGAAATTTTCTTTTTCTTTGCACAAGAATAAATCACGACCAATTTGTCATTTAATTTCATTTAAAAATTCTAAAATCTAAGAAAAGTTCGGGTCCAACATATAATATCGCTCTTTTTAAATACAATATTATTTGTTCTTGCTAATTGGTAATTGATTTATAATTGATATTTAAAACACCTTTTAAATCTCAATTCACTCTTTGAAAATGTCAAAGTCGTTTAACACAACATTATGATATATAATTTAATCCTTTTATTATCTAATGTTGTAAATAGACAAAGTATAGATATAATGTCTACTCTTTTTAAATCCAATATTATTTGTTCTTGCTAATTAATAATTGATTTATAATTAATATTTAAAACACCTTTTAAATCTAAATTCACTCTTTAAAATACCAAAGTTGTTTAAGTCAACATATCCATGCATGATTATTATGTATAATTTAAATCATTTATTATCTAATGTTCTAATTGGATAGGTATAGATATAATGTCTACTCTTTTTAATCCAATATTATTTGTTTTTGTTAATCGGTAATTAGTTTATAATTGATATTTAAAAACACCATTTTAAATCTCAATTCACTCTTTAAAAATGCTAAAGTCGTTTAACTCAACATATTTATGCAAGATTATGATATGTAATTTAATCCTTTTATTATCTAATGTTACGATGAACAAAGTATAGATATCATGTCTACTCTTTTAAATCCAATATTATTTGTTCTTGCTAATTAGTAATTAATTTATAATTGATACTTAAAAACACCTTTTAAATCTCAATTCACTCCTTAAAATGCGAAAGTCGTTTAACTCAATATATCCACGCATGATTATTATATATAATTTAATCTTTTATTATCTAATGTTCTAATTGGACATAGTACAGATATAATGTCTACTCTTTTAAATCCAATATTATTTTTTCTTGCTAATTGGTAATTATTTTATAATTGATATTTAAAAGCACCTTTTAAATCTCAATTCACTCTAACTAGAGATTTTCTTAAATTACTAATAGTTAAGGTCAATGAAAGATTCTCTCTAGCTACTTTAGATTGATGAATCCTTTTTGACTTACTCAGTTATCTCCAAATGATTCATACTATATTCAAGTACTACTAAGCAAGTCACCCTAAATAAGATAGGTTATAAATAGCATCAAAACATAGTAATTCTCACATAGGATACTTGGATAATCTCAAGTCTAAGGATCAATTATAAAATCATTATAATGAGGAAATCTATAGATATATGAATAATATTCTATTTGGGATTCTTATAATTAGGTCGGTTTAGTGAATTTATTCTCTAGTAAGTACTAACATATTTGTTTAAATATCTCCATAATTTAATTTATAAAGTCAATTACTTTATTCAGAAAATAGAAACTTAAGTGTTATTTTATCGTTTCATCAATATTCATTCTTGATGAAAGTACAACTAGAAATAATTTAAAATAATACATAAATGCAAATTGAATCACATAATTATTATCTTATCATAATTTCAGTTGTACAATTATAATTTTGGAGATTTTATCTTTAGTATTAAAATATCAAATGTAATTAACAAAATACATAAAGATAAATAATGTATTTATTAACTAAAATAATATGTCATACATAAAATTGCAACAAAGTAATTGACTACAAGGACATAAATTAACACTTTATGCACTAAAAATCTTTTCATCGCATTCTTTAATCATTTTTCAAGAAATTTGAACAACTAAAACAAAAATACAAGAATATCACTATATAATTAATTAATTTTGAGAATCTTACTTGATTATTTGGCCTAAACTTTTTGCTTGTGTGCATTGAAAAGCACCAAAACAGCAAGCTGAGGAACAAGAAGTAAGGCATGACAAGGGAAACTAAAAATGATACAGTTATTAAAGGCACACTCAATCTAATATGACATATTGACATATTCTACTTTGTGCTTTATGTTTATTTAACCAAGAGGATTGCAAAAGATAATTAAGATGATGTGATCCAGATACATTTACTATGTTGCACCATATTGCTCACGATTGTTATCTACATGCATCTTTTTTCATATACAGTTTTAATACAAATTCTTAAATAGTTTTAACAGAAAGCACTTTCAATGTGAGAGATTTTAGTTTCATGATTATTTTTCGAAAAGTAATTGACTTCGAAAGGGCTGTTATGCCTTTTTTTCTAGATTATGATGTTGCTAATATTATTGTCGAACTCAACCAAAGTACTTCCTCTTCTTCACTTTGATTTCTTTTTACTGGGAGTAACAAACTTATTGGCAAACTTATTGGCATATTTATTGGTTGGGTCGGTCGTGCTAGGCTCGAACTCAATCAAAACGACCCATGGACCGATCGGTCTATCTCTCAAGGATTGACCTAATCAGCTATGTTAGGCACAGGCCCAGTCCACGCATCCACGACCCATTCACAAGTGGAAGTCTCTCATGCATACGTAAAGACTTAAACCTAGCATCTGCTCCTTATATAAGGTATAACTCTGCCATAATACAGGTACGAGACTCAGAAACCCTAATTCTCTTGATTCACTAGCCTCAAAACTCTCCAAAAAGACTAACTTGAACGTAGGAGGGGCTTATCGGGAAACAATCTCCAACGTGCCTTCTTTACTTTGCAAGAACCTTCAAGCCGGAGCCAGCCAACCTCATGGACCCAATCGCCAATTCACGGCCTCACCAGGATCCGGCATAACCACGATCCGGCATAACCACGTATAAAGCTTATTTATCTCATAACAGGTTATGGGCCTACTTATTAAAGCTTATTTTCATTTGAATGAGGATAATTGTACCACCAAATGAAAAAGAATGACTGACATTGTCAAGTTGTTTTAATTTATTGCCAAGTGATTCAGAATTAAAATTGCCAGTTTTGCTTCGAAAATTAAAAAGATGAACAATCAGCAATTATATATGAAGATATGATGAGCAGAAACAAGTTTAGAAGCGATAACTTAAAATGGTAGCAATGTTACGTTTTTTCATTCATTTCCGTACAAACAAAGCTTCCATCATCACAGATCGTAGAGTACGTTAAACTAGCTGAACCCAGTAAAACAGCGAAAGATAGAAGACACGAGGAGGTAAGCATGACACAGTAGGAAATAAAATCCCATGAAACATAGGATCTAAAGACCCACCCATCATACATGAACCAACCAGACTGTTAAGCTTTTATTATTATACAATACAACTACTGCTTTTCTGGGTCCAGATACCAAATGCTTTCTCAGTTGCAGCCGCAGTTATCGCAGGTGCAGTTTGATCCGCACTTGCAGCCATTTTCAGCACCAAAACTAGTCTCGGACCTCTCAAAAGACCTGAGACCAAATAGACAATTTTGTTCTGCGTAACAATATGAGCTATGAAACAGCATACAGTTGCTCGAGCCTGTGCTATATTAAATTGTATGAGATAGTAAAAAACTTACAACTTAACAGGTGCAACCCCTGCAATGATAGTCTCGGTCCTGGTGTTCTCACCCAAGTCAGGGAACATGTTGCATCTGCATATAACAACTAAACAAATCAATCTCCATCGAAAGGAATCAAGAGCCAACAGTTATCTGGACTATGCCGCAAACATATGTCAGACACGTCCAATAAGATAATATTGAACTAAAATTACCCATTGCAGCCACTGCCGCACTTGCAGCCAGAGCCGCAGCCACAGTTTCCTCCACAGCAAGACATTTTCTTTTGGAGAAGAAAGTAAGGGAACAAAAAAAGGGGTATAGAACAAGGCTTTACTGGGGAAGAAAATAATGTACGAATCAAGCAAGATCCTTGAATGATTTTAGACCCACTCCTTAGCTACTATTTATAGTGTGGCTCATACAAAGTTGGCTCATCTAGGTTCTCATTGGTTTCTTTCTTTCTTTCTTTCTTTCTTCATTATTGTATCAGGATATTTTATCACTCAAACTTGATAAACGATAAGTTAATTTTCTAGTAACAAACGCCACTTCTTAGAAGCATCATCCGTGAGGTCATATGGTTAAAAGCTTGTACAAGTTAAACGGTAGAAGACTGATCATGTTCATGTCGGATTTTGCATATAAATAAAACTAAAAATAGTTACTTTCAGTTGTATATTTTCTAGGCCGTAATCAAAACCTCGTAGGTCACGATTAACAAGGAAATAATCGATTAGACAACGTCACAGCAATAAGTGAAGGAGATGTTAATATAGATAATTAGACATCTAACCTGGCATAAGAACCAACAAAATTGTCTAACCTGCCATGTATGGACTTCTACGTTTAGTTTTACAAGATACCAACTGATTTAAATTTGTATAGATATATCAAATTACAATACCATGTCATTTTCCATTTGTCGCTTTTGTTTGAATCATGATCAGGTCTAGGTGGAAGTATTTACAAGGATCGATGGTTTACAAAACCAACCATCCAAGAATTGATTCGAAGGAAAATAAAAGGAATCTATATGACTGGCACATTTTAACAAGACCAACTATATAGTTTTAGGGTGTAAAGATTTCATTACGATTTCCATCTCAAGTTATTTATGCAATCCTTGTTGACTCAGCAAATGACCATACTTTCTGATAAAAGTTTCAACAAATCTTTTTGTTTTCTACAAAATATTTGTATGACTAAAAATTCATATAGTTTTGAGGATAAATGTAATCTTGATTAATTTTACCCTTAGCTTGGATGGAATTAGTGATTAAAAAAATAAAGCGTAATGGCTTAATGGGTATGTTACTATGCCTATACCTACAAAAAATATGAGGCTTTAGATTGACATGTTGGATGTGCAACAGCTTCACTGTTCTAGGTCTTTATCTTTCACGTGCATTGTCTTGTCTAGTCGGGTTAGAGCACCCTATTTTCGTTAGAGTGTTTCAATCATGTACTGTTTAATGTTATTTACACATGGATTTTACATAAGTGAATGAGATTTCATAAAATATGATAGTAACTGTTTAACCGGAATAATGAATATGATCGTCCTAAATCAATATCCACTCAACTTTAACACCCCATTTCTTTGCCTCTCTTTAAAAGAAAAAGACAAGCAGGATCTTTTCGTTGAAAAGCAAGCGCCCTGAAAGGCAACAAACATCATATCTAGCAGCAAAGGAGAGCCTATAAGTGTCAATAAATGTGCACCATTTCACATTGTGGGCCTTGAATGGCTTGTATCCCCTTATTGTGGATTCCGCACTTTCATCTGACTTATTCTCTTCAAGATTCGAGCTTCACCTTTCTCTTTCACGATCTATCTGCTTCATTTGCCCCAACTTTAACACCTTTAATTGCTTCTGGCAATCAACACATATTTCGAAGTTAAAGCTATCAAAGTTATGAATACTTTATTG
Organism: Erythroxylum novogranatense; assembly: GCA_029891385.1. NCBI lineage: Eukaryota > Viridiplantae > Streptophyta > Magnoliopsida > Malpighiales > Erythroxylaceae > Erythroxylum > Erythroxylum novogranatense. Next base: position 89,039,537 of record CM057234.1, on the reverse strand, counting down.
GGTTTAATATTGGATTAAGTTTTGGAACAGAATCAGTATCGACATCTTGATTGCATCTAAGATCTTGTTTTGGATAATTTTATAAATTTATGAAATAGTTTCTAAAATTTTTAAAAATTGCAAACTAGTCCATATTGGTATATTGTATAGTTGTACTGTATATTTTATTAGTTTACTGTTTACATGAATCATACTTTCAAAATCTTAATAATAAATAATAATGACAATTAATATGAAATAACAATAATTTTAAATATTTTACATATAAATAATAACCACAATTAATATAAACAAAGACAATCATCATCATATAATTATAAAATTAAAAATAATACAAAGTATTTAAAATGTTACAATAATATAATTTCATCATTTTAATAAATAATATTACATCAAAAGATTCAAAACATCGATAAAAGAATAATAAATATTACATAAAGAGTTGATGACGAAGAAACAATCAAGTAGAAGTTAAATCTGAAATAAAAATATTACAGTTACGTTACATATATACAATTTAACATAAATATCAAATACAAGTAAAATTAAAAGGAAAGGAAAAATAAAAACCTGAAATTTAATCGTCAATAGGAGGATATCCGCTAGAATTGCATTAACCCCAATGATCATTTGGTACAAAATTCTCATCACTGAGAGGAGCTTCATCATAATTATCATTCAAATTTAATGCACCAAATGACATGTCAATGCTTTCCCATCCAAGATTATCTTCCAAATCTAAATCATTCACATCAACCAAATTGGTCCAATCCGCCAAAATATCAATATTATCAATGGCAATTGGGTCATTTGAACTACTTGTGCTATTAAGACTCCTAGTAAACAATTAACTTTAATTATTAGAAAATTATAAGAAATTATATCAAAATTAATAATGAAAATAACATACCTTTCTCGAAGCTTTAAATTGTAACGAATATAAACTAAGTCATTCAACCTCTTACGCTCCAATCTATTCCCTTTCTTTGAGTGAATAAATTCAAATGTGCTCCAGTTTCGTTCACACCTAGTTGCACTAACACATTGACTTAAAATTTGAATCTTAAACCTTTTCAATTCTGGAACATAATTTTCGAATTGATCCCACCAAGAAACTGCAAGTTATAAGATAACAAAAATAGTGTTGTAAATAAAATAAAGTGATAATTAATTTTTAACAAATAAGAAATAGGAAATAAGTAATACCTGGAGAAAGTTTTCCTCTTTGTCGAATAGCAATTGACATTTCAAAATCTCCATAAGACAACTTATAAAGCTCTATTTGTGAGCTTAAAAGATCCTGCATTACTTTATGAGGAACAGTTGTTGTAATTGTGAAAAGCATTTCTCTCCTAACTTCAGTTTGCTTAGCAAGATCTAGTTTAAAATACAAACTAGGATTCAAAAATGTCTCAGCTGTAGACAATGGAGAAGAAAGTTGTCTTTCCCTTCTCTCGTTAATGATTGAGAGAAATGGTGTGTATAAAGAATACCTATTTTTTAAATTAGCCTTAATTGCTTCCGTCGGTCTTTTTATAGCATCAAAAATGTAATCCATTGTTGATTTTTCTTCACTATCAACCAACCGAAGCACCCTCACCAAAGGTTCACAAACTCGGATAACAAATTGACATTGTGACCAAAATTCTCTATTTTCCATTATATTACTACAAACCTCCATTCCAGAATTAGACCTAGCATGTTGAGATGCAACCCACTTATTACTTGTAAACATTTGCCTTAACTCCTTCTTTATCAAAACAAAAGACTGAAGTGACAAAAAATTTGTTGCAAATCTTGTCACAGCAGGGGGACACAAATTCCTATCATTGGTAAATTTCCTTCTTATCAAATTCAAAATCCATGCACGATTATAAATGAATTTTGTCACCTTTTTATCCTTCTGTATAGTCTCATCACTAACAAGAAAATATATAGGATCCTCTATATTCTCCAGCATTAAGTCAATACAATGTGCAACACAAGGAGTCCAAAAAAATGAATTATAGATATTTTGCAATCTTTTCTTTGCCGCTTTTTAAGTGGAATCATTGTCAGCAACAAACTGAATAATGTTTCCCGAATCTATTTTATTCACAACTTCATCAAATATCCCAAACAAAGTCTCAGCATTTCTAATAAGGCCAGATACATCAATAGATTTCAAAAACATAGAGTCATTTGAAGAATAAACCAAAAAATTTATAATAGGTGCTTGTCTCCTATTTCTCCAACCATCACACATAATTGAACAACCATAAGTACCGCAACTCACTCTTCTTTCAGCCAAATAAGTTCTAATTTTAGAAACAACACAACTCAAAAGTTTACCTCATAAGTCATCAATCGATGGCCCTTTGCATCCTAGACCATAAGAGGCTATTGCATCCATCATAGGTTGATAATAATAAGACTAAGAAGCATTGAATGACGAACCAATATCATACCACCATCTAGCTATTGCGATATCGACATTATGAGTCGCATCTCTTGATTGCATTGCATTACGAATTGAAAGTTGGGCTCCAGGAGTTGTTCATGGTGCAAAGAAACTAGTCACCTGCCTTTGTCTCTTCCTCACATCAAATTCTTCAAGATCCTGGGGTTTAGATGGAACACTACCAGTACCACTTCTTGTAGGAAAATCCGGTGTGAGCATCACATGCCCACGGTGCGGAAAACAAAAAAAATTTATTCCGGGACCTTCCCGAAAGTCAGGATCCATGTGTCTATACAACAAACTCAAACCATAACGGCCAAAGGAGACCGTCTCTAACGGTATCCACGCAGAGATCGGAGAACCTAACCGGGGCAAACCCTTTGACTCGGGAATAGCTAGAACAAATTAAAGAGTGCTAGCTCTTACCTTTGTTCTTGGAGAGCTTGAAGAAAACAATGAAGGAGAAGTTCTTGGAGAGGAGAAGATGCTTGATGATCGATGGTGAGAAGAGAAGATGCTTAGGATTTTCTCAAAATCCTTTCTTCCTTCTTTCTTCAAAAGCCACGAAGATCACATTCTTCATTTCACTTTTTATATGTCTTATAACTCATTTAAAGACACATTAAAGCTAATGGTGGAGCCTTGTCTATGTTAGCCCTTATATATATATATATATATATATATAATAAAGTGAAAAAGATAAGGACTCTCCTCCTTCATCCATGTAAATGCTATATATATATATATATATTATTTAATTATTTAATAATATATATATATATATTAATGCTGAAGTGGTCCAGTCACACTGGGGTCGGTCCTACCAGGTCCCGATATGGAAAAACCGCTGGAAACTTTTTTCAGCAATATCGATGTCTCGATCTCATCGGGACATATCTCGATCTCATCGGGATCTATTTAATCCTATTGCTCTCCATTTATTGGGTCTCTGTCTAAAACTATTTTACGAATTCTTCGAGACACTCTTATGCGTGTGACCCATTAGGTTCCCGGTTATGTTGGCCACTTAGATTAACACTTAATCTAAGCAAGTTATAAGCGGTATCTAGCAACACATCATGATCCTCAATTGACCGGAAGGTAATTGGTTTGACGAATGAACATATATTCATCATGAACCATATTACGAACCTTTCCATAGACAATTACCGTGCAATTCGTCCTTTCACCATGCTATACCCCACTTGGTTATGGGTACGGGCAAAGTGTCAACTCTTTACTAGACTGACTATGTCAAATCTAGTCCAAGTGATATCAGTTCTTGTCCTGGGACTCATTACTTAATATGTCAATGAAGACAAATCTAGTCCAAGTGATATCAGTTCTTGTCCTGGGACTCATTACTTAATATGTCAATGAAGACATTCTTCATGACATATATGCTCCGGCCAGAGACTTCCAAGTAATGACCCTGACAAGAGGCCATGGGTATCATCTTCTGCTATCACAGAAGTGGTGAATCCTCTATTGGCTACTCAATTACCTTTGAATACCTCAAGTCGCACTCCAATCACCACCCTATGAGCAACCTCTATAAGGCAACAAGGAATGGAGTCAAAGCACGAATCAAGTATCCAAGATATCCTTGAGCACCTCAAGTCTAAGGATACTTACACCATTGCTATGATGAGATTATCACTGACATTAGAATAGAACATCCATGTGATGATCTCATAGCAGGACATCCAATGTACTTACTACCTCTAGTAAGCATCCACATCTCAACCCTAAATATCTCATATTTACGACCACGAGATCCTTTGCTTGATCAAATCAAGGAGCTTGAGATGTATTAGTCTCTCCGGATTACCGATGTCCAGTCTCAGTAATCCTATGACTAGAGATAATTTAGATACTGACATAATTGCACATGATAGGAATCTCAGTTGTATGATCACATCACAATTTCCTTCATGCTATGTCATATATCATGGACTTCATTAATTTGCTTATAGATCAATATCCATTCATAAATAATGAACATCAAATTAATGAAATATGCCTTTCTTTATTTATTCATAAAGTATGTACACAACTTTGTACTAAATGCGCTAAAGGCGATTGCCTTCAGGGCACTACTCTAACAATCTCCCACTTGACCTAAAGCCAATCGCCTTGATATCTAATACCATAGGCGAGTACATGAGAATCAAAACTCTTTTGTGATAATGGCTTTGTTAACGGATCAACAATATTCTGCTCGGTGGGAATTCTCTCGATCTGGACATCACCTCGTCCTATGATCTCCCTGATCAGATGATATCTGCGGAGTATATGTTTCGATCTTTGATGAGACCTTGGTTCTTTCGCCTGCGCAATAGCCCCATTGTTGTCACAATACAATTGCATAGGCCCATCACAGCTAGGAACCACACCAAGTTCAGTAATGAACTTTTTGATCCAAACTATATGTACTCTGCCTCGGTCATTGAATCGGTAGTTGTCTCTTGTTTGGAACTCTTCCAACTAACTGCCCCACCATTCAGTGTGAAAACGTAACCTGATTGGGATTTGGAATCATCCTTATCAGATTGAAAACTGGCATCTGTATACCCGCTCACTTTGAGATCTCCATCTCCATATATCAAGAAAACATCCTTAGTCCTTCGCAAGTACTTGAGGATATTCTTCGATCGCCGTGATGACCCTCACCAGGATCCGATTGGTATCTGCTTGTAACACTTAGAGCATATGATACATCGGGTCTCGTACATAGCATAACGTACATGATAGATCCTACCGCAGATGCATACGGGATCATACTCATGCGCATCCTCTCATCTTGTGTCTTAGGACACATAGATTTCGAGAGTATTATCCCATGAGTCACGGGAAGGTAGCCTCTCTTGGATTGCTCCATGCTAAACCTTTTTAGCATCTTGTCTATGTACGTTGATTGTGAAAGACCAAGTAACCTTTTTGATCTATCTCTATAGATCTTTATCCCAAGGATATAAGTTGCTTCACTAAGGTCTTTCATGGAAAATTTTTTGGACAACCAAATCTTCACTGATTGTAGCATAGAGACATCGTTTCCTAGTAATAATATGTCATCTACATACAGCACAAGGAATACAATTGCAGTCCTATTAACCTTCTTATACACACAGTGTTCATCTGAATTTTGTGAGAAACCAAACTCTTTGATTACCTCATCAAAACGGATATTCCAACTCCTGGATGCTTGTTTCAATCCATAGATGGATTTCTGAAGCTTGCATACCTTTTCGCCATCATAAGAGGTGAAGCCCTCAGGTTGTGTCATATACACATCCTCAGCTAGATTTCCATTTAGGAAAGTTGTCTTCACATCCATTTGCCATATCTCATAATCATAATGAGTGGAAATGGCTAGGAGTATTCTAATGGATTTAAGCATTGCTACTGGGCTGAAGGTCTCATCGTAGTCAACTCCTTGTCTTTGACGAAAACCTTTAGCCACAAGCCTTACTTTATAGGTAATCACATTACCATCCATGTCGATTTTCTTTTTGAAAACCCATTTACACCCTATGGGTTTGATTCCTTCGGGTGCCTCAACCAAAGTCCATACTTGATTTTCATACATGGAATCCATTTCAGCCTGCATGACATGAAGTCATTTCTCATATTCTGAACTCTTCAGAACCTCTTCATAGGTGGTAGGCTCATTATCTTCTATGAGCAATACGTCATTCTGTTCATTCACGAAATCCATATCTCTGGAATAGGCGTATCCTACGTGACCTATGAACTTCATGTGTTGTAGAAGGTTGAGCTATTACTTCATCGTATGAGTCACGTTTGAGTTGAGCGGTTGATTCGTATGCATTCGAGCATCTTGAACTTCTTGAGTTCAATTTTGCTCCCCTTGTCTTCTTGTAAAAAACTCTTTCTTTAAAAGATAGCATGCTTGAAACAAACACCTTTTGTTCCTCGCAAGGTAGAATTGATATCCCATTGTTTCTTTAGGATATCCTACGAACAAACACTTGTCGGACTTTGCATCAAGTTTATCGACCGTGTCCGCTTCACATAAGGGACAACCCCAAACTTTCAAATGAGTAAGATAGGGTCTTTTGTTAGTCCACATCTTATATGGAGTAACATCAACTGTCTTTGATGGAACTCGTTTAACAAGTAAACAAATTGTCTCGAGTGCATACCCCAAAAGGATTTTGGTAACTTGCAAAGCCCATCATCGACCGTACCATGTCTAACAAGGTTCGATTTCTCTTTTCGCCACACCATTATCTTTGTGGTGTGTAAGGAGGAGTCCATTGAGATAAAATCCCATTATCTACGAGATAATCCAAAAGCTGTTGGTCTAAGTATTCCCACCATGATCGATCGTAATGTCTTGATACTTTTCCCAAGTTAGTTTTCTACTTCATTTCGAATTGTTTGAACTTTTCAAATGCTTGATTTGTATCTCATCGGATCTGATACCCATATCGAGAATAATCATCGATAAAGGTAATGAAGTAAAGACAACCACTTCTGGCATGGATGGACATCGGACCACATACATCTGAATGTATTAGGTCTAATACTCCAATCGCTCGTTCACCCTTTCCCTTAAAGGGTAATTTAATCATCTTGCCTAATAAACAAGATTCGCATATGTCATATGATTCATAATCAAATGACCCTAAACTACCACTCTTATAGAACTTAGCTATGCGTCTCTCATTTATATGGCCAAGGCGACAATGCCATAAGTAAGTTGATTTTAAATTATCTCGTTTATGTCTTTTCGTGTCATTGACATTCATAATTGAATGTGACATATCTAATATGTAAATTCCATTGCATAATGTACCAGTACCATAAAGCATTCCATTCAAACTAATAGAACAACCATTGTTACTAAAAGTCAAATGGAAACCATTTCTATTTAAACAAAGCAGACGATATGTTCTTTGTTATCTGGTACAAAATAAGCTGTTAGTAGTGTGTCCCTAGCCAATGGATATTTGTGATTCATGTATTAACATTATGACTTGTTAATAATATATTATGAGGTATTCATTTATATATGCATGTATTTCGTTTATGTAATATGATTTACATTCATGAATAGTATTAGACTTATGTCATCAAGTATGTGACTTGATAGTAAAACCATAAGCATTATAACACTATTCTAGATCGTCACAGTCGATCATTATTGGTGGAACAATAATGAATTAAGACTAGTATGTGTTACGATTGATGATCACGTTTCTTGATCATGGATATGAGATATCAAATTAGAAACATAGATATATGTTAGAGAACATATATTGGACCGACCCATAAAGAATACTACGTGGTTTCATGTCATTAGTGATTCTTTATATGGTTTGACTTTAGTCCTTTGACTGAAGTCATCATGGTTCCCTACATGAGGAATTTAGTGTTTTGATATTAGACTAAGCTATTTTTAACCGAATAACAAATAGTCTTATGTTGGACACTAAATGAATCATGCGGAGGATGTGAATGGCGTAGATGGGATTTGTACCTCTCTTAAATGAGAGATATCATTTGGGCCTCTTGTGAAGTGTGGATGAAGAAATGCATGGTCATGCTCAAATGAATTGATGAAGAGTCATCAAATGTCATTTGTTATAATCATCGACTTGGGATCAAGAAACTATGATTAATCAAAGGTTGACATGTACCATGCCTTGTGATTAATCTTGATATCGTGTTACAAAAGGTGAGCTTATAACCATAATTCTGAGTTAAATCAATTATCGATCCTCATTTGATTTGGGTAGTCATAATGTCTTGCTAGAGGCCGTTTATGACTTATGGGCCTTGAAGTGTGGTCAAGCCCATTGCTAACATCAAATGAGCCTACAGGGTCAAACATAAAGAGTTATGTGATCTGGGCTTATTCTCTTGGGCCTAATTTATTAGGTGTTGAATAAATTTATTTAGATATATTTATTGGGCTAGATTGAATTAAGTTGTCGGGTTCTTATTATATAAGATATAATGGGCCGAAACTTATTGGAGCCTAAATGGGATTAGGGTTTCTCTATAAGTAGAGAAGCTTAGGTCTCATTAGGTAGTAGAGACATTATCGTCAGAAACCCTAGCCATTATCGAGAGGAAAATCGAGGCGGCGTTCGGAAGCGTTCAGACGTCTTAGCACACCATAGCATGCATGACCGGATCGTGCATACTCGTGTGGATACCTGTAGAGGGCATTCGCATTTGCAGTGTCTTGGAATCCGAAAAAGAAGCAACCTATCTATGGAAATAAGGTATTTTCGTACATCCTTGGTATTTTTGATTATACTTCATGTTGTTGTATGGTCTTTTTCCGTAGTGTATTGTGAATACTCGGACCGTACGCGATCCAACAGTGGTATCAGAGCCAGGTTCTTCTGTAAAATCATTAATATACGTGTTTTTTATTACATGTGTTCACGGTTTTGGATTCTGTATAATTGAAAATATATACATGTTTGGATTACATGTGTTTACAGATTTGGATTCTGTAGAGATAAAAATATGCATGTTTTGATTACGTGTGTTCGCGGTTTTTGGTTGCATGATACGAAAGTGTTTTCTATTTCATGCATATTGTTTTCGGATTTGTTGATTATCTTGGTACCACTACAAGAAAATAAGTCAATCCGCGACGTTTAAAAAACGTCACAAAATGTCAAAAAACGTCACAAAATACAATTTGCGACGTTTTAAAAAACGTCACAAAAAACGTCGCAGAATGTGGTGTAGGTAAATAGTTTTTGCGATGTTTCTTGTAAAACGTCACGGAAAACATGGACATTCCGCGACGTTTTAAAAAACATCACTGAAAGATAACTCTTTCTGTGACGTTTTTTGAAAACGTCGCGGAAGACATTTCGCAACGTTTCCATAAAAAAGTCACAAAATGTCTTCTGCAACGTTTTAAAAAACGTCATGAAATATCTTCCGTGACGTTTTTATTATTATTTATATTTTTTAATTATTATTTTCAAAATTTTCAAAATTTTTTAATTTTAATAATTATTTTTTAAAATACAATTTTTTAACTCTTATTTGTTTAATAACTTTTTCAAACTCAAAAAGTTAGTACAAATATTGCTTCAAATTAGACCTGTAATGTCATATAGGCGGACACAAATTATGTCATAATTTTCCGGAAAATGAAAAATAGGAAAATAAGTCTTTAACATTATTGATGATACTGAGTAGCTGCATAGATTGTTGTAGAAGAAAGAATTTGATATTTTATTCATCACATTAAAAATTTTGACACTCCCTCGAAGTGCCCAGCACACCTGAATAACCAAAAGAGAAAAAGAAAAACAACCATACCATTTACTATACAGTATACACCATCTCCGACTAGTAGTGAGACACTACATCACCGACGAAATTAACAAAAGAAAAACTATGTTGTTGCCAAACAGCTCCTCAATCAAAGCTCCTTGCTCATGTACAACAAGATCTTTAAATATCTCATTCACTTCACCAGTCTGCTTCTGAATTTCTTGTATTCCCTGATCCCTTTCTTCAATATCTGTACAGGAAGAGCCAGACAATTAATGAAATTTCAGCAGTAGTAGAATATATCGATATGGTAGTAGAATATATCGCGGAGGTTTCAGATTAGATATGGTAGTAGAATATATCGATAAATTTTAGCAGAAACTAAAGACACAAATTACCTCCCTTACAAATCATCTTTCCTGCCTCTATCTCCTCTTAAGAATACTGTCTACGCTTCCTGTTAACTCACTTGATATCTATCCCATGTCTGTTTGTAACCCAAAGCCACACCGTGTCTATGATCCAGAAAGATAGCTTTTTGTGAGGGAATACAACCTACAAAGAATTAAATAACAAAATAAAATATTCTATACAAAAGCTAGAATCTTATAAGATAGACAAGTATATAAATGGATTGATATTCAAAGAGACTAATGCTCTTTACCAGAGCAGAGCAAAGTATCCCTACTTTTCAACTCTCATTTTCCTGCAATACATAGCTATCTATTTAAGATTAAAGTTTAATAAAGTTTTTTAAGCATGACATCTAGGCAACCAAGATGCCCCTTAAATACTTGATACCAAGGGACAAACAATCTAACATTTTAAAGATGGTAAATAATTGACAACACTAAATATACGACAGACCTAAACCATTACACATTTCAGATTTTCATTTTAAAGATTATCACAAAATAGTTCAATGTTACTGCATTAACTCCTTTTCTAATGCAATGGAGAGAGCACTTTCAAGTATTGATTTTCAGGTAATATTTTATCCGCATTCTCAGGAATGGCAGGGGAAAAACTCTCTCTATCCTACGTGTCTCACATGCATAAATTAAACGAGCTCAATCACTACAGTACCTGCTTTGCAATACGATGAAAGTACACCTGCAGATTGTCCGTCGTCGACTCTAACGCTAGACCCTAATTTCACCAAATTTCAGACTGACGTGTCAACCATCAGAAGTTAAATCAATTTGCATGGACCAAAGGGCTAATGGTGGCTAGATCAAGTTCAGAATAATAGAAAGAATGAAAAATCATCATCAGATAAAACCAAAGAGGGTAACATGCGAAAATTCACAGCCTTCATCAGGTAAGATATTTTGAATTATGCGTAAACCCCCAAAGCTGCATAATAAATAACAAAATCTAATCAACACATAAACACCGTAACTTCATTTACTTAGATGTGCACCTATCAGTAAAGAAGCAGTAAGAATGGCTAACAGATAGTCCTAAACTATTTTATCAATGCAAGGTTAGACCTCATCTATTCTTGCATATATCCACCTTTAGGAAGAACAAAGCAGTTTCAACAAACTGTTATACCACAAAAATTCTTCTAGTCCAGGATTTAAGAGACATTCTAGCAACCCTGAAGAGTAACTTTGAATATTGGCAAATTCGTAAGGAGCCTAGGTTTGCATTATTAATTAATTCTGACTGGAGCTCCTATAACAGTAGTTTAGCGATTATTTTACAGAGGCAGTATCAGGCAAAAGAGTTATAGTATGGTCCACCATCCTTTCTTAGCTGAAGTGCTAGAAAAATAACAGAAACAAAAGTCAAAAATTACCTCAACGTTTTTTAACTCAAACTCTTTATCAATATAGTTCTTATATTGATCCACAAATAGAAATACAAGACCTATCTTAGTTGCCAATTTGAGAACAAGTTCTTCCCATGTCACGAACAAACAATATTTTGTACATTGATTAAAGACAGAACAAAGAGAAGCAAGACGCTATACATTGCTACACAACTGAACATACACAAAAACTTCTCTGAAGACATTAATGCCCAAGCCGAGATCTTATAAAGTATTGGCAAAATGACATGAGTCATGCAAAACAACATTACATAAGACACATCACATTTAACAAAATTCCCATCAAGACAGAATTTTGTTTTTTCTAAAAAGAAAAACATTTTAGCTGGTATGTTTTTTGGATCCAAAATTAAAACACAAAAAAGAAATTCAAGATTCACATAGCCAAAAGCCGAAATCCCAAATCCCATTAACCCAAAGGGGAAGATTCGCGAGATTAAATATCTCCCAGTCTCCGACATTTCCTTTGCCACAAAATAATGAAATATACATATTACAGATCTGAAATATTCTAGCTAAAAATTGAAAATTTTAACAAACTAGGATTTCAAAAAAATATTGACTACCATATAATTGCAGATCTAGGAAATCTTGGGTGGAATTAGAAGTTCTTACACAGAAACCAAACGGAGCTTACACATAAACCAAATCGTCGGGTAAACTTAGTAACCCAGGGAGCATCAAATATAAAGCGACTTGTGCAGTAAAAAACATGAAAGAAGAAGAGTTTTTACCTGGTGGATTTTTGTAGAGAAATAAGAAGATCGATTGGGGGTTTCGTTGCTTAGTTGAGAATGGCTACTAGAGAGAGAAAGGAAGAGAGAACTAAGGACCCTCCATTTGGCAGGAATAAGGGTAACAAAAGTTTATTCGATTCTCTTTACATGGTGATAATAGAGGAAATGACGACAAAGAACTACGAGCAAGCAATTCAACAACCGTAGTGATAAAAACCTCCCGGAAACTAAAACTAAAACACCATCAACAAAGATAGAACAAAAACGCAGCAGATGGGAATTACAAATGACAGCTAGCAGACATCAGTCATTAGTAATAAAAAGAGTAAAACGGCAGGACATGAGACAAAAAAAAAGGCAGTGGACCAGAGGACGTTTTGGGGGGGAGAAAAAATTTTAAAGGCTAGGTTTTAATATGGGGGAGGCTAGAAAGACGAAGAGATGCCGCAACTCCAAGGGGGGACGCACACGATCTGCTGCATTCGAAGAACCGCGAGACCCAGGGCGAATTTGAGAGGGAGGTTTGAAAGTGTTGAAGGAACAGAAAAAGAGAGAGAGGTAGCAGTGAGGATGCGGCCGTAAACGAAACCAAAAGTATCATTTTAATTAATTTGTTACTAAAAGTTCAACGACGTTTTATTCAACAAAACGTCGTTAAATCTATTTTATGTTGTTTTAATTAAAAAACGTCGCTGACAGTTAAACAATTTCACGACGTTTTAGTAAGACGTTGCAAAAAATATGAATAATTTGTGACGTTTTTGAAACGTCGCGAAAAATCTAAACAATTTGTGACGTTTTATTAAAAAAATGTCACAAATTATATGTTTTTGTTGTAGTGTACTGATGAGAATATATGACAAGCATGAAGGATTTGACCGTAAGGTGGTGGCTGCTAGGGTTTCCACCATGTAAGACATGGATGTGGAATAGAAACCCAATATCCATCTTTGGAAAGGATCTCCGGTCATTATCATCTCTTAGGTCGACCGATTGGAGAGCGAAAATGAGCGTTCGGTAAAACGTTCGTTCGGCCGTCGAGATTGGTTCCAGTTGACTGGGACAAGTCGACCAGTCGACTACAAGCTCTTCCAGTCGACTGAGATTGGTTTCAGTCGACTGGCACAAGTCGACCAGTCGACTACAAGATCTTCAATGATTAGAAGTGTTCAATCGATTGATCGGAAGCGGAGATGAGTGTTTCAAAGAAAACGTTTGTTCGATCAATGGTATTGGTTCCGGTCGACTAAAGACAAGTCGACTAGTCAACTATCATCTCTTCCAATGATCGACAAGCCCAATGAAGGGTCATTGTTCCCACTAACGATTGTTAGTTATGTGTTATATATTACAGGTGATGTTACATGTTATTATTTATATTTTTTTGAATATTTATATTCATGTGTAAGTTACTATTCTATACTTCTAATATATATATACTCAAGTATGTTGTAGTATAGGATTAGAAATAGCATAAGACAAACACACTTACTAATAGGATTAGTAGCCTTCATAATGTCTTAGAACGACCCTCTTCATAATTTCATGTTTATATGCCTTCCATAAATCTTTACCAATGTTTATCTTTAGATTATCCTTATGTGGGTTTTTTCCAAAGCAAGGAATGTGGGGATCATCTAGGGAAGACAGTTGAATAATGGTGCTATTCATAGGTAAAGTATGGTTAAACTTAACTAAGCTATCAAAACGGTTTTGGGCTTAGGGCATAAGATTGGGTTTATCATACATGCGAGACATAAGATGTATTTTAACATAAGCCCATCAAGAATTACATGTGATGTAATTGAAAAGAGTTTTCTACCTAAATAACTAAGTCTTGAGTGTTAAGCCAAAGCTTTCTTAGGACTTAGTGAAATGTGGATCTTGTTTCTCCCATTTTTCAATCGAGGGTTATTTATTTGAGTGGGAGCTAATACCTCATAATATATGAATGTTGACCTCATCTGCATAATTTTGTAGATTATGGCTACTCCATCCACAAACCTTTCTATGTGAACTATCTTAGAAAGAAAAGCTTAATGGAACAAATTTCTAGATTGGTATAGGAACTTGAGAATTGTTCTCAAACAAGAAAGAAAGCTTTATGTCTTAGAAGAGCCCATCCCGAGGAACCACCGGCAAATGCACCTAAGGCTCAAAAGGATGCTTATATGAAGCATATCAATGACTCTGGATGTGTCATGCCTTATGTTAGCGCCGTGATCTCGACCTTCGAAGGATTTAGAGGAAATAGAAGTTTATGACACGCTTGCTCAATGAAAGCTATGTTTCAAAGCAAGCATGCCAAGAGAGGTTTAGAACCAATAAGGCATTGAATTCATGCAAGATGACTCTGGCACACCCGTGAGTGCTCGTGTTCTCAAGATGAAGAGTTACATTCATCATCTTGAGAAATTAGAATGCACTAATAGTCGAAATTGGCAACCGATCTTATTCTAGCATCTTTGATTGATGAATATGATCGGTTCATTCTTTACAACATGCATAACATGGAGAAGTCCATTGACTAATTGCATGGGATCTTGAAAATCTTCAAGAGAACTTAAAGGAAAGGTTAAGACCACCAATGAAGTTCTTGTAGTTCAAAAGGAAAACTTTCAAGAAGAAGGAACAACAAAGGACAAAGGTAAAGTACCCAAGTCCAAGTCCAAGCCCAAGCCCAAAGCTAAGACTAAGGCACTTAAAGAGGAGTTTGCTTCCATTGCAATGAACCCGGTCATTGGAAAAGGCTCGCAAACTCCATTTGGAAAAGTGAAAGAGAAGAAGAATAGTCGACTATTTCTTGGTATGTTTGTTATAGAAATCAATTTTACTCCATACGCATCTTGGGTATTAGATCTGGGAGTTGCAACTCACATTTGTACTAATGTGCAAAGTCTAAGAAGGACTAGAAGATTGATGTCGGTGAGATCGACTTCTTGGCGTGGGAAATGGAGCAAGAGTCTTTATTAAGTGGGGACTTATGATCTTGTTTTGCTCTTGGGCTCATTTTAGAACTCAAGAATTGTTATTATGTACCTCTTATGAGTAGGAACATTATTTTTCTTCTTGAGAATGATGGATTTAAATTTTCTATTGAGAATGAAGTATTTCCATTTATAAGAATGACATTTTATATGGCATTGTGTGTCAATTAAATGGCATTTATACTCTGAAACCGAGTTTGTTACAAATGAGCCCATCTATAACATAAATACTAAGAAGTTTAAATCTAACGATTTGAACCCAACTATCTCGGCATTGTCGCTTAGGCCATGTAAATGAAAAGCGATTTCAAAATCCATCAAGATGGATACATTGATTCTTTGAATCTTTTGACACGTGTGATTCTTGTTTACTAGGTAAGATGACAAAGGCCCCTTCACGAGTAAAGGGAAAGGGCGATGAGCTATTGGGCCTTATACATATCGATGAATGCGGTCCTTTTAGCATATCAATGAAAGGAGGTTATTGTATTTCATTACTTTTACAGATGACTTGATAGATATGAGTATGTCTATTTAATGAAGTACAAATCTGAATCTTTGAAAAGTTCAAAGAGTATAAGAATGAAGTATAAATTGAACTTCGCAAGAATATTAAAATCCTTCGATCGATCGAGGAGGTGAATATTTAAGCCAAGAGTTTGATGATTATCTTAAGATTGTGGAATCGTTTCACAATTGACTCCTCCAGAACTCCTCGATGGAATGGTGTTTCGAAAGGAAAAATCGAACTCTATTAGATATGGTTTGATCAATGATGAGTCAAATGATCTTCCAAAATACGGGGCTATGCTTTAGAAACCGCAGATTCATATTGAACCGTATTCCTTCAAAGGTGTAGAAAAGACACCTTATAAGATATGGATGGAAGCGTCCCAATTTATCTTTCTAAAGATTTGGGGTTGTGAGGCTTATGTGAAGCGTCAATTCTTTGACAAGTTGGCACCCAAATCTAAAAATGTTATTTTGTGGGATATCCAAAGGAAACTAAAGGATATTACTTTTACATCCCAAAGCAGAGAACAAAGTGTTTGTTGCTCGAAATGGTTTTCTTAGAGAAGGAATTTGTTTCAAAGGAAGCATTGGGAGTAAAGTACAACTTGAAGAAATTCAAGTTTCACAAAATGACATTGAGCCTGAAAAGGAGAATGAAGCGAGCTCACAAGCTGTTGATGAGCAATCTTCAACAACACAAGGCCTACATAGATCTGATAGGATTCATCATGAGCCCGAGAGATATGGATTTCTCGTTACTGATGATGACAATGTGATGCTCATTGATCATAATGAGCCCACAACCTATCAAGAAGCTATGGAAAGTCCAGAATCTGTTAAATGGTTAGAGGCCATGAAAGCAGAGATGCAATCCATTTATGACAATCAAGTTTGGATTTTGATTGATCCGTCTGATGGCTTGAAGACCATTGGATGTAAGTGGGTTTTCAAAAAGAATCTCGACATGGATGGAAATGTGCACACTTATAAAACAAGACTTGTTGCTAAAGGTTATCGACAAGTTCATGGAATTGATTATGATGAGACATTTTCTCCAGTGGTCATGATTAAATCCATTAGAATTCTTATTGTCATAGCTGCATACTATGATTATGAGATATGGCAAATGGATTTCAAAACGGCTTTCCTTAATGAAAACTTACTTGAGGATGTATATATGATACAACCTGAGGGTTTTGTCCATCCTAAGAATTCGAGAAAGGTGTGCAAGCTTCAAAGATCCATTTATGGATTGCAGCAAGCATCAAGAAGCTGGAATCTTCGTTTTGATGAAGTTGTCAAAGAGTTTGGATTCATCAAGAATGAAGATGAACCTTGTGTTTACAAAAAGGTTAGTGGGAGTGCTGTTGTCCTTTTAGCTTTATATGTTGATGACATACTGCTCATTAGAAACGATATTCCAACCTTACAGAGTGTCAAGATCTGGTTAAGGAAACGTTTCTCAATGAAAGACTTAGGTGAGGCTGCCTATGTTTTAGGCATTAAGATCTATAGAGATAGATCAAGAAAGCTTATAGGCCTAAGTCAGAGTACATACATAGATAAGATACTGAAAAGGTTCAGTATGCAAGATTCTAAGAGAGGATTCTTGCCTATGTCACATGGAATCAAGCTTTCTAAGAAGGATTGTCCTACTTCAGGTAAAGAGCTTGAGCGCATGAGTAAGATTCCATATGCATCTGCAATTGGATCTATCATGTATGCCATGTTATGTACTTGATCAGATGTCTCATATTCTTTGAGCATAACAAGTAGATACCAATCTAATTATAGTGAGAGTCACTAGATAGTAGTTAAGAATATCCTTAAGTACTTGAGAAGAATTAAGGATATGTTCCTAGTCTATGGAGGACTTGAAGGAGAGCTCATTGTAAATGGTTACACTGATGCTGGTTTTCAGTCTGACATAGATGATTTTAGATCGCAATCAGGTTTTGTGTTCTGTTTGAATGGAGGTGTAGTGAGCTTGAAAAGTTCAAAGCAAGACACTGTTGCTGATTCTACAATTGAAGCTGAATACATTGCTGCCTCGGATGCAGCTAAGGAAGCTGTATGGATCAGGAAGTTCATTACTGAGCTTGGAGTTGTTCCTAGCATTACAGGTCCTATAGACCTTTATTGTGATAATAAGGGGCTATAGCACAGGCTAAGGAACCAAACTTGCATCATAGATCCAAACACATACTCAAACGTTTCCATCTGATTAGAGAGATCATTGGGAGAGGAGACGTGAAGATATACAAAGTGGGCACAGATGACAACATTGCCGATCCACTTACTAAACCTCTTCCACAGCCTAAACATGAGAGTCATACGAGGTCTATGGGTATTAGATATCTAACCGATTAGGCCTAGTGCAAGTGGGAGATTGTTAGTAGTGTGCCCTAGCCAATGGATATTTGTGATTCATGTATTAACATTATGACTTGTTAATAATATATTATGAGGTATACATTTATATATGCATGTATTTCATTTATGTAATGTGATTTACATTTCATGAATAGTATTAGACTTATGTCATCAAGTATGTGACTTGATGGTAAAACCATAAGCGTTATAACACTATTCTAGATCGTCTCTGATCGATCATTATTGGTGGAACAATAATGAATTAAGACTAGTATGTGTTCGATTGATGATCACGTTTACTAATCATGGATATGAGATATCAAATCAGAAACATAGATATATGTTAGAGAACATATATTGGACCGACCCACATAAAGAATACTACATGGTTTCATGTCATTAGTGATTCTTTATATGGTTTGACTTTAGTCCTTTGACTGAAGTCATCATGGTTCCCTACATGAGGAATTTAGTGTTTTGATATTAGACTAAGTTATTTTAATCGAATAACAAATAGTCTTATGTTAGACACTAAATGAATCATGCGGAGGGATATGAATAGCGTAGATAGGATTTGTACCTCTCTTAAATGAGAGAGATATCATTTGGGCCTCTTGACAAGTGTGGTGAAGAAATGCATGGCCGTGCTCAAATGAATTGATGAAGAGTCATCAAATGTCATTTGTTATAATCAGTCAACTTGGGGATCAAGAAACTATGATTAATCAAAGGTTGACATGTACCATGCCTTGTGATTAATCTTGATATCGTGTTACAAAAGGACTGAGCTTATAACCATAGTTACAGGTTAAATCGGATTATCGATCCTCATTTGATTTAGGTAGTCATAATGTCTTGCTAGAGGCCGCTTATGATTTATGGGCCTTGAAGTGTGATTAAGCCCATTGCCAACATCAAATGAGCCTACAGGTTCGCACACAAAGAGTTATGTGATCTGGGCTTATTCTCTTGGGCCTAATTTGTTAGAGTAGTACCCTAAAGGTAATCCCCTTTAGCGCATTTTATTCATAGTCATGTACAAACTTTATGAATAAATAAAGCAAGGCATATTTCATTTATTTGATATTCATTTTATTATGAATTGATAATGATCTTTAATCAAATTAATGAAGTCCCTGATACATGACATAGCATGAAGGAAATTATGATGTGATCATACTATTGAGATTCCTATCATGTGCAATTATGTCAGTATCTAAATTATCCCTAGTCATAGGATTAATGAGACTAGACATCGTTAATCCGGATAGACTAGACATGTCAAACTCCTTGATTGGATCAAGCGGTGGATCTCGTAAAAGCGTAAATATTGAGATATTTGGATTTGACATGTGGATGCTTACTAGTGGTAGTAAGTACATTGGATGACTCGCTATGAGATCATCACATGGATGTCTATACAAATGTCGTTGATAATCTCATCATAGCAATGGTGCAAGTATCCTTAGACTTGAGGTACTCAAGGATATCTTAGTCTTGATTACGCACTTTGACTCCATTCCTTGTTGCCTTTCGAGGTCGCTCATAGGGTGGTGATTGGGTACACTTGAGGTATTCAAGGTAATTGAGTAGCCAATAGAGGATTCACCACTTACGTGATAGCGAAGAGATACCCATGACCTCTTATCGGGATCATTACTTTGAAGTCTCTGCGCCGGAGCATACATATGTCATGAAGATGGTCTTCATGGACATATAAAGTAATGAGTCCTAGGGCGAGAACTGATTACACTTGGACTAGATTTGATCGATCGGTCTAGTAAGAGTTGACACATTGCCCATACTCAAACCAAGTGGGGTATAGCACGGTGAAAGGACTAATTGCACAAGAATTGTTCGTGGAAGGGTTCGTGATTTGGTTTCATTAGTCAAACCAATTACTTTCCGGTCAATTGGGGTCATGATGTGTTGCTAGATACCGCTCATGACTTGCTCGATTAAGTGTTAATCTAAGTGGCCAACATAACCGGAACCTAATGGGTCACACGATAAGAGTGACTCGGAGAATCAGTAAAATAGTTTGGACGGAGATCCGATATCCGGAGAGCAATAGGATTAAATGGATCCCGATGAGATTGGGATATGTCCCGATGAGATCGCGACATCGACATTCTTTGAAAAGGGTCTCCGGCGATTTTTCGCCAATAGGTCTGATGAGGTTTAGTAGGACCCAACCCCAATTTGATTGGACCTCTTGACAAATATATATATATATATTAATTAATTAAGAATTAATTAATTATATATATATATGTTGAATTTCGTGGAAGCCATAAATGGTGGAGATAAGTTACGTTTGAAAAGTCAAACTTAATGATTATTTTACATTTCAAGGCATTTTATGCCTCCTACGTGGATGAGCATCCACCAAGCCCTTTTATATGTATTTTAAGTGTTAAATAAACATATAAGAAGGCATTGGAAGAAGCTTGTACGTAGGTTGTTGGAGAAGAGTCGAAAAGCTTAAGAGTTAAGCTTTGAAAATTGGTTTTTCATCTTCTTCCTATCATCCTCTCAAGTTGCTTCTACTTCTCCAAGGTTCCACCAAGATCATCTCACTTGCTCTCCAAGGCTAAGGTAAGAGCTAGCACTCTTTTCTTTAGTCAAGCTATTCCCGGGTCAAAAGAGTTTGTCCCGGTTAGGTTTTCCGACCTCTTCGTGGATACCGTTAGAGACGGTCTCCTTTGGTCGTTATGGTTTGATTGTTTATACATACACATGGATCCTGGCTTTCGGGAATGTCCCGGGACTCAAAATTTTAAATTCCGCACCGTGGGCATGTGATGCCTACCTCGGGATTTTCCTACATAATTTATTAGGTGTTGAATAAATATATTTAGATATATTTATTGGGCTAGATTGAATTAAGTTGTCGGGCTCTTATTATATAAGATATAATGGGCCTAAACTTATTGGGGCCTAAATAGGATTAGGGTTTCTTTATAAGTAGAGAAGCTTATGTCTCATTAGGTAGTAGAGACACTATTGTCAGGAAACCCTAGCCGCCATCCGAGAGAAAAATCAGAGCGGCGTTCGGAAAGCGTTTCAGGATGTGCTAGCACACCATAGCCGCAGCCCGGATCGTGCATACTCGTGTGGATACCGGTAGAGGGCATTCGCATTTGCAGTGTCTTGGAATCCGAAAAAGAAGCAACCTATCCATGGAAATAAGGTATTTTTGTACATCCTTGGTATTTTCGATTATACTTCATGTTGTTGTATGGTCTTTTTCTGCAGTGTATTGTGAATTCTCGGACCGTACGCGATCCAACAATAACATTCATCCAATTTAATTACAAGCCCACTGGGGAGTGACAAGAAATAAATGCCTATGGCTAATGCAGCAACTCTTGCTCCATTTTCTACACGCAGGTCTATCTCTCCCTTCATGAGTTGTCTACTGTCCTTGAGGCCCTGCATATCATTGCATATGCGTGAGCCACAACCGGTATCTAATACCCATATGTTATGGTCAGAAACAGTATTAACCTCAATGACAAACATACCTGAAGAAGTCAAGGCATTTGATGCCTTCTTCTGCTTCAATTCTTCCAGATAGACTTTACAGTTCCGCTTCCAGTGGCCAGTCTTGCCACAATGGAAGCAAGTTCCTTTTGGTGCAGTTTCTTTAGTTTTCTTCTTGGCTGCACTTCCTTTCGATTTCTTAGACCTTTTCTTCTTTAAATTCTTTTTCTTTGAACCAGAAGAAGAGTCCACCATAAGCACTTGCTTGCTATCCTTCTTGATAGCTTGCTCATTGCCTCGAAAGCGATTGATCAACTCGAGGATTGTGGTGGATATTTGGTTCATCCGATAGTTTAACACAAACTATGAATAACTATCAGACAATCCAACCAGAATTAAGTCAACATTTAATTCATAATCTATAACAAAACCTAAGACAGCCAACCTCTCAATATACCCATTCATCTTGATGCATCTTGCACCGCAGATGAACCCGAATCATCTTAGTAGTGAAGAGTATCCTCGAGGTCTCGAATGTTTCGCATCGAGCTTACTCATCAAATGACTCCTTAAGATGAAACACTATGGTATTAGCATCCATAGACTCACGCCGCTTCGACTCTGGTGACATAGATGCGAGCATAATGCAGTAGCCATGTCCTTTGTTTTTAAGATGCTTACGATATGCATTCGATCCTCATCGAAGCATCGGCAGCAGTGGATCGGGAAGTGGAACATCTAGGACATATCCTAGTTCCTCGGACACGAGAACAATTCTCGATTTCTCACCAATCTAGAAAGTTGGGTCCGATTAATTTGTTCGAGTCCATAAGCGGCGCAAATTCACACTTGAAGTCATCTTCAATAACCTATAGGGAAAAGAGAGAAAGAATGTTAGAATAGAATTACATGCATGATCATAAGGACTTGCATGACATGCATATGGCTCCCACTAGTTTCAAAGAATCCATAACCCTCAGTACGAATCTAAGAAACATTATGACAAAATGTCCTAGTGGGTCGATGTCCGACATTACTAAAATGACCTTGGGTTTACCCAACAAGCCACCTTAGGTCAATCAGTAGGTATCGGTCATACCAATTGCATCATAGATATTCGACATTACTAAAATGACCTTGGGTTTACCCAACAAGCCACCTTAGATCTATCGGCAGGTATCGGTCATACCATTTGCTTCATAGATGCAACTATCGACTAGTGTTATCAACTCGTGATGTATGCACACACATTGGGTTATCAACTCTTGATGCGTGTACATCTGATGTACACTACCCAATTTCGTCTCTGTCCACATTGACCTTGAGTTTACTCAACAAATCAACGCTTCTAGTGAAAACCGACCCATTAATCTGAAAATCTTATTTTCATGGTTCGAACATATCTATATAGAGTGAGCTTGGGTTTACCCAACAACCCAACTCTATAAGAACTCTGGTTCTTCCCATATTAATGGAAGGCGTTAGTTTTCATATGATGTGTGAGGGTTTTCAGGTCTCATCTTCTTCTTCTCCAAGCCGTAGGATTATAGTCACCATGACTATATGGAATGATTTAGGGCAATTCATCAATCACATTGAATCTATACCTAAAATCATCCATCATCCCACCTTTGCATGTTGTAGTCATTGGTGCATGTGCTAGTCGATTGGTGCATATGCCTTGGATTGGTACATGTGCTAGTCGACTACTATGGATTCTTGCACAAACTAGTCGATTGGTGCATGTTCGAATGACTACTATGGATTATCGTGCACGAGCCGGTCGGTCGGTGCATGTGCGGTCATTGGTGTATCATGCTAGTCATTGGAACATGTACTGGCAAGCTCTTTAATCGGCTAATTTCTCAATTCGTGTAGTTCAAATTCACAATACCAAGTGTAATATCCTTTATTATGATGTACCAATGAAACACTTTCATTGTTCCATGCTTACCATATATAGTCAAACTATACATGAAAAAACTTGAAATTAATGAATACACTCTTATTCAATTAGATTTCCAAATAATTTGAGAATATCAAACTATCACCCTAAGTATCTCTAGCTAGTCTACATTTTATCAAGATTACTTCGGCACTGGTCACAAAATTGTGACGGTCAAAACAATCAGGACAACGAAATATACTAACGAGACGCTAATGTGACATATTTGACATCCGAAAATTTTTGGAAACCCAATTTCAAGAAATTCAATTTGGAAAGCATACAACATCAATATAACACATTTTTAATCACATTAAAAATGATCCAAGGCATTGGAACTGAAAACTACACAATCATACATTTCAAACAAAACAGCTCCAGCAACTTTCTCAAAACTGCCAAGCTCTGTGTTTTGTTTGAAAAACTCATTGAAACAATTTCAATAAATTTTGAGAAAATTACAGAGGTTACAATGTTCACAACATGCTCCATGAATTGTTTCAGGATTTATTTCCATCAAAAACTCAACCAACCTTAGAAACAAAGCCAATGTAGAATCTGTGTTCCTCAACACAGTTATTCCCAAAAGCACACAATAAATTCTCAAATAAATAGTAAATCACCACGAAAACATTTTTCCATTATCATAGACATTCATAAACATCTGAGAGACATGTAGGTGAAAGAAAATCTGAAAAAAAAATTCTACAATCTATTCTCGAATTCATAAGCATGCCTGTTCAAGGAATGTGCACAAACACAGCAACCAGAACATTAGGGAATAAATTAGCAAAACCATATCAAATCACATTGATAAATTCCAAGCTTCCACAAACATATGCAACAACATCTTGTGAACATATCTGGGCAAGAAAATTTTGAAAACAATATTTCTACACTGAATTCGAAATTAACATTTACAACATGCATCTTCGTCACAAGCAATAGGCAACTCCGACCTAGTCATGATTTGTTCGTTATATACGACACAAGTGGCTGTGATACAACTGTAGGAAAATCCCGGTGTGAACATCACATGCCCACGGTGTGGAAAACAAAAATTTTTGTTCCGGGACCTTCCCGAAAGCCAGGATCCATGTGTCTATACAACAAACTCAAACCATAACGGCCAAAGGAGACCGTCTCTAATGGTATCCATGCAGAGATCGGAGAACCTAACTGGGACAAACCCTTTGACCCGGGAATAGCTAGAACAAATTAAAGAGTGCTAGCTCTTACCTTTGTTCTTGAAGAGCTTGAAGAAAACAATGAAGGAGAAGTGCTTGGAGAGGAGAAGATGCTTGATGATCGATGGTGAGAAGAGAAGATGCTTAGGATTTTCTCAAAATCCTTTCTTCCTTCTTTCTTCAAAAGCCACGAAGATCACATTCTTCATTTCACTTTTTATATGTCTTATAACTCATTTAAAGACACATTAAAGCTAATGGTGGAGCCTTGTCCATGTTAGCCCTTATATATATATATATATATAAAATAAAGTGAAAAAGATAAGGACTCTCCTCCTTCATCCACGTAAATGTATATATATATATATATATATATATATATTAATTCTTTTATTAATTAATAATATATATATATATATATTAATGCTGAAGTGGTCCATCACATCTGAGATTGGTCTCTACCGGGTCCGGTATGAAAAATCATGGAAACCTTTTTCAAAGAATATCGATCAATGATCTCATCGGGACATATCTCAATCTCATCGGGATCCGTTTAATCCTATTGCTCTCCATTTATTAGATCTCTGTCTAAAACTATTTTACGAATTCTTCGAGACACTCTTATGCGTGTGACCCATTAGGTTCCCGTTTATGTTGGCCACTTAGATTAACACTTAATCTGAGCAAGTCATGGGCGGTATCTAGCAACACATCATGACTCCCAATTGACTGGAAGGTAATTGGTTTGACGAATGAACATATATTCATCATGAACCATATTACGAACCTTTCCACAGACAATTACCGTGCAATTCGTCCTTTCACCATGCTATACCCCACTTGGTTATGAGTATGGACAAAGTGTCAACTCTTTACTAGACTGACTATGTCAAATCTAGTCCAAGTGATATTAGTTCTTGTCCTGGGACTCATTACTTAATATGTCAATGAAGACATTTTTCATGACATATATGCTCCGGCCAGAGACTTCCAAGTAATGACCCTGACAAGAGGCCATGGGTATCATCTTCTGCTATCACAAAAGTGGTGAATCCTCTATTGGCTACTCAATTACCTTCGAATACCTCAAGCTGTACCCAATCACCACCCTATGAGCAACCTCTCGTAAGGCAACAAGGAATGGAGTCAAAGCACGTAATCAAGTATCAAGATATCCTTGAGCACCTCAAGTCTAAGGATACTTGCACCATTTCTATGATGAGATTATCAGCGACATTAGAATAGAACATCCATGTGATGATCTCATAGCAGTCATCAATGTACTTACTACCTCTAGTAAGCATCCACATCTCAACCCTAAATATCTCATATTTACAACTTCGAGATCTCTTGCTTGATCAAATCAAGGAGCTTGAGATGTACTAGTCTCTCCGGATTCCGATGTCGATCTCGGTAATCCTATGACTAGGATAATTTGATCTTGACATAATTGCACATGATAGGAATCTTAGTAGTATGATCACATCATAATTTCCTTCATGCTATGTCATATATCATGGACTTCATTAATTTGCTTATAGATCAATATCCATTCATAAATAATGAGCATCAAATTAATGAAATATGCCTTTCTTTATTTATTCATAAAGTATGTACACAACTTTGTACTAAATACGCTAAAGGCGATTGCCTTCAGGGCACTACTCTAACACTTCTACCTTCAACATTTCCATAATCACCACGAAAACTAGGAAATGAACTTCCACTACCAATTTCAAAATCCTAGCTTCCCCTTCTATCTTTCTGAAATTGATGTTTATCAAACAATGTTTTCATCTGTTACTTCACATCATGACTTACTTTTTTACATGCTTCCATATCTCCTTTAACCCCAACTAAATGCCTTTTCAGTCGGGTGATTCCTGCACCTTTCAAATACTTATTACAAAATAAGCAAATGGTATGATTCTTTTGACCGGGAACTGCACCAGCGTGAGCCCAAGTTGGATCACTGTATCTTCCTGAACTACGTTGATTGGGAGTATTTGAACTTCCTTCCAATTATCTGTACATAAAATAAATAACACATAATTTCAGTACACAATGACAATATGCTTATCCATCTTACATAATGTAACTCATTTTGTAATAATCACAAAGCTAACAATTCAAAACATTCAACACATAGAATAAGTAACATAAAACATACTCCAATAATTTGCAATTTCAACAATTATAAAACAATCATAATATCATTTCCACTTTCTTCCATTTTCAACAATTTTCAATTCTAACAATCACAAAACATTCATTATTGTTTTTCCATTCCTAATAATTTCCAATTCCAACAATCACAAAACATTCATAATTCCATTTTCATTCCAACAATAACCAACAATTTCTAATCCCAAAAATCACAAAACAATAATAATTTCATTTCCATTTACAACAATTTCCAATTCTAAGTTTCTAACAATCACAAAACTTTTATAATTTTATTTCCATTCCATTCCATTTACAACAATTTCCAATCTTAATAATTACAAAATAATCATAATTTCATTTCCATTTCATTATATTTACAACAATTTCCAATCATAACAATTACAAAACAATCATAATTCCATTCAATTTCCAACCCTATCAATTACAAAACAATCATAATTCTATTTCCATCTCATTCCATTTCTAACAATTTCCAATCCTAACAATTACAAACCAATCACAATTCTATTTCCATTCCATTTATAACAATTTCCAATCCTAAAATGACAAAATAATCATAATTCCATTTCCATTTCATTATATTTACAACAATTTCCAATCATAACAATTACAAAACAATCATAATTCCATTCAATTTCCAACCCTATCAATTACAAAACAATCATAATTCTATTTCCATCCCATTCCATTTCTAACAATTTCCAATCCTAACAATTACAAAACAATCGGACTTCCATTTTCATTTCATTCTATTTACAACAATTTCTAATGATAACAATTACAAAACAATCATAATTTCATTCAATTTCCAACAATTTCTAATCATAAAATTACAAAAATCATAATTCTATTCAATTTCTAAGAATTTCCAATCCTTAAAATTACAAAACAATCATAATTCAATTTCCATTTCATTCCACTTACAACAATTTCTAATCATAACAATTACAAAACAATCATAATTTCATTCAATTTCCAACAATTTCCAATCTTAACAATTACAAAATAATCATAATTCCATTTCCATTTCATTCCATTTACAACAATTTCCAATCCTAAAAATCACAAAACAATCATAATTCCATTTCCAATCCATTCCATTTCCAACAATTTCCAATCCTAACAATTACCAAACAATCACAATTCTATTTCCATTCCATTCCATTTCTAACAATTTTCAATCCTAGCAATTACAAAACAATGATAATTCTATTTCCATTCTATTACATTTCCAACAATTTCCAATCCTAATAATTACAAAACAATCATAATTCCATTTCCAATAATTTCCAATCATAACATTTGCAAAACAATAATAATTCCATTTGCATTCCATTCCATTTCTTTCAATTTCCAATCCTAACAATTACAAAACAATCATAATTTCATTTCCATTTCATTCCATTTCCAACAATTTCCAATCCTAAGTTCCTAATAATTACAAAACAATCATGATTCCATTTCTATTTCATTCCATTTACAACAATTTCCAATCCTAACAATTACAAAACAATCATAATTCCATTTCTATTTCATTCCATTTACAACAATTTCCATTCCTAACAATTACAAAACATTCATAATTCCATTCCATTTCCAACAATTTCCAATCCTAATTATCACAAAACATTCATAATTCTATTTCTAACAAACCATAATATTATATACACTATTTTATATTTCATTCTTAAATATATATGTTGCTTTTATAATTCTTAATCAACATTAATAACTATAAGTATAAATTGGAATCTACAAGTGTACAACATATTCAAAAATCACAATTTGATAACATTACTAATTTTAAATATTTATGATTCCCTACACATATATATTACCATTCCATTAAAGTTCAACTTCTTTTAACTTTTATAGTCAATTAATTATTTACCTAGCTAAAACTAATCTTTGAAATAGGTAGATACTATCATTAACTACAATCAAATTATTATTAATTTCTAATTTCATAATTTTATACTTAACTAATTATTTACCAAAATTCAATACCCAAATATTAAAATGAATTACCATTTAACAAATATTAAGAATGTGTCAATTAATGATTTAATCTTTTCAAATTTACTAATTTTGATTAACAATTTTACAATTTTACATTTAATTATTAATTTCACATTTGATTATCAATTTTACAATTAGGTTTAAATGTTGATTGATTTTGATTATCAACTTTCAATTTTAAGTTTTAACAACCAATTAATCAACATCAACAATTTAACTTTAAAGTTTAAATTTAAAACATAAGATTAACCATAAGCACCAAATTATCATTAAATTAAATACATGTACAATTAAACATTTCAAATTACCAAACTCAATCTCAAATTCAATTGCTCAAACTCAAATTCAATCTCATTCATCAATAATTCAACAATTCAATATTAATACCGTAATCACAAGCCAATTTCCACCATTCAATTTCAATACCGTAAATCACCATTCCAAATTTCCAATCCACTTCTAAAATGACAAAATCCAATTCCAATTTCAATTAAACTTCAATGACAAAAATCAATCAACTTCAATATCCATTCGAACCATTCCCATTTCCCATTCTCAATCGAAATCAACATGTAATTTTTTACCCAAATCCAACACAACAACAAAAATTTTTAACCCCAAATCTACCATCATCCAACAACCAATACAATAATAGAAGTAATAATTTTCAAAATGTCATGAAAAATGAAACAAAAATCAAAACACATACACCCCAAAACAATCGGTTCTTTGCCAATCTCGGGTCGATGTTGGGTCGTGTGGTGCATCTTGGCTGAGGTGGTCGTGTCGTGCGTCGAAGGAAGAGAGACGGCGAGGAGGAAGGAAATGACCGAAGGAGAAGGCATCGAGGAGCGGGTTGAGGTTGAACCGTCAAAGGGAGAAAGAAGAGATCGCCAACTGCGTAAACTAGCGGTTGAAGGAGGAGGACTGGAGAACTGGAGGAGACGTCGACGAGGAGGAGGAGACAGCGAGGAGATGGGGAGACACCGAGAGAGAGATAAGAGAAGATGAAGAGAGAGGAGGCCAGCGGCGTGGAAGAACCGAAGAATCAAGAAGGGATAATTAGGTTTAAAACTTTCAAATATTGCAAGTTAGTCCTTACAATTTCTGAAAGTTATGGTATCGACCAGAATTGAGGGTTCTGGTCGGTACTGTCTAGTAAACATCGGTACTGACTAGTATTCGAGGCCAAAAGCGGCATTTAACATTTCGTACCGGCCGGTACGGTATGAAACTCAAAAGCTTGATGCTGATAGAATTGTATATGCCATCTGATCGCGGCTCTGTTAATTCGATCTAATGATCGATCCTTGGAAACCGGAAAAATATAATAAGTTCCAAGATTACGGTATAGGTTGCAATCCTCGGGTCGTCTCACTTAATTGGAACCAAGCGAAAAAGGTCTAATCTAGCCTAAATGTCAAAAATTGCAATCAAAGTTGATAAAATGGGGGTTTTGGTATTTTGATCAAAACTGATAAAAGTGATTAAAATTGGAGAAAAAGTATAAGAGAATGTTTTTAGATTTTTTATAGAATAAATGAACTTGAAATTTTTGGTAATGAGCAAATGATAATAAATCCTCTTGAAAATGGATGTAGGCTATCACAATTCAAAAATGAATTTTCGGGGATAGAATGCACTAAGTTTCAAAAGATCAACCCTAAAGGACTCTTTAGGTCAAAAGATTTAATTAATGAACTCCATCATTTAAATCCTTGTTAAAAACCTTAGTGTGAAAATTGGACAAGTAAATGCAATGGGTCAATCGGATAAAAACACAACCATCTAAATCAAACACAACTAGGCAGATTATCAGAGTTAATGCAATATCCGAATGACATATATGAGACATCATATATTAAACATCGAAATTCCACAAATATCTATGTCCAAGTCTCAACACAGTACGAGCACATGCACGAATCAAGGAACTGATGTCAACAGTTTTCTGAAGCTAACCGTATGCATAAACAGAATGCATACAAAATTTTTTTTTCATGCAATATATACAAGATAAATTGTTATTGATCTTGCTTTTCTTTTTTTTTTTTTCTTTTTTTTATAATTGAAAAACACTTTCTGTCCCTTTTGGAACACATTTTCTTTTTTTTCTTTTTTTTTCTTTCTTTTTTTTAACAGAAGCAAAATAACTAATGACGCCATAAAAATATGAATGCAAATGCTCATAACAAGAGGGCTCAAAGGGCTAGCAAGGGATAGATATGTAAAGGACTGTGTTTGGGAAAATCGGTTGAGGAAGGAATGCCTCTATCACATCAATAAAAATCCAGTCCATTAAGCTTCAAGTAAGAGTCAAAACAAGTTCTAGAGAAGAATGAAATAAGCAGACGCACACAGAGATAAAAGAAAATTTTGGCTCAAATATCCTTTCAACAAGGGTATTATCTCTATAAACAATCTCAAGTCTCAAAAACTTAAAATGCTACTTTGTCAGCATGCTTCCATTCACTGTGCTTTGAAAACATGAAGAGTGAAATTAGCCAAGACTAATTATCATTAAAAGAATGGAAGGTATTTTCATAAACTCATGTACCAGTTTGAACTTATAAGGTCTTTGAAACACAAAAGGTACAAAAGTTTCATGCGGAAGAATTAGAATTGAGGAAAAAATTTTGCACAAACCTTCTGTAAAAAGGGTGGACGTCGCGACGTGCAAAATGCACGCCGCGACGTGTCGGAATGAAACGATGGCTCGCATGGCGTGTGAAGCTATTACAAGTAGAAGCAAGAAAGGCAGCAAAAATAATGTATACCAAGTCTAAAATGTGTATCATCATGTGAAATTGGCTAACACACAACAAAAAGTGTCAAAAAGGAGCATAACAAATAGTAACAAAATGGGAAAAGCTCCCCCGCACTTAAATAACACATTGTCCTCAATGAAAATGAAAACAGAAACTTGGTATAAATGATGATGACAAAATATGGTCAGTACAAAGTGCGCTAAGAAAAGGAGAAAATAATAGAAAAATAAAAGAAAAACAACGTAGAATAAAATGCCAGAACTAAGCTACAGGGTCATCAGGGGCAGGATCAGGAGGAGCAACTGCAGATGAGCTAGGATGGACCGAAGAATCACTGTCTGTAGGAGGAAGAGGAATGTGGAGGTGCGCCGCAATCAAGGCATACATCCGCTGGTGGTATCGACGATCGGCGGCTAGCTGGGCTTCGGAACGAAGAAAAGCGGCATGAAGAGTGGCCACCTAATGAGTGAGAGCGGAAACCTAATGAGTGAGTGTGGTCAAGGGAGAAAGGGAAGAGGGGGGTAAGGTGAGGTGGGTGTCTGGGAGAGGCACATCGAAAGGTGCAGCAACAACAATAAGAGGAGAGGGAGGAGGTGGGGGTGGTGAAGTTGGATGTGGTGGTGGAGGGGGAGGAGGAGATGGAGAGTGAGGAGGAAGTGGTGGGGTGAGAAAACGGGGTTGTTTGAGGCGGACGTATCGAAAAAGGGAGGCGGGGTCAAAAACTTTGTCAGTAGGAAGTTCCGGGACCTGGTGGGCTCGGAACAGATCACTAACAAGGTGAGGGAATAAGATGGAATGGGTGAGGGTAGAAGTAAGGACGGATTGGCAGAGGGTGGAAGTGATTGCCTGAGCAATATCAACCGGCCGGCCAACCATCAGGAGGTAAATGTACAATGCCTATTCTTTAGGAACTAAGGCAAGGTGGGTGGTAGGAAGAATGTTGTTGCAGATGAGATGAAGCCAAGGAAGGGCCTCAGGATGGAGATCAGCACGGCGAATGTATCTCTGAGACACTCGAGGTTGATGCCATTCGGAACCCACAGGACAAAGGGTACGAAGGACATCATCCCAAGGGTAGTCCCGAATAAGGTCGACGTAGTGGCAGCGAAGAATGGGAGGAAGGTGGTAGTGGTCGCGGATGGCGGCAGGGGTAAAGGGTTGAGAAACGGTAACACCTCGGAAACAAATATCAATGGTGTCATGGTAACGGGCATAGGTGTAGAAATGACGAACAAATGTGTCATTTCCAGGAATCCTAAGCTGCACTAGACCGAAAAGTTGAGAATAGCCAAGCTGTTGGACGAAAGGGTGAGTGGATGGTGAAAGAGGGAAAGGTCGCTCCTTGATTAGCGGCCTAGCTTCTATCTTAGCAGCTAGGGCAGTATACTCAGGGTCAATCGGAGGGGAAGAAGTGGAAGGATTAGTGGGGGAGGCTGGAGGATGGGAACGGTGGGAAGGTGAAGGCGAATGGTCGGAGGATGATTCAAGAGAGCTGGAAGAGTAGAAATCGGAGGGTGTAGAGGGGCGGATGGTGGCGTTCTTGGTACGAAGCATCGTTCTGGACAGAAAATAAAACACACAGAAAATCAGTCAAGCAAAACAAAAATAACGATGTCTCGCCTTGGCGAAGTTCTTGAATCTTTCGTCATGGCGAGATGAGAGGAACCCACACGCCGCGGCGAGCACTCGACACGCCGCGGTGAAATGAAGAAACCCAGACGCCGTGACGAGCACTCGAGACGCCACGGTGTAGGGCAAAAAATGTGACACACCGAGACACGGCGAACCGTCGTCACCTCAGAAAACAAGCCCTAACCTACAAAACGAAAATGAAAATGACAGAGGGGAGAAACATCTTACAAAGGGAGCAAAGAGACAAACGAGGGATAACGGAGGTGAGCTGAGAGGAGCCACTAGCACAGACAAAGAGGGAGGAAGAAACATAGAGCAACGAAGGAAGGAGAAGTCGCGGCGCAAAAATGAGAGGGAGGCGGCTTGAAAGAGGGGCGCCGTAGGGTGTAGAAGAGTAAGAAGGTAAAATGACAAAAAGGGCACTGGGTAAAGAGAAGAATCGCCGTGCAATGAGGAGAAAAACAGAATTTAAACCCCTCTGGGGTTTCGTTTGAAACTCTTGCACCGCGGTGTCATAATCTCTGCACATCGCGGCGTCACAATCGTTGCACGCCGCGGCGAACTAATTAGTAGACGTCGCGGCGTGTCCTTCTCCTGAACGCTCGCCGCAGCGTGTTATTTGGTACACGTCGCGGCGTCACATCCCACGTCGCGGTGAATGCTTCCGAAAATTAACAGGATCTTAAGCATCACTATTCCTGACCACTCATGCACAAAATTTCTTCAACCAAGTTACATGCATCATGCATTGGCGAACATCAAGGGCTCCAAAGGAGACTAAAGTTATTAAAAACAACCAAATTGAAATCCTACAGAACTGACCTAATCCTACTGATGAAGTTTTTTTCCCACACTTAGTCACATACTTGTGCACAATAGTTGCACTCCAACTTCAATCAATATGTACAAATATATGACAAGTGAGAAGAAAGAAACTACCCAGTGCTCAAGGTGGGTCAGTGTGTCTCTTGTGGATGTCTAGCTCATTTCCATACCTCAGTGAGGTGATCCGATTACTTTCTAGCTCATTGCTAACATCCACACTAAATGATCCACCTGAAAAATCAGAAGCAAAAATGCTCTCCAAAGAGTTGTCAGTTACAGTGTGCAATGATTGTTCAAACTCGGCGCAGGCATCGTCAACAACCAAATCAAGCATGTTAACTCCTAAAAGTGAGTAGTCCTCATGGGGGTGTTTCATTGCTTCATACATGTTGAAGCTTACCTTATGGTCACCAACCTCCATGGTGATCTTACCTTCCTTCATACTGATCATTGTGCTTGCAGTCCGCAAAAAGGCCCGAGAATTAAAGAAGTATCCTGCACAACTTCAGAAGACATATCAAGCACATAAAAATCAGCAGGAAATACTAACCCTTTAACCTGGACCAAGATATCCTCAATGATACCCACTGGATGCCTAAATGATCTATCAGCCAACTGGAGGACAACAGATGTAGGCTTAATACTCTTCACCCCTAAGGCCTCATAAACTGACTTAGGCATCACATTTATCGTTGCCCCCAGATCTAACAAAGCTCTACCTATAGTCACTTTCCCTAAGATGTAAGGGATGTTAAAAGATCCAGGGTCTTGACAGTTGACAGGTATTTGCGGTTTGAACAAAGCTGACACATTGGAGCTCACTTGCACTCTCTCATTTGGCCTAAACTTTCTCTTGTTAGTGCACAAATCCTTCAAATATTTTGCATAGGCCAGAACTCTCTTCACTAAATCAAGCAAAGGAACATTTACCTTAACTTTCCTAAACAAGTCAATTAT
This sequence comes from Erythroxylum novogranatense, assembly GCA_029891385.1. Lineage (NCBI taxonomy): Eukaryota > Viridiplantae > Streptophyta > Magnoliopsida > Malpighiales > Erythroxylaceae > Erythroxylum > Erythroxylum novogranatense. The sequence goes on along the minus strand of CM057234.1, from coordinate 89,004,369 downwards.
CTCTTTTTCATGTTTAATCTCATTCATGCACTTGCTCATCAAATATGAGTTTGGGAAAGGAAGGTCTTGAATACTTACCTCCTTACCTTTGCTGGATTGCTTGCTCGATTCTCCATTTTCAGTTTGATCATTGGAACTCTCTGAAGTAGTTCCCTTGTTTCCTGAAGCATGCTTTTTCTCTCTCAATAGCTTTTCTTCCCTCACACTTTCTGATTTTGATATGTGCTTAATTGTTAACATTTTTAATTATTTTCACTTAGCGGTTATCGATACAAAAATGATTAAAATACTCACTTTAATTCATATTTATTTTTAGGTATAATTCGGGAGCAAAGAAATTAAAGTGAGTCGAAAATACGACATATGGATCATTTTCCGAAGATTAATATTTACTTGCTTTTATGGAAGAAGAAAAAACATTAATTAAAGGCAAGGAAAATAGAAAATAAAGAAGCATGCATCGGGAAGGACGATGGCGGCGTGGTCTTGGTGAAAATTTGGAGGTAGAGACGCAACATATACAAGGGCTGGCGTTTTAATAGAGAGGAAAAAATTGAATGAGAAGCAAAACGCATAAGCTTGTGCGTTGCAGCTAGAGGTAGCGTGCTGTGCGTTTTAGAGTAAAACGCACAGCAATCACGCAAGAGACAAGGCAGCGTCGTTTGGTGCAAAACACGCAGCAGTGGAAGCATTGGCTGGCGTTAAACAGCTGCATTCTAGGAGCATGCTGCGGGCGTGAAGGGATTAAAGAGGAGAGTGCAAACGACGACGCACAAGCACGCAGGCAGAGCAGCACGCACAGGAGAGCAGCAAAGGTTTTGTGGATGTAGACCTTTAATTGTCACATCACGCAATAGTGCAAGGAGGAATAGAAAAAGGAGAATAAAACAAGCAACAGCTAAGGGGGACGGCGCTAGCGTAAGCCTGGGCGTGGACGTGGGCGATAAACCTTGTCCTCAAGGTTTATTCATCAAATCATGGAACAGTAGACAGAAGAAATAGTGAGCAGAGAAGAACATATAGAGTGCGGCGTAGGAGAAGGAAGCACAGTGGCAGCACAGTAAAGGCACGATAGTGGACAGTGAAAAGAGGTAAAAATAAAGGGAATTTTTGGCTAGGCAAGAAGATGGAGATTAAAGTTATTCATTGGAAAATACTTATGAAGAGCTAAACATCCCAACGCCAGTTCGGAGGTAAAATCGACGCCGACGACTTGGGTTAAGTATTTTTTAATTAGTTTGTTGTTTCTTTCTCTCGTTAGGAATTGATTGTGTTATCCTGCTTTAATTGATTTGGGTATTATGTATGGATAATCGGATTTTCGTTATTATTCGGTTATTTCTGTATGAACCCTTTGGGTATTTTTAATTGGTGATTTTAATGCGTTCATTGAATCATTAATTTCAAACCCATTGCTAGAATTTCAATTTAATCCGTAATTGTTATGTTGAAATTCATTTGTAGCGACTAATGATTCGTAATCATTAGGGATAACATGACCAAGGTTAAATGATCTGAGCTTATGAGGTTGTTGCCTTGATTAATCAGTTTTCCTAATTCGTAATGCTATTGCCTAATTAAATCTAGAGATCGTATCCTAGGTTGTTAGGTAGTTAGGTTTAATCAACGATCGTATCTTGATTAAACAAAACCTAAGGGAAAACTCGGGTTAATTTTTAATCCACGATTAATAATTTCTATGAGAGGTTAAAGAACAACAAATTAATAAAATATGCTTAGTCAGGGTGTAGACCGAGATTGAACCGAAGAACCGGGTCCTTACCAAATTCCCCACATTTTTCATTTTATTGCATGTTTTCTTTAATTTGTTTTTATTAGTTAGTTTTATTTTATTTTCATCTTTAAAAATACAAAAGCCCCCATTAAGTGTAAACACCGATTAATTTCATTTCTTAAACTTTACACACACTCTCTGTGGGATCGACCTAGACTCGCCACTGCTACAGTAGTAGTCTAGTTAATTAATTTTGACTAGCGTTACGACGCGCGGTCAAATTTTGGCGCCGTTGTCGGGGAGTGTGGTATTTTAGTTTTAGTTTGTGATTTAATTGGTGTTTTGTATATATTTGTTCGTCATTGATTTCTTTTCTATTATTTTGTGATCTTTTCATTTTTTGTTTCGAAAAAGAAAAGTTGTTATGGACGGAAGTAATTTCTTTTATAATTCATATTCTCATTCCTATAACAATGTTTGGACTAATCAACCTAACTTTTGTTATGGATGGGATAATCAGCAGAATTACTTCCATGATAGTTTGCAGGACACACAACAATTCTGGTACAGACCAGAAGCTTCCTATCACAACTTTGGACCATCTCTAGAAGAGTTGATGTTGCCATTGCAAGATAATACTTTACACTTCCAGAAGAATGGAGGGCAATTTTCAGAAAACACTTGGTCCCAAGATCTGGAGAGCCAATTTGAATCAGGTGCAACTTTAGAAGAAATTCTTACGAAACTTATTGCTTCCAACTTACAATTGCACCAGGATTTTCAGGAAATCATAACAAGTCAACGGGAGATGCAGCAGGAAATGCAAGAATTCGTACAAGAGACAAGAGCACACCAACAGAGGAGGGAAAACCTAATGGGTCAGATGGCAATAAGCCTTGATCACCTAGAAGCGCAAAGCGAAGAGGAGCAGCCGCATCAACCCGAGGTGTTCCCAATTGAAGTCTGTATGGAAAATTTGCAAAGTGATGAGGAGCTTGAGAATTTTGAGGTCCATCCTCAACGAATTGTTTGTGTCGAAGAAGTAAAAAAGGAGCTCGAAGCCACAAAGGACATATCTTTTAGCTCGGAGGTAAGTACTGAGTCCATAATTATTTTTTAGACTAACTCTTTACCTTTACATTACAGATTGGAGGAATTGAATGATGAAGAAAAAGGTGAAGAGATGTTAAAAATATCTCTAGATTGTATGGACTCGGTCAAAATTGAGAAGCTGAGGATAGAGAAGATACTGAAGGAGGATGATGATCAACTAAAACCCTATCTGAAATTACCTCACGTAGAGAAGCCGCATGTGATACATGAAGATCATAATTTTGTCACGTAAGGAGAAAAGGAGTCGAGCCAGCGACCCTAAACAAAGGCGCTTCTTGGGAGGCAACCCAAGGGAAGTAAATTTCTTTTCCTTTACATTTTCGGATTACTTTTTATTTGCATGTGTGTTTTTGAATTGTTTGTTTTACTTGTTTTTAAGTTTTCAATCAAAATGAGAGAAAGAATAAAACAAATGAAACAAACATTTTCTCATTTTCTATTGCTTCTAGAATTATATAATCATGATTGGAGTGTGGATTGACTGGATAATTTCATAGCAACTTTAACATGTACTTTTGTTCTTGTGATTGGTCAATGTGCATTATCTTTAGAAGAGTAGTGACTAATGGTAAACAAAGCCGGTGAGATTTTGAGCCGTATTTGACTGACACATCTATATCAGTCTCATTATCTTTTGATAATGTGTGACCTTCATGACGTGTACATCTTGATTTTGCGTTGAATTTCTATTCAAGACCACATTTTATCACATGCATTAACATGGATATGATTAGGCATTTTTTTGTTTTCCATAAGCTACATTGGCCAAATGACCTACCCTAATGACATGATTTTTCCCTTGATAAACCCCTTTGAACTTTATACCTTTCTTTTTATATAAACCACATTTTATGCTTTTAAACTTAACCAAATACCCTACCCAAGTCATAAAACTTGTGGAACATTTGTGATTGTTGAGTTTGTGGATATACAAAATTCTAAGTGTGGGGGTATATATATGTGAGGGTTGGTTATAATCTTAGGATGTTATTTTATGTCTTATCATTGAGATTCCCATGTTGATGTAGTTTATTTTAATTTTTACAAGAAAAAAATGAAAAGAAAAGAGAAAAAAAAGAAAAGAAAAAGAGAAAGAAAAGAAATTGAAAAAAAAGAAAAAAATATTGAAAATAATTATCAAGGAAGAATTGCATATGTGTTTAAAAGTTGTTTATGGTTTATGCATCTTCCTAGAGTTGTAATGATTGCGTTATTTGAGAATGTTGAATATGAGATTGAGGTTTCTTTGAAAGGTTCACTCTTGTTATTTCATTGAGATAAATTGTATGAGTGATTCCTTTGAATTGATATATGCTTCATGTGGTTTGTGTGTGAGAGTTGAATGGGGTTGTGAAATGTAATTGTTGCATTCGTCATAACTGACGGTACCCAGTTTTTGATTGAGTGTTACTTTTGTTTCACTAGCTTTGATGACTTTCATGCTACTTAACCCAAATATACCTCACCTTACCCTTGCCCACATTACAACCTTGAAAAGTCCTTTGATTCATGATTTTGCATGTGAACATTAGTGGTGGAGAAATGAAATAATATGCAAAGTTATAGATTATCATGATCATGAATGGTGTTGAGTGTACCCTTTGATATATTTTAGTTAAACACATTTTTCGAGTCTACCATTACATTGCTCAGTTTTTGAAGATATTGAATGTTGATTGATCATGAGTAAAAGCTTAGAATGTTGATTTCTTGCTATGATGTTTGAAAGTTATTCATCTTTGCTTATGATTATATTGTCTTGGAAAATATGGGAATTGAGTAAATGTTTTAGACCTTTGAGCTTAATTTGCATGTTTTGCCTGAGGACGGTCAAAAGCTAAGTGTGGGGGTATTTGATATGTGCTTAATTGTTAATATTTTTATTTATTTTCACTTAGCAGTTATCGATACAAAAATGATTAAAATACTCACTTTAATTCATATTTATTTTTAGGTATAATTCGGGAGCAAAGAAATTAAAGTGAGTCGAAAGTACGACATATGGATCATTTTTCGAAGATTAATATTTACTTGCTTTTGTGGAAGAAGAAAAAAAAATTAATTAAAGGCAAGGAAAATAGAAAATAAAAAGCATGCATCGGGAAGGACGATGGCGGCGTGGTCTTGGTGAAAATTTGGAGGTAGAGACGCAACATATCTGAGGGTTGGCGTTTTAATAGAGAGGAAAAATTGAATGAGAAGCAAAACGCATAAGCATGCGTTGCGGCTAGAAGGTAGCGTCGTTGTGCGTTTTAGAGTAAAGCGCGACAAAGAATGACGCAAGTGACAAAGCAGCGTCGTTTGGTGCAAAACACGCTGGCGATGGAAGCATTGGTGGCGTTAAGCGGTTGCGTTCGAGGAGCATCTTTGGGCGTGAAGGATTAAAGAGGAGAGCGCAAACGGCGGCGCCTGCAAGCCTGTGACGAAGCGAGACGCTGAGGAGAAGCGGCAAAGGTTTTGTGGATGTAGACCTTTAATTGTCACATCACGCAATAGTGCAAGGAGGAATAGAAAAAGGAGAATAAAACAAGCAACAGCTGTGGGGGACGGCGCTAGCGCAAGCGTGGGCGTGGGCGATAAACCTTGTCCTCAAGGTTTATTCGTCAACTCATGGAACAGTAGACAGAAGAAATAGTGAGCAGAGAAGAACATATAGAGTGCGGTGTAGGAGAAGGAAGCACAGTGGCAGCACAGTAAAGGCACGATAGTGGACAGTGAAAAGAGGTAAAAATAAAGGGAATTTTTGGGTAGGCATGAAGATGGAGATTAAAGTTATTCATTAGAAAATACTGATGAAGAGCTAAACATCCTAGCGCCGGTTCGGAGGTAAAATCGACACCAATGACTCAGGTTAAGTATTTTTTTAATTAGTTTGTTGTTTCTTTCTCTCGTTAGGAATTGATTGTGTTATCCTGCTTTAATTGATTTGGGTATTATGTATGGATAATCGGATTTTCGTTATTATTCGGTTATTTATGTATGAACCCTTTGGGTATTTTTAATTGGTGATTTTAATGCGTTCGTTGAATCGTTAATTTCAAACCCATTGCTAGAATTTTAATTTAATCCGTAATTGTTATGTTGAAATTCATTTGTAGCGACTAATGATTCGTAATCATTAGGGATAACATGACCAAGGTTAAATGATCCAAGCTTATGAGGTTGTTGCCTTGATTAATCGGTTTTCCTAATTCGTATTGCTACTGCTTAATTAAATCTAGAGATCGTATCCTAGGTTGTTAGGTAGTTAGGTTTAATCAACGATCGTATCTTGATTAAACAAATCCTAAGGGAAAACTTGGGTTAATTTTTAATCCACGATTAATAATTTCTATGAGAGGTTAAAGAACAACAAATTAATAAAATATGCTTAGTCGGGGTGTAGGCGAGATTGAGCAAGAACGGGTCCTTACCAAATTCCCACATTTTCATTTTATTGCATGTTTTCTTTAATTTGTTTTATTAGTTAGTTTTATTTTATTTTCATCTTTAAAAATACAAAACCCCCCATTAAGTGTAAACACCGATTAATTTCATTTCTTAAACTTTACACACACTCTCTGTGGGATCGACCTAGACTCGCCACTGCTACAGTAGTAGTCTAGTTAATTAATTTTGGCTAGCGTTACGACGCGCGGTCAGATTTCTTAACCTTTTCCTTCGGCAGGGGCACTTCTTCACTCTCAACATCCGCCTCACATGCCTCTTTATCAACTTGAGGATTAAACCTCACTTGCTTCCCACTCCGGAGGGCCGTTGCATTGAGACTTTTTGGATTCATCACAGTATTGGAAGGAATGGTCTCACTGCTTTTCGCCTGATTTTCACTCATGTTGTTGGACAACTGAGTGAAATAGGAATTTATGTTCTCCGCCTTGGTCTCCCATTGTTCCATTCTCTTCTCCAGGGCACTGAATCTAGCAGCAGTCTTCGAGGAATCCTGTTGAATAAGAGAAGCAATGGAATTAAACTGGTTAGCATTAGAATCCCTCTCTTCCTTCATCAGCGTCATCATACTGTGAAGCAGCTGATTGGTGTCTTCTTTTGGTGGGACAGTCAGGGCTTGCTATTGATTTGGGAATTGGCTAGTGGAAGTACCAGCTCCTCCCCTTGTGAAAATCTGTTTGGGGCCCTGCTCTCCTCATTTCTCCAACCAAATCTTGGATTGGACTTCCATCCCTCATTGTATGTGTTGGAGTAGGGGTCCCACTTCTGATTAGCTCTTCTTGGATACACAGCTGATACCTCTTCATATCTTCCAAGACAAACACTTGAAATGTGCATCACCGACCCATGATTATCACTGTTGGGTGCGATAATATCAGAGAAGATGATGGGCGATGCACATTCAAGTTCTTCAACTCGCAGATGTCAGACAAGCTGTGATGTTATCCTCGTTCTCCAGTGAATCTACTTTTGTTTCCGGACTTTCCATTCTCTTTGCTTGGTAGTCAAAGCTCTAATTAATTCAATCCTCTGGAATCTCTCACATTGTACATCGATGGTTTAAGGCCATCTTCTTTATCAATTCCCATGCTTTCAATCTTTGAAGGTCAATCGAGATCCTCCGGATGCAACATCTAACATACCTTTCTCTTGACTCTTCGACCCATCATAAAAATACTGCACCAATTGTTCATCAGGAATTTGGTGATAGGGGCATCTGGACAGAAGATCTTGGAAGCGGTTCCAATAGTCATACAGTGACTCATCATAATCCTGGCGGGCTGAATAGATTTCCTTCCTCATTGAAGATGTTCTGGAGGCTGGAAAATATTTCTCCAAAAAGGCTTTCCTCAGGTTGGCCCAGCTATGATAGGCATTAGCCACATGCCTCGGAAGACTCATGTACCACTCTCTTGCCTTTCCTTCCAAGGACAAATGAAACACCTTCCATAGCACTTGATCCAAAGTAGCTCCTACTGACTTCATACTCTGGCAAATCATCATCAAAGCTTGTAGGTGCATATATGGATCTTCTCCTGCCAAACCATGAAATTTAGGAAGGGAATTAATCAACAAACCTTTAATCTCAAAATTAACATCAAAGTTAGGGCAAGCAGCAGTAAATGGATTATAATGCACATCAGAAGTTGTTGCTTCCCTAATTGTCCTACGTCGCTGGTTCTCATTGTTCTCTCCTACTCTCTCATGCTCACCATTTCCTCCACTAGTCCCATTTCTAGGTTGATGTACGGGAAAATCAGGATTTGGGAAAATGTTTGGATTCTCAGCCATATTCTCACTATCTCGCTCAACTAATCTCTTTCTCTCTTGTTCTTTCTTCTCTTTCCTAAGTCTCCTCAAATGTTTCTCAACTTCAGGTTGGAATTGAACAAGTCTACCTCTCCTGGGGCATGCACAAAAATCAATCCACAAATAAAAGGAATGGTAACAAAATTTCTCACAGTCACACAAAATCAGATAAAAGTGAAATGTGATGAATGCGAGTGTATGAGTGTATGATGTATGTATGAGTGTGTATATGTGAAAAATGTGCAAAGTAAGAGACAAAATCAAAGTATGGAGTATGCTTGTGCAAAGGGAAATGAAACCTAAACTATGAACAAGTGTGAAAATCAAACTATGCTAAATGCAAGCAAAAACAATGATTCCGATTATCGACGACAATTCAAATGAATGACATTGGCTATCCTACGGTAAACCAATTTTTTGGTTCCCCGGTAACGGCGCCAATTTGATCACGGCTCTGTCAATTCGATCTAACGATCGATCTTTGGAAACCGGTCAAATATAATAAGTTCCAAGATTGCGGTATAGGTTGCAATCCTCGAGTCGTCTCACTTAATTGGAACCAAGCGAAAAAGGTCTAATCTAGCCTAAATGTCAAAAATTGCAATCAAAGTTGATAAAATGGGGGTTTTGGTATTTTGATCAAAGCGATAAAAGTGATTAAAATTGGAGAAAAGTATAAGAGAATTTTTTGGATTTTTATAGAATAAATGAACTTGAAATTTTGGTAATGAGCAAATGATAATAAATCCTCTTGAAAATGGTAGCAGCTATCACAGTTCAAAATGAATTTTAGGGATAGAATCCACTAAGTTTCAAAGATCAACCTAAAGGACTCTTTAGGTCCAAAGATTTAATTAATGAACTCCATCATTTAAATCTTTTTTAAAAACCTTAGTGTGAAAATTGGACAAGTAAATGCAATGGGTCAATTAGATAAAAACACAACCATCTAAATCAAACACAACTAGGCAGATTATCAGAGTTAATGCAATATCCGAATGACATATATGAGACTTCATATATTAAGCATCGAAATTCCACAAATATCTATTTCCAAGTCTCAACACAGTGTTCAACACACAGTTAAAACTATTAACCATGCTAATCTAGCTATACAGATGCAATCTCTAACTCAGAGCTTACAAAACCATAACTAAACTTCAGACACTAAATGATTACTCCCCTTTTAGAGCCGGTGAACTCAAACCATTGCTACATCTTCAAGAGGAAATGGGTTTAGCTGCTTATAACTCCGGACTCTCTCACGACTTGTGGAGATTGGACGGCTTCCATTGTAACATCCCACCCCCGACAGGAAGGGTAAAATAGTAAATTAGCTAGGGGTAAGAGTGATTAGGACTGCTTTGACATTGTTATGCATACTGGTACTGGTGATCAGCGAAAATAGTGCACATGAAATAACTGTACATGCATATATGACATTCCCGGTATTTGGCCCTAAACGGCATTTTATTGTGATTAACGTGGTTATTGTGTGTGAAAAATTATTCTGAGTGAGCCATAGTGAGTTTTCTATTTTAAGGAATTTTTAGGAATTTTTCTGAAATTTTTCAGATAAAAATTCCCGGACCGAAAAAATCGCCAAGTGGCGAACCGGTTGATTTTCGGTAGTGAAAATTGCTACCCAATGGCATTGTAATTATTTTGGGATTAAAGATTTTTTTATTTATTGATTTTAGTTCTTTTAGTCAATGGTATTAATGGCTTTTTGTCTCTTTCTCTCATTAAAAGACAAGTGTCCCAAACTCATTAATGGTCTTGTTTTAATTCCATTCACCCACGGCTCTTTCAATCCCATTTGTAACAAATGAAAGATTTCCTTGCTTTTGGGTGGTTTTCCTCCTCCGAAACCTTCTCCTCTTGGTTTCTTCATTGTTGTCTTCTTTTCATCTAGTTTAAGTGCTACTCTTCTCCTCCAACTTAAGTGCTTCCTTTTCTTGCACTCACGCTTAAACCTCCTATCCCTTACCTTGTTGTTAATCATGTTTAGTGTTGAGAAATAGAGGATTGGTGGATTAATTGAAGAAGTGAAGAGTTAAAGCTTGATTAGGTAAGGTTTATGCTAAGCTTTCATTATGTTCTTTCATATGGTTGTTAGAAGCATTTATTGTGATTTTTATGTGCAATAATGTCATGGAATTTTGGAGATTTATATTCAAGTGAATGTATGAATGATCTAGTGACTGATTTCTTGTCCATTTGGATGCTTAGTGATGTGTTATTGGTATTGAAGGTGATAGGATCTAAGGTTAGTACAAAAACTGGAAAATTGGTTTTGTACTAATTACACTGTTTTGAGCATAACTCATTGTGTGGTTGTGCAAATGAGGTACCGTTTATGTAGAATGAAACTTTAGTTGATTGGCTAAAATTTTGTGTGAAATAGGTGTTGTCTAATTGTAGCTCTAAAGGTTGAATTTTAGCTTAGAAAATCAGAGACATGGGCTGTGTGAACAGTACCTGGATTGATGACCTAATTGTTTTGTTGATTTTTCTAGATTAATCTAGAAGGAATTGGTAAAAATGGTCTTCATGGCAGTTGAAGCCTATATTGTTAGCTTTCCATTTCCACTGATTTTGTAATTTTTCAATCTGTATATTGGGAGATATGACCTGTTAAATGTTGACTGGTTATATGCATTTTGTTGAAACCTAGCCATCAGGGTAGGTTTTGTGAGTATTGTGATTAAAGGCAAATTTAGAGATTTCTGTGATTTGAATTGGTTCAAATGATCTTCTGGAAAGTTGTAGAAGAGGCAATTATCTTGAAAGTGAGATATAGTATGTTAATTTTGGATAACAGAATTGGGACTTATGAATTTTCAAAGATTGGACTGAAGCTAGGTCATTGAGTAGTGATCAGGGCAGAAACTTGCATGACCATTTTGAGCTTGTTAATGATGGAATTGGATTCTAAGTCCTTCATCAAAATTGAAGTATGAGATCTTATCTTTCCAGTGATGTAAGATACTGATTTTTCGGACATTTGTGCTAGGAGATATGCTGCTTTGAAATGTACTATTTAGATTGGGAAATTTCAGTGGGAAGATGCTTTGGTAAATTGTTTGGCCTAGTTAACAAATGAATTTGATTTCAGGTTGTTCATGAAAGTTGTAGATAACATTGGGATCTGTCTGTGCACATTTATTGTGTAATTTTTGACTGAGGAACTTTAAAGTTACGAATTTTATAAACTGTTGCACTGTTTTGACAAAATGTTGCACTGTTTTGAGAGGCATTGTGAGGGGACTAACTTTGATTGCATTTTTGACACCCTTAGAGGTGAAATTGGCTTTTTTGTCCTTCATAAAACTTGTAGAGCTCTCTTTTATCTATAAAATAGATACCAAGTTTGTCCAATTTGGAGTCCGGAGTAGGGCGTTATGCCCTATGTAAGTTGGGATGTCGGAGGACGTTTGTTCCAGATCTGCTATTGTATAGCATAAGTCGACTTGCACGCCATATAAGTCGACTAGTACATACACAGTAGCATAAGTCGACTAGGATTCTTAAGCAAGTCGACTAGGATCATATATTTTCCTTCTTTTGCTTATAACTTTTCCGTCCGACATCCGGTTGACCTGATTCTTGAGGCATCGGATTCATGGAATATTTAATTTCATTTCCTGAGAAATTGGGAATTTTTGGATAGGAAATTGACGGGTGTCTGGGAAATGGGTATTTCATCACTGTTTTATTTAATTGGAGACCTATAGAAGTCCAAATTGAGCGCCGTCAACGCCATTGGATTTCTAATTTTTAAACGGATTTTTCTGATGGAAAAAAATGGGATTAGGGTCGGGAATCTCATGAACATGCATTTTCACCTACATATGCATCATTAACTAACTCGGATTGGATATTTAGTGATCGTTTTGTTCTCTGATTCTTATAGCGACACAATTGGAACGTCGATCGACCGACGTGGCAGAGACTTCCTAGCATTAGCTCGGAAGTAATAGGTGAGTAACCTAGATGGGTTTCTCAATTACTACTTTTCAAATATGGGGATAATGGCGGGACCAGGAATGTGTACATTGTGTGACTTGTCTGCCATTACTGTGATTGGCTGTGAATGATTGTCAATTATGAACTGTTCATTGTTGTGAATTATGGACTGTTACTTGTGCATATTGACTGTTAATTGACTGTGCTTGACTATGAATGATTAACTGTTTATAGGGATGTTGTAACTGGGCATGTGCATTCATACACAGATGCATAAACTGATAAAGGAAAATCATGAATCAAGTCGCCACTGATACTGAAGCGAGCCTAGAGCTCGAAATACTGAAACGAGCCTAGAGCTCAAAGGGAGATAATTCTCCCCAGACGCGTCTACTGATCACTGAATACTGTTTATGCGCTCGGTCACAACACTGTAATTAAACTGGAAAAAGAGTCACATGTGCATTGCATCATTCTTGGTGAATACCGAAATGGGTTTCTTGTATTGTATTTGTATATTATGTATGTTGTAGACCGTAGTATTACTGCAACTGCCTTATTACTGTGAATTGATTATGTGATGCATGAATTGAGAGAACCATCGATGATGGTTCCTCATTGAGTTCGCAAACTTATCCAAAATTGCTATCTATTTTTTAGGACTTGAAGAGTACCCCGTTTGACACGGGAGTAGGTCTACTGTAGGCAAGTGAAGGATAGAGTTCGGGATCAGTTCACGTCTGCATTAGTGTCTTATCGAATTAGTTTCCGCAATCATTGCACAACAATGCTTTATATTTATAATGAGCTATTGTGGTTTTATTGTTTTTATACATTGACTTATTGTAAATTATTATTGGAAGACTGTAATAACTGAAAATGGTTAATTGTGAACATGGACTCAAGATTGTGCTCCGCAACCTTTGTAAACTGGTTAGTATGTGAACTTTATGGTTACTATAAAATATTGTTAAATGATTGTAATAACTGCAAATGTTTTCTACTGTCGACTGTTTTTGCCACGCTAATGTATGGTTAAAAAAACAAGATAGAAGAAAATGATATACTGAGTTTTCACCGACTGATGTAGTACGCCACCCTCGCGGGGCACGGACGCGGATATCACCAACGATATCGGGTTTGGGTCACTTGGGTGTGGGGTGTTACATTTAGGTGGTATCAGAGCCCAGCAATACGAATGTATCTGGGCACAGTCTGAAACATAGGTTAAGTGCATGCATTTGAGTCGTGTCGTTGCAAACCATAGCAACTGATCCCTAGTCTGAGTCGCACGAGTAGAAATCTTACGTGTGAACATGTGTTACGTGATTAAGTGTGAGAAAGGTGAGAATGTTGTTAGAGTAGTGCCCTAAAGGCAATCCCCTTTAGCGCATTTTGTTCATAGTCATGTACAGACTTTATGAATAAATAAAGAAAGGCATGTTTCATTTATTTGATGTTCTTTATGAATTGATAGTGATCTTTAATCAAATTAATGAAGTCCATGATATATGACATAGCATGAAGGAAATTATGATGTGATCATACTCCTGAGATTCCTATCATGTGCAATTATATCAGTATCTAAATTTTCCTAGTCATAGGATTAATGAGGCTGGACATCATTAATCCGGACGGACTAACATATGTCATACTCCTTGATTGGATCAGCGGTGGATCTCGAAGCTGTAAATATGAGATATTTAGAGTTGACATATGGATGCTTACTAGTGGTAGTAAGTTCATTGGATGACTGCCATGAGATCATCACATGGATTTAATGTCGGTGATAATCTCATTATAGCAATGGTGCAAGTATCCTTAGACTTGAGGTACTCGAGGATATCTTGAATCTTGATCACATACTGACTCCATTCCTTGTGGCCTTCGGAGGTTACTCATAGGGTGGTGCTTGGGTGCAGTTTGAGGTATTGAAGGTAATTGAGTAGCCAATAAAGGATTCATCACTTACGTGAAAGCAGAAGAGATACCTGCCTCTTGTCGGGATCATTACTTTAAGTCTCTGGCGAGCATGACTATGTCATGAAGAGTGTCTTCATGGACATATAAAGTAATGAGTCTAAGGCGAGGCGATTTCACTGGGCTAGACTTAGTCTAGTAAGAGTTAACATATTAGCCATACTCATAACCAAGTGGGGTATAGGATGATGAAAGGACGAATTGCACGAGAATTGTACATGGAAGGGTTCGTGATCGGTTCGTGATGAATTCATCAAACCAATTACTTTCCGGTCAATTGGGGTCATGATGTGTTCTAGATACCGCTCATGACTTGCTCAGATTAATTGTTAATCTAAGTGGCCAACATAACCGGGAACCTAAAGGGTCACACGCATAAGAGTGTCTCAGAGAATCTGTAAAATAGTATTGGACAGAGTTCTAATTATGGAGAGCATTAGGATTAAATGGATCCCAATGGGATTGGGATATGTCCCGATGAGATCGCGACATCAATATTACTAAGAAAGGTTTCAGGTGATTTTTTCAAGATCGAGGTCCGGTGAGGCGGTAGGACCAACCCAGTTGACTGGATCTCTTAGTAATTATATATATATGTTAATTAATTAAGTAATTAATTAATTATATATATATATATATGCATTTTCGTTGGAAAGGGAAGAGAGGATAAGGACTTTTGACTTTTCAAAAGTTAATGCATTTAATGCTTAGCCAAATGTATGGTCATTTATCCTCCACTTGTCATGATCTTATGGATAGTCTTTTTAATTGTTAAAAAGACATATAAGATGGCTTGCAAAAGGATGATGGTCGTATGTTTTCATGGAAGAGAAAAGGAGAAAGCTTAAAGGTTAAGTTTAAGGTGTAATTTGGATTTCATCTCTTCTTTTTCTCAAGCATCATCGATTTCTCTCTTCTCCAACACAAGGATTCAACGTGATTCTCAAGCTCTCCAGGACAGAGGTAGGGTCTAGCAGCTCTTATTCTGTTCTAGCTATTCCCGGGTCAAAGGGGTTTGACTCGGTTAGGTTTTCTGATCTCTGCGTGGATACCTTTAGAGATAGTCTCTATTGGCTATTCAGGTTTGAGTTTTTCATACCGACATCGGGATCCTGGGTTTTCGGGAAGGTCCTGGGACCAAAAATTTTTGTTTCCGCTGCTGGAACATATGATTTTCCTTCCGGGATTTTCCTACAGTGGTATCAGAGAGTCTGGTGTCGTGTATGAAGCTTTAACTGAAGCTAGATCATAAACCCTAATTGCTTGTGATGTTGAAGCATGTTTTCTGTTCAATTTTCGAATTGCTATAGAGATAGGGTTTTCGAAATTTTTCTGCCCAGTAATGTTCATAACATGTTAGAGAATATGTCTATGAAATTTCAGAATTTATCGATTTGATTTGATATAGTTTTGCTAATTAATTCCCTAAGGTTACAGATGCTGTTTTGTGAAACGATTCTGGAACAGGAAGTAGTATAAAATCAAGAATAAATTCTAGAAAACTTGTTTTCTGGATTTTCCTTCACCTACATGTCTCTAAGATGTTGGTGAATGTCTGTGAGCATGGAAATTGGATTTCAAGGTGATTGGATATTTATTTTCGATTTTATTCTATGCTGTTGGGAATTGCTGTGTTGATGAACACAGAATTTTAATCGGTTTTGTTATTTTGGTTGACTGAGTGTTTGATGGCCTAAAATCCTGAAAAAATTCAGGTAGAATTTTCTGAACATGTAGTAACCTATATAAGTTTCTCTTGATTTATTGAAATTTTTTCATTGATCATTTCAGGCAATGTACAGAACTGGACAGTTTTGGTGAAAATTGTTGGGACTGTTTTGCTTGGCTTGATTGAGGTTGCTTTTTCAGTTCCAATGCCTTGAAACATTTTTAATGTGATTAAAAATGTGTTATCTTGATGTGGTATGATTGCCAAAGTGAATTGCTTGAAGTTGCTTTTCCAAGAATTTTTGAATGCCGAATTGGTCACATTTGTGTCTCGTTGGTATATTTCATTTTCTTGCCTGTTTTGGCCGTCACAATTTTTGTGACAAGTGCCGGAGTAGTTTTGAGAGTGTATACACTAGCTTGAGATGCTTAGGGTGATAATTTGGGTGTTCCTAAATTATTTGGAAATCTTAGAGTTATGACTCATTTCAAGTTTTTCATATAGTTTGACTATTTAAGGCATTCATGAATCAATGAAGTGTTCATTGAGGCATCAATTTACAGATATTACCTTAGGTATGATGGTATTGAGAATTGGAATTGCATTGATTGAGGAATTAGCCGATTAGAGATTTTAGCAAAATTCCCTGAATAAGTCGACTTGTATATGTAATAAGTCGACTTGTTCAAGGTTTTTGGATAAGTCGACTTGTGTATAGAATAAGTCGACTTGTTCAAGATTTCAGTATAAGTTGACTTGTAGCTTCTTGTAAGTCGACTTATACATGGGCAAATGAAATAAGTCGACTTGTGTCAAACAAGTGGAAGACTTGTGTGTGGGCAGATGTAATAAGTCGACTTGCATTTGATGAAAGTCGACTTGTGGCATCTTAGGTTGGATGATGGATGATTATAAGTTGATTCAATGTGATTGATGAAATAACCTAAATCATTCCATATAGTTTTCGTGTCTATGATCCTTGACTTGGAGTCTAGAGTTTCCAAATCCTCCTCGGTATATGAAAACTAACGCCTTCCATTAATATGGTAAGAACCGAGTTCTTATAGGGTTGGGTTGTTGAGCAAACTCAAGCTCACTCTATCTGGATATGTTGAACCATGAAAATATGATTTTCGGATTAATGGGTTGGTTTTCACTAGAAGCGTTGGTTTGTTGAGCAAACTCAAGATCAGCGTGGACGAGGCGAAATTGGGTAGCATACATCGGATGTATGCGCATCAAAAGTTGATACCCGATGTAAGTGCATACATCAACAAGTTGATAGCGATTGATAGTTGTGTCTAAGATGTAATTGGTATATCGATACCTCTCGAGACA
Organism: Erythroxylum novogranatense; assembly: GCA_029891385.1. Lineage (NCBI taxonomy): Eukaryota > Viridiplantae > Streptophyta > Magnoliopsida > Malpighiales > Erythroxylaceae > Erythroxylum > Erythroxylum novogranatense. Next base: position 88,987,309 of record CM057234.1, on the reverse strand, counting down.
TAAGGTGGCTTGTTGGACAAATCCAAGGTCATTCTGATGTCGGTTATCGATGATGCAATTGGTATGACCGATACCTACCGATTGACCTAACTTGTGGCTTGTTGGACAAATCCAAGGTCATTCTTAGTAATATCGGATATCAACCCACTAGGACATAATGTCATTTTGTTTCTTTGGATTCGTAATGAGGGTTATGGATTCTATGAAACTAGTGGGAGCGCTTTTTGCATATCATTCAAGTCCTTATGATTATGTAGCTATTCCTATTCTAACATTCTTCCTCTCTATTCGTGTAGGTTGTTTGAAAATGTCGTCAAGTGTGAACCTTCGCTCGCTAATGGAGTCAAACAAGCTAACTGGACCGAACTTTCTTGATTGGTTAAGGAACCTGAGAATCGTTCTCAGATCTGAAGGTCTGGGATATATCCTAGATTTTCCACTTCCAGATGCACCTGCTGTCGATGCTTCTGATGATGATCAGAAGGCATATAGTAAGCATCTTAAGGACAGTGACATGGCGACTTGCATTATGCTTGCGTCGATGTCACTGAGGCTGAAGCGCGACGAGTCCATGGATGCTCACACAATAGTTTTTCATCTTGGGAGCTGTTTGGCGAGCAAGCCCGGTCCGAAAGGTTCGAGACCTCAAGGCTTCTCTTCACCACCAAGATGGCTCAGGGACATCTGGCATGCGATGCATACGAATATGAATGGCTATATTGAGAGATTGGCCGTCTTAGGTTTTGCAATGGATCATGAATTAAGTATAGACTTAATTCTCGTTGGATTGTCCAACGTTATGCACGTTAAGTGCTAAACTATCGGATGAACCAAATATCCACTACAATACGAGGTGATCAATCTGCTTTCGAAACAGTGACAGCACTATCAAGAATGATAGTAAGCAAGTCTTTGTAGTAGCTTCTTCTTCTTGAGTTCAAAGAAGAAAAGAACCCAAAGAAGAAGAAGGCTAAGAAACCAAAGGAAGCGCCATCAAGAAGAAGACCAAAAAGCTGCCCGAAAGGAACTTGCTTCCATTACGGTAAAGATGGCCATTGGGCGCAATTGCAAAGTCTATCTGGAGTATTTGAAGCGAAGAAGGCATCGGATGCCTCGACTACTTGAGGTTTGTATGTCATTGAAGTTAATCATCGCATTCGATCACAACATCCGGTATTTGATCTTTGGTTGTGGCTCACACATATGTAATGATATCACGGGGCCTCGAGACGATGAGGCAACTCGTGAAGGAGAAGTAGACCTACGTGTTGGAAATGGAGCAAGAGTTCTTTGCATTAGCCGTAGGAACCTATGTTTTGTATCTCCCTCTTGGGCTTGTCTTTGGAATTGGATGATTGTTATTTTGTACCCGTTTGACAAAGAATATATTATCATTTCTTATCTAAATAAATTTGGATTCCATATGAATTTTAGTAGCAATGGTTGTTCAATTAATTCTAATGGAATGCTTTATGGGCTGGTACATTGTGCAATGGTATTTACATATTAGATATGTCTAATCCAATTTTAAATGTCAATGACACCAAAGCGGCATAAAAGAGATAATCTAAAGTCAACTTACTTATGGCATTGTTGACTTGGCCATATAAATGAGACACGATCGCTAAACTCCACAAGAGTGGTAGTTTAGGGTCATTTGATTATGAATCATATGACACATGCGAATCTTGTTTATTAGGCAAGATGACTAAGTTACCCTTGAGGAAAGGGTGAGCGGCGATTGGAGTATTAGACCTAATACATTCAGATGTATGCGGTCCGATGTCCATCCATGCGAAGTGGTTGTCGTTACTTCATTACCTTTATCGATGATTATTCACGATATGGGTACTTATGTCGATGAGATACAAATCTGAAGCGCGTTGAAAAGTTCAAACAATTGAAATGAAGTAGAAAACCAACTTGGTAAAAGTATCAAGGCATTACGATCCGATCGTGGTGGAGAATACTTAGACCAAGCGGTTTGGATTATCTCGAGATAATGGGATATTATCTCGGTGGACTCCTCCTTACACGCTTGTGACACAATGGTGTGGTGAAAGGAGAAATCGAACCTTGTTGGACGTAGATACGATCAATGATGGGTTTCGCAAAGTTACCAAAATCGTTTTGGGGATATCGCTAGAGACATTTGTTTACTTGTTAAGCGAGTTCCCTCTAAGGCAGTTGATGTTACTCCATATGAGATGTGGACTAACGAAAACCTTATCTTTCTCATCCGAAAGTATGGGGTTGTCACGCTTACGTGAAGCGGATTGGTCGAGATAAGCAGGCGAAATCGACAAGTGTTTGTTTGTAGGATATCCTAAAGAGACCAAAGGATATCAATTCTACTTCTTGAGGAACAAAGGTGTTTGTTTGAGGCATCTTTGTCTTTAGAGAAAGAGTTTCTTCTGAAGAGGGCGGTGGGAGCAAAGTTGAACTTGAAGAAGTTCAAGATGCTCAAACAAGCTGAGATCAAGCTGCACTGAACACAGACTGCATCACTCATTCGGATGAAATGTGATTCAACCTTCCATGACACACGAAGTTCGTAGGTCAAGTAGGATGCGCCTTTGTTCGAGAGATATGGATTTCGTAAGTGAGCAGAATGACGTATTGCTCATAGAAAATGATGAGCTGCTACCTATGAAGAGGTTACGAAATGTTGATGCGAAAAATGGCTTTGTGCCATGAAAGCGAAATGGATTCCATGTACATAAACCAAGTATGGTCTTTGGTTGATGCACTGAAGGATAAAACCTATAGGGTGCAAATGGGTTTTCAAGAAGAAAACCGACATGGATGGTAATGTGATTACCTACAAAGCAAGGCTCGTGGCCAAAGGTTTCGTCAAAGACAAGGAGTTGACTATGGCGAGACCTTGACCCGTAGCAATGCTTAAATCCATTCGGATACTCCTAGCCATTGCCGCTCATTATGATTATGAGATATGGAAAATGGATGTGAAGGCGACTTTTCTTAGCGGAAATCGGCGAGGATGTGTACAAGACACAACCAGAGGGCTTCACTTCGATGATGGCGAAAAGGTATGCAAGCTTCAGAAATCCATCTATGGATTGAAGCAAGCATCCAGGAGTTGGAACATCCGTTTTGATGAGTCAATCAAAGAGTTTGGTTTCTCACAAAATCCGGATGAGCACTGTGTGTACAAGAAGGCTAATGGGAATGCAATCGTTTTCCTTGTGCTATATGTGGATGACATACTGTTACTCGGAAACGATGTCTCAATGATGCAATCAGTTAAAATTTGGTTGTCCAAGCAATTTGCGATGAAGGACCTTGGTGAAGCAACTTATATCCTTGGGATAAAGATCTATAGAGATAGATCAAAGAGGTTGCTTGGTCTTTCACAATCATCGTACATAGACAAGATGCTAAAGAGGTTTAACATGGAGCAATCCAGAGAGGGTTCCTTCCATTACTCGTGGGATAACACTCTCGAAATCTATGTGTCCTAAGACACAAGATGAGAGGATTCGCATGGATCGAGATCCGTATGCATCTGCGATAGGATCGATCATGTATGCTATGTTATATACGAGGCCCGATGTATCGTATGCTCTGAGTGTCACGGCGGATACCAATCGGATCTGGTGAGGGTCCTTGGGTGGTGTCGAGAATATCCTCAATACTTGCGAAGGACTAAGGATGTTTTCTTGATATATGGAGATGGAAATCTCAGTGGCGGGCATCTGGATGCGATTTTCAATCGACAAGGATGACTCGGATCCCCCAAAGTTATGTTTTCACGCTAAGCGGCGGAGCGGTCGATTGGAAGAGTTCAAAACAAGAGGCGATTGCAGATTCGACGATCGAGGCGAGTACATTCTTTGCATCGAGGCGGCAAAGGAAGTCTATTTGGATCGAAGTTCATCTCGAACTTGGTGTGGTTCCTAGTCGTGATGGACCCATACGGTTGTATTGTGACAACAATGGGGCTATTGCTCGAGCAAAAGAACCAAGGTCTCACCAACGATCTAAACACATACTCCGAGATATCATCGATTCGAGAGATCATTCTAGAGGTGATGTCGCGATCGAGAGGATTCCAGAGCGAACATTCTTGATCCGTTGTGAAGCCATTGTCACAAAAAATTTTGATTCTCATGTACTCGCTTATGGTATTAGATACCAAGGCGATTGGCTTTAGGTCGAGTGGGAGATTTGTTAGAGTAGTGCCTAAAGGCAATCCCTTTAGCGCATTTTGTTCATAGTCATGTATGAGACTTTATGAATAAATAAAGAAAGGCATGTTTCATTTATTTGATGTTCTTTATGAATTGATAGTGATCTTTAATCAAATTAATGAAGTCCATGATATATGATATAGCATGAAGGAAATTATGATGTGATCATACTCACGAGATTCCTATCATGTGCAATTATGTCGATATCTAAATTTTTCCTAGTCATAGGATTAATGAGGCTGGACATCATTAATCGAGACGAGCACTAGCATATGTCATACTCCTTGATTGGATCAGCGGTGGATCTCGAAGCTGTAAATATGAGATATTTAGAGTTGACATATGGATGCTTACTAGTGGTAGTAAGTTCATTGGATGACGCCATGAGATCATCACATGGATTTAATGTCGGTGATAATCTCATCATAGCAATGGTGCAAGTATCCTTAGACTTGAGGTACTCGAGGATATCTTGAATCTTGATCTGTACTGACTCCATTCCTTGTGGCCTTCGGAGGTTACTCGTAGGGTGGTGCTTGGAGTGCAGTTTGAGGTATTGAAGGTAATTGAGTAGCCAATAAAGTTCATCATACGTGAAAGCAGAAGAGATACCACACCTCTTGTCGGGATCATTACTTTAAGTCTCTGGCGAGCATGACTATGTCATGAAGAGTGTCTTCATGGACATATAAAGTAATGAGTCTAAGATAGAACTGATTTCACTTGGGCTAGACTTAGTCTAGTAAGAGTTGACATATTAGCCATACTCATAACCAAGTGGGGTATAGGATGATGAAAGGACGAATTGCGAGAATTGTACATGGAAGGGTTAAGTGATCCGGTTCGTGATGAATTCATCAAACCAATTACTTTCCGATCAATTGGGGGTCATGATGTGTTGCTAGATACCGCTCATGACTTGCTCAGATTAATTGTTAATCTAAGTGGCCAACATAACCGGGAACCTAAAGGGTCACACGCATAAGAGTGTCTCAGAGAATCTGTAAAATAGTATTGGACAGAGTTCCAATTATGGAGAGCATTAGGATTAAATGGATCCCAATGGGATTGGGATATGTCCCGATGAGATTGGGATATGTCCCGATGAGATCGCGACATCAATATTACTAAGAAAGGTTTCCGGTGATTTTTTCAGTACCGGGGCCCGGTAGGCCTGTAGGACCGACCCTAGTTTGACTGGATCTCTTATTAATTATATATATATGTTAATTAATTAAGTAATTAATTATATATATATATATATATATATGCATTTTCGTTGGAAAGGGAAGAGAGGATAAGGACTTTTGACTTTTCAAAAGTTAATGCATTTAATGCTTAGCCAAATGTATGGTCATTTATCCTCCACTTGTCATGATCTTATGGATAGTCTTTTTAATTGTTAAAAAGACATATAAGATGGCTTGCAAAAGGATGATGGTCGTATGTTTTCATGGAAGAGAAAAGGAGAAAGGTTAAAGGTTAAGTTTAAGGTGTAATTTGGATTTCATCTCTTCTTTTTCTCAAGCATCATCGATTTCTCTCTTCTCCAACACAAGGATTCAACGTGATTCTCAAGCTCTCGGGATGAGGTAGGGTCTAGCGACTCTTATTACATTCTAGCTATTCCGGGTCAAAGGGTTTGACTCGGTTAGGTTTCGATCTCTGCGTGGATACCTTTAGAGATAGTCTCTATTGGTTATTCAGGTTTGAGTTTTTCATACCGACACCGGGATCCTGGGTTTTCGGGAAGGTCCCAGGACCAAAAATTTTTGTTTCCGCTGCTGGAACATATGATGTTCCTCCCGGGATTTTCCTACAAATGTATCAGAATGTGAACCCATGGAAGTGCATGAGCAATTAGGAAGGAAAAAAAAGAAAAAGAAAAATGGATAATGAGACTTATATTGTACTGTTTCTATAAACCCGAAATGTGGTATAAGTATGGCTACGTTAGCATGGGCTGATTGAGGAAAGAATGATATCAAAATGAATCAGGGGGATTGAAAGTGGCAATATTACGGCGAAAGAAAACGGAAATGTCTATAGTTTGGAAAGGTTCACTGTGGATATGAGAAGCATAGTGGCTAAAGTATGCTTTTGTGAGAGTAAAAGTTCGAGATGATTAGGTAATTAGAGTTGTGACTTGTATATTCAACGAAATGGGGATAACTGGAAATGAGCAAAAAGTATATGGTCCGATCAGGCAGATATGGATTCACTACATTTGTGTTAGTGGATATCATAGATGACGATAACGAGATTGCAATGAGATTAAACAAAAGAACGTAAAGAGCGAAGAAGTAGAAATGGTGAGAAGAAAGTGTACAGATGAACTGTAGTGAAACGGTTATGATCATGAGCGCATGAGTTTGGGACCAAAATGGTTATGCGAATATTGTGTTAAGAGTTTGTAAATCAGTATAAGAGGATAGTAGGGTGAAAGGAAGACTGGAAATTTCTACTGAATGTGCATCAGAAAATTTTGGATTGGTTGAATATGGGTACATGGAAACAGAAATGGTAAATGGATGGGTAAACAGATAAAGATGCAATGAATGTAATATGTTGTTGTATTTTGGGTGATGTGTCCCCGAATGTGATAGAAATGTGTATAGCCTATCCTGGATTGAATGAGGAAAATAAAGAGATAATTAGCAAAAATGAGATTAAAGTGTATAAGCAAGTGGATAAAGGTCAAGCTGGCACGTAAATGATATGAGAAGGAAACTATGTGAAATGAAGTACAATGACAAGTGGAAAATGAAACAATGATAGTGATAGTGAAACAATGACAATGATAATGAAACAATGATAGTGCTATATGAACAGAGTTGTCGCATTTAGGTTGATTTACCGTTGGGAGTATATATTGGAAAGTGAGTTTATCACGATTAATGGAACAATTGAGCTTATGTGGAAAAAAAATTTACATGGAAATAATAGAGGAAACGATCGGTGATTTAGCGAATAAGTGCTAATCATAGTTCCTATAGGTCAAGGAATTTAGAATGTTGGTTTGGGAAGAAAGTACACTTTCAAATGATGCATCATATGTACAGAATTTGAGGAGAGAAGAAGGATATGGCATAGTTCCTCTATTCGTGGATTGGCACAAATGGAAAGGAGTTTTAGGGAATCCTGAATAGTATAAGCTACTAATGAGTTTCTGGATATGATGAACTGACATTTGGTAGAAAATAGTTGGTTGATGAGAATTTTGTGAACAGTATAAATGATGGTAGCAAGACAAATGGTCATGACGGGAACAAATCGAAAATACGTATGGATGAAATCAAAAGTGAAATGGAGTGGAATGTAAGGAAATACAGAGAATGAATAGGCAGTGGCATATATCGATGTGCATTAACAGAAATGGAATGAAGAGAAAAGAAGGAGAGACAAGAAGTCCTAGTGGGACACTGAGACTGACGTGAAGTAACGTTACCTTCATTAAGAGATTGAAAAACAAAGTAATCAGGGACCCAATGAATAACAAAAATGTGAGTAATGTCTGTTGAAGTCGACAATACCCCAATAGAGATTGATGTGAGGTAAACAAATGGTATCAACTGATAGCTATAATCATAGATGTAATGTGTTTGAAAGTGTTGCAAAGTAAAAGAGTTATATGAATAATGGAGGAACCTGACAATGATAAGAAGCATACCCTTGGAGATTGCGTAGTGTGTGATGAAGTGTCAATATGTTAGAATGGTATAATATGAATTGAGTTGACTTTGATAAATAGTATTGGTGCTATGATCGAAATTGTTTAAAGCCTTGGCGATTTTGGATTCCTATAAGGTATACATCATGTAACTTGAGAAAAGTTTAGAGTTGAACGGCATACACAAATGAATATTATACTAGTAAAAGTCGAGTGTAGTCTCAATAGCAAACAGACAATTCTGAAATGAACAGACCAAATGCAGACATTGGGGTTTCCAAAGCTAGAATAATGAAGAAGGAAAAATGTCAAGTAGAATATGGGGTAACATGAAGTGTTACTAGAGCGATTTAGTTTTGCTGGACAGAGGTATATTTGTAGCAAGAAAGTTTAAGAGTTCAAGAGCTACAGTGGTGAGTCCCATAACGAGTCTGAATTTTCGAGTGCAATCGAAAGAACGATATTGGGTGATTTAAGGAAGAAGCATATGTAACCGACAAAAGTGATTGAACAAAGGAATTGGTGAGCAAAGAAATTAATCAATCGAAGCTAGACATTCTAGTAAGAATACGGGAAGAGTGAAATTGAGTTACTATGGGTATAGAACGAAGTGATTATAGGTTCAAGTAATTATAGGTTTGAATGTTTCATAGGAAAAGTGCTTAAGTAGTTTGGGCTTTAGAGGATCTTGACCTTGATATATAGTTTTGATCGAATGACTATAGGGCTATTGGTGACCACAAGAAGGGATTGTACATGTTTGCATTAAACTGAAAAGTGCCTAATAAGAGTCAAAGAACAAAATTGAGTCGAGATACGAGTAATGAGTGAGACAAAGGAAAGTGGTGAGGAAAATTTGAATGGGTTAGATGAGGTGACAAATGAAATAGCATAAAATGCATATCTGAATAGAGTACGTGAACACTAAAGAACAGTGAATTGATAAAGGAGATGAGAGCCAATGGAATAGAAAGAATAAATGCGTTAGGAGAATTATCACCAGTTATAGCGAAATGGACATAAGTGTCACTGTGTTAGTAATAAAGGAAAGGGAAGTGGTAAAGACGAGACGAAGGGTTTTTTTGTAAGTACCACTTTGGTACGGTGTACTCTAGTCTGCATATTACTAGAGAAAAAAGTATTGGATTGATAAAATGTGATAAGTGAATAGGTTCGGAATTAATGACCTGATCCATAACATCCGAAATAAAGTTGGTGTCTATTCTGAAATAGTATAGTGAGATAGTTAAGATAGTAAGATTTGCCAAATAAGTGACTGAAAGACTGATCGAGGTTGTTTACTGTGATCTTGCGAAAAGAGAGTCATTCAATGACAAAGTGTATGAGAAATGTAAGAACATATGATAACTGTCATAGTGAAACATCGACTGAGAATTTCGAGGACGAAATTTTTATAAGGAGGGGGGAGTTGTAACATCCCACCCCCGACAGGAAGGGTAAAATAGTAAATTAGCTAGGGGTAAGAGTGATTAGGACTGCTTTGACATTGTTATGCATACTGGTACTAGTGATCAGCGGAAATAGTGCACATGAAATAACTGTACATGCATACATGACATTCCCGGTATTTGGCCCTAAACGGCATTTTATTGTGATTAACGTGGTTATTGTGTGTGAAAAATTATTCTGAGTGAGCAATAGTGAGTTTTCCATTTTAAGGGATTTTTAGGAATTTTTCTAGAATTTTTCGGAGAAAAATTCCCGGACCGAAAAAATCGCCAAGTGACGAACCGGTTGATTTTCGGTAGTGAAAATTGCTACCCAATGGCATTGTAATTATTTTGGGATTAAAGATTTATTTATTTATTGATTTTAGTTCTTTTAGTCAATGGTATTAATGGCTTTTTGTCTCTTTCTCTCATTAAAAGACAAGTGTCCCAAACTCATTAATGGTCTTGTTTTAATTCCATTCACCCACGGCTCTTTCAATCCCATTTGTAACAAATGAAAGATTTCCTTGCTTTTGGGTGGTTTTCCTCCTCCGAAACCTTCTCCTCTTGGTTTCTTCATTGTTGTCTTCTTTTCATCTAGTTTAAGTGCTACTCTTCTCCTCCAACTTAAGTGCTTCCTTTTCTTGCACTCACGCTTAAACCTCCTATCCCTTACCTTGTTGCTGATCGTGTTTAGTGTTGAGAAATAGAGGATTGGTGGATTAATTGAAGAAGTGAAGAGTTAAAGCTTGATTAGGTAAGGTTTATGCTAAGCTTTCATTATGTTCTTTCATATGGTTGTTAGAAGCATTTATTGTGATTTTTATGTGCATTAATGTCATGGAATTTTGGAGATTTATATTCAAGTGAATGTATGAATGATCTAGTGACTGATTTTTTGTCCATTTGGATGCTTAGTGATGTGTTATTGGTATTGAAGGTGATAGGATCTAAGGTTAGTACAAAAACTGGAAAATTGGTTTTGTACTAATTACACTGTTTTGAGCATAACTCATTGTGTGGTTGTGCAAATGAGGTACCGTTTATGTAGAATGAAACTTTAGTTGATTGGCTACAATTTTGTGTGAAATAGATGTTGTCTAATTGTAGCTCTAAGAGGTTGAATTTTGGCTTGGAAAATCAGAGATATGGGCTGTGTGAACAGTACCTAGATTGATGACCTAATTGTTTTGTTGATTTTTCTAGATTAATCTAGAAGGAATTGGTAAAAATGGTCTTCATGGTAGTTGAAGTCTATATTGTTAGCTTTCCATTTCCACTAATTTTGCAATTTTTTGATCTGTATATTGGGAAATATGACCTGTTAAATGTTGACTGGTTATATGCATTTTGTTGAAACCTAGCCATCAGGGTAGGTTTTGTGAGTATTGTGATTAAAGGCAAATTTAGAGATTTCTGTGATTTGAATTGGTTCAAATGATCTTCTGGAAAGTTGTAGAAGAGGAAATTATATTGAAAGTGAGATATAGTATCTTAATTTTGGATAACAGAATTGGGACTGATGAATTTTCAAAGATTGGACTGAAGTTAGGTCATTGACTAGTGATCAGGGCAGAAATTTGCATGACCGTTTTGAGCTTGTTAATGATATAATTGGATTCTCTAAGTCATTCATGAAAATTGAAGTATGAGATCTTATCTTTCCATTGATGTAAGATATTGATTTTTCTGACATTTTTGCTAGGAGATATGCTGCTTTGAAATGTACTATTTAGATTGGGAAATTTCAGTGGGCAGATGCTTTGGTGAATTGTTTGGCCTTGTTAGCAAATGAATTTGATTTCAGGTTGTTCAGGAAAGTTGTAGATAACATTGGGATCTATCTGTACACATTTATTGTGTAATTTTTGACTGAGTAACTGGAAAGTTACGGATTTTATAATCTGTTGCATTGTTTTGACAAAATGTTGCACTGTTTTGAGAGGCATTGTGAGGGGAGTAACTTTGATTTCATTTTTGATACCCTTAGAGGTGAAATTGGCTTTTTGGTCCTTCATAAAACTTGTAGAGCTCTCTTTTCTCTATAAAATAGACATCAAGTTTGTCCAATTTGGAGTCCGGAGTAGGGAGTTATGCCCTGTGTAAGTTGGGATGTCGGAGGACGTTTGTTCCAGATCTGCTATTGTATAGCATAAGTCGACTTGCACCCCACATAAGTCGACTAGTACATATACAGTAGCATAAGTCGACTAGGATTCTTAAGCAAGTCGACTAGGATCATATATTTTCCTTCTTTTGCTTATAACTTTTCTGTTCGACATCCGGTTGACATGATTCTTGAGGCATCGGATTCATGGAATATTTAATTTCATTTCCTGAGAAATTGGAAATTTTTGGACGAGAAATTGACGGGTGTCCGGGAAATGGGTATTTCATCACTGTTTTATTTAATTGGGGACCTATAGAGGTCCAAATTGAGCGCCGTCAGCGCCATTAGATTTCTAATTTTTTAAACGGATTTTTTTGATTGAAAAAAATGGGATTAGGGTCGGGAATCTCATGAACATGCATTTTCACCTACATATGCATCATTAACTAACTCGGATTGGATATTTAGTGATCGTTTTGTTATCTGATTCTTATAGCGACATAACTGGAGCGTCGATCGACCGACGTAGCAGAGACTGTCGGAACCCGACCCGGAGATCGGATCTCTACTGTTGGATCCCGTTACCGGAACCCAACTCTCTTGCTTAAAATCGTGAAACCTGAGCGTGCGTATTTCTTTGAAGGGTTATAAATTTTTTTTTTCATTCTTAATCCCTTGAACCCTTAAAGACATCATGAATTCATTCTCATGTTCAAAATGCTCCCAATATTTACTTACCAAGTCCCTTAGTGTGCCCATGTACCTAATCATCATACTTGAACTTATTTCCACCACGCGTTCACCGAATTTGAAAAACTCAATATCTTAAATTCATTTGGAATTTTCTTGCAAATCATAGCCTTATGACTCTTGTTTAATTTAAGACAAGAATTGCTTCAATCGGAGTTATATAACTCAAGATACACTCCAAAAACCTAAAAGAGTTCATACCGGAAACATGCTCTCTTAAACGGCCTTTAACTTACTTTGATGTAAACTTTCTCAATTTAACTCCAAATAATCCCAATTTTTGTATCAAGGAAGATATATGTTTTATAAATCCAATGGTTCAAGCCTCACCTCATTTGGAGGTCGTATGAGGGATTTATGCCCAAAACAATAGACCATGCTCACTTCAAAAATCCAAGTGAAACTCTTTTAGCGTGATTGCCATAACTTTTTTTACAATTATCTCAATGACTTCGTTCTTACTCCATTTACAAGATACGATCAAGATCTACAACTCGTATTAGAGGCATCGAAGCGAGATTCGGCCTCAAAACTGTACAAAAACACGTTTTTCCCAAGATGACCCGTAGCTGTCCGTTAAACGGACAGGCATGTTCGTTTAACGGACACATACGGCCAAAAGTGTGCCAATTCGTCCGAGAAAGTCCGTTTAACGGACATCCGTGTCCGTCTAACGGACATAAACATAACAACGGGTCCTTTTGACCCGTAGCTGTCCATTAAACGGACAGGCATGTCCGTTTAACAGACACGCCATTTTTCCAAAACATCAAATCTTAAAACCAACTTCAATTCACTTGAGACTATCACCTTTCAAACCTCATAACTCCTTATTCCTAGCTCCAATATGTGCATACTATACCTCCATGGAAAGACAACAAGATAAAATACAAATCTCATGAAGGATGCAAAAGCTAAATCCATCATTAATCAAGGCAAAAAGCCACTCAAAGGACACTGCTTATTAAAGACCAATGTAACAAGATACATGAACGATGAATCGAATGTGTTCTTCACCTCATAACTTTTAACCCTAAGTCCAAATGAGACAAATGATATACCCTTAGAAAGATCTGAACTTCTAATACAATCTTCACGAAGACTTCCGATCTAAATCAATCTCTAATGGGTCTAAAACTGAAGCGAAGTTCTGTCAAATTTTAGAAAATTTGACAGCACTTCCTGAAAATGCAACTAACCAATTTTCAATTCTAATACTTCCACCTGCATAAAACTCAACCTGCAACCTCATATAACATAACTTAATCCCAAGAGTAACTCCAAACTCAATTCAAGGCAACAACCGCACTTTTAATCATCTAATCATATCCAAGCTATACAATGATACAATTGTACATTCACAACCATACTCAAGTCCATATTGCATTAATCATCATACATAAGAGTTTTACAATTTCATTGGCATTTCCTAGCCAAATTTTCAAGACCAAAAACAATATCTCATTTACCTTATTCCATTGCTCATATGAATTACAATTATACATTTACATAACCAAACTTCAAATACACAATAAAACAAGCACAATCTGTCTTGATCCACTTCCTCTTGAATTCTTGCTAAAAACCTGGAAATTGGGAAAATAGGGGGGGCTGAGCTTGGGGATCCCAGAAGGTTCTATGCTTATAACCAAATAATGAACAAAACAGTTTTAGAAGTCCATTTCCATATAAATTTCCTTTGGATCATAAAACATTGTTTTCTTCAAAACTCTTGTCATTTTCTTGAAATCACAAATCATTCATTTTTTAAAGGTTCATAAAATCATAAACTAAGAGATCTTGTCATTTTCTTGAAATCACAAATCATTCATTTTTCAAAGGTTCATAAAATCATAAACTAAGAGCTCTTGTCATTTTCTTGAAATCACAAATTATTCATTTTTTTCAAAAGTTCATGAAATCATGAATGCAATTCAACTTGTCACAATTCACATCATATAACACATACAACCTAACACATCATAATGGTTTGACAAGTCCACAATTCTTGGCAACCATATAGCCTCATTTAATGAGCCTATATGGGCAAATCTTTAGGAGTCCGTATCTTGGATCATCCTATGCCACAATCGGGCAGTCGGGCGAAGGCTTCTTCATGGTCATCGTGCACGAGACGTTTCTTGGGTGGACTTAACCTAACCCACATAACATATAATCATATCTTGAAACTTGATTGCCCAAAGGCAAAAATCTTGGAAATCTTGTTTTGCATAAATCATGAAAATTTTCATAAATCATTTCATGATCATAAATCATTTCATATGCAATGCATCATCATTCCTCAAGAAAAATCACATAACATCCACATTCACATATCACAAATCATCAATCATCCAATTCACATAACATATACATCAATGATAGCAATTTCTCAAGGCATTCAAAAACAATGAATTTGAAAACATTTTTATATTCTTAATTTCTTTGAAAATTTTGTCAATGACCCATTATTTAACTATAAACATAAAACCTACCTATAATTCCTTGCTTGAATGACCTTCCCTTGCTTTCCATTCCTCTTGCCTCTCACCATTTTCCTCAAAATCAACACAAATTCCCAAATCAAAAGTCATCCAAAATACAACAAACCCTAAGGACACAAATCATGAAATTGATCTTGGAATCACAATACTCATTCATTTTCTAGGCTTTCTCAACCATAACCCAACTAAAATCTTAACTTTAGTCAAGAAGCTTACCTTAAACTTCCACCAACCAAGTGAAGACTTAGTTCAAAATGAAGCTCTAGCCTTCCTCCACACTTTTTCTTCTTGGACTTTCTTCAAACTCCTCTTAAATCTCTTGGAATCTCAAACCCTAACAAACTTCTTCTTTCTCCCTTCTTCCTCTCATTCACGAACTCTCCCTCTTCTCCTCTTAAAAATTTCGTTCCTCTCTCTTCTCCTACTACTAACTCACTTATCCTCCTTCCTTTTATACTCTTACTAAGTCACTTAAGCCCATTTTTTCATTTAAGCCCATTTATTCTTCTCCTCTTCTTTCCTTCTTCCTTCCTTCTTCATTTAATTCATACTACAACTTAAGCCCAAGTCCACTTCATTTCCCTTAATTCCTTCTTCTTTTACACTACTTCACTCACTTAAGCCCATCTTAACTTAAGCCCAATTCCTTCCTTCTTCATCTTGTTTCCATTCTTCCTCTTTTAATTTCCACTTCATGGACTCAAGCCCAATTGTCTCATTTAAACTCCTATTCTTTTCTCCTTTTATTTAACTATCTAACTCACTTACTTTCTACCCAAATGGGCTCTAGCCCAAAGGCTTCTTTCATTCTAATGCCTTAAACTAAATAAAACCTAAACTAATATCATCCTTAAATTGTAACTCAAATGGACCCTAGCCTCGGGCTTCCTTTCTTCCTTTTATACTACTTCCTACTCACTTAAGCCCATAAGCCCAAAGCCCATTCACTTCTTTCTTCTCATCCTACTAAATCACTTAAATCCAAACCATTTCTTCTTCTTTTCATTTGATTTAGGCCCATTATTCTCTTAGGCCTAATTAAACTCTAAACTCGTAAATTCAACTAACACATTTAATTGTATTAATTCATGCCACCTAACTCATTACTCTCTTTTAATCCTCTTCTTTTTATATCACCACTTAAGCCCAACTTGAGTCCAAGGCCTATTTAACCCTTAATACATTTATAACCCGCATAACACCTTAATACACTTAATCCATGTCATATAGTCTTAGTCTAATCAACATGTTAATTAAATTTCCTTAACATGCTAATTAAGTCCACAAAATACAATAATTGAATCCCATTAAATCATGCTACCTAATTTCCTGACACCTTACCTTAAGCATATTAACATGTCAATTAATTCCATATTAATCCATCTCGTATTTAAACCATATCTTCCATTTCATTTCAATTTCAAGAATTCTTAACTTCTTTACTCATGGATAATCATTCAAAAATCCTTATTTAATCATCCTAGCTTACCAAAAAGATTCGGGGTCCACTAATTCTCCCCCTCTTAAAAAAAATTTCGTCCTCGAAATTTCTATCTTACTGATCTAGTGGTAAGGGTTTAAATCCTTAATTAACGAATTCAACTTATTTTTGCATGACTTATTCAGATAGCTCACCATCCTGACCCTGCTTATTTGATCTTGAGTGCACCCTGGCACGGTGGCACTCTTAAACATGTACTCATAATCATGCACTCGTGAGAGTAAAAGCATGTAACTCTGAAAGCATCACTGGGGTAACTCGTCTTATGCTTGATGTTCACATCATAATAATGGTAAGTGACCGTGAGCTAACACCCCACTTCCATGCCTATTCTTGGATTCTTCTAATTCATCTTTCTTACTTCACTTGATTCTTATCACTCACTCATTTCACCTGTCCATAACCTTTTCAATTCTAGCCTTCTATAACTTGTAGACCTTACTTATCATCATAATGCTAAAAAGATGAATCCTTCTATCATCTAATTCTTCATACCGCATTTGATTGAATTCACTAGAATTGTGATTTTGTACTTACAATAAACTAAAGCTATACTTGGATCTCATAACCTTATGAGCTTCAACTATATGCTTTAAGCATATTCTTGATAAGTAAGACCATCAATTCCTACATTCACTTGCTTATTTAACATTCTTGATCACTAAGAGATCTTTCGATGTAATCCTGCTAGGATGCATACCTCATGTTACCATTTGTACTTTGCTAGCAACCTTTTTACTTAATCATCTTTATTTATTTCATATATTTCCTATTTCATTCACCTGGTATCATTCTTCCTATTTGAACTTGAAATTCAGATCCGTATCAATTTCCTAATAAGATTCACAATCTTTTTATCCTTAATTTGGGATAAACTATGTCCCACCTGCTATGCTTCTTGTTACTCTAGTTCTGGACATCATAGTATCAAATTCATGCTTAATGTATCGGATGCAACACTTAGCCTCACTTGGAATCTCTTACTGGTGCAATCATAGTCTTTTGATACATATCTCAATCTCCTGAGTTTCATATTTAATTCTCCCAATTCAGTAATTGCCTTGTACTTTTACGATATGTATTTGCATGCTCATACATGTTCCTGTACATATGTTGTCTCCAAACTTTCAAAACAATCATCAATGTTGCAGTTCTAGGTCATGTATCAAAATTCACTCATAGGGCTTTACACATTTCTCTTCATGCATTCAAACCATTCTTCTCAAATTGTTCTCTTTTTTTTTTGAGCATCTTTCTGAATACCTTTCATACATCATCAAATAGTCTCTAATTCCATAGTGCTATTGGGCATTTGTTAACTTAAGCAATCATTATCAATTTTCATGTATCTCTCGATTAGCCCTTATAATTCCTTACTTAACTAATTCCTCAATGAGGTATATTGACTCACTTTCCTTTCGATTCCTCTTCATGACTTTCTTCCTCGAATGTTTTTTTTTTCTCCACAATTTGTAGCTTATTTGCAAACTTAATTAGGGTGATTTTAATATATTCATCAAGTCATACCAATATCTCCCAAACATACTTTCACGTAATATATAACATAGACTTACCTACTCCTCATGTTAGCAATCAAGGTCTCTATAGTGAGTGTACTCACTTTCGAATCATCACATATTCTTTTCTGATTAGTTCTTTCATTGATTACTCTTAACATGAACCATTTGACCTGTTTATTCTAACTTAATGAAATCCCTCTTCAAAAGAGGATTTTTGCTGCAATCATCTATACTATTCCTGCAATCTTAATCAATCTCCTATTATCATCATCATATTTTATCCACAGACTTATCTTCATCAATTCATAAATCAATCTCTTATACGATTGATACTTTGATCTTCATTAATCCTAGACAATATTCTTCTCTTGATCTTAGAATTTTTTCCTTATTATAACATCATCAACAACTCTCAATCTATGTCTACTTGATCACTTAGGCTTTAAACTATGGGAAACTATGACTAATAATATTCACTAAATCATAGGTTTCTTCCTCTATTATCTTCACACATATTCTACTTATGTGCTTAATACACTCATTTCTGCATAATTAAGGATTTCCATACAAATACTCCCAATAACAACCAATTTGACCTTCTTGAACTTATACAAACATTACTATCAATCATCTCATTGTCCCATTATCCTTCACTTCACATCTTACATATATATATATATATGTATATATATATTTGCCATTGACTTAAACTTGTGGAAATAAAATCATCACATATTTCATACAACACATAGATTTCAAAAACTTGTAATCTTGGTGCTCGTAATGGCACTTTCTTGTAAACTTGCTTTTCACAACGTGATATCCTTGCACAAATCATGTCTGAAAGCATAACTTCATAAACTTGTATTCTTAAAATGAAAAACCCCTTTTTAAAGTCATTTCATCAATCATTCACATAATCGACATATTAAATATGCAACATTTCATAATGCACTCAATGCACAACTGATGCAACAATTATGATGCAATTTAAATTATGAAATTTTCTTGCTTGATTTATTGAAAACAAACTTGGCTTATTGAATTTATTATAAGCATGCACCCACTGGGGTCCCGGTTTCATCTTCTTAAAACCATAAGAATTCGACTTTCATGAAGTTCTACTTGAACCCCTTAATCCTTGTCCCCCTACTTTTCCTCAAACAATCCATGCTCATAATTCACATATTTCCCACATTCAAGGATAAGTACCATAGTATGTCATTGATACCATAATCGATTTCATCAACAGATGCATTGACTCATTACCGGTCATGTTTGACCATGTACTATTTCTCATTTCCACTAATCCACAACTTCAATTTATTCACTAATTCGATTGGCCCAAACTCTTAACAATTTTCTCTTGCATGTAACTTTTACATATGCGCCCATATAAGATCTCAATTCGCGCTCGATACATTAAAATGTCGAACCCGACCCGAGATCGGATCCGATCGTTGGATCCTTCATCGAACCCAACTCTCGCTTAAAATCGTGAAACCTGCGCGCGTATTTCTTTGAAGGGTTATAAATTTTTTTTCATTCTTAATCCCTTGAACCCTTAAAGACATCATGAATTCATTTTCATGTTCAAAACGCTCCCAATATTTACTTACCAAGTCCCTTAGTATGCCCATGTACCTAATCATCATACTTTAACTTATTTCCACTACGCGTTCACCGAATTTGAAAAACTCAATATCTTAAATTCATTTGGAATTTTCTTGTAAATCATAGCCTTATGACTCTTGTTTAATTTAAGATAAGAATTGCTTCAATCGGAGTTACATAACTCAAGATACACTCCAAAAACCTAAAAGAGTTCATACCGGAAACATGCTCTCTTAACCAGCCTTTAACTTACTTTTATGCAAACTTTCTCAATTTAACTCCAAATAATCCCAGTTTTTGTATCAATGAAGATATATGTTTTATAAATCCAATGGTTCAAGCCTCACCTCATTTGGAGGTCGTATGATGGATTTATACCCAAAACAATAGACCATGCTCACTTCAAAAATCCAAGTAAAACTCTTTTAGCGAGATTGCCATAACGTTTCCTAAAATTATCCAAATGACTTCGTTCTTATTCCATTTGAAAGATAAGATCAATATCTACAACTTGTATTAGAGACCTTGAAGCGAGATTCGGCCTCAAAACTGGTCAAACATACGTTTTTCCCAAGGTGATCCGTAGCTGTCCGTTAAACGGACAGGCATGTCCGTTTAACAGACACATACGGCCAAAAGTGTGCCAATTCGTCCGAGAAAGTCCGTTTAACGGACATCCGTGACCGTCTAACGGACATACACATAACAAGGGGTCCTTTTGACCCATAGCTGTCCATTAAACGGACAGGCATGTCCGTTTAACGGACACGCCATTTTTCCAAAACTTCAAATCTTAAAACCAACTTCAATTCACTTGAGACTATCACCTTTCAAACCTCATAACTCCTTATTCCTAGCTCCAATATGTGCATACTATACCTCCATGGAAAGATAACAAGATGAACTACAAATCTCATGAAGGATACAAAAGCTAAATCCATCATTAATTAAGGCAAAAAGCCACTCAAATGACACTGCTCATTAAAGACCAATGTAACAGTACATGAACAGTAACTGAATGTGTTCTTCACCTCATAACTTTTTAACCCTAAGTCCAAATGAGACAAATGATATACCCTTAGAAAGATCTGAACTTCTACTACAATCTTCACGAAGACTTCCCGATCTAAATCAATCTCTAATGGGGTCTAAAACTGAAGCGAAGTTCTGTCAAATTTTAGGAAAATTTGATGAACTTCCTTGAAAATGCAACTAACCAATTTTCAATTCTAATACTTCCACCGCATAAAACTCAACCTGCAACCTCATATAACATAACTTAATCCCAAGAGTAACTCCAAACTCAATTCAAGGCAACAACCGCACTCTTAATCATCTAATCATATCCAAGCTATACAATGATACAATTGTACATTCACAACCATACTCAAGTCCATATTGCATTAATCATCATACATAAGAGTTTTACAATTTCATTGGCATTTCTAGCCAAATTTCCAAGACCAAAATAATATCTCCTTTACCTTATTCCATTGCTCATATGAATTACAATTATACATTTACATAACCAAACTTCAAATACACAATAAAACAAGCACAATCTGCCTTGATCCACTTCTCTTGAATTCTTGCTAAAACACGAAATTGGGAAAATAGGGGTGAGCTTGGGAGCCCGAAGGTTCTATGCTTATAACCAAATAATGAACAAAACAGTTTTAGAAGTCCATTTCCATATAAATTTCCTTTGGATCATAAAACATTGTTTTCTTCAAAACTCTTGTCATTTTCTTGAAATCACAAATCATTCATTTTTCAAAGGTTCATAAAATCATAAACTAAGAGCTCTTGTCAT
Organism: Erythroxylum novogranatense; assembly: GCA_029891385.1. Lineage (NCBI taxonomy): Eukaryota > Viridiplantae > Streptophyta > Magnoliopsida > Malpighiales > Erythroxylaceae > Erythroxylum > Erythroxylum novogranatense. The sequence continues at coordinate 88,966,165 of CM057234.1, read as the reverse complement.
TTTCTTGAAATCACAAATCATTCATTTTTCAAAGGTTCATAAAATCATAAACTAAGAGCTCTTGTCATTTTCTTGAAATCACAAATCATTCATTTTTTTCAAAAGTTCATGAAATCATGAATGCAATTCAACTTGTCACAATTCACATCATATAACACATACAACCTAACACACCATAATGGCTTGGCAAGTCCACAATTCTTGGCAACCATATAGTCTCATTTAATGAGCCTATATGGGCAAATCTTTAGGAGTCCGTATCTTGGATCATCCTATGCCACAATCGAGCAGCCGGGCGAAGGCTTCTTCATAGTCATCGTGCACGAGACGTTTCTTGGGTGGACTTAACCTAACCCACATAACATATAATCATGTCTTGAAACTTGATTGCCAAAGGCAAAAATCTTGGAAATCTTGTTTTGCATAAATCATGCAAATTTTCATAGATCATTTCATGATCATAAATCATTTCATATGCAATGCATCATCATTCCTCAAGCAAAATCACATAACATCCACATTCACATATCACAAATCATCAATCATCCAATTCACATAACATATACATTAATGATAGCAATTTCTCAAGGCATTCAAAAACAATGAATTTGAAAACATTTTTATATTCTTAATTTCTTTGAAAATTTTGTCAATGGCCCATTATTTAACTATAAACATAAAACCTACCTATAATTCCTTGCTTGAATGACCTTCCCTTGCTTTCCATTCCTCTTGCCTCACACCATTTTCCTCAAAATCAACACAAATTCCCAAATCAAAAGTCATCCAAAATACAACAAACCCTAAGGACACAAATCATGAAATTGATCTTGGAATCACAATACCCATTCATTTTCTAGGCTTTCTCAACCATAACCCAACTAAAATCTTAACTTTAGTCAAGAAGCTTACCTTAAACTTCCACCAACCAAGTGAAGACTTGGTTCAAAATGAAGCTCTAGCCTTCCTCCATACTTTTTCTTCTTGGACTTTCTTCAAACTCCTCTTAAATCCCTTGGAATCTCAAACCCTAACAAACTTCTTCTTTCTCCCTTCTTCCTCTCATTCACGAACTCTCACTCTTCTCCTCTTAAAAATTTCGTTCCTCTCTCTTCTCCTGCTACTAACTCACTTATCCTCCTTCCTTTTATACTCTTACTAAGTCACTTAAGCCCATTTCTTCATTTAAGCCCATTTACTCTTCTCCTCTTCTTTCCTTCTTCCTTCCTTCTTCATTTAATTCATACTACAACTTAATCCCAAGTCCACTTCATTTCCCTTAATTCCTTCTTCTTCTTTTACACTACTTCACTCACTTAAGCCCATTTTAACTTAAGCCCAATTCCTTCCTTCTTCATCTTGTTTCCATTCTTCCTCTTTTAATTTCCACTTCATGGACTCAAGCCCAATTGTCTCATTTAAACTCCTATTCTTTTCTCCTTTTATTTAACTATCTAACTCACTTACTTTCTACCCAAATGGGCTCTAGCCCAAAGGCTTCTTTCATTCTAATGCCTTAAACTAAATAAAACCTAAACTAATATCATCCTTAAATTGTAACTCAAATGGACCCTAGCCTTGGGCTTCCTTTCTTCCTTTTATACTACTTCCTACTCACTTAAGCCCATAAGCCCAAAGCCCATTCACTTCTTTCTTCTCATCCTACTAAATCACTTAAATCCAAACCATTTCTTCTTCTTTTCATTTGATTTAGACCCATTATTCTCGTAGGCCCAATTAAACTCTAAACTCTTAAATTCAACTAACACATTTAATTGTATTAATTCATGCCACCTAACTCATTACTCTCTTTTAATCCTCTTCTTTTTATATCACCACTTAAGCCCAACTTGAGTCCAAGGCCCATTTAACCCTTAATACATTTATAACCCGCATAACACCTTAATACACTTAATCCATGTCATATAGTCTTAGTCTAATCAACATGTTAATTAAATTTCCTTAACATGCTAATTAAGTCCACAAAATACAATAATTGAATCCCATTAAATCATGCTACCTAATTTCATGACACCTTACCTTAAGCATATTACCATGTCAATTAATTCCACATTAATCCATCTCGTATTTAAACCATATCTTCCATTTCATTTCAATTTCAAGAATTCTTAACTTCTTTACTCATGGATAATCATTCAAAAATCCTTATTTAATCATCCTAGCTTACCAAAAAGATTCGGGGTCCAATAGAGACTTCCTGGCATTAGCTCGGAAGTAATAGGTGAGTAACCTAGATGGGTTTCTCAATTACTACTTGTCAAATATGGGGATAATGGCGGGACCAGTAATGTGTACATTGTGTGACTTGTCTGCCATTACTGTGATTGATTGTGAATGATTGTCAATTATGAACTGTTCATTGTTATGAATTATGGACTGTTACTTGTGCATACTGACTGTTAATTGACTGTGCTTGACTATGAATGATTAACTGTTTATGGGGATGTTGTAACTGGGCATGTGCATTCATACACAGATGCATAAACTGATAAAGGAAAATCGTGAACCGAGTCGCCACTGATATTGAAACGAGCCTAGAGCTCGAAATACTGAAACGAGCCTAGAGCTCGAAGGGAGATAATTCTCCCGGATCGCTCATCGATCACTTGAATACTCATTTACGCTTTTCGGTCACAACACTGTAATTAAACTAGAAAAAGAGTCACATGTGCATTGCATCATTACTGGACTGAATACCAAAAATGGGTTTTAATGTATTGGATCTGATATATTCGTGACTATAGACCGTAGTATTACAAGAATCGCTTTATTACTGTGAATTGATTATGTGATGCATGAATTGAGAGAACCATCGATGATGGTTCCTCATTAAGTTCGCAAACTCATCCAAAATTGCTATCTATTTTTTAGGACTTGAAGAGTACCCCGTTTGACACGGGAGTAGGTCTACTATAGGCAAGTGAAGGATAGAGGTCATGATCAGTTCGCGTCTGCATTAGTGTCTTATCGAATTAGTTTCCACAATCATTGTACAACAATGCTTAATATTTATAATGAGTTATTGTGGTTTTATTGTTTTTATACATTGACTTATTGTAAATTATTATTGGAAGACTGTAATAACTGAAAATGGTTAATTGTGAACATGGACTCAAGATTGTATTCCGCAACCTTTGTAAACTGGTTAGTTTGTGAACTTTATGGTTACTGTAAAATATTGTTAAATGATTGTAATAACTGCAAATGTTTTCTACTGTCTACTGTTTTTGCCGCGCTAATGTATGGTTAAAAAAAACAAGATAGAAGAAAATGATATACTGAGTTTTCACCGACTGATGTAGTACGCCACCCTCGCGGGGTACGGACTCGGATATCACCAACGATATCGAGTTCGGGTCACTCGGGTGTGGGGTGTTACATCCATGGTAGCAGAAGATGCGGCCTGTGATGTAGCGGAGATGATCGAAGATGATGAAGATGGAAAATGATGGTGGTCGCTTCCAGTCCATCCGAAGAATGTCCGTCTTTGACCTAAAAATAGCAAGTTTATAAATGATGGACGAGGTCGGTCAAAACAAATGAGAGACGCTCCCGAATGAGAGTCGTAGTATTTATCGCTTTCGCCATGACGAGATGGATTTTAGGCGTCATGCGCGTCGTTTCGATCTTCTCATTGCGGCGCGATGCTCGTAAGCGCCGTGACATTCATCATTGTATCCTCGTCGCGGCAAGATGAGTTTAGGCGCTGCGACGTGCTACTCTGATACGCTCGCCGCGGCGTGTTGACTTCTCTTATTGCTTTGACTCTTCTTTTCCCCCACAAATTAAACAACAATATGGTATAATCAATTGTCCTTGAAAAATTATGATATAATTAATGTCAATTTGTGACAATTTTATTATCAAATTGTATAAAGTGTATGCTCATTATGATGGGACAAATTAAAGCACAATGTCACAAATTAAGAGTCAAAAAGTACATTAAGAGTAGTAAAAATGTAGCCAATTAATAAGATAAACTTGGGCTCAATCACCATCCTTTCCATGCGTATGTAGTTTCCTGGTTAGAATAATTAATGCATCTACTATTAGCATGAGCTGTTAACATAAAAATTGAAGGAGCAATAATATAGAAATTTAAATTAAGAAGTTTAGATTGATTTTGATTTCTACTAATTATATAATACCATTATTCTAGGATGTATTTTGTAAGTAATATAGCTTTCTTAGAATATTTTTTTTTATAGTATTGAGCATAGATTTTAGGACTATAAAATATTAAGAGAAATGGAAGAGCATTCTCCTTTAATAAAAAGGATTTCAAGGAGAGAATTCAATTCTTGCAAACTTGACTCATAAAATATCACAAATGTTGAACCAAATACAAAATGTGTTAGGCTTCAATCACAACATGCAAAATTTCAATCAAAATAATCAACTAGTCTCAAGATCTTAATCGTAAAAATTAAAAAAACAATATAGATTACAAGAAAATAATCAAACCTTAGATATACATAAAAATCCTCCAATATAGAGGAAAAATAATGAGTTAAATCAAAAAACAGATATACTAATTCAAATAAGAACTTGCAAGAGTTTAAAGATTCTGAGCTATTGGCCCTTACTCAAAATTATACCACAAAATAGCCACAAGTAATCCCACCAAGTTTTATTATTAAGCACAATTTGATACCCTAAATCAACAACGTTCTCAATTTAATCCTAAAACAACCACTTAAAAGACAACTTATTGCTAAAACTACCAATTTTGAAATGAGAATGCCTGCTTTACTCACTTTTGCTCTCTTTCTTTTCCATTTCTATTGTTCTTCTTCACTCATCTTGATGAATCCCATCTTTTGCCTTTGTATACTAAAAAATAGGGTTTTAAAATTGGACATAGTCACATACATGATATTGTAGGTGACAGTATCCTAACCAAATTTCATGAAATTACATACGTATATATAGCTTCAATTAATCACAAGATCATATATACTAGGGACACAAACATTCCTGTTTTCACATGGTCTTATATATTGTCGACTCTTGTCATCCACCCATACACATTTGCAGTTACTTACATAGTCTTCACGTATGGTCGTTTATGATATTGACATGGGTGTGTTTAATCTTACATGGTCATGTAGATCATCATCTAACTTGTATACGTTTGCAGTCTCTTATATGGCATTCATATACAGTTGTGTAAGTTAAGGTTATGGGAGTGTTGCACTTTACAAGGTTGTTTCTCATAGGTATGGCTTCAAATCAACTGTTATCTTTTTTGACATATCGAGTTCATTATTTATCCATAAAAGTATCCAAGATCACTAAAAATCACTTTTGCCTCTAAATAGGGCTAAACACTCAACAAGACTCGAATCATCCCAATTACTATTTAACAGTCATCTTGGTGAGCTTACTACAAAGTTTATGATCCGAAAAACCACCTTTATTAACACATCAGTTTCATTCTTATCTGTGTGAATCTTCTTCAATAGCATTTGTTATTTCTTAATCACAAATCTCATATAGTGATACCTGACATTGATATATTTGGTGTGGGAATGATATATAGTATTCTTGTTAAAATCTATGACACTTTAGTTGTCATAAAATACTACAAATCTTGTTTCTTTACAAACAACTCTTAAATGAACCATTTCAACTAAAGCATCTCCTTCCTTGCTTCTACAACAAATACATATTTTTTGTTACTTGGATTGCCAAGAAATGGCTCCTCCCTATAAATTTGAACAACTTGAAGTGGAATTTTTGTTATCAAGATCTGTAGTCATGTTTGCATGCAGCCCTCTAAAATTAGCTCCCCACCATAAAAAGCATAAGCTCTATTTGTCAGTGCCTCGTAAGTATCTTAAGATCCATTTCAATGCTTCCTAGTAAACCTTCCCGTTATTGGACAAGTACCTACTCACCAACCCAACAACTTGTCATTGCATACATTAAGGAACCAACAGCAGATGAGTATGAAACAAAAGACATGCCATCTTTCTCCTTTTCAATTGAAAGGTAGGCATGCTTACTCAATTTAAAATGAGGTGCTAGTGGTATACTAGTTGGCTTGGAATGCTTCATAATGAACATTTTTAACACTTGTTTAATATGCCTCTTGTGTGATAACTATAGTTTCTTCTTTTTGTCATCCTGAGTTATTTTAAGCCTAAAATCTACTTTGTAGGTTCCTTCAGCTTGCTAATGATCCAATATCTTATCCTGATCAACATATCATCAATATACAAAAGGAGAATAATAAAGCTTCCACCAATAAACTTTTTGAAATATATATAAGGATTGGTAAAAGTTCACTTACAACCATATCCTGTCATAAATAAATCAAACTTCTGATACCACTATGTTAGAACCTATTTTAGCCTATAGAAGCTCTTCTCTAACTTGTAAACTAGTCTCCTTTCCCTTAACCTTAAATCCTTCTTGTTGATCTATATATACATATCTCATCTTCCAAATCTCCATGCAAGAAAGTTGTTTTCAGATCCAATTGTTCAAGATCTAAACTGTAGTTAGACCTAACGTAGTTTGAATTAAAATCATCCTAACCATTAGTGAAAAATTTTCATGAAATTTAATGCCTTTCTTTTGGCTGAATCCTTTCATGATTATTCTTGCCTTATGCTTCACCAGCTTGTCACCGTCCTTCTTTATCTTAAATACCCATTTATTCTTCAATGATTTCTTATCCTTTAAAAGTTTCACCAACTCATAAGTTTCATTTTTCTTCAAGGAATTTATTACCTCCTGTTTAGTTGTGAACTAAAGATCTTTATCTTCATGTGACTTTGCCTTTTGCACATTTTCAGTCTCCCTCTTAGCAGTAACTAGATGGTATTCTGTACTTGAATATCTTGTAGAAGGCTTTTTTTTCTCTATTTGAACTTCAAAGTTAAATATTCTCCACCACTAAACTAGGTTGATCCCCTTGCTCATTATTCTAACTAGCCTCATCTATACCATCATTCATATGTGTCTCATATATCTCATCACTATTAGGTTGTACCTGATCACTAACACCATTTGTCTGCTCATGTTCGTTATGTCCTTCATCTATAGGCTAATCAATAGAAGTTAAAATAGGGGAAACATTAATGGAACCATAGTATAAGTTATTGAGAGTAGTCTTACCTCTTTTAATAAGGTATGCACGCATCTCGTGTTCATAGAATATGACATCTCTACTTTTGAAAATTTCCTACTTTTCTAGGTCATAGAGTCTAAAGACAAACTGTTGATGTCCACACTTGACAAATATACAATAGGTTGTCTCTTCTCCCTGGGTATATAATTAAACACTTTACATTTGAATACCCTTATACATGATTAAAAGGGGGTCTTTCCTTGTCCATATTCCCTCTAGAATGTCTAGATCTATGAGGACTAATGGTGTTCAGTTAATCAAGTAAACAACTGTTCTAATTGCTTCACCCCAAAACATATTCTGGAGCATAAAAATTTTGAGTACACATTGAACCTTCTTAACAATTGTTTTGGTCATTCTTTCAATAAAACCATTGTATTGTGGAGTACCAGTTTCTATCTTTTGATGTCTCATTCCATGCCTTACATAATAATCCTCAAACTCCTTAGAGGTGTACTCTCCTCTGTTGTCAGTTTGAAGATACTTTAACTTTTTCTCTGTTTTCCTTTCCATAATGGCATGAAATTTCTAGTAAAACATCAAAAACCAAAACTTGGTTCTTTGTCTTCTACATGTAGACCCAAGTTTTACTTATGCATTATTATTAAAGGTAATAAAGTGTTTTTTACCTCCCAAAGAGTTCTCTTCAATAAGACCACAAACATCTAAATGAATCAGCTCTAGTTTGGCCACTTTCCTAGTAGATCTCCTACTACAAGAGACCTTACGCTACTTTCTTACCAAACAATGGTAACATGGATCAAGAGGGATGGAAGTATTTTCTAGAATAAGAGATTTATTATCTAGTAACTTAATCCCCTTTTTGCTCACTTGCCCCAATCGTCAATGCCATAAATTAAGAGAAGCATTTTCTTTAACCATGTGTACTTCTCCACTATATACCTTCAAGCATGTTTTGCATAATGTGCAAAACGGCTCTCCATAAGCAACTTTTATAGCTCCCTTTAATAACTTCTACTTTCCATCCCCAAATGTGTGTTAATACATTTCATAATCAAGTACATTAGTTGATAGCAAATCTAGGCATAATTTAGGAATACGTTACACATCTTTTTAAATCACGAACATCTGGCATTGGTTTGAACCCGAATATCACCCATACCGATAATATTAAAAGAGCTTTGATTACCAATCTTTACATTCCTAAAATCATTGCTTTTTTAATTAAAGAAATACTTCCTCTTTGGAACACAGTGATAAGAGGCACCTATATCAATAAGTCACTCAAAACTTGAATCACTAATATAGAAGCATTCACTATTTATGTTGATCAGTGACACCTTCTCATCTATGCTTATGGCTATTGGAAGTGTATTTTTATTATCCCCATCTTTCCGATGATGTTTCTTTTCCTGATCCTTCTCCCATTTTATCATAACCTTTTAAGGTGTCTAGGTTTAGTGCAATAGTGACATGTCTTGATCTCTATATCTCATAGACACTTCGATTGATTCTTAGACTTGTCACATACTTTAGGATCTCTGTATTGCTTTTTCCTTTTCTTTCTATATAAAAGGTTGCAAATTATCAATTCCTATCTCTTTTCTTCTAATCTCTTCATTAAACATGCTCTTTTTAATTACATATAAGGAGAGCATACCCTCTAGGGTTGAGTTATTGGTGGTCACTCCTAATGTGTCCTAACTATCCAGTAATAATCTCTACAAAAAAAAAGCTTAGAGCTCATTGTGAAGAATGATCTTGATGGTAGTCAACTTGTTGATAATGTTTTAGAAATCATTAAGGTGCTTTGACTAATATGTTCTAGGATCTGTTTTAAATTTATAATCCTTTTAATCAGAGATGCCTTGTTATGGGCAATTTTCCTTTTGTAAAGACCTTCTAGCTTCTTCCATAACTCAAATGGATTAGTTTCTTGAGACACATGGTTGAATGTAATAATGTCAATCCATTGTTGAATAGTGCTCAGATTTTTTTTGTTTCTTTTTTTCCCATTCTCTATTTATCTTTTTTTTTTTGGTTTAGATGGAACACCATCATTCACACCACTGTCCATATTGATAGGATCAAATTGATCCTTACAATACAATATATCCTCCATTATAGATCTCTAAAAAAAGCAGTTTATAAATGTCAATCTGACCACATAGTTGTTTCCACTATCCATAACTAATGGCTCTGACACTACTTTGTTGGGCTCAAATCATAACTTGCACAATGTCAATCAAGAAGAATCAACTAGTCTCAAAACGTCAATCACAAAACCAAATAAGCAAATTATATAGATTCTAAGAAAATAAATCAAAGACTAGATATACTTGAAAAACCATTTGGTATAAAAGGAAAAATCATGAGCTAAACCTACGAGCAAATCTATTAATTCAAATAGGAACTTACAAGAGTTTAAATATTTAGAGCTATTAGCCCTTATTTGAAACTATACCATAAAATAGTCATAAGTAATTACACCATGTTTCAATATTAAGTTAATACCTCAAATCAACAACACGCCTAATTTAATCCAAAAGACCCTCAAAAGATAACTTATTGCTAAAACTACCAATTATAGAATAAGAAAGACTTCTCTACTCACTTTCACTCTCTTTCTTTTCCTTTTTCAATATTCTTTTTCACTCATGTTGATGAACCCCATCTTTTCCCATTTTAAACTTAAAAATAGGGTTTTAAAATTAAACATGATCATAAGTGAATTAGGTGATCGTGTGCTAACTAAATTTAAAGAAATTGTATATATACACAGTCTCAATTAGTCACATGGTCTACTTACTCAGTCGTGTCTGTTTTCATACGCTTGTGTATACCTTAACTCTTGTCATCCATTGTACACATTTGTAATTACTAGCACAAACTTCACCCACAACCATGCATTATATTGACATGAGCGTGTCTAGTCTTATACAGTCATGTAGATCATCTTCTAACTTATATATGTTCACAATCTCTTATATGGCCTTCACACACAACTGTGTAAGCTAAGGACATAGGCGTTTTATATGTTACATGGTCATATCTCTCAAGAATGGATTTAACTCAATTGTTATCCATATTGACTTCACTAATTCATCATTTATCAATGAGAGTATCCAAGATCAATGAAACTCACTTTTGCCTCTAAACAAGGCTTCACACTCAACAATCTCCCACTCTAACTTATTTTAAAGGAGACTCAAATCATGCCAATGACTATTTGAGAATCATCTCGATGAACTTACTATAAAGCTCAAGCTTGTTCCAAGGAACCACCTTTATTATCATATCAATGTCATTCTTATCTATGTGAATCTTTTTCAACTTCAATCATTTTTCCTTAATCACATATCTCAACCAGTGATATCTAACAATGATATGTTTTCTATAGTAATGGAATTTAGTATTCTTGCTAAAATCTATGGCACTTTAGCTTTCACAAAATAATATATAATCATCTTTCTTCACATCTAACTCTTAAAGAACCATTTTAACTAGACCATCTCTTTACCTGCTTCTATGACAGCTACATACGATTCTTCATATATGAATAAAACTACAAACTTTCGTAACTCGGATTGCCAAGAAATGACTCCTCCTGTAAATTTGAATAAGTAGCCTAAAGTGAACTTCCTGTTATCAAGATCTCTAGTCATGTCTACATTTGTATATCCCTATAGAATTAACTCCCCGCCACAAGCTTCATTTGTAAATGCCTCATAAGTATCTTAAGATCCATTTTAAAGCTTCCTAGTGAACCTTCTCGAGAATGGAGAAGCGCTTACAAACCAACCTAACAGCTTGTGCTATATTTAGTCTTGTACATACAATTTCATAAATCTAGGAACCACAAGAAATGAGTATAGAACAAAAGAAATGCCATCTTTTTAGTTGAAGTGTAAGCATGCTTAATTTAAAGTGAGTTGCTAGTGGCGTGCTAATTAACTTAGCATGCTTCAATTTACCTCATATGTGACAACCATAATTTCCTATTGTCCTATCTCTAGTTATTTTTATACCCAAAATGTATTTTATAGGGCCTAAATCTTTCATGTTAAAATATTTGGACAAGTCATCCTTCAATACTATAATCCCATTACCAGGCATCTTCATACTATAATGGATTTAAGTTTTTAATTGATTTAAAAACATTTTTTTTTGGAAGAGTTATTACGTGAAGAGCATAACATAGACAACTAGGAAAATTATCCTAGTTTTAAATAGACCAACTTGTATAACAAGGAATGATGATATTTAAAGTAGTTGCGAAGGATAAGAAGAAGAAAAATGGCACCAAAATAAGAAACAAACAAGATGAGCTCCCAACTTAGCAAGAACAACCCGTTTCTCCTATTATAGTACATGACTACTTTTGAAAATAATCCAGAGGTATAATCTCAAAAATTTTCTCCCAATAATTATAATAAGTTTTATTAGTTATAAATTACCTAACATATATAATCGTAGTAACCCACCAAGTCAATAATGACCAAATGTTAAAGATAAGAAGATGAATTATCTAATCGCTAACCATGTCTTCATCTAAATATTATCATAGTCCTCAAAGCTTTTAAACATGCTCTCTCTGAACATACTCTAAATACTATAAAAGAAGCCTTAAATGATCCTAAACGGGTTAAAGTAATAAATGAAGAGATGATATCATTGAAGAGGAATGACAAAAGGAAACTTACATCATTGCTTAAAAGGAGAAAATCATTAGATTTAGATGGCTATTCTTTATTAAACACAAAGAAGAAGGGTTAATAAAGAGGTACAAGATAAAAATCTAAAAAAGTAATATATTCAAACATATGTTATAGATTATCATAAAACATTCTCAGTAGTAATAAAGTTAAATAATATCAAAGTTATGTTATCTCATGCTATAATTTTTATTGACCATTAACTAGTTCGATATAGAAAATGTTTTTACATGAGAATCTTATAAAAGAAGTATATATGGACATAACATTAGGCTTTTTAGTTCCTTACAGAAAAAGTTGTATGAAAACTAAATAAGACACTCTATAGACTAAAATAGTCCCTTGAAACATAGTTTAGATAGTTTAGCCTAACAATAAAGAAGCACGACTTTAAACAAAGCAATTTAGATCATACTCTTTCTTAGAAAAATTGACCAGTGATGATAACAACTATGATCATTTATGTTGATGATATGATAATTACAAGAAATAATAAGAAGGAGATATATATTTTTAGGAACATTTGGTAGTTCAATTAGAAATGAAGAACCTTGATGGACTAAAATACTTCTTAGGTATTGAAGTATCTTGATTAAATCAAGGAATGTTCTTATCACAAAGGAAATACATCCTTGAGTGGATAGAAAAAAACATGAATGCTGGATTATAAGCTTATGGAATGTACTGATGGTTCAAAATTGTAGATAAGTAGAACGTACAAATCAAATACACACAAATAAAGAAAGGTATCAATCACTTATAGGAAAATTAATTTATTTGTCTTATTCTTAGCTAGATATTGCCTATGTTGTTAGTTTAGTGAGTCAATTCATATATATATCTAGTAAAGATCACATAAATGTTTTATTCCAAATACTAAGATACTTAAAATCTTCTACAAGAAAAGGACTCATGTTCCAAAAATATAAGCATTTAAATTCAATGATTATACATATGAAAATTAGGATAGAAGTACTACTAATAGAATATCTACATTTGTTTATCTCACTTTTATAGGTGGAAATCTAGTCACTTATAGAAGCAAGAAATATAAGGTGGTTGCATTTTTTATTATAGAAGTGGAGGCTATAAGCATAACTTTGGGCCTTTATAAACTTCTTATGAATCACAAGGTTATTGGAAGAAATTGTATATTCATCTAATTCTACAATGGAACTATTTTGTGAAATAAATGAACCTTAGAGATTGCACAAGTTCCAATCTAACATTATCGAGTAAAACATATTAAGGTAGACCATCATTTTATTAAGAAAAGCTTGAGAGCAAAATAGTTCAGTTTCCATTTATAAAATTAGAATATTAGCTAGTAGATATACTTATAAAAGTTATTTCAAGTAAGGCATTCCATAACTCGTTGGTCAAGTTAGCAATTGAAGACATTTATATATCAATTTGAGGGGGGATGTTAACATTAGTTTTTAAGTAAAAATTGAAGTAAGAAATTATAAGGAAATTTAAACTAGGAAGTTTAGATTGATAATTATATAACAAGAACACCCAGTAAGAATCCTGCTACAATGCAAGGTTTAAAGAGATCGAGTAGTACGCAACCTTATCTCTAACTAGTAAAGAGACTATTGCCAAATGATCCATATAAAGAAGGGGAGAGAGAGAGAGCTAAGGAATGGGGGAGAGACAGATAAAGAGAGGGAATAAAGGTGATAATAATAATAAAAAGAAGAAAAAAAGGAGCATTTACTAATTATAAAATATTATTATTCTAGGCTAAATTTTTTATGTGATATAACTTTTGTGGAAGTTACATATAAGGTTTATCTTAGTATCAATATAAATGTATATATCTTTTCATCATTTATATATAGACCAAAGATTAATGTTTAGGACTTCTAATGCTTAAATATTTTCCATACATGTTTTTCTCTAATAACATCCTTACAAACTAAGATTGAATAAGTTTCTGATATAACCCTTTTGTTGAATAATAGTTTTCTAATATGTTTTTCTTTTCCAATAGAGCAAATCTTAGGTATAATTACATCTAAAAATAGTAAACATTTATATTCTAAGAAAATATAGATTCTTATTACTATAAAAATTGTTAAATAATAATTAGAATCCCATAATTAGGAAAAATTAATTATAAATAAATCATAATTTTGGCTTCAATTCCTGGATAACTCACGTCAACACTTTCCCTCAAATTGGAGCATAAATATCTATTATGCCTATCTTCTTAACTATTTCATGGAATGTCTTTTTGAAAACTACTTTTATGAGAATATCAACTGATTGATTTTCTAACTTGACAATGTGAACTATATAACCTTTAAATCCAACTTCTCTTTAATGAACTAGCAATCAACTTCAACATGTTTTTTGTTGTTGTTATGTTATATAGGATTTTATGCAATCACAATTTCAACTTATTAACACAATGAAGATTTATAGGTTTTTCGTATCCAATCCTCAAATATTCTAGATACTTTTAATCTATAATAATTCATATATACCATGAGTCATACCTCAAAATTCAAATTCTATATTAGATCATACAACAATCTTTTTCTTCTTTCTCTTCTAAATAAGGAGACTACAATCAATAAAATTGAAGTGATGAAACATAGATTTCTAGTTGTTTAAACCCTTGCCTAATGAAAATTCATATATCCCTTAACGTTAAAGATGCCATTTTTTAGGAACAATAAACTCTTTCTCGGGGCATCTTTTGATATCTCAGAATTTGTATAATGCATCAATGTGATCTTCACTTGGCATATGTATGAACTGACTTAATACACTCTCAATATAGGCTATATTTAGACTTATATACAATAAATAGATTATCTTCCAAAATTTTTTTGATACCAACCTATGTCTATTGAAATTTGATTTGAAAAAATTTCAACCTTATGTTTCACTTTTATAGGTGTTATTGTTGGTCTACAAACAATCATTTCAATTTTTATCAAAAGAACAATCACATAATTCTTTTGGGAAAGAAAATTCCCTCAATTTGATCTTGTAATTTTGGTTCCTAAGAAATATTTAAGTTATTCTTTATTCTTCATGTTAAACTCAATAGCTAAATACACATGAAATAACTTTACTTCGTCATGATAATTTCTTGATAAGACCATATCATCAACATATACAAAAATAGTTGTCACCTTTCATTCTTTGTGTTTTGAAAACAAATTCTAATTTGAACTACTTTTCTTATAACCAATTCCCTCTATTATAGAGGGGAACCTCCTAAACTAGGCTCTACGTGATTGTTTAAGCCTGTACCATGATTGCTTTTAACTTAAAATTCTTATCTATACTTGAAAAACTATATTTCACATCCAATGGCAGTTCCAAGTGTACTTCATACACTTCCTTCTTCAATTCCCTATTAAGATCCGTGTTTTTAACATCAAATTACAAAGGCAACCCTAATTTGTTGCCATAGATATGAGAATGTGAATTATGTTGAGCTTAGTTACTAGTGTAAAAGTCTCATAGTAATTTATATTATACCTTTATATATACTCCTTTGTAACTAGTCTCATTTTATAAATGTCAATTCTTCCATCTGATTACGAATATGTAAGGCCCCAAACTATACCCTAGTAGAAATGGTATATGTTCATGAAAGTACATGTATGATAGGTGTTAAAAATTATGATAAGAATGAGAATTTCATATGACTTGAATTTTGGTATTGATGGACTATAGTTAGTAACTTGGGATTAATTGATGCCATTAGAGCATTGAGGTATTAAATTAAAAGGTAAATTTAGACTAGGAAAATTGTCAAGGGACAAGTTAAGTTGGTACATAAAAATTAGTATGATTAAGCCTATGAATTATTGACATTTGGCATCATTCAATGTGTGACATTTGGCACCATAATATAAGGACAAGTGGCATCATTCATTGTGTGACAAATGGCCTGACAAGTTGGAGACATTTGGCAGCTTACATGGAGGGCAAATGGGCATCATGCATTGGAGACATGTGTTAATGTTTAATGAAGACACCTAGCAGCTTAGGTGTCAAGCCTTTACAAAGAAACTTCTGCAGCCTTCATTTCGCTCTCTTCTCTCCACTGAAATGATATCTCTTCCTTGCTCTAAATTTTACTTTGATTTTGTTGTACTATCACATTAAACTACTTGCCATATGCTGCATAAAGAAGCTATCTCATGCTATTTTCTTGGGTGATGTACTTTGGGTGTTAAAAACACACTACATCTATCTTGATTTTGGAAGTTTATTAGTTGCTTGGAAGGGGCTATAATAGTTAGTCCTTTGGAGTTGAATTTGAAGTTTAAAGAGGTAAGAGAATACTAAACTTGGTAACATGTTATAACATGTATTGTTTATTGTTTGAAGTGGACTAAATGTTTACTGAATTAAGAAAAAAATGAGGTTGGAAACTTGATACATGCTGGATACTTGTTAGAAGAAGTAGCTCCACTAAGTATGTATCGATATTTTAGCCATATCTTAAGCTTTAGGTATCCAAATTAGATGATTTTAAATTCAGATTAAACTAGATACATATATCTACAACTTTTATGAAGGAATTGAATTTGATTTCTGTCACTAAGGGTTTCAAATTTGACATCAATTTGAGTTCTGGTTGCTATCCATGGTTGAGAATAGTCTGTAGAATTTTGGGTATAACTCTCGGAATAATGATGCAAAATTTATTTTGTTTGAAACTTAATACATAAAGGCACATTTTTTTAGAAGAACATATTGTTTAAAAATGTCAATTACTAGGTCATAATGCTGTACAAAATTGATCTAAAAACCTATCATGTGAAAATAGTTGTTTAAAGGTTTCGAGTCACTTATCCCAAAATTGTGGGAAATGGTTAGGAAGGTGAAAACATGGGGTTTTGTGCAATTAATGAACTATATAAGGTTTAGTTAATTTATTTTGTAACAATAGGACTTAAATGGACTTGTTTAAGGTGTGTTTGAACTTAAATTGGTATTCGATGTAATTGAGTAATAGTTTGTTTAATTATGCATTATTAATTGAGATGATAATGTAAAGGATGTATGGTTTAATAATGACGAATATAATGTTGAATTGCTTGGTGTGATCATGAATGAATGAGTTCCAAAGGCTTATGTATTATGAATTGGCTATGGATGTTTGTGAAATGGGAATTTCTACAATAATATTGTGATAATTCTGGACCATCAATATCCGAGGAGTATGATATTTGGGATTGTGTTAGTAGTGCTTTCTATTTGTGATGACTCAATACCTTTATTGATATATTATTGCACATACTTGTAATTGTATGGCATGTCAGTTTGTGAGATCCCACATCGGATGGAGAGGAGAACGAAGTACGTCTTATAAGGGTATGGATACCTCTCCCTTACAGATGCGTTTTCCATGGCTTAATGCACTGGATCCCTTCAAAACTCCGAGGTTAAATGTGCTTGGGCGAGAGTAGTTCCAGGAAAGGTGACCTCCTGGGAAGGCCTTGGGAAAAGCAAACCGTGACGACTTGGTTGGGCCAAGGCCCAAAGAGGACAATATTTGTAAACAGCTGATCTGGGGTGTTACAGGTGGTATCAGAGTCAGTACCCAAACCATTGTGCCAACTAGGCTAGACCCCAAAAGAGGGTCGGGCCCTAAGAGGGGTGAAGAGTATGAGATCCCACATCGGTTGGAGGAGGGGACGAAGTACGCCTTATAAAGGTATGAATACCTCTCCCTTACAGACGTGTTTTCTATGGCCTAATGCACCGGATCCTATTGGAACTCCAGGGTTAAATGTGCTTGGCCGAGAGTAGTTCCAGGATGGGTGATCTCTTGGAAAGACCTTGGGAAAAAACTGTGAGGGCTTGGCTGGGCTAAGGCTCAAAGCAGACAATATCTGTAAGCGGGTGATCTAGGTTGTTACAAAAACAATAGACATTATATCTATACTATGTCCGTTTAGAATGTTAGATAATAAAAGAATTAAATTATATGGCATAATCATATATGCACATGTTGAGTTAAACGACTTTGACATTTTTAAAGAGTGAATTGAGATTTAAAAGGTGTTTTTAAATAAAGGTGTTTTAAATATCAATTATAAACCAATTACCAATTACCAAGAAAAATAATATTGGAATTAAAAGAGTAGAAATTATATCTATACTATGTCCAATTAGAACATAAGATAATAAAATGATTAAATTATACATCATAACCATGCACGGATATGTTGAGTTAAACGACTTTGGCATTTTTAAAGAGTGAATTGAGATTTAAAAGGTGTTTTAAATATTAATTATAAACCAATTACCAATAAGAAAGAACAAATAATATTGGATTTAAAAGAGTAGATGTTTTATCTACACTCATCCAATTAGAACATTAGATAATAAAAGAATTAAATTATACATCATAACCATGCATGAATATGTTGAATTAAACGGCTTTGGCATTTTTAATGTTTGGGTAGTCACGATATATTGTTAAACATCAATTTTAATTTATAATTATAAATTGTTTAATGAAGAATTAAAGATAAATTTAAAATAGTTTTATTTTATCCAATTATAAATATAAATTATAATTATAATCTATAATCATTGTTAACGTAGTAGTAACCTAAGGGTCATACATAAAGAATATTTTGAAAGATAAAAATTTAAATTAAGTTGGACTCAATTGTGAACTTTGAGAAACCTAAGGATCAAATAAGAAGTATTTGAATTTATTTAAATAATTAAATTAAACTATAATTTTAATTTTTTGATGTGCCTATGATTTGATTATGGTTGTTTCTCAATAGTGGTATTAGCGCCACCTTAATTGTTTAACTTGAATCAATTGCTTTATTTTTATTAATTTGATAAAAATTAAGGTTAACCTTGTCTTAATGAATTAGGGTTTGTTTAAATTAAAACTCCACTACTTGTTTTCAGTTTTTTAGAGAATTAATTAATCCCATAGCCTTATATTTTTGTTTATGAAAACTTCAATTACGTATGCCTCTTATTTGCTCATTGCTTTTCGTTGATTGTGATTTCTAAAATACACTAAGGCATGTCCCTAGTTATGAATCAGGTTTCAAAAACGAATCTAATGATTGCCCTATAACTATTTTTCTTGTTTTTCTACTCCTGGCTTATTATGTTCTCAAATTGACAGAGCTTTTTCGAAAATGAAGATGCATGTCCCCTTAGATTAGAATTAGAATTGTGTTCGGTGTATACGAAGCACATCTGGGTCCTTATGTTTTTTATCATGTTAATAGAGTATCACGAACATTTTGCATCATTGTTGGTGAATTTTCCTCTATTACTAGAGGCACCAGAGCCAGTGGTGATTGTCACCACTAGCAAAGGAAAGAAGTGCCCTTCAAGGAAGAAACTAGATGCTAGAGAAAAGGGAGAACGTTGGAGATAGAAGCAATATAGACATTAGACCAGTAAAACTAGGCGACAATAGCTGAAGGAGAATAAGAGGGAGGCGACACAACATAGAAAACCTGAATTGTAAAAACGATATACACCAGATAGTCCCAAATTTTATTTTAGTTATTATGTGTTTTTAAGCCTTTCCTTTTATTTAAATTAATTTAATGGAAATTAAATTGGCTTAAATTCCAAATAAATTTGAAAAGTGTTTTTCTAAATGTTTGAAAATTGTTTTCAAAGAATTGTTTTAATTTTCCAAAAGTCAAAATGTTAAATTAAATTAGTTATCAAATAAATAACTAAAATCAAGCAAATGTTTTAAAGGATTTCTTTCATAATTTGATTATGTTAAAATTATTAATATAATGGGATTATATTATTTTTAAGAGATCCAAATTTTAAAATTTCAAATTCCTCGCTTTTAAATATTAAGTACACGTTAAGAATGAGATTTTTCCTTCATAATTTAACAATAAAACTAGAGTTCTATTTATTATAAGGTTTATTGAGCAAACTCAAGGCCTCTTTAACCTTGATATATTTTATCTTAAATTAATGGATCGTACTTAACTAAATTTGTATAATTTGATTGAGGCAAACTTATGATCATATGAATTTAGAGGTAAAGAGTCGGCACCAAATAAGTATAAGAGTTATATGAGATGTGATTAATAAAGTTGTTATCAACCTAATTTAAATCTGGTTGATTTGTTGAGAAAACTTAATATTAACTAAGTTTGAATAGGATCCTATCCCACTAGAAAATTAATTTATAATTTCTCGATTTAATCGTAAAGGCTATTATTCTGCATAAAATAGTGAAAGTGACCAAATATTTTTTTAGTCCTTATTTTATTTGGTTTTGTAGCATAAATTAATGCTTGATCTTTTATGTCTTTTGGTTGTCATCATACCAATCTTTCATCACTAGGAGCATTGGGGATGTTAATAAGCTAATTGAACCCAATTTCTTAGACATGTTTCGTAACTTAAGAATTGCTTTCAGGCAAGAAAAATAACTAGATAGCCTTGATACTATTGTTCTACAATAGTTTAATTTAGAAGAGATTGGTGAGATTTGGGAGAAATCTCAGTATTATATTGATGATGTTCAATAAGCTACTTATGTAATGATGGCTAGTATGTCTCTAAAGCTTCTGAGGCAAGATGAGAATATGGATGCTCTTACAGTAACTATACATCTTAAGGAGTTGTTTAATGCACAAAGCAAGGAAGAGAGATATCAATTCTCCAAAGCATTATCTCAATTTAAAATGACAAGAGGATCTCTAATGGAGTTATATATGTTGAAGATGATTGGCTATATTAAAAAATTAGGCCAATTAGGTTTTATCATGGACTACAAGTTAAGCATTGATATGGTGTTGCACTCTTTTAATTCGATTTTTCAAAGTTCTTTATGAACTTTCTTATGAAATAAAAGGATGTTTCATTATGTTAAGTGTTAAATATGCTTAAGACTGTAAAAAGGTGCCTTGAGAAGGAACACATTTATGTTCTTGTTATAGATTCTTCCAAGAGCAAGAAAAAGGGCTCTAAGAAGAATAATAACAAGAAACAAGTATGGTGTCAAAAATAAGATAAGTAATAAAGGCACATGTTTTCATTATGGAGTCGATGGAAATTTAAAGAATAATTGCAAGGCTTATCTTGCTAGCCTGGAAAATAAAAAGCTTAAGATAGCTTCATCTTTAACTATATTTATGATTAAGATCAATCATTCTACTTATGTTCCACATTCTTAAGTATTATATACTAGATGTGGTTCTCATATTTGTAATAATATTCAGATGTGAACAAAGACTATATCATTGAAGAAAGGAGAAGTGGAGTTATAAGTTGACAATAGAGCAGGAGTTACTCCATTAGTTATAGGAACTTATAGTATAGCTTTGTTTTTTAGACGTGAACTAGAATTGATTAATTGTTATTATGTTCCATTTATTACTATAAAGTAAAAACATAACTTCCATTTCTTATTTAGATTTGAATGGATTTGTCTTTATTATTAAGAATAAGAGTTTTCTTTTTATAAAGATGATGTTTACTAGAGATTTGGATTACTTAAAATGGTTTATATTAATTAGATCTTGAAAGGATAATCAAAATATAGCAAGAAAAAGTTAAGTGAACTAAGTCCACCTTATTTATGAAAAGATTGATATTTAGATCCTTTTGATTATAATCATATGAAACTTGTAAATCTCATTTATTGGGAAAGATGACTAAGTTATCCTTTATTTGGAAGGGAGAGTGTACTAGTGAGCTAGTAGAGCTTATACATTTATATGTTTGTGGCCTTATGTCTACTCACACCAAAGGCAGATACTTATATTTCATTAAATTTATCAATAATCATTCCAAATATGGTTATGTGTACTTAATGAAACAAAAGTCTGAATTATATGAAAAGTTCAAAGAGATTAGACTTGAGGTTGATAGACAAATTAGTGAGAATATTAAGAAAATTAGAACTAATTAAGGTGGTGAATACTTGGATCATGATTTTCTTGGTTACTTAAAAGAGAATGGGATTCTCTCACAATGGTCTTCTCCTAAAACTCTATAACATAATAGAGTGTTTAAGAGGAGAGATCATACTATATTAGATATGGTACAATCTATGATGAGTTATGCAATCCTTCCTATCATATGGTACAATATATGATGAGTTATCTAATCCTTCCTATCTACTTTTAAGGATATTCCTTTGAAACTAGTGATACCTTATTAATAAAGTTCTAGCCAAATCAGTTGACAAACATTATATGAGATATAGACTGTTAATAGACTAAAGTTGTCACACTTAAAGATTTGGGGATGTGATGCTTATATGAAGTGTGCAACATCTGATAATTCAAGTTGATAGGTGTAGATCATAGTATGTTTTTCTAAGTGATTAAGTGTGTTTTAAAGTGTTTTTAGATGATCATCATATGTATAAGCGTAGAATTATGTGATTGTTAGTGTTTGTATATGTTTTAATTGTTTGAGTGGTACAGAACATGAATTTGATCATAATTTTATGTTTCAAGAGGTATTTGATGTGTTTGTGAGTTTTTGAAATTAGGAAATTGAAGAATTGAGAAGACGTTGGATGCATAAAGCATGACAAGATCGTGCACCATGCACGATCATGCATGGAAAAGTCCAGGGATGTTGCATGGCTCTTTGACATTATCGCGCCACCATTCGCGATTGTGCTAGAGAGGAATCAACAATCTTAGGCATAATTATGCCTTATGCATGAACATAATAGGAGGCATTTCCATGTTCAAGTTTTCTTTTCTTTTGAGGTTTCAGGGCTATTTTTTGAATAAAACAAAGAGTGGAAACCCTAGAGGCAACAAGCACTACATCAAAGTAGATCAAAGAAGATCTTCAAAGAAATTACATCATTCTAGATCAAGACTTCGATCAATTTTCATTAATTTTCCTTTATTTCTTTCATAGTCTTGAATATTTAATTGGATTTCCATTATGTATAACATGATTATGAATTTCTACATTCATATTTAGGGATTATTCTAGAATTATTTTATGAACCTTATTTTTGTTGAATTCAATACGTCGATGAATGTTTGTTATAACTATCATGCATGTACCTGACAATAAATTGAGAGGGTGAATCATGTTGTTAGTGTTAAGGTGAGCAATAAATCGTCCATTATCCATGTTTATCGAGAGGTTAATAGCTTTGCAGATTTTTTAGCAAAGTTAGCTTCGGGTGGTAATTCGACACAATTCACTATGGCAATTGCTCTACCTCTTCATCTCCGGACAATCTTGCGAATGGAACAGAATTTTGTTCCATACATACGATATAAACCATGAGTCTTACATCTTTTATTTACATGCCTTTTGTACTGCACTTTATCTACTCTTATAGAGCCATGTATTAATAAAATTCCTTTCTTAAGAAAAAAAGAGTTGGTAACTTAATAGACCTACAATTATCATATTAATGAACAATTAAAGAGTGATTTTAATTATGAAATTAATTATCTAATAGATTACTTTAGATTTAATCGAAAAAGTTAGGAATAGTTTTATGAATCGAGAGATTATAAATATCCAAATCAATTAGGGTTACTTAATTAGATCTTAAGAGAGAGTAATCTAAACCTTAGGAAATCTAGGATCAAACATAAAGTGAATCAACAAAAGAAAGGGAGATAAAATGAGGATAAAATAGTTCCTAAGTCTTCAATTTTGATCAGTCTCAATTTCATTGGCAATTTAATTATTTTATTGTTTAATTGTTTTTGTTGTTATTTGATTTAATTTAACTTATTTATTTTAATTCACATATAGGAAAAAATGGCTTTGATACCAATTGTTAGATTGCAAAAAATAAAGCATGCATGATTTGGATAAAACGGTAGATTTCAAAACTTTTTAGAAATCAAAATTATAGCGGAAGCAATATAACCAAATTAACATGTATAGCCATACATGATACGGTATAAGGATAAACATTTGCATACTAATAAGATAGAAATTTTTACCGACTCCTTCGCTACAGCTTTAACTCCTCACTGTGCTATCATATCCTCAGCAATGTATCCTCTCCTAGGTGATGTATCATCTTCTCGATATTGTTTCCTCTTTTTAATATTGCATCCTAGACCAATTCGATCTACCACTTATTCTTCTTGGATAACTTGATTAATAAGATCCTTTAGTAGGAAAGGAGAAGAAACACTTGAAGAGATTTTTCCTTAGAAGAATGAAGCCAAAGATGAGACACCTCTCATGTAATTTTCAGCTACACCATGCAAGATAGGAGAGAGAGGGTCAAAAATGCAAGAACACCTTCTCACTTCTTCTCAATTTCGGTTAATATAAAAAAAAGAAAAGAGATTTACTTCAAATGCATCACTTCATTCTTTAATCAATAATAAAAAAAGTCAATATATGAGACTCTTCTCATTTGTCTTTAAGGGTAAAATAATCGTTTTACCCTTATGTTGGCTTTTCCACACAATAAAGGGTAAAATTACCATTTTACCCTTATGTTGGCTTTTCCTTCTAGATCTCCCATTTTACTCTATATGGTGATTAACACACAAAATCTCATCTTGGTGTTAAGACTTGATGGGTAGCTAGTCCATCAAACTACTAGCGCTAGTTTAATCACCAATTTTCATAAAACATCTAGAAGTGATGATATCACTATAAACTATTTATTTGAGTAAATGTTCCCTGATACAAGTTACAATTAATAATTCCAACATGCAAGCACTGGATTGATACTATATAAAAATACATTTCGATCATATCAAAAATTATAATAAAACACATAGGAGTTCACCACTCATCCAAATTGTGGCCCATAATAAATGAATGCTTAAGTTGTATGTTTTAAGAATAAAGCAACGACCCACTTTATTCTTTAAAACATACTTAATTCCAGATTCATTTAATAGTTCCATTATCGATAGTCAACTACTATCATGACATGAAACAAATCATTTCCTTGAAGTAAACTCTTTTATTTGCACAGAGATAAATCGCAGCACTATAATCTAAACCATAATCAAGGAACCAACTTGATTATTCAACTGTGAATAAATTATTTTTTATTCTAATAATATACATTTTTCCTATAGATCTCTATGTATATGTATATTATTTACAAAATAATCTCAGTACCTTATGACTAGATATATAATGCTCATACAAATAAAGCCAAACTCTTTTGTTTTTATTAATAACAAATATTTTCATTACAAAATAACTAGAAGAAAATTAAGTTATAAGTAAATATACTTGCTTTCCAGGGCACTATATTTACATAACTCCAATAATATCCCACTTACCTTAAAGCAATTTTGACATATCCTTCATTCTCATCCCTACTTTGTGACTCTTAAAACTCTTTTGAGACAACGTCTTTATAAACGGATCAGCAAGGTTTTGTTCTATTGGAATCTTTACCATATTCACCTCACCATGTTGTATTATCTCCCTTATGAGATGACACTTTCTCTCAATGTGTTTGACAGCTTTAAGGTGTCAAGGTTCTTTAGAATTAGTCACTGCCCCACTATTATCGCAATAAAGTGTAATGACCTTTTCTACCTAAGGAACCACCTCTAAATCATTTAGTAACTTGTGGAGCCATACTGCTTCTTTTGTTACTTCATAAGTAACAACATTCTCAGCCTCTATAGTCAAATCAACAACACAAGATTGGTTGATATTCCTCCAGACTATGGTTGCACCTCCTAAAACAAATATAGAACGAAAAGTTGATTTCCTTGAATCAACATCTGATTGGAAAGCAGAATCGGTATATCCTGTCAGAATAAGTGTAGCGCCCCCTTACCGCAGGTTCGACACCAGGATGCCCGAAGATTATTCCGGTACATATCCTACGATAAGGGTGAGCTACGTTCGATCACTACATTCTAATCATATGGCATCGTATCAATCTTCACTTAAAAGCATCCTAAGAAATCACAATATTTTTTAAACCAACTTTTCCTCATTTCCTTTTTTCAAAAATCAAAATTCTACATTAAGTCTTTCAACCTGTATTACATGTACATCAATAAAACCTAGTACAAAAGTACTACGTGAAAGAGAAGAATATATCAAATCTATCTAAGCCAACCAAAAATCCCAGTTGACCGACCTTTGAGCAATGACTTCTATGGTCAAATCACAATCCACACGGCAATAGAGCCTCTCAATAACTAGAGTTATCCCTCAGTCCTGAAAAGACAACGTTGCAATTTTGGTGAGTTTTGTGAAATCAATGAGGTAATCATCATCAATGGTCCACTCAATTCATGCAGCACATCAATTCATATCACAATTATTTCACAATTTTGCATTTCACATGAGTAACACACTTTCACTTAAGCATAGGCAATTTTGTAATTCACTCCATAGGCAATTTTGTAATTCACTCTATCACACATACTTAACAAGATGCATATGAAATGCTCATGAGTCATTTTTCAATTGTTACGTTGTTGTGACTGGGTTCCTGAACTGTCCCATATCTATTTTAGATAATGGCCTCATTTATATTGTCCCTTATCTGATGAGGATGCATGGTTCATTACACATTGAGCATGCAGCTCTAAAACACTTTTGAGCTTAAGGCTCATTTCCACACATTGAGCTTTAAGCTATGATTGTTGGCTTCCCTAGTCCCAACTTCCATTATCTGATTATGCATTCATGAATGGAATGCATGTAACACAATCAATCACTTGATAAAACACATAAGTCTTCACATTCACATTCATTCATTGTTCAAACATAATTATAAGCAAACAATAAATGAGAGAAACTGTCAAGGTTACTCACTGGTTGCTCCCAAAACTATTGTCTGGAAGTTCTGGCAATGTCTGTAGATTGACGTTCCAATTGCTCCTTTATAACAAATAACATCTGCAGATATCACAATCTGTACAATCATAGGTGTATTAAAAAATGCACATGTATGAAATGAATTATGTACAATGCATGTTCATGATAATCCAAGGTATCACTCCATAAATTCTTCACAAAACTATCCCCATACCAAAAATACTTAGGTTTATGCCTCACTAAACCTATTGAACTCGCAATTCATTTCTCATTGAATCACTTCATATTTTTCCAAAACACCCCTTTCAGGTCTACTGTTCATGTACGATCAGAAGGTGAAAATGAACTAATTTAGTCAAACTCTCTTCTAGAAAAGTATTTCTCTATGTCTTATCTTTCTATTGACACCAAAATCACTCAATATGGTTCAGAAATATGAGAGTTATACTCCAAATATTTTTGGACTGCTTTTATTCTGAGACAGTACCCCATACTCAACTTCCATCCAAAAATTGAAACTCTTAGAGTCCGATTTAGAATTTTCTTCCTTCTCATAAGTTGTATATCTATATATCTAGTTTACTGGAAATCAAAAATAACTTAATTTGGATAACTATACAAAAATATATACAAAAAATACTAGGGTATGTTCAGTGGAAAAATACTAGTTCATAAAATTTAAGAGTACACACACTGTACTCGTCCCATGTTTTTCACTCAATCTTTCTCACTTCATTTTAGATGGCTATGATTTTTGGAGAAATGTAGAACAATGTCTTACTAATCCAATGGTTTAAGAATTAGGTTATTTGGATGTCTAAAGGAGAAGTTATGACCAAAAGAATCCATTCTGTTTTTGCTTTCGTCTTAGTTTTTCCATCGTCTTAGTTTCCCATCGTCTTAGTTTCCATCGTCTTAGTTCCTATCGTCTTAGTTTCCATCATCTTAGTTTCTATCGTCTTAGTTTCCATCGTCTTAGTTCCCATCGTCTTAGTTCCTATCATCTTAGATTCCATCGTCTTAGTTTCCATCGTCTTAGTTCCTATCGTCTTAGTTTCCATCGTCTTAGTTCCTATCGTCTTAATTTTTGCATCTCCATATAAAAAGATCATAACTTTAGACTCAGATGTCCAAAAATTCCTTACTATATACCGTTGGAAAGATAACAGAAAGATCTACAACTATCAAGAAGGTAACTTTGCCAAAATCTATCTAGAGTAATCTAGATTTTCTCTTAAAGTTAGAACACAAATTTTACATTCAGCTCCCAATGTACTGTACCCAGTTCTCAACTTCATAAAATTTTGAGACTCTTAGAGATAGAATAGAAATTCAATGTCTTCATAAGAAATATATCCATATATCTCTAAGTTAATCCAAATTAAGAATCATCTCATTTGGACAACTAGAGAAAACGTTATGACTAAAAGAATGAAGCATAATCAATGAATATTTTTCAGATTTTCAAACTACCAATATTTTACATCTAGCTCATTTTCTACCTAAATTATCTCTTCTATTACATTTCCTCATCATGATCTACCCAATTAACTCAATATATCAGTCACAAAAAAACTCATGGTCTATAATTGATCCTTAACCCAAAAATAGAGCGTCAAACATGTACCCATTCATCTTAATTTTCTGCACTCACCCTCACTCCATTATATGTGACATCTAACTTCCAAAACATCTCTACAACACATTATACATCATTAATGATCAATCAGAATGATACAACATGACATTTGCAAAGATATTTCATCATCCACGACACACATACACATACACAAAAATCAAGTCATCACTCCTATATTTCCCATCATTCGAGTTTATTTTAACAATACCCATAACATTTAAAGCATAACTTACTTGGTTTCACTTCAATTTCTTCAAAAACAACACTAGCCCTAACTCCCAAGAATCACTTGTTCATCAACTTGAAGGAGGTAAAGATAGGTTTTTCTTAGGGTAGAAGACAAAAATAGCAAAGTGGGCTTGGGGTAGGAAAGGAAAAACAGAGAAATCTCTTAGAAGGTGTTTGATGGAAAACTTTGTGTTTGTAGGAAGGAACTTAAAGAAGATGACCATCAAAAATGAACCTAGACATATAACTTAACCTTTCAATTCTCAGTAATAGTAACCTACATCTAGCAAAAGTACACAACCTAAGTGACACTTGTCACTTTCCTCATATCTAAGCTCTAACTAAGTTTCCTTTGAAACTAACTCCTTTAACTTTCATCTTTACAATTCAACTATATCCAAACCTTCTTTTGATTTCTTTTTCCTATTTTCTGTAATTTTCTGAAATTTATTCCTAAATTCACCAAAATTTTCAAATACAATATTCTTACTAACCAATAGAATTTTCCATATAAATATATTCAAAATTCTCAAAACTCCAAGAAATCACAACTCAATCTAATTATACCCGAAATTTTTCATGAATAGATGTACAATTATTTTCATGTGTCATGACTTCACTATTCATATGTAAGTGTATAACATAATATGCATGAAAATGGAGATACATTTCTAACTCTCATAATCACTCACATTTACCATTTTAACATTCCCACAGGTAATGGGATGCTAAAATAAGGTTACTTCCAGAGTAAACAAGCATTAAGTTCTTCATCCTACAAAGATACTTTAGTATGCACTTTACCTTAGTCCAATGCTCTATTCCTGGATTGGATTTAAATATACTTACCAGTCCAACTGCATAACAGATATCTGGTCTAGTGCAAAGTATAACATACATTAAACTTCCAACTGTCGAAGCATATGGAATGTTATATATGCATTCGACCTCCTCTTAGGTCTTAGGTACTTACGTAGTTGGAAGTTTGATTCCATATCTAGTAGGTGTGAAACCCTTCTTGGAATCTTGCATGGCAAACTTATTGAGCATGTTCTCAATGTAGGTTATTTTAGACAAGGCTATTAGTTTGTTCTTACAATCCATTACAAGTTTGATCCCTAGAACATAGCTAGCCTTCGTTGAGAACTATTCATTTAGTCATCCCTTAACCGTAGATAACATTCCTACATCATTCCTAATGAGTATAATATCATCAATGTACAGGATTAGGAAAAAAAAACCTTGCCTTCTTGTATGCTTTTATAGACATAAGGCTCATATAGGTTTTGTATGAACCTATAAGTTTTGATAGACTTATCAAACCTAATGTTCTAAGACCTAGATGCTTGCTTAAGCCCATAAATGAACCTATGCAATTTGCATACCTTATGCTCATTTCCTAGCTCAATGAATCCTTCTGGTTGGGCCATATAAATGGTTTGCTCAAGATCTCCATTAAGAAATACAGTTTAGACATCTATTTTCCATATTTCATAATTTAAATAGGCTGTTATGGCTAAAAGAATTCTGATGGACTCACGCATGGCAACAGGAGAAAATGTCTGCTTATAGTCTATATCCTCCTTTTGAGTATAGCCTTTAGCTACCAATCTAGTTTTAAAGGTCTCTACTTTTCTATCTGATCCTCTTTTCCTTTTATAGATCCATTTACACCCTATGACTTTTACATATGGTGGTAGATCTAAAAGGATCCAAACTTCATTAGCATACATGAAATCTATTTTTGATTCCTTGGAATTGAGCCATTTTTCTACATCAACATCATTAGTAGACTGTGTAAAAGTAATGGGATCTATTTATTCTTAGCTTGAGATTGCTATAATGCCTTCTCCTAGACCTAGATACCTGTCTGATTGTTTCACAACTCTCCCACTATGTTTAAGCATTACTTGATGTTTAAGTTTCTCTTCAGATTCAATTTTTGAATCCATTTCAACATCTTGTTCTGCTATATCCAAATGAACTCTTGGTTTGGATGAAATAGCTAACTCTTTGATTACTACTTCACTTCTTCCTTTGTGATTTCTAACAAACTCTTCCTCTAAGAAGGTTGCATCCATCAACACAAATGCATTCTTATCATGAGGACTATAGAAATAGTACCCTCAAGTACCCGTAGGATATCCTCCAAAAAAACATAATTCTGACCTTGGTTTCATCTTTGTGGATTCAGGCCTTAGAACATGGGCTAGGCAGCCCTAGGTCCTTAAGTGTCATAACGAAGGCACTTGGCCATTACACAACTCCCTAGGTGTTTTATGCACCGATTTGGATGGGGCAAAGTTAAGAAGATAAGTTCCCGTTTGTATGACATATATACAGAACAATTTTGGAAGACTAGCGTAGGACATCATTGATCTTACAATTTCCAATAGAGTCCTATTTCTCCTCTCAACTACACCATTATATTGAGGTGTTTAAGGGGTTGACAAGTTGGATACTATTCTATTGTCAATTAAATATTACTGTAACTCTTTAGATAAGTACTCATCCCCTTGATCCGATCAAAGTTGTTTTAATGGCTTGCCTAGCTGCTTTTTAGCTTCAACTTTAAATTCTTTGAACTTTTCAAAGGACTCACACTTTTAATGCATCAAATACAAATAACCATATCTAGAGTAATCATCTATAAAGGTTATGAAGCATTCATAACCTCCTCTAACATGTACCTTCATAAGCACACACACATCAGTTTGTACCAGTTCCAACGTGGATTCAGATATATTTCCTTTGAAAGGAAATGGGGCTTTGGTCATTTTGTCTTTAATACAAGATTCACAGGTGTGTAATGGATCATTATCCAAGCCCATAAGGATCACATCATTTACTAACTTGTCAAGTCTATCTAATTGATATGATCCATTCTTAAGTGCCATAGATATTTTGAATTAATGCTAGAAACATTAGATTGTCTTGGTTTTATGAATTTTGTGGTGTTTAGCAAGTTTGTCATAGGTTCTATAAAAAGCAATCATGTTTAATTATCGTATTACAAATAAAATTCTTATCCTCATATATTGAAACAACATTTTCAAAATATAAGGAATAACCAGATTTTATTAGACAAAAAATAGAAATCATGTTCCTTACAATCATTAGCGTGTAATAAACGTCCTCCAAATATAACCTATGACCACTAGGAAAGCCAAGAAAACTACTCCCGCTAATTTTTTTGAAACATTGGATCCATTTGCTATCTTGACCTTAAACTAGCCTTTAAGTAGTCTTTTCCTTTCCTAGAACCCCTGCAAATAATTGCAAACATGGTTAGTGGCTCCTGAATCTAATATCTAAGAATCAGAAAAATCTGCCATTTTTCTAGTTCCTAACAAACTCAGGAAACCCATACCTTGTTTGCTTTTGAGGGACTCAAGGTAGACTAGACAGTTTCTTTTCTAATGGCCCATCTCATCACAGTGGAAACACTTTCTCTTGATATTCTCTTATAAGTAGGCATATGATGTTAGTGATCAGGTACAACCTGATAGTGATGAGCTATATAAGCCATATCTGAATGATGGTATAGATAAGGCTAGTTAAGATAATGAGCAAGGGGATCAACTTGGTTTAATGGTGGAGAATATTCAACTTTGAAGTTTGACAAGAAAAAAAAGGCCTTCTACAAGGTATTTAAGTACAAAATACCTTCCAATTACTAATAAGAGGGAGACTGAAAATGTGCAAAAGGCAAAGTCATATGAATATAAAGATCTTTAGTTCATAACTACACAGGAGGAAATGAATTCCTTAAAGAAAAATGAAAATTATGATTTGGTGAAACTTCCAAAGGATAAGAAATCATTGATGAATAAATGGGTATGTAAAATGAAGAAGGATGGTGACAAAGGATTTAAGGTTAAGAGAAAAGAGACTAGTTTATAAGTTAAAGAAGAGCTTCTATGGGCTAAAACAGGCTCCAACATAGTGGTATCAGAAGTTTGATTCATTTATGACAGGAAATGGTTATAAGTGAATTTTTACTGATCCTTGTATATATTTCAAAAAGTTTATCGGTGGAAGCTTTATTATTCTCCTTTTGTATATTGATGATATGTTGATTAGGATAAGATATTAGGATCATTAGCAAGCTGAAGGAACCTGTAAAGCAGATTTTAGGCTTAAAAATAACTCCAGACAAGAATAAGAAATTATAGTTATCACACAAGAGGCATATTGAACAGGTGTTAGAAATGTTCATTATGAAGCATGCCATGCTAGTTAATATGCCATTAGCACCTTATTTTAAATTGAGTAAGCATACCTACCTTTCAATTAAAAAGGAGAAAGATGGTATGCCTTTTGTTTAAAACTCATCTATTGTTGGTTCCTTGGTGTATGCAATGATATATGCAAGACTGAATATAACCCAAGCTATTCGGTTGATGAGTAGGTACTTGTCCAATCTGGGGAAGGTTTACTAGGAAGTATTGAAATCGATCTTAAGATACTTATGAGGCAATGAAAAATAGAGCTCATTTTTTTTTATAGTGGGGAGCTAATTTTAGAGGGATGCATATATGCAAATGGCTACAGATCTTGATAACAAGAAGTCCACTTTAAGTTACTTGTTCAAATTTACGGGGAGGAGCCATTTCTTGGCAATCCAAGTAACAAACATATGTACTTATTGTAGAAGTAAGGAAGGAGATGCTCTAGTTAAAATGGTTCCTTCAAGATTTATTTGTAAAAAAAGATGATTTGTAGTATTTTGTGACAACTAAACTGTCATAGATTTTAGTAAGAATACTATATATCATTCCCACACCAAATATATTGATATCAGGTATCACTGGATAATATTTGTGATTAAGAAATAACAAATGTTGTTGAAGAAGATTCACAAAGATAAGAATGAAACTGATATGTTAATAAAAGTAGTTTTTGGGATCAATTATAAGCTTTATAGTAAGCTCACCAAGATGACTCTTAAAAAGTCATTAGGATGATTTGAATCTCCTCCAACATGGACTAAAGAGGGAGATTACTGAGTGTTTAGCCCTATTTAGTGGCAAAAGTGATTTTCAATTATCTTGGATACTCTCATGGATAAATGATGAAAGAGAGAATTCAAACAGGATAACAGTTGACTTGAAGCCATACCTATGAGAAACAACCCTATGAACACTCCCATATCCTTAACTTACATAACTATATATGAATGTCATATAAGAGATTGTAAATGTATACAAGTTAGATGATGATCTACACGACCATGTAAGATTAAACACACCCGTGTCAATATCATATACGACCATACATTACAAGAAAAATAGAGTTTAGCGACAGAAATTACCAACGAAATTTGTACACATTCCGTTGATAAGCTTATTTAGTGACGAAATTTACTGACGGAAAAAGGCATCGAAGATACAGCCATAGGTAATTTACCAACAAAATTTTTTTATACCGTCGATAAATTTACCGATAGAATTTTTTTATGTCATCGGTAAATTTACCGACGAAAATTTTGTTTAGTCAGTAAATTTACCGAAGGAGAAGATTTTTCAATTAGAAAATTACCAACAGACTTGGCTATTCCATTGGTAATTACCTATGGAAAAATTTTCCGTCGATAAATCCAATATATTTTACCAACAAACTTTTTTTTCATTGATAAACTTGCTAAAAAATATTTTTTAAAATTTACCTAAAAAGTGTTCAGTTTCTCTAGAAGCCACCACGGAGAGAACTTTGTTGAATCTCTTCGTAGCAATCGCAACACTTATTATATTCTAGTTCTTGTGGAAAGTTAAAAAAATAAAAAAGAATGTGGCCCATTGCCATCAGGTCCTCGAGGATTGCCAATAATTGGATACCTTCTATTTCTTAGCCAAGACATTCATCGAGATTTCATATAATTCACTAGTGTCTATGGACCCATCTGAAGTGAATCACACGTTAATATAGCACTTAGAAAATGATATTAGAATGCACGAGAAGGGGGGGTTGAATTGTTTATTCCCCTTTTTATAAATCTTTTCAGAACTATTTGTTAGAAATAAAATTCTTTCTGTAATTTTATAGATTTCGATTAATCAAACTTTTCAATACTATGTATATAAAAAGTAAGTAATGATAAAATTTGAAAATAAAATAGAGATAGAGAGTAAGAGTGGTAGACACGAAGATTTATCCTGGTTCACCCCAAACCGTGGGCTACGTCCAGTCCTCAGAGTTTCTTCTGAGATTTCACTATCTCTTCAATCATTACAAGTATTTTTTTCTCGAGCCTCTTCAGGTCTCTACAACTAGTATTCTTTCACACTTAGCTTCTGCAGGCTATCTGTACAACTTTTCTTCTCAGAAAAATATTTGAACACTTATTACAGAAAAATAGCACTCAGCTAAATCACTTTTTGACGTTGTAATTTTTCTCGCTATTTTGTGTAAGTACGTATGTGACTTTTTGTAACTCTTTGTGTATATCACTTTTTTTGTAACTTTACAATCTTCGACTTCGACTTCGACTTGTATTTATAGCCTTCGTCTCCAACTGCTTCTTGATTCTTGAATCTTGAATCTTGAAAAGAAACGGTTAATCAGTTGAGTTCTGTAACTGACTTGAACTGACTCTTGCGTCTGCTTCTTTTCTGCGTCTACGTCTGCTTTTGCATTTGCATCTGCGTCTGCGTCTGCGTCTGATTTGCATCTGCGTCTGCGTTTGCGTCTGCGTCTGCGTCTGCGTCTGCTTTGCATCTGCGTCTGCTTTTGTATTTGCATATGCTTTTGTGTTTTTCCCGTGTCTTTCATCGTCTGTGTCGTCTTCATCTGTGTTGACTTTAACTGTTTCAACTTAATGCGTATGCGAGTTCGTGCGTATGCGACTTGATTATTTCAACCGTTTGTGTCGAGTTAGTTCGTGTTCGACTTAAATCATTTTGTTTTCTTTTATTTGTTCTCTTTTGTTATACATCAAAATCATATTTAAGTAAAGTCATTTTGACTTAACAATCTCCCCTTTTGAGTATAACAAATTATATACAAGAAAAGAAAACAAAATTCTGATATTGCAAGAGTAAAACAAAACTTATCTTCTTCCTTTCTTAAATCATTGTGGTCACACCTTCTTTGTCTCGAACATCCTCTCCTCTTCGTTCATTTTCTTCTTTCCTGCTCTCCCCTATTTGTTATAATCAAAAATGATTAATGATTCGGCTCTTCGCAGATTCGCTATCATCTTTTTAGATCATTCACCGTCTCCTTCATGTCGTTGAGTTCACCACGTAATCGCTAACTTCATCCGGTGGATCATTCGATGAGGAGGCTTGATCAACATCTGCTGATGGAGGAGTGAAGGGAATTGAAGTAGTGTAAGCATCAGAGGATGGAGTGTAGTCTTCATTGATCTCAAAGGTAGGTGGACGAATGAACGTTTCAGCTTCAGGAAGATTTGAGTCAAAAGGAACAGGCAACATCAAGAATCGCCTTCCTTACGTGGGTAATGCTTGTGTTTGTATAGGCGATGTATTAGACAAAGGGCTATCGTAGAAGCTGTCGAACAAGGAACTCAATAAATGTTCCTATTCTTATTCTTCCCCCTACTGGACAGTCTTCCTCCTTATTAGTATAGCTGCAGCTCGCTTTTTTTGGATCTTGTTCAGAAGCACATGCCTCATCAATTCTTCGCACTTCTTCTGCAATTTGATCTGCGGACAGATCATCACTGGCATCATCTTCAGGAAATAATTTTGACTTCCCCCTAGTCAAATCTGGTAGATATCTTGGTTGTATATCTGGTGCAACCATTATCTTTGTGTTTTCTGTGATTGGGAAAATAGTACACGGATGACAGGGACGTTTTGAAGGATATGGCATAGTAGCAGCAAACCCCAAAGTATCGTAGAAGATCTTTTCGTCTTCTTTGAGTAACTGCCATGTGTTACTATTAATCTCCATAGGCTGTACCACAGCTACTATCTTCTTCACTGGTTGAACACCAATTGCAATAGCAGTCCTTTGTATGGTAACTACTTCCACCATTTTGATCTTCAACTTCTGTTTCCTCAAAAACTTATGGTAGTTGTATACCATCAGACACGGTTTATCATCATCCGAATCTGATACTGTTGTTACTTCTTGATGTGCTTCAGTAGGAGTCACCTGAACCGAGCCTTCCTCTACTGGCTCCTCCTGTTGAGCAATAGGTGTTTCCTGAACCGTGCTTTCCTCCACTGGTTCCCCCTGTTGAACAATAGGGGTTTCCTGAACTGTATATTGCTCAGTTTCTGTTTCTTCTCGAACAGCATCAATAGTTTCTTTCTGTTGACTAACTTCCTCAGCAGTTGAAATGTTCTTCTTTCTTCTCGACTTTGTTCTCTGGCAATCTTTTCTTCTTGTTGCCTCAGAGTCCTAATCCTCGGTGATCTCTTTGCTTTCTTCACAACTTCGCTCAAAAGACTTTCTCCTCGTCTTTTTGGCGCACTTTGTTCTGTCCTCAGGGATTGGCTTTCTTCGAGATGAGGACTTGCCTGTTTCATGAGAGGTCTTCTTAACACTCTCCTTAGTTCCTCCGCAGGCGATCTGGTACTCACTGGAGATTGAGAACTTGAAGCGGGAGTCTTCTTCAATACGCGCTCCCCCTCAGTTCTTGACTTCCTTGAAGAGTCAGCTTGGTCTTTGTCTACTGTGCTCAGACCCATTCGCCGTATTGTGTGTGCATCGATCTTGCTCTTCACAGGAACAATTCTTCTATTTCCTTGGTGCAGACGAATACCTGATTCCTTAAAAATCCTCGTCAGAAGCATGCCATAAGGATAACTAGATGATTCCTTTATCCCCTTAATCATATAATGAAGGATCAAGAAGGGTAGATCAATGGGATTTCGATTCAGTAGGTAGAACAGACATTGTTCATCCAGAGTGGTCACCAATTGTCTTGAACCAACTCTGGGTAGAATGAAATTAAACAAAATTGCGTGAAACACCCTAGCCTTCGGAATCAAATTGGATGTCTTCCTCTCCCATGGATCATTTGTGCCATATAGTTGCCTCCTGATATCTTCTTCCTTCATACCGACTTGAGACATCCATCCGGCCTTGGTAGACATTTTCTCACCAACCGATGGACAATCGATCACCTTCTTTATAAGTTCCTTTGTCACAACAACAGATATTCTATCTACAGAAGATATGATGGTGTTGTCTATTAGATGAGCGCTCTTCCAAAACTCATATACCTCATTCGTGTAAACAGGTTCTTGCGTCTGGAAGAAGTTCCTCCAACCAGCTCTTATGCTTTCTGGTTCTACATCCATGCCGTCTCTTCTTAGTGACTCAAAGTTCACATGTCTTCCATAAATCATAGCTGCTTCCATTGTGTAGAGCAAAAACTGTCTTCTGGAGAGCTTTTTGAGTGAGATGTTTTGAGAGAATTGGTAAAGCCGAAATGAACCGTCAGGAGATGATGAAAAGACTGCAATAATTTCACCTTCAGTCTACTTGTAGGATTATGGTCTGGTGAGTTCTAGAATCATTAAGAACCTCGATATTATCAGATTTTTCCCTCCAAAAATCTTCCTTGTGAGAGAAGTTACCAGCTGTAACTCAATGTAACTAACGTCGTTAGTTTTGACGTTACTTTAGTCCTGACCGTTCACTTAACATAACCATGTTAAGATTGCGTCTTATCTTCTGGAACCGTTCTTCACTCAGTGGTTTAGTGAAGATATCTACCCACTGAAGCTCTGTTTCAACGAACTGTAGAAGCACCACTTTCCTCTGAACATAGTCTCTCAGGAAGTGATGTCTGACTTCTATATGCTTCAATCTGGAATGCTGAATTGGATTCTTTGATAGATTGATTGCACTGGTGTTGTCGCAATAGATTGGAATCTCCTCTTCTTGAACTGAATAGTCTTCGAGTTGATACTTAATCCATAACGTCGTGAGCAAAGAACTTGCGGCGGCATATATATTCTCGCTTCACGGTTGATAGAGCAATTGAGCTTTGTCTCGCTAACCAGGAGACTAGATTTCCTCAAGAAAGTGACATCCTCCACTTGTGCTCTTCCTTTCGATTCTATCTCCGGCATAGTCCGCATCGCAATATCCGATTAACTGAAATCTTTACCTTTCTCAAACATTAAACAAAGATCGTAGTACTGCGAGATATCTCAAAATTCTTTTAACAAAGAATAAAATGAGACTCTCTAGGATCGGCTTGAAATCTTGCACACAAGCATACACTTGAACAAAATATCAGGTCTACTTGTCAGAAGATACGATGAAGAACCGATCATCCTCTATATAGGGTTTGATCCACCTTCTTACCAAGTTCGTCTTTCGACAAAAGGTTTGAAGGATGCATCGGAGTTGCCATAGGCTTAACGTTATTCATATCAAATTACTCTTTCACATACTTTTGTTGATGAATGAAGATCTTCTCTTCGGTTTACTTAACTTGCAACCCAAGAAAGAACTTTAACTCTCCCATCATACTCATTTCAAATTCTTTCTTCATTAGACTCTCAAACTTCAAGACAACTCTTTTGAAGTAGCACCAAAATGATATCATCAACGAGATCATACTAAGATAAAATCATTCTAAAATTCTTCCTAAATAGCGTCTTATCAACTTGACCTCTACTGAAACTATTTTCTATTAAAAAGGTACTCAGACGATCATACCAAGCTCTAGGAGCTTGCTTCAGGCCGTATAAGGCTTTATGAAGTCTATAGACATAGTCTGGGTTTTTAACATCTTCGAAGCCAGGTGGTTGTTTCACATACACCTCTTCATCTATAAAGCCATTCAAAAATGCACTCTTCACATCTATGTGAAACAACTTTATATCATGATAGATCGCATATGCCAACAAAATCCTTATAGCTTCAAGTCTTGCTACTGGAGCATATGTTTCATTGTTGTCTATTCCTTCTTGCTGATTATAGCCTTGTGCTACTAATCTAGCCTTATTTCGACTCACTCTTCCTGATTCGTCTAACTTATTCTTAAAAACCCATCTGGTTCCTATAATGGATTTCTTAGATGGTTTCGAAACTAAGGACCAGACATTATTCCTAGTAAATTGATTCAGCTCCTCTTGCATGGCTAACACCCAAGCTTCATCTTGAAGAGCTTCCTCAACCTTCTTAGGCTCTACTTCAGAGATAAAAGCTACATTAGCTTCTCTTCTGAATCTGGACCTTGTCCTAACTCCTTCTGAGGTCTCACCGATAATTAACTCTTCTGGATGAGAACTTTTATACTTCCAATTTCGTCTTATTTCAATAGTTTCTGGAATATCCTCAATTTTGTTCTCATGAGTGTCTGATGAAGGAGTTTCTGAGGTATCATCTAAGTTCTTTGAAGGACCTTCATTCTCCATGTCATCTTCCTTATGGGGTTGAGAGCTATCATCAAACTTGATATGGATGGTCTCTTCAACAGTCTTTGAAGTAAGGTTGTAAACTCGAAATGCCTTAGATGATGATGAGTAGCCTAGAAAGATTCCTGGATAGGTCTTCAAATCGAATTTATCCAACAGCTCTTTTGTATTCAGAATGGAACATTTGCACCCGAATGGATGAAAGTAAGATATGCTTGGTCTTCTTCCATTCCATAACTCATAAGGAGTCTTCTTCAACATGGGTCGCAATGTAATTCTATTACGAATATAGCATCTTTGTATTCACGACTACGCTTGAAATACTTAGGAAGATTCATCTCACATAGCATGGTCCTTGCCATCTCTTGAATCGTCCTATTCTTCCTCTCAGCAACTCCATTCTGTTGTGGAGTTCTAGGGGCCGAGAAGTTGTGGGAAATTCCATTCTCCTCACAGAATACTCTAAACTTCTCATTTTCAAACTCTCCATCATGGTCACTCCTGATACTGGCTATGGACATTCCTTTTTCATTCTGTAATTTTCTGGATAAGGTTCTAAAGAACTTAAAAGACTCATCTTTGTGTGATAAGAATAATATCCAACAAAATCGAGTAAAGTCATCAACAATAACAAGTCCATATTTCTTTCTGCCAAGACTTATTGTCCTTGTTAGACCAAATAAATCCATATGTAACAATTCTAAAGGTCTAGATGAGGTTACAAAACTTTTAGAAGAAAAAGAGGTTTTAACTTGTTTTCCTTTCAAACAATTTTCACAGAAAAATTCTTTGTCAAAACTTATCTTTGGCAAACCTCTTACCAAATCATGTTTTACTAATTTTGAAATATGTTTCAAAGAGACATGACCTAGCTTTTTATGCAGATTAGTCTTTCTTCTTGAAGATAAAAACATGAAATATTTTGACTTTGAAAATCTTCTAAATTGATTTTGTAAAGATTGTTTCTTCTCTTGGCAGAGAAAAGTATAGACCCATCTTTGTTTCGACTTCACAAAGATTTTGATTGAATGTAACTCGTGAAACCGAATCACACAATTGATCGACGCTAATCAAGTTATGCTTGGACCATCAACAAGCAAGACATTATTTATGCATGCAAAGGAATCTTTACCTATTTTCCGATTCCAATAATTTTGCCTCGCTGGTTGTCTCCAAAGTTACCGATCCTCCTTCTTATTTGAAGATCTAGGAACATAGACCTTCTTCCCATCATGTGTCGCGAGCATCCACTGTCTAAATACCAATGGTGCTTGCCGTATCTTCCAAAGAAGGATATCTGCAGGAGAAACTATTTTTTTTTTGGTACCCAATTTTTCTTGGGTCCTTTACGGTTGTTAGTATGTATATGATGTGATCTTTCATGCATATAACTAGGACGTTGATTAAAATGAATTATCCTATAACTTTCTTTTTGAAAGACAGATTTTTTACGAGACTGAGTCTTGTTTCCTGTAAACCCTAATCCAGTCTTATCACTCGGATGTCTACATTTTCCAAGCATTTCATTCATTTTCTTTGTACTTTCTGTGAAAGTAGCTAAATCAGCTGATAAATTCTTAATCCTTAGTTTAAGTTGATTGATCTATTCTGATCTGTCTACAAATTTCCTTTTATCTTCTAATTGTTTCTTTAAACAAATATTTTCTCTCTCTATTACCTCAGTATGTCTAATATTTTCTACATACTTTTTCTTTAACAGCTTATACTGTTTCAGAATAGCATAAGAATCTTTTAACAATTCTGAGTAGGCATCATGCAAATTATCGTAGTCAGATTTTACCTCCTCATCACTATCTTCCTCGTCCATCAGGCAGATGTTCGCATGTTCTGATGACTCGAAACCTGTATCTGATTCAGATGGATCTAGGTCTTCCCAAGTTGCCATCATGCTTTTCTTGCCTTCTCTACTCTTCTTTGGTTTCTTTTTGAGAGTAGGACATTCGGACTTATAGTGTCCAGGCTGATTGCACTCGTAGCAAATAATAGAAGACTTCTCTGGTTTAGCTTCATCTTTCCCATTCTTTCTGAATGTCTGGTTCCCTCTGGACTTCTTCTTCCACATACGTCTTATCTTTCTGGAGATGAAAGATAATTCGTCATCTTCATCACTTGACTCTGATTCTGATTGGCTGGAGTTGTCATCCTTTGATTCTTCAATTTTCAACGCTTTTGATGACTTCCTCCTTCTCTGAGTCTTGTGATTCTTCTGTCCAACCTTCAGTGCTATCGACTTGTCTCGCTTGGGCTTGTCTTCAGCGTTGAGTTCAACTTCATAAATCTTCAAGGATCCCAGCAACTCATCCAGCTTTAACACGCTCAAGTCTTTGGCTTCTTGCACCGCAGTAACTTTAGGTCTCCATCTCTTAGGAAGACTTCTTAGAATCTTCCGAACATGATCTTGATTGTTGTATGTCCTTCCAAGAGCTTTCAATCCATTGACAATTGTTTGAAATCTTCCAAACATTTGATCAATAGATTCTTCTTCTTCCATCCTGAAAAGTTCATATTGGTGCACAAGAATACTTATCTTAGATTCTTTAACTTGGCTTGTGCCTTCGTGAGCAATGGACAATGTGTCCCACATCTCTTTTGCAGTGTCGCATCCGTGGAATTTGTCGTACTCGCTCCTGCTTAGGGCACACGTCAAGAAAAATTTTACCTTTGAATTTAGTTGTATTCTTGCTTTCTGATCAGTCGTCCATCTATTCCGTGGAATAAAATTGCCTTCTTCATCTACAGGTGTATAAGGTCCGTTCTCTATTACGTCCCAAAGGTCGACATGAGTAGATTCGATGAATAACCGCATCCTATCTTTCCAATAGTGATAGTCTTTTCCATTGAATGCAGGAGGTCTAGTGACTGAGGCTCCTTCAGCGATGTATACATGTGATTCCGCCATTATCATTAATCCACACTTCGCCAAAGTGATTCTTGGATACCTTTCTCTAATACCAATTGAAGTGAATCACACGTTAATACAGCACTTAGAAAACGATATTAGAATGCACGAGAAGGGGGGGTTGAATTGCGTATTCCCCTTTTTATAAATCTTTTCATAACTATTTGTTAGAAATAAAATTCTTTACAGAATTTTTATAGATTCCGATTAATCAAACTTTTCAATACTATGTATATAAAAAGTAAGTAATGATAAAATTTGAAACTAAAATAGAGATAGAGAGTAAGAGTGGTAGACACGAAGATTTATCCTGGTTCACCCCAAACCATGGGCTACGTCCAGTCCTCAGAGTTTCTTCTGAGATTTCACTATCTCTTCAATCGTTACAATTATTCTTTCCTCGAGCCTCTTCAGGTCTCTACAACCAGTATTCTTTCACACTTAGCCTCTGCAGGCTATCTGTACAACTTTTCTTCTCAGAAAAATATTTGAACACTTGTTACAGAAAAATAGCACTCAGCTAAATCACTTTTTCACGTAGTAATTTTTCTCGCTATTTTGTGTAAGTACGTATGTGATTTTTTGTAAGTCTTTGTGTATATCACTTTTTTTGTAACTTTACAATCTTCGACTTCGACTTGTATTTATAGCCTTCGTCTCCAACTGCTTTTTGATTCTTGAATCTTGAATCTTGAATCTTGAAAAGAAACGGTTAATCAGTTGAGTTCTATAACTGACTCGAACTAAGTCTTGCGTCTGCTTCTTTTCTGCGTCTGCGTCTGCTTTTGCATTTGCGTCTGCGTCTGCGTCTGCGTCTGATTTGCATCTGCGTCTGCGTCTGCTTTGCATCTGCGTTTGCGTCTACTTTGCGTCTGCGTCTGCGTCTGCTTTTGTATTTGCGTCTGCTTTTGCTTTTTTCCCATGTCTTTCATCGTCTATGTCGTCTTCGTCTGTGTTGACTTTAACTGTTTCAACTTTATGCGTATACGAGTTAAATCGT
This sequence comes from Erythroxylum novogranatense, assembly GCA_029891385.1. Lineage (NCBI taxonomy): Eukaryota > Viridiplantae > Streptophyta > Magnoliopsida > Malpighiales > Erythroxylaceae > Erythroxylum > Erythroxylum novogranatense. Next base: position 88,922,441 of record CM057234.1, on the reverse strand, counting down.
CTGTTCATCGTATGCGACTTGATTATTTCAACTTAAATCATCTTCGACTTCGCCTGCATTTTGTTTTCTTTTATTTGTTCTCTTTTTTTTATACATCAAAATCATATTTAAGTAAAGTCATTTTGACTTAACACCATCTACAAGCTTTGTATTGGTAATAAATTGCGTCTGTAGCACCCTACTCCTGCAAGACCTGAACCCGACATCGATGGTGATATCCGAGTTCGAGCCCCGCAAGGATGGTGTGTTAAAGCACTCAATCAATCAAAATTTGGTATATATTTTTTCCTCTTTCAGACACACATGCGGAAATCAATAATCAAATAGGCCATAAGCCCTTTTCCATCATACAATGCCATTTACAAAATTCTCATATGGTCGTTTGGCCCTTTCACAAATACAAACACTTGAGTCATTTCAAAATACAATTCATACGGAAGTTGCGGAATATACAATTTAATACAAAAATATAGACGTGAAATGCAGACGCGGACTAATCCCGACCTCTATCCTTCACTTGAATGCTGTAAGTATACTCCCGTTGGCCTAACGGGGTATTCTTCTTATCCTGAAAAATAGTTGCAAATTTTGGGTGAGATTTGCGAACTCGATCAGAGACTATCATTGATGGCTCACCTAAACACATAACACATATGTCACACATCATACAGAATTCCAATCTAACATTCGCCATTCAGTACACTTAAACATTTATCTTATGCATATGCCATTTAGTGTAAGTGTAAGTCTGTTGGACCCCGAACCTTGAGTGACAATTGGAGTTAGTAATATGAATGATCAAGTGGATGAGTTGATTGAAATGAAGTTATATAGCAAGAATTAGAAAGAAAAAGTGTGAAAATTTGAAGGATTTAGAAAGTTTGACTTTTTGGAGAGAGAATGTTTGACTTTGAGAGTTGACTTATGATTTAGGCAAAATTTGATAAAATGGTCTTCTGGAAACTTGTAGGTTATGTTAAGAGATTTTTGTGGACATAAAGTTTGTAATTTTTTGATATCGGGAGTGAAAGTTATGATCAGTCAAAGTTTATGTTTGATCGGGTTTGACTTTTATATTGGTTGGAACTTTGACTGAGAAATTAACCTAGTTAGAGGTTAATTGAGCTTTGATATTTTCATGAAAATTGAAGGATTTGTTTTGATCTTTATTTCGATATAAAGTATGAAATTTTTCGATCTCGGAATATTAAGTATGATTTTTACAAGTTTGTATAGAGGATAGTATCTTTGACGGAAAATGGACTCCGTAGGAGTCGAATTGAGTTTTATGTCCTTCGTGAAAGATGTAGAGCTTTCTTTAAGCTTTCTATAGAGACTAAGTTTGTCAAAATTGGAGTTCTGGATTAAGAGTTATGAATTTGGAAGTTTTGAAAATAAGTGGAAAAAATAAAAATAAAAAATTGGATGTTGGCTGCGGCGCCTCGCTAGGCGACGGCTCGCCTAGCAGGCGGGCGCGCCCATGCGCCTCGCTAGGCGACGGCTCGCCTGGCGAGGAGGGCCCGCTCTCGCCTCGCGAGGCAAGGCTCGCCCTCGCGAGCAATGCGTCTCGCAAGGGCGACGCCTCGCCCTAGCGAGCCCACTTTCGCCCTCGCGAGGGCAAGGCTCGCCCTCATGAGTTAGGCGTTCAGCGCCTTCCACGCCCGTTTTGCTTCTTAAATTTCTTGATTTCTTTGTTTCAATCCGACCTTTGCTCACTATTTTGCCTATATCTTTCCGTTCGACATCCGATTGAGTTGATTCTTTTGCGTTGGATTCCTAAGACAATGAATTTCATTTTATAAGAAATTTGTGAACTTTTGAGATTAAATTAATGGTGATTAATTTAATCAAAGTGAGTCGGGAAATTTTCGAGCATGATTGAGTGTTTTGTGAAATTCGGGATCTGTAGAGATCCGATTGAAGCGATTCTTGAGGCGAAATAAAGATAAGACAAGGGGCTACAAAGCATATGAAGACATGAAATGTCAATTTTGCCCTTAGGACTTTTAATTTTTGAATTTAAGTTCGAATTGGGGTGTAATTTTGGATTAGGAACACTGTGAGTAATTTGAGTATAACTTTTGATCTGGGAATTGAAATGAGACGATTCTTGTTTTGAATTAAACTAGAGACATAAGGATACAATTGTTATGAAGACATTGAGTTTCAATTCTGGGATTAAGAATGTGAATTTTGAGACTGAAATAATCGTACATAAGAAATGTGTTAGAATATGGATTTTCCCGCACTGTTTCGCACATAACTTTTGATGTAGTGCTCGGAATTGAGCGCGGTCAGTGGCGTTGGATTCGTATGAGTGAGAGGAACATTTCTCGAGAAGGAAGTTTTGACAAATTCCTTGAAATCGATAGTGCGAATCAAACCGCAAGTAAGCGTAACTTTAAGTTTTAAATGAAGGACAATTTGGTCATTTGACCATCAATTAATGAAACACATATATGGATGTCGTTTTGGCTTATTAAAAGCCACGGAAGTGGCTGGAGAAGTCTGGAAAATTTTAGAAGAAAGAAGAAGAAATAAGAAGAGAGAGTTTCGGGTGTGAGAAAACGAAAGAGAGAAAAGATGAGAGAGAAAGATATTTTCGATTTTTTCTACTTGTTTCTTAAGGATTTTGGGTTGGTTCCAAGAGAGAGAAAGATAGAGGAGCATAAGAGCTTCCTTTTAAGCCAAAAAAATTCGAATTTGGATGAGAAAGAGGTAAGAGAAATTTTTCTACTTTGAGATTTTGATTAATTTTTGGTTTAGAATTATGACATATAAGATGAGTTTGTGGATTGTGGAATTAATTTTGAAATATATGCTTTAGGCTGGGTTTAATTTTGGATGAAAAATTGATTAAGGTTTAGGCTTAATTTTATGATTGAAAATTTTGAGATATTTTGGTGTAGAATTATAGGAAATATGATGAATTGATGATATATGAAATCAATTTCGAAGAATTTGTATTTTATGGTATTGAATTGGAAAATTATTACAAGCGTAAATTCATTGCTTTAAATGATTTGATAAAGCGATAGAAATTCGAAAAATGCATTTGTTGTGTATGCATTGAATGATTTGATTTCGAAATTAGAATTGAATGATGAATTGATCAAATTGTATGCTTTATGTGAATGTGTGGAAAATTAAGAAATTGAAAAGTGCCTTGAGCAATCCGACTCTTCGTTTTCGATTATGTGTTATGTGGGTTTGGTAGGTCCTTGGTGAGTCATTGTCTCTATGTGTATAGCCTTCTCAGGGCTGCCTGCTAGTGTACGGACTCGATTTTGGACTCCTTCACGGCTACCTTGGACCATGATGCGGAAAAGTGTAATACGTTACATTCACGACCGCAGGACCGCTATCTGGATCTGCATGCGATCGTCTGCTTGGACTAGCTGACCATTACGATATGTTATGTGTTTTGATTTGTTTCTATGTTTCGCATTCATGTTTATAAAGTGAGAAATGAAAATTGAAATTATGTGGCATTCATATTTATGAAGAATTGAGAATTTTGAAAATGAGAAAATGAGATTTTAATGAGAAGTTTGGGAAAATTGGAAAGAGTTTGAGAGAAATATTCCAAAGTTAAAAGTTTGAAATATTAGCCCTTTTGGCAAAAAGTTTATAAAGAAATGTTTTCGCTTATTTATCGGTTTATAAATGTGTTATCCACGAGCCCGAGCTCACTCCCTTTCATCCCCATCTCCGTGTTTGACGGAGATCGGATGAAAGAATGAAGACATCAGTTTGACATATGTGTCGATTAGATTTTGTGTATTTTGGATTTTGAGTATGGATCTGTTTGTGGTTTAAGAAAGGTTTGAAAGAAAATGTATTTGTGTATAAAGTTAAGTATTGTGAATGATTGTGAAATTTGTATAGGAAATTATGGAGAATTTGAGAACATATTGTATGGTTGATTTGGGAATTTGTATAAATTTGAGATATATATTGATTTTGAATTATGAGATTGGTATATTGATTTGAGAAATATGGAAGTATTAGTTTTAGGTTTGTGTTTACTGTTGGTGTTAGGATTTGAGACGGAGAGTCCGATGGTTACGATATTACGATTAGGGATTATAGAAGTGTATTTTGCCTTTGCAGGAAATTTTGGGTTAGGATAAAGGCGCCGTCTTTTGAAATTTTGGTAAAAAATTTGGATAAAAGTGAGATTTTGGATATGTATAAGTGTATATAAGAGTTTGAGAAATTTGAGATTGGTATGGATTTATATCGATTATGTACATTGTATGGATTTAAGATGATTGGTATATGATTGAGTAACGAGAAAAGAAATGAGAATAAGAAAAGAAAAAAAATTCATAACGGATTTTGGAGCGTCTTAGGATTCCCAACGCAATTATGTTCATTCGATAAGTTTTCTTTGAGTATTGTTTAGGATGTCGGATGTATGCCTTTGATTTTGTTTCGCTTTGCAAGTCGTTCGTTTGATTCGATTAGTATTTGCTTCCGCTTGCATTTGCTTCCGCTTCGCTACTTTTCGATTTGTTTCCGATTCGCTTACTCGATTCGTTTCGCTATTTTCGCTTCCGCATTCGCTTTGCATTTGTTTCGAGTGTGCGCTTCGCTTTCGATTCTTATGCTTTGTTTTCCGTTTCGTTTTCCTTTCTGGTTATGTAGTTGGGTTCCGGTAACGGGATCCAACATTTAGCTAAGGATAGTGTGCAGTGTATGTAGTTGGGTTTCGGTCCCAACAAAGTCGACTTGTACATGGGGTAAGTCGACTTACACGTATTCAGTACCGATAAGTCGACTTATGCAAGGACGGTACTGTTTATATTGTGCCCTAAAGGCAATCCCCTTTAGCGCGTTTTGTTCAAAGTCGTGTGCAGACTTTATGAATAAATAAAGAAAGGCATACTTCATTAATTTGATGTTCATGAACATTGTTTATGAATTGATTGGATCTTTAATCGAATTAATGAAGTCCATGATATATGACATAGCATGAAGGAAATTATGATGTGCTCATACTCCTGAGATTCCTATCATGTGCAATTATGTCAGTATCTAAATTCTCCCTAGTCATAGGATTAATGAGACTGGACATCATTAATCCGGATAGACTAGCACATGTCATATTCCTGATTGGATCAGCGGTGGATCTCGAAGCTGTAAATATGAGATATTTAGAATTGACATGTGGATGCTTACTAGTGGTAGTAAGTTCATTGGATGACTGCCATGAGATCATCACATGGATATCTTATCTAAGTGTCGTTGATAATCTCATCATAAGAATGGTGCAAGTATCCTTAGACTTGAGGTACTCGAGGATATCTTGAATCTTGATCACGTGCTTTGACTCCATTCCTTGTTGCCTTCCAGAGGTAATTCATAGGGTGGTACTTGGGTACAGCTTGAGGTATTCAAAGATAATTGAGTAGCCAATAAAGGATTCACCACTTCTAGATTAGCAGAAGAGATACCCATGGCCTCTTGTCGGGATCATTACTAAGGCTGGCCAGCATATATGTCATGAAGAGTGTCTTCATTGACACATAGAGTAATGAGTCCTTGGACGAGAACTAATTTCACTTGGGCTAGACTCAGTCTAGTGAGAGTTGACACTTTGACCATACTCATAACCAAGTGGGGTATAGGATGGTGAAAGGACGAATTGCACGGTAATTATACATGGAAGGGTTCGTGATCGGTTCGTGATGAATACATCAAACCGATTACTTTCCGGTCAATTAGGGGTCATGATGTGTTGCTAGATACCGCTCATGACTTGCTCAGATTAATTGTTAATCTAAGTGGCCAACATAACCGGGAGCCTAAAGGGTCACACGCATAAGAGTGATTCAGAAAATCGTAAAATAGTAATTGGACGAGTTCCAATTATGGAAGCATTAGATTAAATGGATCCCAATGGGATTGGGATATGTCCCGATGAGATCGCGACATCAATATTGCTAAGAAAGGTTTCCGGAGCTGTTTCAGCACCGGGGCCCGGCAGGCCTGTAGGACCGACCCCAATTGGACTGGACCTTAACAATTATATTCTAATTAATCAATTAAGTAATTAATTAATTAATTATTATATATAAATATAAGCATGTGCACGTTGGAATGGGAAGAAGAGATTAGCTTTGACTTTTCAAAGTTCAATTCTTTAATCCATTAATAAATGAATGGCTATTAAGCCATACACTTGGCCTTAGCTTATGGTACTCTTTTAAGAGTTAAAAGATACATATAAGAAGGCTTAGGAGGTGATGGTCTACGGTGCTTATGGGTTGGAAGAGAAGTGGAAAACTTAAGTGTTAAGTTTCCTTTGAAAAATGGTTTTTCAAGCTTTCTTCCTAAAGGCATCATCGTTTCTTCTCTACTTCTCCAAGGGTTCCAACGTTCAATCTCAAGCTCTCCGGGACGGAGGTAGGCTCAGCAGGCTTTAATCTGTTCTAGCTATTCCCGGTCAAAGGGTTTGACTCGGTTAGGTTTTCTCGATCTCTGCGTGGATCACCTTTAGAGATAGTCTCTTTGGCTATTTAGGTTGATGTCTTCATACCGACACTGGATCTGGGTTTGGGAAAGTCCAGGAATAAAATTTTATTTTCATTGCGGTACATGTGATGTACCTCCCGGGATTTTCCTACATTTAGATGAGACTCACATTCGTTCTTATAGTTGTGACTGAGTGCCTCTCACATATACAGAGTACTGGCCCGTAGGCTTAGTCAAAATAAAATACAGGCCCGTAGGCTTAGTCGAATCAAAATACTGGCCCGTAGGCTCAGTCACATCACATAATCACGGAGCATAGCTCTACGTGGAAGCGTTTCATACGGGCGACTTAAGTCACAACGCCTTTATATTTCATGCATTCATGCCATGGAATGCATCACTTACATTGCATGCACTTATTCGATCACATTCACTTATCATCGAACCGTAGTCTGGCATTCAACATATAGTTGAGCATTCACTCTTTCTCTTGCATGCAATGCACATTCTGAAAACACTTAGTTCATCTTATTCACATATAATGAGCACTTCAATAATTCAGATTATTTATCACAGATATCGGACCTTCTGTTCGTAATTCAAACACAATCAATGACATTCAGAATTCAATTAATATAAAAAAAGGCAAACAGAACAAACAATAGAATGAGACCATCTAAGTCTACTCACAGTACGCTCCAGATTAACATTTGCTTTCAATTTCTGGGGAAGGCCTAAATGCGGGCACTTGACCTGCACAACATATTTATGCAAGACACATATTGTACACTCATCAATAATTGTACACATAACAACATTCATTTTTGTACAATTATAATAATGGACTATGTACAACGCATGCTCAATGACAATCCTGGGCATATGTTTTAGAACACATTTTATGCTCATTCCCATTTCAAAATTCTTGTGACTCTAATTGAACTAAGACTTACACTTGATTTGTATATGATCAATCTAAATGCTCCTTTCAATCTTTACCCTTTTTATATGTCTAGCTTATTCATAAGCTTACACTTCAAGAACACTTGGTTACTTTATATCATAACTCAGTTTCTCATCATCTCTTTTCTATCCTCATATGCTCTCATAATATCCAATTCCCATTTATGGTTTAGCAATTTAAACATATGCACACATTTAGGCACATTGCCTATTTACACAATAACCATAAATATTTTACCCACCTAGTTTGCTTGCCAAACTCCAAGTCACAATTGTCTTTCCCCTTATTCTTGGGTAAGATTCTCTTGATTTCCTAAAACAAACCAAATCTCATTCAATAGGAATCCACTTTAAGATCCCACAATGCATAATCACTGAAATAGATTCTAGAATATTCCAACCCAAACATTTTCTACATTCCATAAACTATAATCTTTACAAAGATTCAAAGATTCAATTGATCATACCTTGATTCTTCACCAAATGAAGAGATCTTCAACTCAAATGGAAGTTCTTTTCTTCCTCTTCTTTATTCTCTTCTTGAACACTTCAAAATCTCTCTTGAAGTCCAAGGAATTTAAAACCCTAGCTTGTTTTCTCTTCCTTCACTCTCTCATTTCTTTTTCATGTTCTCTCTTATCTATTTTCTAATCCACTCATTTTGCTTCTCTAGAATCTTCTCATTCACGTTTCTCCTTTATTATAAGCAGAACAACACTTCTTCTTCCATTTTTTCCCTTTATGAGTGAGAATTGTCCCATTTACCCTTTTATTTGTGCCTTATGTCTTTTATACTTAAGTGTCTTACCAATAGCACCCTTGTATATTCTAACATAATACTTTCTTCTAGAAGACTCTTCTCTACTGTCTTAAGTTTCCAATGACACCAAAAGCATTCAATTTGGTTCAGTAATGTGGAAGTTATACTCCAATATCTCTGGACTGCTTTTATTTCGAGACAGTACTCTATGCTCAACTTCCATCCAAAACTTGAAACTCTTAGAGTTCGATTCAAAATTTTATTTCTCCATATAAGTTGTAGCCCTATGTTTCTAGTTTTTTTTCAACAAGAATCAACTCAATTGGATCTCCACAGATCAAGATATCACCAAAATACTGAGGTATGTTCAGTGGGATAACACTAGTTCATATCCTTTAAGAGCACCCTCACTGTACCCGTCTCACTATTTTCACTTAATCTCTCTTCATACAATTCAGATAACTTCGATTTTTGGTGGAGATATAGAGAAAAGACTTACGAATCCAATGGTTCAAGAATCAGGTCATTTGGAGGTCTAGAGAAGAAGTTATGGCCAAAAGACTCCAACACATTTCGGCCCTTACTTGGAATGTACATGCCTCAGTACGAATTCCATAACTTTTGCTAAAGATGTCTGATTGACTTTGTTTTTGGACCATTAAAAAGAAGACTTCGATATATACAACTTTTATGAAGACCTCAAAGGCCAATTCTATCTTCTACATTATGTATCGTCTCATTTTCTATCGTCTGCTTTTCTATCGTCTGCTTTTTTCCGTTTGCTTTTCTATCGTCTGCTTTCTATCGTTTTCTTTCTTCCGTCTTCTTTTTATCATCTACTTTTTTCCATCTGCTTTTTATCGTCTACTTTTTTTCTGTCTGCTTTTTATCGTCTACTTTTTTTTGTCTGCTTTTTATCGTCTACTTTTTTTCCGTCTGCTTTTTATCGTCTAGAACATATCCACTTATAAGAATTATAACTTTTGACTCCGATATCTAAAATTTACAAACTTTATACCGTTGGAAAGATAAAAGAAAGATATACAACTTTACAGAAGGAAACTTTATCAAAATCTATCTATATTAGGTCTATATTTCCTCTCGATTCTGAAGATAAATTTCTCATTCATATACCAACACTGCACCCAAATCTTCATTTCATGACAATTTTTGAGACTCTTATACATAGAATTGAAATTTGATGTATTCATACAAAATGTAGCCATAAATCTCTAGTTTAATCCAAATCAAGAATCATCTCGTTTGGATTACTAAATAAAATGTTGTGGCTAAAAGACTGAAGCATATTTAGTGAATATTTTTCCAGATCACTACCAATCTTGTTTCTAAATCTTTCCTTATCACAACTCATACCAAAATCACTCTTTCTACTCCTCATACTTCTCATTTTCAAAAATATCACATTTAATATCATTTATACACAGAAGTTGTCAATGAATGCATGTACCACTTTTTTATGTGAAAACATTCCGTATTTATGTGCATATATGTTAACAGGATGCATGAGCAAGAAAATGTATTGTCTTAATTTCTCTTTGAGCTCGCATGTACTGAAATTTTGGGTCATAACCCTTAATATGGGGATGGGATGTTACAGTGTCTCATGTTTTTCTCCCCGAACTTCGTTAGAGAAGTTGTTTGAGACCAAGACAAAATCTTTGCGAACCACAACCCACCTCTCACTACTAAAATCAGCTCTTTGGGTGCAAATGACATAGCTTGAAGCCCCTATGGTTCTAAATGGAGAAAGATGCGCAAGGTTTTTGTTTGTAAAATTTTAAGTAACAAAAACATTGTTGTTATGGTCTGAGAAAACAAGAGATTAAGAAGACTATAAGGCATGTGTAAGGTAAGATTGGACAACCTGCAGTTATAGGCCAATTGGCTTTTATGACAAGCATGAATGCCCTCATGAGCATTTTGTGGGGACGTATGTTAGAAGGAGAGGAAGATTTTAAAGATGCAATAGAGTTTAGAAATTTATGCTTGGAGATGATGGTGGTAATGGGGAAACCAAATATTTATGACTATATTCCCATGCTAGCAAGGTTAGCCTTACAAGGCTTGGAGATGAAGACAAAGAAAATCTCTATTGGAGTTGAAATTTTCCTTAATTCTATAATATGCACATCTTGTACTTTGCTTTTAGCGTTAACCCACTTCCTCTTCTCCTGTCCTTCGGCTTCATTCCTAGGGCTAGTCGAAGGACTTCTCCTTACACAACTTTGAAGCTTTTTGGCCTCATAGTCAAGCTGTTTTTTATCTCTAATCAGACTTTCATACTAAACTGTCGTAGATGTCTCATAAATAATTATCCATTTCATACTATAATCATATTATAATATAATCTAAGCATATCATATTATACTATAATTTAAGCATAATGCATTACAAAAATATCAATTTAAGTTATATCATATTTCAAGTAAAAGAATTGAAATTATGAAATTCATACTAAAAAAGAACTGAAATCATTTTTTCAAAGAATAGACATTTCATCAAACACCTTATATGTATCAGAAATTTATCCTATCATCACAACTAAAATCACGTCATGTCCCTTCTATTACTAACATTTATACCTTAAAGTTATGTTTAATCACAAAGTATACAAATAAATGAAAATAATAAAGTACCCAAATTAACTCTCATTCAATATATGAAAAAACACATGACAGTAGTTGCGAAAATACCTCCACCGAAGGACACCATGACAATGGCCGGAGAAGATAACGTCGACGAGCTAGAAAAGGAGTCCACAACAAAGAGACTGGAGAGAAGAAAACCGAAGAGGAGATGCAGGAAGAATGACGTAGGGGGAGAGGGGGGGGGGAGAGATGTCGGGTGAGTTTAAATTTAAAAAGAAATTATCGACAGAATTTATCGACGAAAATTTCCATAGGTAAACTCAAAAAAAATTTATGCCGTCAATAATTCTCACCTTTTTACCGATAGATATCTTATATCGTCGCTAAATCCTTGATTGACGGGAATCTTATACAATCGTTAAAATCCATCACAAAATTTACTGGGATAATTTTCCTCCATATTTAAAGATGAATATTAGTATCGTCGCGAAATAAAATTTTTTTGGTCAATTTTACTAACGAAAATGGATTTTCTGTTGCTAAATCCTTTACCGATGAGAATTTTATACCGTTGCTAAATCCTTTACCGATGAGAATTTTATATCGTTGCTAAAATACATCGCAAAATTTACCGAGATGATTTCCCTCCATATTTAGCAACGAATATTAATATCGTCGCTAAACGAAAATTTTTCCGTTAATTTTATTAACAAAAATGGATTTTTTTTATAATTTGCAACGATATATTTTATGTCGCTAATTCTCACTTTTTTTGTAGTGATATGTGAAGACTATTTAAGTAACTGCAAATGTGTATAGGTGGATGACAAGAGAGGAAGATATATATGACCATGTGAAAGTATGAATGCTTGTGTCCCTAGTATATATGACCGTGTGATTAACTAAAACTATATATATACGCAATTTTTTGAAATTTGGTTAGGATATTATCACTTACATAATCGTGTAAGTGATTGTGTCTAGTTTTAAAACCCTATTTTTGAGTATACGAGGGAAAAGATGGGATTCATCGGATGAGTGAAGAAGAACAGTAGAAATGGAAAAGAAAGACTAAAAGTGAGTATAGTAGGTATTCTCAAAATCGGTAGTTTTAGCAACAAGTTGTCTTTTAAGTAGTTGGTTTAGGATTAAATTGAGAATATTGTTGATTTAGGGTATCAAATTGTACTTAATACTAAAACTTGGTGGGATTACTTGTGGCTATTTTGTGGTATAATTTTGAGCATGAGCTAATTTGAATTAGTAGATCTCTTTTTCTATTTAACTCATATGTTTTTCCTCTATCCTAGAGGATTTTTATGTATATCTAAGGTTTGATTATTTTCTTGTAATCTTTATTTTTATTTTTACTATTAAAATCTTGAGATTAGTTGATTATCTTGATTGACATTTTGCATGTTATGATTGAAGTCCAACACATTTTGTATTTGATTCAACATTTGTGATATTTTACGAGTCATGTTTGCAAAATGGAACTTGCTCCTTTAAATCCTTTTATTAAAGGAGAATGCTCTTCCATTTTCTCAATATTTTATACTCCTAAAATTTATGCTCAATACTATTAAAAATATATTATAAGAAAGTTATATCACTTACAAAATACATCCTGGAATTATGGTATTCTATAATTAGTAGAAATCAAAATCAATCTGAACTTCTTAATTTAAATTTCTGTATCATTGCTCCTTCAATTTTTATCTTAACAGCTCATGCTAATAGTAGATGTATTAATTATTCTGACCAGGAAACTGCAGACGGGTGGAAAGCATAGCATGTACAATTCTATTAGCATAAAGACGCTTTAACCTCGAACTATGTATCGATTGCTTCAAGCAATTAAAGGTGTTTGAAGTTGAGGACAAGATCTTCTGACTAATATTATCTTATTTTATTTTGTTTCATAAAATTTTAGTAATTTATTTTGTAAAATTTACGCGAGACTCATGCAAGACTTATATGGGGCTCATATAAATAAATAACTAAAATTCATTAAATATAATAAAATATTATAATATTAAACGGAAAATCTGAATTTTAAAAGTTAGGGTGCAAATGAAGCTGGGAGATCGTGAAAGAGAAAAGTAAAGCTCGAATCTTGAAGAGAATAAGTCAGATAAAAGTGAGGAGTCCACAATAAGGGGATACAAGCCATTCAAGGCCCACAATGTGAAATGGTGCACATTTATTGACACTTATAGGCTCTACTCTGCTGCTAGATATGATGTTTTTTTTTTCCTTTCAGGGCGCTTGCTTTTCAACGGAAAGATCCTGCGTGTCTTTTTCTTTTGAAGAGAAGCAAAGAAATTTGGGTGTTAAAGCTGAGTGGATATTGATTTTGGAGGATCATATTCTCTATTTACGTTAACAACATTAAATGGTATATAATTGAAACACCCTAACAGAAACAGGGTATTCCAACCTTGAGTCAGGACGAGACAATGCTAGTGGAAGACAGAGACTTAAACAGTGAACCCGGTTGCACATCATAAGACATGTCAATCTAAAGCCTCTTATTTTTGTAGGTACAGGCATAGTAACATACCCATTAAGCCATTACGCTTTATTTTCTTAATCACTATAATTCCATCCAAGCTAAGGGTAAAATTACTTTTATTCATATTTTTTTTTTTAGAAAAGAAAAAGACTAGTTGAAACTTTTATCAAAAAGTATGGTCATTTGCTGAGTCAACAAGGACTACATAAATAACTTGAGATGGAAATCGTAATGAAATCTTTACACCATAAAACTATATAGTTGGTCATGTTAAAATGTGCCAATCATATAGATTCCTTCTATTTTCCTTGGAATCAATTCTTGGATGGTTGGTTTTGTAAACTATCGATCCTTGTAAGTACTTTCAGCTAGATCAGATGATGATTCAAACAAAAGCTACAAATGGAAAATGACATGGTATTGTAATTTGATATATCTATACAAGTTTAAATCAGTTGGTATCTTGTAAAACTAAACGTAGAAGTCCTTACATGGCAGGTTAGACAATTTTGTTGGTACTTATGCCAGGTTAGATGTCTAATTATCTATATTATCATCTCCTTTACTTATTGCTGTGACGTTGTCTAATCGATTATTTCCTTCGTCTGTCTTCATTTTTAACATTTAGCAGGTTCCTCTGGTATTTTAAACTAAAAATATCAGTATAATCGTGACCTGCGAGGTTTTGATTACGGCCTAGAAAATATACAACTGAAAGTAACTATTTTTAGTTTTATTTATATGCAAAATCCGACATGAACATGATCAGTCTTCTACCGTTTAACTTGTACAAGCTTTTAACCATATGACCTCACGGATGATGCTTCTAAGAAGTGGCGTTTGTTACTAGAAAATTAACTTATCGTTTATCAAGTTTGAGTGATAAAATATCCTGATACAATAATGAAGAAAGAGAGAAAGAAAGAAAGAAAGAAAGAAACCAATGAGAACCTAGATGAGCCAACTTTGTATGAGCCACACTATAAATAGTAGCTAAGGAGTGTGTCTAAAATCATTCAAGGATCTTGCTTGATTCGTACATTATTTTCTTCCCCAGTAAATCCTTGTTCTATACCCCTTTTTTGTTCCCTTACTTTCTTCTCCAAAAGAAAATGTCTTGCTGTGGAGGAAACTGTGGCTGCGGCTCTGGCTGCAAGTGCGGCAGTGGCTGCAATGGGTAATTTTAGTTCAATATTATCTTATTGGACGTGTCTGACATATGTTTGCGGCATAGTCCAGCTAACTGTTGGCTCTTGATTCCTTTCGATGGAGAGTGATTTGTTTACTTCTTATATGCAGATGCAACATGTTCCCTGACTTGGGTGAGAACGCCAGGACCGAGACTATCATTGCAGGGGTTGCACCTGTTAAGATGTAAGTTTTTTACCGTCTCATACAGTTTAATATAGCACAGGCTCAAGCAACTCTATACTGTTTCTTAGCTCATATTGTTAAGCCGAACAAAATTGTCTATTTGGTCTCAGGTCTTTTGAAAGGTCTGAGACTAGTTTTGGCGCTGAAAATGGCTGCAAGTGCGGATCAAACTGCACCTGCGATAACTGCGGCTGCAAATGAGAAAGCATTTGGTATCTGGACCCAGAAAAGCAGTAGTGATATTGTATAATAATAAAAGCTTAACAGTCTGGTTGGTTCATGTATGATGGGTGGGTCTTTAGATACTATGTTTCATGGGATTTTATTTGCTACTGTTTCATGCTTACCTCCTTCGTGTCTTCTATCTTTCGCTGTTTTACTGGGTTCAGCTAGTTTAACGTACTCTATGATCTGTGATGATGGAAGCTTTGTTTGTACGGAAATGAATGAAAAAACGTAACATTGCTACCATTTTAAGTTATCGCTTCTAAACTTGTTTCTGCGCATCATATCTTCATATATAACTGCTGATTGTTCATCTTTTTAATTTTCAAAGCAAAACTGGCAATTTTAATTCTGAATCACTTGGCAATAAATTAAAACAACTTGACAATGTCAGTCATTTTTTTTTCATTTGGTGCTACAATTAACTTCATTCAAATGAAAATAAAGCTTTAATAAGTAGGCCCATAACCTGTGATGAGATAAATCAGCTTTATAAGTATGCCAATAAGTTTGCTACTCCTAGTAAAAAGAAATCAAAGTCAAGAAGAGGAAGTACTTTGGTTGAGTTCGACAATAATATTAGCAACATCATAATCTAGAAAGAAAAAAAAAAGGGGGGGCCATAACAGCCCTTTCGAAGTCAATTACTTTTCGAAAAATAATCATCAAACTAAAATCTCTCACATTGAAAGTACTTTCTGTTAAAACTATTTATAAATTTGTATTAAAACTATATTAGAAAAAACGATGCATGTAACATTCTTGAGCAATACGATGTAACATAGTAAATGTATCTAGATCACATCATCTTAAGTATCTTTTGCAATCTTTTCTAAGGTAGTTACTTTTGTGACCCTAAATCTCACCAAAGTCAGTGTAACTACGTGAAGCAATAGGTGTAACCTCTTGGTAAAATAAACTTAAAACACACAGTAGAATATGTCAATATGTAATATTAGATTGCTGTTTTGGTGCTTTTCATGCACACAATCAAAAAGTTAAGGCCAAATGATCAAGTAAGATTCTCAAAATTAATAATATAGTGACATTCTTGAATTTTTGTTTTATTTGTTCAAATTTCTTGAAAAATGATTAAAGAATACGTTGAAAAGATTTTTAGTGTATAAAGTGTTAGTTTATGTCCTTGTAGTCAATTACTTGGTTGTAGTTTTATGTATGACATATTATTTTAGTTAACAAATACATTATTTATCTTTATGTGTTTTGTTAATTACATTTGATATTTTAATACTAAAGATAAAATCTCCAAAATTATAATTATACAATTGAAATTATGATAAGATCATAATTATGAGATTCAATTTGCATTTATATATTATTTTAAATTATTTCTAGTTGTACTTTCATCAAGATTGAATATTGATGAAACAATAAAACTAATATATGTTATGTTTCTTTTTCTAAATAAAGTAATTTACTTTATAAATTAAAGTATGGAGATGCTTAACCAAATGTATTAGTACTTATTAGAGAATAAGTACATTGAACTGGCCTAATCATGTGGATCCCAAATAGAATATTATTCATATATCTGTAGGTTTCCTCATTATGATAGTTTTATAATTGATCCTTAGAATTGAGATTATCTAAGTATTTCATGTGAGAATTACTATATTTTAATGCTACTTATAACCTATCTTATTTGGGGTGGCTCACTCAATAGTACTTGAATACAATATGAATCATCTGGAGATAACTGAGTAAGTCAAAAAAAGGTTCGTCAGTGTAAAATAGCTAGAGAGAATGTATCATTGTTCTTAACTAGTAGTGATTTAAGAAATTCTCTAGTTAGAGTGAACTGAGATTTAAAAAGGTGTTTTAAATATCAATTATAAACTAATTATCAATTAGCAAGAAAAATAATATTGGATTTTAAAAGAGTAGACATTATATCTATACTCATCCAATTAGAACATTAGATAATAAAAGGATTATGTTATATATCGTAATCATGCTTGGATATGTTTAATTAAAAGACTTTGGCATTTTAAAGAGTGAATTGAGATTTAAAAGGTGCTTTTAAATATCAATTATTAACCAATTACCAATTAGCACGAACAAATAATATTATATTTAAAAATAGTAGACATTATATCTATGCATTGTCTTATTAGAACATTAGATAATAAAAGAATTAAATTATACATCATAATCATGCATAGATATGTTGAGTTAAATGACTTTGACACTTTTAAAGAGTGAATTGAGATTTAAAAGGTGTTTTAAATATCAATTATAAACTAATTACCAATTAGCAAGAACAAATAATATTGGATTTAAAAACTATAACATCGGACTTTCTGAGACCTTCTATGTTGTTCTGTATTTGGAGATACTATTATATATTGATATATACATAGTTGTATATGAGTTCAAAGATGTATTTGAATCCTTTTCGTACATATGCTAGCGATATATAATGTTATGTGCCTTTACCTGAACTTAGAGTTCATTGGTGAGCATAATCTTGGAGATTTTCGACATATGAGCTTTTAAGTGTGTAAAACTAAGTCCATTTGATGGATATGATCATGGTGGTAAAATTAAATGTGTTCTAATGCTTTAGAGGTGATTATACATGATTTATAGACTTAACAGACACTCAGACAGCTATATTAGAAAAGTTGATGTATATAAGGGCTTATTTGCAAATTGTCAAAACTTAAAGGACTTAATTGTAATTTTTCAATTCTTGAAGGACCAATTCGTAATTTTATAAATTTAAAGGGCTTATTTATAATTTTTAAAAGTTCGGGGAACAAAATGAAAATATAAGTTTTGGTGATTCCCAAATTTTGGGCTTAATTGCAAATTTAGGAAAGTTTTAAGGGTATAATGGTAATTTCACATAATTAAGGGCAATAAGGTAAATTCACCATGTTTGGTCAAAGACGAGTCAAATTTCTAGACTCTTCTTTGGTGTGGCCATGCATTTCATTTTAAAGACATAAAACATGTTTTTTTAATTAAAAGAGAGGAGAAAAAGGAGAAGAGAGGAGAGAGAGGAAGTTTTGGCCATCACCAAAATTCACCAATCTTTTTTTATTTTTCAACTCAAATCAAGGTGTTCTAAGCTAATTTGAGGTCAAGGAACTCAAATCTATCATTAGATTTGAGAAATTCTTAAAGGATTGGAAGATATCACCAAAGGAAGGTTTAGATAAATTTTGTCTCATCTCTCTCTACATTAGGATTTTGAGTTTGATGTTAAGATATGTTGTTCTCCATGCTTGATTATGCATGAAATATGGTTTAGATGAATGAAATATGTCACAGAGAGGGTTCTTTAAGTCAAAACCGAAATTGTCCCCTTTAGGTGAAACTTTGTGAATTTTTGAATATCTTTTGAAAAAATTAACTCTATGATGTTAATTATGTATGTATGAGGTGAATTGATGATGGAAAATGAGGAAGAAGTTCATTAGAATGAGGCTTTCAAGTTTATGCCATTAAGTGTTTGATAAAATGCCTAAGTGAATTTGGCTTAGGATTTAAGGATTTTGATGGTGTGCATTAGGATGAGGCTTTCATGTTTACTTATAGTAAACTTGAATTGTTGCTTAGATTGACAAGTCAAGGCCTAATGTGTTTGTTAAAGAGGGGCTTAATTATGTTTTGAAATAAGTATTAGATTAAAGGCATTAAATGCCTTAGAAAATGCAAAAGAAAAACTAATGTGGATAGTAGGGAAGTAACCATGCGACGAACTAAAGTGTTGAATCCTATAGTTCAAAAGGAATTATATTGTGTTTTATACACTTATGTGATGGTGTATAATTATAAAATTTATGTTAAGTAGTAATTTTATTGTATGTCCTTTATGTATAAAGGCTCAGGAGCTAGGAATCAAGGAATCCGTACTTAGGATTGTTGAAGCTAAGCGAGTGTATTCCTTCTTTACCATATTTTTGCAAATAGGATTAGAACATCTGAAGACAAACATGATGACTTGTATGTGAATTTTGAATGTAGGCAATGTAAGGTAGGAATTGAATTTCAAATGAATGCTAATATGCTTATCTATTTAATAAATGGCATTGTTTTGAATAATTATGCATTTGGATTTCAAAAGATGGCTTTTATTTTATGAGAAAATGTTTTGGAATTTAAATAGGCATAATCGAGTCATGTATTCTGCATGTATTTATTCTCTTTTGGCTTAGAGTCATGGTATGGTTTGATTTTATTGGTTGGACCGATAAATAAAAATTTGATGCTTTACTTGATTTTTTTGTACTTAATTTTTGTATATGATTTTTCATGATTGGTGAGGAAACGATTGGCCAATCGTGTGCTAGGAACAACTGATTATGATTAAGCGACCCCCATACCCTCGACGCTGGTACATTAAAATCGAGTCACTGTATCAACACCTTTCTACGGGACTCGAGGGTGATTCTACACCTAGCGTCTGGACACTGATGACATCATCACCTAGGGTCATGACGCTCTTGTTAATTGTAGTCTAGCCTCACCACGAATGAAATTCGAGCCAACACCGATAATCGGTGGGTGTGCACATTAGTTTGGCCGACTAGTGGTGTCACACATGATTGTTTTGGCTTAGTCTGATATTTGTTTTATAATGAGATTTGATTTATACATCTAATGTTTTTATGCATTTGTATACTGGAACTGGAACGTATGTTCACTGGATGAGCGATTAATAGGCTGGGCTTATATGGTTCTAACTAGTGTATATTAAGTCATAAGCTGGGCCTATGTGTTTTATATGCGTGATATATTCACTTCATAGGTTATCTACACCGTCTTGATATGAACCAATTCTATCTGTGATATATGTTTTTTCCTGCTCACTGAGTACCTAGTGTACTCACCCCCTCCGCTTTCCAACCATGCAGGTTAATTTAGTGGGCTCGAAGCTTTGTGATATTCATGCAGCTTTTTGACATTTTTGGGGTGTTTCCACACGTTGGTAGTCTCTTATTTTGTACTTTTATTGTCTAATGGCTCGTGAACTGTGTTTATGTATATACGCTTTATGATTTTGTGAGTTAACTTTTAATTGCCTTAGTTTTTGTAAAAGATTTTATGTGTGAAATATTGATACCGTTTTTGAGATTGCCTAGAGTTGAGACTGCCTTGAGTGGACTAGAGAGTCCTGAAGTTGTGGTTGGACATGCATATAGAAGTGTGTTAAAATCATTTGCAGGTTTGGGATTTTTAAAAATTCAACCGTTGTGCTGCCCAAATTTTTTCAAAAAAAAAGAAAAAAAAAGATATTTGGTTAGCCTTGCATAGTCGGATTAAGGATGCTACGATTGTCCTTAGCCCAAGTATGTGGCGGTTGTCATGGGCCCGATGTGGTAGTGGGTCGTGACATAGTTTGTTTGGAAATCAATGAATATGTCAAGTTGAACAAAATGGAATAAAGTTATCTGTGTTGTAATATATTCCTCACATGAGAATTCTGAAATGAACTTGTTTTGTTTTAAAAATATTATGTCCTAGTCATGGGTAAATAGGCATGCCTAGAAGGGTTCTGCAGCTGCTCCTGTGATACTTCAGTGTCTTCTGTTATCGACACTTTGGTGTCTCCTGCTACTAATACTTCGATGTCTCCTATTATTGAGGCATAAGTCTCTCCTGTTTTATGATACCGATCACAGTATCTCCTGTATTAGTCTTGTTACCCACTTCTGTAAAACGGATTAACAATCTAACTTGTTTTGCATTCTGAAATGTTTACGTTTGATATAAACAAAGCTTGTTCTGGTTCGAATCATGTTCTAATCTGAAGGGTATTTACCCTATTTTTATATTCAGTTCTGACATTTGTACATTATGTTATGAGACTTAAATGATTTGCTTCAACATAAGAAAGATTCTATATTGATAATGTTGGACCCCGAACCTTGAAGCATGAAAATGAAATTAATGAGTGTTTTGTATGTGATTTGTGTTATAGATAAGGAAATGTGATTTGTGTAAGATGAAGGGCTGAGAAGCCTTAAACATGAATCATGTTTAGCTATGTAAGGTATTATGGAAAAGCAAGAGATTTTAAATGACAAGATGATATGGAATGTAAGAAATCATATGAATTGAGGTTGAGATTTGGATAAATTCAAAATGATAGTTGAATTATTATAAATGTTGTGCAATTAAGAAAGTGAAGTTAGCATGAATGTTGAGTTTTTGCATGTAGATAAAAATGTGTATGCTGATTTAAGGGAAATTAGGGAATGATTGAAATAAAATTGGCCAAAGTTGCCTTCTTTGAAGTTGTAGCTTGCCCTTTCATCTTCCCAAAGAGATCAAGTATGTAAGATTTCGAGATCGGAGTTAAGAGTTATCGTTGATTCAAGTTATGATGTTATATAAGATTTATGTTAGTGACAGCTTGGATGAATGTTTGAGAATTTTGGTTTTGATGAATCAATTTAGTTGAGATTTGAGAAGTTCATGAATTGAGTTTGTTGCTTGAATTATTATGAAGTGTTTAGCCATTTGAATAAGTAAATATGTGGAGTGTATTAGTGTATATGATGGTAGTTTGGATTTGAGAAACATTGGAAGAAAGTTGAAGAGGTTTTGAAATTAGCATGTCCGTTAAACGGACATGGAAGTCCGTTTAACAGACAGCCTCGGGTCAAAAGGGCCCCTCCCCTTGCTTATGTCCGTTTAACAGACATTCTCAAATGGATTGATGCATTTTTGGCCGTGCGTGTCCGTTTAACGGACAGCTACGAGTCACTTTGAGAAAATCGTGATTTTGACTAGTTTTGAGGCCGCATATCGTTTTGAGGCCTCTAATACGAGTTGTAGATCTTGATGTTATCTTTCAAATTGCAGAAGAACGAAGGAATTTGAATATTTTTAGAAAACGTTATGTCATTTGCGCCAAAAGATGTTCAAATGGATTTAGAGTTTAAGCATAGGTTATTGCTTTGATCATAACTCACTCATCCGACCTCGGATTGAGGTGATTCTTGAAGCATTGAATTCCTAACACATGTATCTTTCTCTCCATAAAAATTTGTATCAATTAGAATTGGATTGAAAAATTTTGATTGAATCATATGATAATCGGAATGATTCGTTCCATTCTGATCTTGCTAATTTCTTTCCTCATCCGACCTTGTCAAATCATTTGCTTATATCTTTTCCATCCGACATCCGAATGACTTAGTTCTCGAAGCGTTGGATTCCTCAGATAATTATTTTCATTTGATGTGAAATTTATGAATTTTAGAGATTTAATTGAGTAAGATTATTTGAATCAAAGTGAGACAGGAAAGTTTCTGAACATAGTTCAAGATTGCTAATTCGGGATCAGTAGAGACCCGATTGAAGCGATGTTTGAGGCATAATAACATTAAGACATAGGGCTACGATTCATATAAAGAAATAAAAATTCATTTTAGCCTTTAACAATGTCTATTTGTGGAAGGAAGTGAATTATTAGAAAATGTGTTAGCAAATGACGTGTCCGACATGTTTGGATTATAACTTTTGATATAGTGCTCCGAATTTGATGATTCTTGAGGCATTATGAAATTAAGAAATAGAGGAACATTTATCTAGAAGGAAATTTTGACAAATTCCTTCAAATGGATAGTGCGAATCATGTCCGCAAGTGAGCATGACTAAAAGAAATATTAGAGGCGTTTGGAAGTTAACTTAAAGAGTAAAGTTTATAGGCATTTGAGGAGGGGCAAATGGGTCTTTTCACCCCCATTTTAATGACATGGCTTATAAAAGAAGGGAAGAGGGTCGTGGGTTCTAGAATACTCACGAAAATGAGAGAAGAAAAAAGAAAGAAAATAAGAGGAGAAGGAGGAGAATCGGTGGAGATGAAGGAGAAAGGTAAGAGAAAGGGATAGGGTTCTAATTTTGTGAGGTTCTAAGGGTATTTTTGAGTAGTTTCCAAAGGGAAAAGATGGAAGAAGTCAAGAGTTTTCCTTCCAAGCAAGAAAAATTTCGAAAATGAAGAAGAAAAAAGGTAAGAGATGGTTTTGACCTTTGAGTTTTAGTGAGTTTTTGGTTGATTTAGCCTAAGATGGATATGGGTTTGTTATGTATGAGGTTAATTTAAGTGATTATGCATTGGGTTATGTTTAATCATGGATGAGAAATTAATTGGAATTTATGCTAAATTATACGAGTAAGAATTTTTGGAAGATTATGATGTAGAGAGGTTGGAAACCATATGGGTTTGTGAAATATGATGATTATGATATGAGTTTTGATTGATTTTGGTTTAGGAAACTTTTATATTGGAAGAACCAAGGAAGCTTTGGATAATTGATAATGAGATCAAGCTTAAGGCATGGAATTTAGGGGTGGGTAATATGTTTTTCTTTCAAATTTTAAGCAAATTAAAAATGTTGGTTTTATATACTAATGTTTCAAATGGTTGAGACAATTATTTTTAGAATGATTATAAATCGTTAAAGTTATTGTTTTCAAATGATTTACAAAAAAGTTCTACCATTGTTTTGGACATTTATCAATAAGTGACTTGAATTGTTATTCAATAAACTTGAAGTACTTAATTGAGTTCATTGTGTTAAATTGATTGATAATTTGATTATGTGAATTGGTGTGATGGTGTGATATGATTGATATTGTATTTTGAATTTGTGATGACATAAAAAGTTGAATTTTCGAAATGTGCCTTCGGGCAATATGAGTTTTCAAGCATGAATACGTGTTACATGAGTTTGGTTAGGTCTTTCATGTGGAGTCAGTGCACTGGTCTCATTTTCAAAGCCTTCTCCCGGCTGGCTGATAGTGGCATAGGAGCTTCGTTTATGGACTCCCCATGTGTTTCATTTTGCATGTGACTTTCTTGGAATGTGCGAGACGTCATGTGTTTTGGACCGACCCAAACCGATTGATGTGTTATATGTTTTGCTTTGTTTAAAATGTGCTGCATTTATATGTGTGATGCATTTCATGGTTACAATGTTTTGTAAATTTTAACAAATGAGAAATTTGGATTTTCCACTATGATAGCTTTGGAAGCTGTTTGAAAATGTTTATGAAGGATCTGGAAATTAAAAGCATTTTAGAAATAAACCCTTGATGTTTTCTCACTATAATAGTTGATTAATGGAAAATAAGATTTGAAAATATTTTGCTTATCATTTGTTAAATAAACATGTTATCCACGAGCTTCGAGCTCACCCCTTTCATCCCCATCTCCGGGCATTGGCGGGAGATCGGATGAAAAACGTCAAGATAGCGAGATTTGTGCATGTGTTTGTAAATTGTGTATTTTGATTTATGAGCATTGGCATTGGGGTATGGCTTGCAATGCCATTAGAATATTGTAAGCATTTTGTTCCTAATGTATTTTGGATTCGCAATTGTTCAAGATCTTGGTTTATGGGAATAAGCAATGTTTTTGACGATGGATGGTGTATATTGGATTTGTATATAAAGTGAATTGATTTATGAGTGAAATTGGGACATATGTATATATATATATATATGGATATGGATGAATGTCTTGGATGATGAGATATTAGTTTGAATGTGATAAATATGAATTGATATGAAAATGATTTAAAGTGGTTAGAATTTAGGATTGCGTTTCTTTGAAATCCGGACGGAGGGTCCGGTGGATTTGATTATGTGAAATGCGGTATATATATAGAAGTGTATTCAAGTTATTTGCAGGTTTGGGTTTTGTTTATGTGCAGTCGTTATGCTGCCGGATTTTTATATGATTGATAGGGATAAGTGAAGATCTATATGGATTTACGGATTTATTGACATGAGTATGAGATAGTTATGATAAGGAATGCGAATTCGATGAATAAGAAGAATAAAGCAACTTGCGATTAATATAAGTTTAAGGCTAAGTCCAAGTATGATAGATGAAAAGCATGTTTAAGAAAGCAAGAAAGATAGTAAGAAAGATAAAATGAAAAGAAAAAGATTTACACTGGCATAGATCCGTTTCGGATAGGATTAGTCCAGGGTTTCCAACGCTATGATTAAGATATTTGTATCGGATGTCGATTTCGGTTTTTATTTGCTTCGTTTCTATCCGTATGTGCTTCATAGTCCTGTTGTTCAATACTTTGATTTCGACCGTTTATTCGATTCCATTTTCCGAATCATGTGTTTACTTCGCCTTGATTTCGTTGGTTTGTTATTCGATAATCCGATTCGAAATCGCTTCGTATATGTTTCCGCATTTGCGTTCAATTTGAATCATTGACTACATTTGTATTCGATCCTTTTAACTTCGCACTTGTTTCATGTCCTCCGCTTCAGTTTCAATTGATCTATTTGTTTCGCATTCGTATTCGATTTCCAGTGGTATGTGCTTAAGAGTGATCATGTTCAGTTTAAGCAGTGCTAGCGTTAAGTGTAAAGAAGTTGGGTCTCAAAAACGGGATCTAACAGATAAACTATATTCAATCCTGAAATACATTGTGTTTGAATTCTGATACTGGTGAGTTTTGCTTTGAAACAAATATATATTATTTTCTACTATGTTATATTATGTTTTGTGATTCATGATATTTAGGTTGCTTTTGAATATGTGAATGTTTAGAGATATTTTCATTATGTATTCTATTTAGTTATTCTCCACTAAGCTATATACTTAACATAGTGGATTTGCCCCATTAGGTTCAGATAGAAGCATATAAAGACTGGGATAAAGACAATTGCAGTGGCCAACAAAGAATGTGTTCTATTTTGAAAGTTGTTTTTGATTAAATCTTTGTTGTGTTTAAGTTTGAGATCTATTTCAATGTAATGAGACCTTTTATATATTTGTGGATAAGGTTTGTAATATCTTGTAACAAATTTGTAATAACCTTTACATAGGTTAGCTTTTGAAATTATGACATGTTTGGATAAATACAATATGTTTGATGTGTTCTGTTTAAAAACAACTTTTAATGAAAGGTAATATACGTTTACTTGAGTTTCTGAGAATGCATGTAATGAATGTTTAGTATGTTTTGAAATGTTTCCGCACTGTTTTATATGACACTTAAATATTCTCCTAAGGGGTATGTGGGTGTTATAGAACATCCCTTCACATATGATTGTTTTATTTCCTTTATATAATAAAATAAGCTCACAAAGAGTTTTTTAAGGTATCCATCTTTTCATTTATTGCATTATTTAATTTTAAGTATACCCCTTGTTTACACTACTAAGAATAGATACATTGGACAATTGATTAATAATAAATGCATACGGTTAAAAAAATGAGTAAGGACAAATTTATTCATCAGGTACTAGCTCTAAAGTCATGTTCATATTATTCTTTTGGGATACCTTTATTTAATTTTTATGGATATCTAGGAGTTAAAGTTTTTAGGGCAGTAGTGGACTCATCAAGTGTGGCACTTATAAATTAAGAATCCTCAAATATGGGATTTAAGATTACCTTAGGATAAGAATTATAACTTAATTCTTCAATTAAAGGTGTTAACATAGGCAACTTTGTATTCTTAAAATTAATTAACACCTTACAAATGCTATTAAAATTTTATTAATATTTCTACCAATCCTCTCATTAACATCTCCTAGCTTTAAAATCCCATTTCCTCTAGTATGTTCATGCAATAATTTTACTTTACTAGACTTCTCTTGAAGGGAATGTCTTAAAATTCACTTAAAATAGTAACGTTTTGACTCATAGAAAGAAACATCTAAGGCCATATGTAATTTTTTATTTTAAGGATCGTCACATTGATGTTCTTTCTAAAAATATGAATAGCTAATAAAAACACATCACTTTATATACGGTCAAATTTAGTTTGAAAAACCTTCGGATGTGAACATATGTTGTAAAACTAAAGATTCTAGGTTCAAGATTTAGGAGATGATGAATAAAAAGTAGGGAGTACATCTTTTATTAATGGGATTGAAAATATATCATTTAGGAGGGTCTTTGATTAATGAGATACATAACATATTTTTACACCTTATCCTTAGTAGAACCTAATCATATTCATGCTAAAGAATGAGGAATGAAGTAATTCCAATATTTTTCTATTCTTCCTTTCTACTAAACCATTTTATTGTAAAGCAAAGGTGCAAGAAGTATGATATCGAATCTTATGCTAGTTTAGAATTTTTCCAAAAAGAATGTATCTATAAACTCCATGGCATTATATGTTTGCCAAACACAGAGCTTTTTTTGTTATAGTAAGTGCTAACCATACTATAAAACTCCTGAAATGCTCTATAAAAATCACGTTTTTATTAAGAAAAGACATCTAATTAATTCTTATCGTTCATTAATAAATTTGAAAACTAATGAGATCTAAAATAGATGAAACTTTTGCGAATCGTCATACTTTATAATAAATAATTTCAAAATGTTTCTAAACCTTTTATTTGAAGTTAGTAAATAAAGAATATAATGGCTTTTGGTTTTTTGTACATATCTAAATATAAGATAAATAATTTAGAATTGAAAATTACAATTATAATTTTTAAGATCTCCAAAAGAAAGATGCTTTAATCTTTATTTAATACCTAAAGACTTTCTGGAGCTTTCTCTTCAATGCTATTTGATATGAATGATTGAATTTTTTACTTCCATTTTCTATTAATTTTATGAAATAGATTTTTCCTTCTTTAACATAACTGGGAATCTTCTTGGTTAGAATGTCCTGCAAAACACAAAATGAAGGTCAGAAAGTTATTACGCAAGCAAAAGTAGAGGTAATTTGGTTAACTAGAAAAAGATTGTATTCAAGTGGTAGGATAATTAGGATTGAATTTAATATGAGGATTTTTAATATGATGACAAATCCTTCTCTAATAATAGAAGAGGTAATTTCGTTGGTTGTAGATATAATAGATTAGTAAGAAGGATTAATGGATTGTAAATGACTATAGTCTTTAATCATAATCATATGATTTGATGGATGCACTGTATCAATAATCCATATATTATTCTTAGAAGTTATAGAAAAACAATTTCCTTAACAATAATGCCTAGCAGACTTAACATTTTCCATAAGTTGTTAGTTATCCTTAACATTTGACTAGACTTCATTCTGGATATCATTATAGATTTTCCTATAACCTTCTTTCTTATTGTTCTAAAAATACCACCATTTAGTATAGCCAATTATTTCAAAATTACTATTTCAAAGACTTAATTGACCATATAATTTATTAATTAAATTCTTCATCTAATCAAATAATGGACCTTGTTAAGTTTTATTAGTCAATATAGTCAAGGGTTCTAAAATTTGATGAGATCACCAATTATGAACTTGTTGATACTTCATATGTGCTTAATTGCTGATACATTTAATCCATAACACTTAGTAATTAATGCTTTAGAATGCTTATGACACTCACTTTAGTTCATATTTGATTTTGTGTACAAATTTGAAGCGTAGTAGATAAAGTGAGCCAAAAGCATGCTCATTAATCCATCTTCTCAAGATTCATACTCTATTGCCTTCATAGAGAAAAAAGGAGAAGGATTATAATGAAGATGAAATAAGAAAATGAAAAAAGAATGAAGAAAACAAAAATCATGGCAATAAGATGTGTCCCATAACCATGAAATTTTTTTCATGGTCGTGAGACCTCAATCATGCCCATGAAAATTGTGTCATGGGCATGACTCACCAAGTCACACCTATGACATGCCATCTGTCATATTTTTAACCTAGTTTTTCAATATAAAGGGACTATTTTGTGATAGTGGGGGCATACGCAGACATACCAAGTTTTTCTTCATTTTCTCTTCAATTTTTGTTGGACCCTGCTTGTTTCCGGAATCCAATGTAACATCCCGTTACCAATGCGATGAGCATATTGGTACGGGTAGTTATGTTATTGCATAAAATTGTGATCGAGTGCTTTATGGCCCCTGATTTTAAAGAGATAGATCATTTTGCACATGCTTACATAGTGACATGCATTCATGATTGTTCCAGCATTTAAGTGTCCGTTTGGATGAGCTTATATCAGTAGAGCTTTTATCAGTAGAGCTTTTATTAGTAGAGCTTTTCTGAAAAGAGCTTTTTAAGCCAGGTTATTTGTTTGTTGTCAATTAAAAAACAAATTTCTTAAAAGAGCTTCATCTGATGAGATCGTATTTGGCAACATAAAAATAAAAAGCACTTTTATTAATTTTAACTATATTTTATTTTATAATAAAATTATTTGACTAAGTTTTTGGTTGATGATCATTGACATTTTCATACTAATGAGACTCAACTGAGATTGCCTATGTCCAAACCATAAATTTGGATAGATGATCAAATTTGAACACAAGATATGCTAATCAAGAAACCATATATGTGGGTTTAAAGCAAAAACAAAAATAAATGGGAAAAGTAAAAAGCTTGTCCAACAGTATTATATGTAAAAATACTGCTTTCCTGATTAGTGTATAGTAAATCAATAGGTCTGGAGTTCCATCAAATAGGAGTTATTTGGGGTTCCTTGTTATTTTGTACAATGTTATTAGTGTCATTGTTGGATGTGGTTGAGGCTCCACTGGGATCTGAATTAATAAACCAAAATTTATTTAGAGGTATCGAACAAGAAGATTCATTACTAGAGGTGCACTTGGAAAAGCAACCAAGATTGTGTGATTGGTCAACGTAATCTGATACTATCGTGAATAGTGTAGGAATGTTATCAATGTACAGAACAAATGCTATTTCACATTTCCTGTAGTGTAGTATCTATAACTTTTTTTTATAGAAAAAAAGTACCTGCAACCTATACATTTAAATCATTACTTGCAGCAATTTGTGTTTCCATCGCCATCTCCAGGAGAGCTCAACTTGCCTGAAATTGCTGGTTCTACGAAAAAGCAATAAACCAAACCATTGTTGGTTGCATATGACCAAATTACCATCTTACTAACTAGGGAGGAGGATGACAAACATCCAAGAGGCTCACTTACTGCCAAATATGTGCAAGTCTTTTTTTGGTAGCTCTGCCACAGAATATGCTTAGGATACATGTTTCAGAAGCTGTAAGCCTTTAGCTTTGTCACAGCTTTCATAGCTTCCTTCTCCAATTTCTTCTTTTCAGCGTCAGCCTGTCTCTCATTCTCTTCTTGTGACTTACTGAACATCTTAACAAAGACAACCAATATCTGTGTGACTGCAAAGTAGAAATGCAGCAGAAATATCAGTCTTTGGAATATAAGTGCATTAATTATTTTTTAATACAAATGAAACCCTTCTCTCTGAGCTTCCAGAACTAAAAGTCAATTCAAGTTTATATTAACAGACAAGTATCTCATAAACAGGCATCTAACTTTTTTCTAAAACAGTAAAAGAATCAGTAAGAAACAAATAAATCAAAACCCATTTACCAAAAGAACAAACCTAATTCCATGGAGCTGTAAAAATAACCAGAGTAAACAATATCTAGAACAATTGAATCAATGTAGTTGCAAGAAAGGATGATAAGTTTGCAACTAAACCTTGTTCAAAAGGACAACAAGCTGGATCTTCTCCAAAGTACTGGGATAATGAATCTGCATTTCTTTCCTGAATAATAGTACCACGTGAGGCAAGCACCAAAACCAGTGATGAACTGTGCAAAGCAGTCATAAACAATTTTAAACACATAAAACTCACCACTTCAGAGTACAAGGAAATAAGTGACCTTACTTCAGCTTCAGCTGTATCAAGGAAATTCTTCAACATCTGGAGAAGTGTTCATGTTTCAAATGACCAATTTGTTGGAGGGCTCAACTACACAAAGTTTTTCAATACATAGCTAAATAATAGGAGAGGATAAATGACCAAGTAGTTCACTCCATACAAACTCGATTAGAAGTGAAGAAACAAGTAATGTCAAAACTCAAGCGCAATCATGTTATCTACAAATACTGATCCATAACAAAACAGAGAGAGCGAGAGAGAGAAAAGGATTTTAATGGCTATGTGGAAGTGTTTTGCCCGAAATTATAGTAAAAATCTCTACACAATGGACGTTTATCTTATGAACCATCATAGCCATTAAAATCTTTCTCTCTCTCTCTCTCTCTCTCTCTCTCTCTCTGTTGTTTTTCCCATTCAGCATAGTAGAAAGAATAAGAAAACTTTGAGGTTTATTTTAAAGCCAAAACACTAACTGTTGTTGTTTCAAAACGAGAATTGTTTCAATGGGAAATATAATCAAAGAATTGGCACACAACAATTCATTTATTACAGAGATTTGAAGCTGACCTCATCATGCGTACATCAGTCAAGCAACAAGCAACAAATTCTAGTGATTGCATTTCAATAAGAAAACGATGAATTGCAAACATCATGTGAAAAGCAGTATGATCAGTCATAGGTAGAAAACTAGAAAAGCAATATGATCGGTCGTAGGCGATAAGCAGAAGTGGATTACAGGACAACTAGAAAAGTGGATTACAGGTAGAAAGAATAGTCGAAGATACAACAATCTCATTTCTCAAAATACAATCATACATTAGCGAATAAACGATTGACCCAGAAAATGAAACCAACCGATCGATAAATGGAAGCAACTAACATAAAAAAAAAACAAGAAACTAATAGATCGAGAAATGACAAAAAAGCAAAAGAAAGCATGTACCTGAAATGAACCGAGTGAAGATGGGTTATGTCCCTTGAGAACTGTGGAAGATTTACGTTTCTCTAGTGAAGATCAGTTTGCAAAAGAACTGTGGAAGATTTGCGATAAAGGTATAAACGTTTGATATAAACGTAAGTGACGGAAACAAGTCTACCCGAAAAAGCTAAAATTTGGGGCTTTTCTGAAAAGCTCCAAATTTTAGCTTTTAAAAAAGCTGTATTTTGGCTTTTAAAAAAGCTGTTTTTACTTCAAAAGTGCTTTTAAAATTTTTCACCAAACACTTACTTTTTTCTTAAAATAGCTTTTGCTGTAGATAAAAGTGCTTTTAGACCCTCCAAAAGCTGAACCAAACGGAGCCTAAATTGTGACTATGAGTTAAATTGTGAATCTTGAGATAATTAGGTTAGATTGTGACTTGATTGAGAATTTAAGAATAATTGGGTTGTATAATTGAGTTAGAATGAGAATTGAATTTTAGGGAATTGGAAATTGAAAATTTAGTATGAGATTGAGTGTTTATATTTTTGAGGAATTATAGGAATTTTTATGGAATTTTTAGAGTTATGTGTCGCATCAAAAAATGATCTGAGGCGATGATTTAGATTAGGTTCAGTAATTATTTGAAAAATGACTTGGAAAATTGATTTATGAGTTTAGGAATTTTGTGATGGTAGGTGAAATTTAGATCGAAATTAAATGAAATTGAGCGATTTGTGATTTATAGGTTAAATTGACCCCTTATATATAGTTATAAGGTTTTGAATTTTGGAAGTTAAGCAATTTTCTTCTTCTTCCCCTTTTGCTCACCGTAGTCGATTTCACCCTTTCCCCTTAGATATTTTCGTTGGTTTCTCTTCATTGTGGTCGAAGAGTTGTTGGAGCGTTGGAGACGTTGATGTTGAGCTAGTTATTGAAGGTTCATCATGTTTGGAAAGGAAGGAGAAGGAGTTGGTGATTTTCGGAAGTTTTAGGGTTACCGTTTGATTCTTTGATTTGGTAAGTTTATTGTGTTAAATGTTGTTATTTATTGTGGTTGTTGCATTTATGGTGTTTAATATGTTAGATGTGAGTAGTTGAGTGTGTTTAATGATGGTTTATAGAGAGAGAATGGTTGAAAATGGAGGAAAAACGAATCGAAGAAGAAGAAGTTGGGCCGCACGTCGCGACGTCTGAAAAAGGGCCACACCGCGGCGAGAAAGGTGTGTTTCATGGCGACTGAATGAGACGCCTGACGAGTCAAGGGTAGGCGTCATGGTGAGGAGAAGAGGTGTTCGCCATGGTGACGGTTCCGCTTCTCGTGAGCATCCTCTGTGAGCCGCGCAGAGAGACGATGGCCATGGCGAGGACAAAATTTTAATTGGATGTGTTTTGGTTTTTAGGGTATATCTTTTGGTGTAGACCTCCAATTGAGGTAATCCTGGATTCGTTATGAACTAGAGAAAGAGGTCTACAATTGTGATAAAGATTGAGAGTTTGAAATTTTAATTGGTGAGATAACAATTATCGAAAGAGAGTCAATTTCAGTTCTAGTGCAACCTAAGAGTTATGTTTTGACTAATGGGAGTATAATTAGAGTTTTAAATGAGAGATTTGAGAAATCGATGGATGCTATTGACCTAGTGAATAGTGAATTTTTGTTATGAAGCGAGAGATGGCGGATTTGAATAGAGTGCTGGAAAATCATGATCATGCATTATATAATTTCAAATTAAGACATGTGCAGGAGTGAATTCAATTGATTGAGCATCTAGTGATGAGAATTCGTTTGAATTATTATAGAGGCACCGTTGGATCGATAGTCCACGAATATCACTGGGACTTCCAGGCAGTAGCTCGAAAGTTACAGGTGAGTAACTTAGTTGGTTCCTCAATCTTTGTGTGATTAAATGTGTTGTGAATGTGTGAATCGTTGTCCATGTGAGTGTTATAAATGTGAAATAAATGTGCTGTGATTATGAGTAAATGTGATGAATGTTATAAGTGGAATTGATCGAAACATGTGCCATTGAATGTGCAAGTGTAAGTGCATGCTAGGCATGATTAGAATCCCTTAATAAACAGTTGTGACTGGAGCAATTAGTGATCAGAGCTTTAAGCTCGACTATCAGTGAAAAAGGGCCTAAGGCTAAAAGGGAATAGTGCATACCCAGAGGGCTCTTCTATCCCTAAAGTGAGTGGGCAGTAGTGCATACCCAGAGGGCTCTCCTACTAGCCAAAAATGCGAATATTGACGCTCAGTCACAACACTATCATAAAATGAGAAGTGGCATGCATTATGCATCAGATTGTATTGTGAAAAGTGAAAGTGCGTGTATTAAGTGATGATTGCTTAGTGATGTATCAGATTTATGTTGTGATGAAAATGTGTAAAGTGTCTGATAGTGTTTCGATTTTGTTTTGTGACTGTGTAATATATGATGATATATTATGTGTATATGCATGAGTTGGGTGAACCATCGATGATGGTTTCTCATTGAGTTCATAAACTCACCCAACATTCTTAATATTTTTAGAGGCGTTAGTAGACTCTTAGCTCCGTGTTAGAGTTTTCTGCGGCGAAAAGTGCTTGGTCAAGTGAAGCGATGGCACGCAGGTCGGTCAGCTGGGGCGATTTTTGGGATGATCTTAGTATAGACGTTTGTATCAGTTTCCCTTTTTGGATTATTGTATTTAGCCTGTAGGGGACTGATAGACTTGTCTATATTTTGGATTGATGCTATGAATGATCGAATATTGTGGTTTTAAATTTTAGTGATTTGCATATGCGGTTTTATTATATTGATGCCATGCGAGTATTTGGCGATAGTTTCGAGCGTAGCACTTCCTTGCTGTGGGATAGGCGTCGGAACGACCCACGGGCGTCCCGGTGCATACCCTACGGTAAGGGGGCGCTACATTAGGTGGTATCAGAGCATGGTTTGGCATATTTTGGGCATAGTGTATTTTAGGCTTGAATTTCAGTGAGAAAAAGCAGAAATTGATCAAATTCGTGTTTATTATAGGTCATCCGTTCTTGGAGAGCAAGTGGATCAACCAGCTGACCTAGGATCCGTGTGAGCTAGTAGAGAGTCCCCTATGCCTCATTCTGATGAGCTACCTCCCAGAGTTTCCGTGAGATGGGAGAGGAGGTATGATAGGCTAGCAGTGGAGTCGTTGACTTCTATGACAAAGACCGACCTGCTGAGGTGAGGTTGGTTAGAGAGGGTGAGAGATTCTGGACGGATGGATTGTGACGCAGAGGAGAGGTTCGATTATACAGTGTCTTTGCTTCAGGGTCCGGCTTATCAATGGTGGAAGACTGTTCTGGGCAGTTCTTCCAGGACCTGCATGTTGACTTGGGATGATTTCCTGCGGGCATTCAGAGATAACTTCATGCCCAAGGTTTATTTAGAGATGAAGATGCAGGAGTTTCTTGAGTTGAGACAAGGGCAGATGTAAGTGGCAGATTATGAGGTTCGGTTTAATGAGCTGTCGGCATATGCGTCTATTTTGCTTACCTCTGAGTCTGATAGGTGTCGGAGGTTTTAGGGCGGACTCAATATGGAGATCCGTACCAGATTGGCCCGATCGGACATGGACATCTTTGTTTAGTTGAGGGCGGCAGCCGTGAGGATTGAGCAGTTGCTGAGACAGAGTCAGCCTGAGGCTGGATCGGGACCCAGGGGCAAGAGGCCCAATGATAGTTAGGGCAGTGCTAGTAGAGGGTTTAGCAAGCGTCAGAGCAGGCTCTTCAGGTCCGCTGAAGGAGCTCGACAGTCTGGTTTTGGGCAGAGAGACAGATTTGCTCAGTCTAGTGGTGGTCGTAGTGGTGCTAGAGGTTCAGGCCAGACGATCCCGCTATGTGAGTATTCTGAGAGGAGACACAGTGGGGAGTGCTGGAGGTTTACCGGAGCGTGTTTCAAGTGTGGTTCCATGGACCATCAGCTCCGAGAGTGTCCTTTTACTGTGGAGGCCCAGTCCGCTATGACTGGTAGATCAGGCATTACTACCTCAGTGCAGCAGAGCCGTGGAGGTAGATCTGGATGGAGAGGACGAGGTCGAGGCCGAGGCCGAGCTGAGGGATCCTTAGGGAGGTCCGAGGGACAGAGCAGCCGTTAGCAGTCCCAGGCTAGAGTCTATGCTATGACTCGGCAGGAGGCTCAAGAGTCTCCAGATGTTGTTGCGGGTATGCTTTCGATTTCTGGCTTTGAGGTTTATGCATTGATGGATCCTGGATCCACTCATTCTTTCATTGCACCGCATGTGGCATGTAGACTACATTGTGATAGGGAGAGATTGCAGTGTGGGTTTGATAACTTGCATTTTTGTCACGTTAATTCCTTTTTGTTTCATGTTTTTCTGGTAGACTTTTGTGATATTTTGTTTATGTTTCTATAATAAATTGTGTCTTTGCATGTTCTAGGTGACGAAATACAAGTTGATACAATTTGGATTGAAATTGAAAAAAATGAAAGCAAGAGATAAGTGTTGGATATGCTGGTTTATTTTTGAAATAAAAGAGAGATTTTGATTATGTAACCAAATGAGCATTGAGCAACACTTAGAGAGGAATAAAATGCAGCGGTGTTGGAAGCCACAGAACGACGACGTTAGAGTGGTGAATGACAATTTGGAGAAATGCACAATACCGATAGAGCAAATTAAAAAGGAATTGCAATTCATGTCCAAATCAACATATAGAAGGCGGCGTCGCAGGAGGCGACGAGGAAAAGCTACGGTTAAAAATAAATGAAGGCCTACGGTGGTATTAAAGGGCTGGACAAATCATCAAGCATTAAAAGCCTGAGGGGCCCACGTTATTTAATGCCAAAAGAAACAAGACCTAGAGAAGACAGAGGAGAGTGGACGGCCACAGTAGAGAACAGTGAAGGTGATGGCAGCAGCAGAAAAACAAGAAGAAAAAAGCCACTGAAAGTCTGAAAGCAAAAAGAGAAGGCGTCAATTTCGAGGAGAGCAATGACATATTAACTTGGAGAGATAGCGTGCAGTAGCCTAGAGAGTAAGGATTATTCAACACGTTAGTATAATACGGTTGTAGACTGCGGCAGCTTGGAGTTTTGGGAGAGCAAAGTCAGAGATTGCGACAATTTTCAGAAGGCTTGAGAGAGGACAGTGCACGGCAGTAGGAGTAGTTGAGCTGAAGCTCATTCGGTGAAGGTCGATTTCCTTTTAATTTGATTTGTTAATTTCAGTTTTAATTATTAGAGATTAGAATTATGTGTAGCTAATTTTTAAATCTAGACAAGGTACTTGATGTTTGATACATGTAATTCGTGAGACTTTCGTGGTTTAATTGTTTTCATGAATTTCTTATGTTTGTTTAATCTCTGTGCTTGAGCGATTAATTATTGTTGAGTTTGTTGATTAATGTGGCCAGTTAATTAATTAACTTAATAATATATTGCCGAATAGATTAGTTAATCCGTGATTGTTGTCTATCGAGTGGCGAATTAATTTCAATTAAGAGGTTAATGGGATTAAATAATTTAGTCTAAATAGATTGCGGTGTCCGATTCATTGGCTAAGGCGAGGTCCATTAGAATTTATTCTGCCATAGATTATATTCATGAGCTTTACTGGGAATAGTCTAATTGGTTAGGGAAATAATCATGCGGAGCTTTACTAGGGGTTATCGAATAATTACGAATGGATTGGTAGATTTGTCTTTGTTCCTTTGTCTGCTATAACTTTGTCCATAGGAATGAGCGAAATTTATATTTTGAGTCTATGATCGAATTACTGATATCAAATGAGAGAGTACCTTGGCTAGGCTTTTATTCATATTAATTTCAATCTTTAATTTTAATTTCTTCTTGCGTGATTTCGTGTTTTCTAAAATCAATCATTCCCATTTTAATTGTTTTCGTTATTATTATTTTTATTTTGTTTTTGATTTCGCACAAATAAATAATTACTTCACTGGTCTCTGTGGATTCGACCCTATTCACCACTTTACTCGCTTAAGTGTTCTAGAGTAGGAATTTATTTTTGTTGGTTTGACACGCCACCAAATTTTGGCGCCGTTGCCGGGGACCGGTGTTCAAGTTTTTGTTTATTTGTGTTGCTAATCATTTTCTTTTCTTTCTTTCTTTCTAGTTGTTTGCATGCGACATTGTGTTTTCGCGGTGATTTATTGTTTGATCAGGAGATAGAAGACCGCAAAACAACTCCTAAAGCAACTAAATTAACGTGAAGAGCCAAGCTTCTACTACGCACAAGTCTTGCTGATCAAACTAAGAATTTGCCTACCTTTGAGACCGAGTCAGTGGAAGATCTTGAAGAAGCAGAGATGGCGATCGCAAGCTATTCCACTGTGCAACCACCGTAAATCGAGCTCATGTAACTCGAGGACATGCTTGCACCACCGATGAGGATCAACCTCTATGTATCTGATGCAATGTCAATGATGGGTTTGAGTTGAAGGTTTGGGTTGATTGAGCGTTGTCGAAATTTCATGGGTTACCTTCGATGACCCAAACGGGCATCTTAAGGATTTTCATGTGGTTTGTTCGGATTCAAGCCAAGAGGCATAAGCGAGGATCGATTGAAGCTGCGTGCTTTCCTTTTTCTCTTGGTATGACTAGAGATTGGTTGTACTATCTTCCTTTGGGACGGTGGATACATGGCTGATATGGCGAGATTGTTTTGGAAAAATACTTGACATCGAGGCGCCTAATCTGCGAGAGAGATTTGTGGCATCGCATGAAGATCTGAAAACATGTATGAATATTATGAGAGATTGAGAGGCTTTCTTAAGTTGTCCTCGGCATGGAATTCTGAGCGACTCCTTATTGGTACTTCTATGATGGGATGTTCTTGAATGATAGGAAGATTCTTGATCTTGCTAGTGGGGAGCCATAGTGAACAAAACACCTCAGAGGGCGAAACTTGATTGCAAAGAATGGCGGCAAATCTTGACAATTCGGTATCGTTCGGACACAAACACTCGAGGTGTCCATGAGGTAAGTAATTCTAGACTCGAAAGTAGACTTGACAAGATTGCTGATTTGTTGGAGAGGCAAGTTATTAATTCTTCCGATGCCAATAATGTCACTGCAAATGCTGTCACTAAGGGACCACAAGTCCCTATTTGTCAAATTTGTGGATTTCAGGGTCATTTTACTGATGCTTGTCCGACTCTGCAAGATGGTACTGTGGAAGCTGAAGTTAAGGCGATCAATGACAATTATCAGCCTCAAAGGAAATATGATCCCTATTCGAATACTTACAACCCAGGATGGAGGGATCATCCTAATCTAAGATATGGGAGTGGGCGGAGGGAGTAGTCGGTGACGTCGGCCTCGGCCTCAGCGGCGGACAACAACAAAGAATATCCGAGGCCTAATTACGGCGACCGAATTTCTACCTTGGAAGATCTCATGTCACAGTTGACTACTGCTCAAATGACCACCCATACACAATCGCTGCGAGTTTGGTTCAATTTGGTGATTGACCTGATTCGAGCTCGCACAAATAAAAATTTTCAAGAACTGAGGGAGCAAATTAGTCAATTGGCCAATGCACAGAATCAAGGGAAATTGCCTTCTCAGCCTACTATCAATCCAAGGCAGAATATCAGCGCCATTACTTTGCGTAGTGGAAAAGAAATTGAAAGTGCTGGAGGACCGCAGAAACTTCAACATGGCCATGTTGAAACTGTTGAGCCGGAAAAAGAGGCAGAAACTGAGGAAATTGTGACAGCTAATCCAGAAAGGCCACCATTCCCACACAGGTTGGCTAAGAAGAAGAAATTGCAGAATGAAGAGGAGATCTTGAAGATTTTTGAGAAAGTGGAGATCAACATTCCCTTTCTCACATTGCTTAGGCAAACAGAGATCTGCAAATTTACGAAGGACTTGGTTACTAGCATGACCAAGATGAGAGGCAATCGGCGATGTGGTGATGAGTGAAACGTCTCGGCGAATGTTGCGGGGTAAGTTACCGATAAAGGAGAAGGACCGGTATGTTTACCATTCCTTGTAAAATTGGCAATGTTGGTATAGAACGGGCTATGCTAGATTTAGGAGCTTCTATAAATCTTATGCCATTGTCTATTTATACTACATTGAATCTTTGGTCCATTGAAGCAAGATGGTGTGATTTTGACACCGGTGATCGCACCACTAGGTACCCGAAGGTTTGTTAGAGGATGTGTTAGTGCAGGTTGATGATTTGGTATTTCCTGCAGATTTCTATGTGATGAGAATGGAAGATGAGGGGTCACATGCTTCTAGGATGATGTTGTTAGGACGCCCATTTTTGAACACTTCTAGGACAAAAATTGATGTTCACGGGGGGACTTTAACTATGAAGTTTGACGGTGCCAAAGTTACATTCAATATTAATAACACCATTAAGCATCCTGTTGATTATTGTACAGCTTTTGCTGTTGATTGTATTAACCCCTTGACCGAGAAAGTTCTCGAGTTGTGTGTTGATGATTTTCTGCAGGCTGCGATAACTGACAACATTACTCCTGCGAAGCTATCAGAGATCGAGACTGAATGGATAGTGCCGCGAGGTATGGTTCATGCAGTGCAGGATTTGCAGGCATTACAGGTTGCATCTGGCATGTTACAGCAACCACTGAAGATTGACGGCAATAAATTACTCCCATCCATTCTTCAGCCGCCGACATTGGAGCTTAAGGCATTACCTTCGCACCTCAAGTATGTCTTCTCGGGGAGGTGAAACATTACGTGATTATTTCCAATCGGTTGAAGCGATCGGAGGAGGAGAAGCTTCTCCGTGTACTTAGGAGAATAAGGAAGCTATTGGATGGTCGATTGCGGACATCAAGGAATTAGCCCTACCATCTCGCATGCATCGAATCTGTTGGAGGATGATTGCAAACCCAATGAGCAACCTCGGCGCCGATTGAATCCACCAATGATGGAGGTTGTAAAAAGGAGATACTAAAATTATTGGTCATGGACGTGATCTATGCTATTTCGGATAGCAAGTGGGTAAGTCCAACACGGTAGTTCTAAAAAGCGGCATTCTTGTTGTTGAGAATGAAAAGGTGAGTTAGTACCCACTAGAGTTCAAAACGGGTGCCGTGTGTGTATTGATTTCAGAAAGTTAAATGCTGCTACCCGTAAAGATCATTTTCCTTTACCGTTTATTGATCAGATGCTTGAGAGACTTGCAGGTCGTTCTCACTATTGTTGTTTAGACGGTTATTAGTGCTTTCACCGATTCATGTAGCGCTGAAGATCGTGGAAAGACGGCGTTCACTTGTCCGTTTGGCACTTTTGCCTACAAACGCATGCCATTTGGTCTCGCAGCGCTCGCGACATTTCGAGAGATGTATGGTAAGTATCTTTTCTGACTATGTAGAGGAAATCATTGAAGTTTTCATGGATGACTTTACTGTGTATGGAGATTCCTTTACATCTTGTTTAGAAAATTTGAGGAAAGTGTTGAAAAGATGCATTGAAAAGAATCTTGTTCTTAATTATGAAAAGTGTCATTTCATGGTTAATCAAGGCATCATATTGGGTCATATAGTTTCGCTAGGGGCATTGAAGTGGATAAGTCGAAAATTGATGTGATTAGCTCATTTGCCTTACCCGCAAGTGTAATGGAATGCACTCTTTTCTTGGTCATGCGAGGTTTTACAAAGCGGTTCATCAAGGATTTTTGAAGATAGCCCATCAATGAGCAACCTCCTACAGAAAGATGTGCCATTTGAATTCAACGAGGATTGCAAAAAGGCGTTTGACATTCTGAAGGAAAAGCTGCTTACCGCACCTATCATCAGACCACCGGATTGGAACATCCCTTTCGAGCTCATGTGTGATGCCAGTAACTATGCTGTTGGAGCAGTTCTTGGGCAGAGGGTAGGCCGTGACCCTCATGTGATTTATTATGCATCAAAGACGTTGGATAGTGCTCAACAAAACTATTCAACCACGGAGAAGGAGATGTTTGCTGTGGTCTTTGCATTAGAGAAATTTCGATCATATTTGCTTGGTACGAAGGTGATAGTGTATTCAGACCATGCTGCTCTTCGGTACCTAATGAGCAAAAAGGATGCGAAGCCAAGACTTATCCGATGGGTTCTTCTGCTGCAAGAATTTGACATTGAGGTTCAAGATAAAAGAGGAGCGGAAAACCTTGTCGCAGATCACCTGAGTAGGCTGCAGAACAATTCTGGAGATGATTTGGTTGTTACTGAGGAGTTTCCCGATGAACAGTTATTCACAGTAACTTCAACATGGCCATGTCGAAACCCATGGTACGCATGATTTGGTCAATTTTATCACACGAATGGCTATCCGATTGGTATCACGCGTCGCTTGGCGCCATAAAGCGAAGAATGATGCGGTATTATATTTGGGATGATCCATATTTATGGAAAATGTGTTCTGATCAGATTGTGCGAAGGTGCGTGCCCGAATCTGAAATTCCTTCCATATTACAATTTTGTCATGCATCTGCTTGTGGTGGCCATTTTGGCCTAATAGGACACTAGGAAAGTGCTTGAATCTGGTTTTCTTGGCCCGATATTTTTGAGATTCTTATGCATTTTGCAAAGCATGTGACAGGTGCCAAATGACTCGCAATATTGGCCGAAGAAATGAGATGCCTCAGACCTCGATTATTGTTTGTGAGATATTTGATGTGTGGGGTATTGATTTCATGGGCCCTTTTCCTCATCATTTGGTTTCAATATATTTTGTTAGTATCGATTATGTTTGAAATGGGTAGAGGCAAAAGCTACTCGTACTAATGATTCTAAGGTTGTTGTCGATTTTGTGAAAACTAATATCTTTGTTAGGTTCGGCACCCCGAAAGCAATCATTAGTGATCGTGGGACTCATTTCGCAAGAGTGTTTCTTTGCATTATTGAAGAAATATGGAGTTGTGCACGGGACCTCCTGACCTATCATCCATAAACCAATGGATTAGCGAATTATCCAATCGAGAGGTAAAGAGTATTTTGAGAAAAGCGTGAACTTTAGCGGGAAAGATTGAGCGGCGCTGGGCGATGCTCTTTGGGCTTACCGCACTGCCTACAAAACGCCATTAAACATGTCTCCTTACAGACTTGTTTATGGCAAGGCCTGTCATCTGCCAGTGGAAGTTGAGCATCGAGCATTTTGGGCTGTGAAGCAGTGCAACATGAATTTTGATACTGCGGGACAACAAAGAAAGTTGCAGATTCAAGAATTGGAAGAATTACGGAACCATGCTTTTGACAACGTTGTTACATACAAGGCCAAAACTAAAGCTTTTCATGACAAGAAACTTTCTGAAAAGAAGTTTAAAGTCGGACAAAAGGTACTTTTATTTAATTCAACTTTGAAACTTTTTGCAGGAAAATTGCGATCCAAATAGACTGGGCCTTTCGTGGTCACAAAGGTTTATCCTTACGGTGCTGTGGACATTCAAAGCATGGAAACAGGAAAAATTTTCAAGGTGAATGGCCATCGTCTGAAGCCATTTTACGAGGGATTTCAGCCCCATTCCGTCGAAGTTAACTCTTTGAATGAACCTTCATACAATTGAATGGGACTCGTGTCGGGCTAACGACGTTAAACAAACGCGCTTCTTGGGAGGCAACCCAAGGTTTGCTTTCATTTCGTTTTTCGTAATTAAATTTTTAGTTGATCTTCATTTTTGTCAAGTTACTTGTTTTTCGGCATTTTCTTTTTATTACTTTGCTGAATATCACTTGGTCGAGAGGATTTTATTGCCTTGCAGGACAGTACAGTTTGATCAGTTATTGGCAACTGCAGAAAATTGGATGAAAATCAGACTTGCGTGGAAGGCTTCTATTTGGACGGAATGAAGACTTTATGTTATGTCCTTATTTGCATTAAGAACCCTTTAATTTCTAAAGCCCAACTTCCACTAAAGTCTAAGCCCATTCAGCCCATTACCCAACAGCCCATAAACTTATTCCCCCAAATTCATCCAAATCCCTAATCCTCTCATCATCTGCCTACACTATCCACCAGTACCCAGCTCCTTCCCACGTCCAACAGCAGCACCAGACCTGCGTGGACCACGTCCCCAGCCAGCCAGCCACACCAACGCACGCTAGCAGTCCACGCACCAACATCCAACCAACGCACCAACGTCCAACCAGCAGCCACGCACGAAGCAACGCCCTCCTCCCCAGCCATTTAATTTCAACGCCATTTATCTCTTTGTTGCTTTAATTTCTTTGCTACTTTCATTTCTTCTGCGGATCTACTTTGAATTGCTGATCTAATTTCATTTGCCGCTGCTCATTTAATCTATTTTGTTGCAATTTTCTGCTTATCTTGCGTTTCTTGTGCGTTTTTGCGTGATTGCATCTATACTGGTGTTGTTATCTTTATTTGCTCTCTTGAATTTTTACGCCATACGGATGGCGTAATCTTGATTTGATTTAACTTGCTGTTTTGCTACTTGTCTTGTGCATTGTCATTACTGCATTTTTCCGTGTTTTCTCCATCGTTTGGGTTCTTCCATAGCTAATTTTCTGGCACTAGTTGAGTTGTGTGATTCTTGGATTTTGCAGGAACCATGCCTAGGAAATCCGGCAGTAGCTCTACTAGACCGGCAGATTCTGCTCCCACTCGACGATCCAATCGCAAACGCCCGGCAGCAACACCATCCCCTCCACCTCCCATTGATGTATATGACAGTGACGACGAGCAGAATGTGGCGGAGGAGATTCCTACTGCCAATGAGGAGGATGACCAACCTAACGTGGTAGAAGGCGCAACAGAAACCGACAATGCGACCCTTCCACGAGGCGTCGGCGCTCCGGTCGAGCGTGGTCCGCGCATCCAGAGGAATAACCTCACAGCACACGGACAAGATGAAAATCTGGGGTATGAGGCTGACGAGGATATCCGCTTACTCAACCAGCTTAAAGGGAGAACAATTTGCCCGGGACGGTATGTGGACGAATCTTGCCTCACTTACTTCAATTTTCAATCCCGATTTCGGACTTTAGTGAATAATCTAGGATTGTCTGTGTTTGTTGATCTGCAGCTTCCAATCTTTAAAGAATTAGTCTGGGATTTTTATACCTCTTTTAAGTTTGAAATGCCCGATAATGGTGATATCACTACACCGGATACTGTTCGGTTC
The DNA here is from genome assembly GCA_029891385.1 of Erythroxylum novogranatense. Taxonomy (NCBI): domain Eukaryota; kingdom Viridiplantae; phylum Streptophyta; class Magnoliopsida; order Malpighiales; family Erythroxylaceae; genus Erythroxylum; species Erythroxylum novogranatense. The sequence goes on along the minus strand of CM057234.1, from coordinate 88,877,863 downwards.
CGGATCTTAGAGCGTAATTTTTCTATGTCTATTAATGACTGGAATGTAGTGTTAGGTTTCATACCTGAGTCTATGCTTTCTCATTATTCTTATATAAATTCTTTTTGTGATTATCCTGACTGGTTTGATGAGAAAGAGACTTACTCACTGTTATCCGCTGATCCTGACGGTATAATCCCAGTTCTTCTAAAGCTAATTCTTTACTTGATCCAGTGCATAGGATTTTCCACCGATTTTTTGGCATTTAATTTTTCAGGAAAAACCAACAATGTGCATGTCATTTCCAAAGCCGAGCTCTTTCTTGTATGGTGTGCTCAAAATAGTATGTGCGTTAACATGGGATATTTTTACATAACACATATTATGTACATCTTGGCACATCGCACACATCCATTAATTTTGGGCTCTATGACCACACTGCTTGCGGTTAAACTTTGTAACTTTGATCTTTGTCGTTTTCATCCATTAACCCGGGACCAAAGGTCCTCGCCTTGGATATGAGTGCTCTTTGCAAGATGCAGGTTACTCGAGCGTTAGCTGACGGAGAGTTTGTTGTCCAACCACCGGATGTTGATAAAGCCGAGTCCTCTCGCACTCCATCCATGGTACTTTTGGAGCAAATGGGGAGATTGGAACGACGACAAAGCACTTTGGAAAATTTATTCCACAAGCTACAAGCTCAGGTCACCAGAATCGAGCGCAACTTAGCCCACTGGTTCAAATGTAGTGGTCATGGCAATCCACCACATCCACCGTCACCTCCGAGCGTCATTTAGAGAAGCTTTTTCTTGTCCTTTACTTTTTACTATTCTTGTCTTTCTTTGTTAACATTGAGGACAATGTTTGGTCTAAAGTGTGGGGGTAGGATTTAGATTCAATTTTGCATGACATTTTCAGGTTTTAGTGGGTGAATGATTCAGATTTTTCTTGATTTTTGTGCTTCAAAGTTTCACACCTTTACTCTTGCTTGAACTTGAAAATTTTCACTTGTAATTGCATGTTTTAATTTAAAAATCCATGAAAAGAAAAAAAAAACTTTTGAAAAACACAAAAAGATTTTTCATTTTTTGCATGCTTTTGCACCTTAAGTGTTTAGTTTTGTCTTTTGATCTCCCAATGGTTGATAAGAATATGAGTATTATAGGTGAGAGTTGATCTTTGATATTTGAATCATGAACTTGGTGAATGAGTTTTTATGTGAGATTTAAGCTTGATAGCTTGTGGATTGATTTTGGAACTACATTGTGTTAACTTAATAGATGATTGTCCCATGTGAGCTTTTGAACCTTCAACACAATTCTTTGATGTGTGTTCATTCAATGCTTTGTGTCTCTAGAACTTGCTTGATATCTTGTTGAGACTACACTTTTACATGCATGCATGAAGATGATAAAGGCACTTAGGCTTTTTAACCACTTGACCAAAAAGCCAACCCAAAGCATGTTATCCATTAGTGAGCCCATTTGAGCTTATTATCATTCTTTGCTTTACCATGTTTAACTTAACCTTTTCTTAATTGATTTATCTTTCTAACCCTTATCATGGTTAGTAGAGCATGCTTGTTGAGTTAAACTTGTGAAGGTTGTGCATATAGGAATATCAGTGGTATATAACTTGTATTGTGCTTGTTGTCAATGGGAAGGAATCGAAAACAAAGAAAAAAAAAAAAAACAAAAAAAGAGAAAAAAAAAAGTTTGAGGCCAAGTAGAGAAAAGAAAGAAAAGGATTCCCCATGTGCTTGATTGATAAATGTTTGGGGAATGAAAATTCAAAGAAAAGACAAACAAACAAACAGAGAGAGATGTGCTTAATTATTTGATGATATGCAGGATGCGCACATATGTGTTATTGATTATCTGTTATGCTCTACTCACTATGATGTTTAGCCTTTTCTTACCTTTCTTTTATCATACCCCTAACCTAGCCAAGTTGCATCCTTGTTTAAGACCTTTTGATTTATGTTATGCATGTAATACTTAGTAGTGTATTCAAGATTGAAGAGCAAGCCTATGGTAGAGCATTGCATTGTTTGAATTTATGAGAGTTAAAACACATCTGAGCCATAAACACTTGAGTGTTGGAGTGTATGACAATGAGAGGACCTATCATTTTGACATGGTGTAGATTTCCTCTAAGTCTATCTTGCTATCTTGATTGACTCTTACATTTAAAGTGAGTTCATTGCTTTTATGGATTAAATGTCGCGGGTTCCTTCTTGTTTACAATCCTTGTATGTCTTTGATGTTGTTGGGAGGTTGGGAGAAAAACTTGACACTTAAGAAAATGTTTCATGCATTTGCATATTTATTTCTTTTTGTTTTGCATCCATACTTAGTTTTTGCACTCTTGATTTCCTTAGGCTTTCAAAATTTATGTTTTTAACTTTCCTCGAGGACGAGCAAGAGTTAAGTGTGGGGGAGTTTGATAACTTGCATTTTTGTCACGTTAATTCCTTTTTGTTTCATGTTTTTCTGGTAGACTTTTGTGATATTTTGTTTATGTTTCTATAATAAATTGTGTCTTTGCATGTTCTAGGTGACGAAATACAAGTTGATACAATTTGGATTGAAATTGAAAAAAATGAAAGCAAGAGATAAGTGTTGGATATGCTGGTTTATTTTTGAAATAAAAGAGAGATTTTGATTATGTAACCAAATGAGCATTGAGCAACACTTAGGAGAGGAATAAAATGCAGCGGTGTTGGAAGCCACAGGAACGACAACGTTAGAGTGGTGAATGACATTTGGAGAAATGCCAATACCGATAGAGCAAATTAAAAAGGAATTGCAATTCATGTCCAAATCAACATATAGAAGACGGCGTCGCAGGAGGCAAAGACAGGAAAAGCTACGGTTAAAAATAAATGAAGGCTACGGTGGTATTAAAGGGTGGACAAATCATCAAGCATTAAAAGCACGAGGGCCCACGTTATTTAATGCCAAAAGAAACAAGACCTAGAGAAGACAGAGGAGAGTGGACGGCCACAGAGAGATGAAAACGGTGAAGGGTGGAAGCAGAAAAACAAGAAGAAAAAGCCACTGAAAGTCTGAAAGCAAAAAGAGAAGGCGTCAATTTCGAGGAGAGCAATGACATATTAACTTGGAGAGATAGCGTGCAGCAGCCTAGAGAGTAAGGATTATTCAACACGTTAGTATAATACGGTTGTAGACTGCGGCAGCTTGGAGTTTTGGGAGAGCAAAGTCAGAGATTGCGACAATTTTCAGAAGGCTTGAGAGAGGACAGTGCACGGCAGTAGGAGTAGTTGAGCTGAAGCTCATTCGGTGAAGGTCGATTTCCTTTTAATTTGATTTGTTAATTTCAGTTTTAATTATTTGAGATTAGAATTATGTGTAGCTAATTTTTAAAAATAGACAAGGTACTTGATGTTTGATACATGTAATTCGTGAGACTTTCGTGGTTTAATTGTTTTCATGAATTTCTTATGTTTGTTTAATCTCTGTGCTTGAGCGATTAATTATTGTTGAGTTTGTTGATTAATGTGGCCAGTTAATTAATTAACTTAATAATATATTGCGAATAGATTAGTTAATCCGTGATTCTTTGTCATCAGTGGCGAATTAATTTCAATTAAGAGGTTAATGGGATTAAATAATTTAGTCTAAATAGATTGCATGTGTCCGATTACATTGGCTAAGGCGAGGTCCATTAGAATTTATTCTTGCCATAGATTATATTCATGGAGCTTTACTGGGAATAGTCTAATTGGTTAGGGAAATAATCTGAGCTTTACTCGGGGTTATCGAATAATTACGAATGGATTGGTAGATTTGTCTTTGTTTCATCATCTGCTATAACTTTGTCCATAGGAATGAGCGAAATTTATATTTTTGAGTCTATGATCGAATTCTGATATCAAATGAGAGAGTACCTTGGCTAGGCTTTTATTCATATTAATTTCAATCTTTAATTTTAATTTCTTCTTGCGTGATTTCGTGTTTTCTAAAATCAATCATTCCCATTTTAATTGTTTTCGTTATTATTATTATTATTTTGTTTTTGATTTCGCACAAATAAATAATTACTTCACTGGTCTCTGTGGATTCGACCCTATTCACCACTTTACTCGCTTAAGTGTTCTAGAGTAGGAATTTATTTTTGTTGGTTTGACACGCCACCAGGGTTAGAGGTGAGTACACCTCTAGGTAGTACGATAGTTTTGGGAGAGGTCTGCAAGGGGTGTCCGATAGTGATTGATCAGGCAGAGTTGAGTGCAGACCCGATAGTTTTGTCTTTGAGAGAGATTGATCTGATTCTAAAGATGGACTGGCTTACTGCGCATAGGGCTGTGATGGATTGCCATAAAAAGGAGGTTGTGTTAGAATCTCCTGGTCAACCTAGAGCTGTTTTTCGAGGTGTTAGTCAGGTAGTGTCAGCTAGGATGATTTCCTTTCTGAGTGCCCTGAGGTTGATGCAAGGAGGTTGTGAGGTGTATTTGGCCAATGTGGTGGACACCAAGATTGGGCAGAGGTTGCAGGAGATTCCCGTGATTAGGGAATTTCTAGATGTGTTCCCCGATGAGTTACCGGGTTTGCCACCGGATCGGGAGACGGAGTTTGAGATTGACCTCGTTCTAGGTACTGCTCCTATATCTATACCTCCATATAAGATGGCACCAGTGGAACTAAGGGAAGGCTCAGTTGCAGGAGCTGTTGGATAAGGGGTTTATTAGACCCAGTGTTTTGCCATGGGGAGCTCTAGTGTTGTTTGTGAAGAAGAAGGACAGGACTTTGAGGTTGTGCATCGATTATAGGCAGCTGAATCAAGTGATAGTGAAGAATAAGTACCCACTGCCTAGGATCGATGATCTATTTGACCAGTTGCAGGGAGCTCAGGTGTTTACTAAGTTGGATTTGAGATCTGGGTATTATCAGTTGAGGATAGCCGAGACCGATGTGCCTAAGAGTGCTTTCAGGAGCAGGTATGGGCATTTCGAGTTCCTAATGATGCTGTTCGGGTTGACCAATGCCCCGGCAGCCTTCATGGCCTTGATGAATAAGGTCTTTCAGTCCTACCTGGATCAGTTCGTGATTGTGTTTATTGATGACATTCTGGTGTATTCGAGAGATAGTCAGGAGCATGCGGAGTATCTGAGGATTGTGTTGCGGATTGTGAGAGAGAGGCAGTTGTATGCCAAATTCACAAAATGTGAATTTTGGCTGGATGAGGTGGTGTTCTTAGGCCACATTGTGTCTGGTGAGGGTATCCGGGTGGACCCTCACAAGATTGAGGCAGTGAGGAGTTGGGAGGTCCCGAGGAACGTGTCAGAGGTTCGGAGTTTCCTCAGTTTAGCAGGATATTACCGGAGGTTTGTCGAGGGGTTTTCAGTGATCTCAGCCCCTTTGACAAAACTTATGAGGAAAAATGTGGCTTTCAGATGGACTGATGAGTGTCAGAGGAGCTTTGAGGATCTTAGGCATCGTTTGACTACGACACCAGTGTTAGCTTTGCCGTCAGGGTCCGGAGGTTTTGAGGTTTTCAGTGATGCTTCGCAGCAGGGTTTAGGTTGTGTTCTGATGTAGCATGGGAGAGTTATAGCGTATGCCTCGAGACAGTTGAGGCTTCATGAGAGGAATTATACAGTGCATGATTTGGAGTTGGCTGCAGTGGTGTTTGCTCTGAAGATCTGGAGACATTATTTGTATGGGAGAGCGTTCGGATCTTCACTGATCATAAGAGTCTGAGATATCTATTGAGTCAGCGAGAGTTGAATCTGAGACAGAGGAGATGGATTGAGCTGTTGAAGGACTATGAGTGCACGATTGAGTATCATCTAGGGAAGGCCAATGTGGTGGCAGATGCGTTGAGTAGGAGATCTCATATCAGTGCAGCTCAGATTCAGATTGGGAGACTACCTAGCTTGATTCAGTTGAGAGTGCTTAATGTGCAGATGGATTTGGCTCAGGATGGAGCTTTGATTGCTACTTTGAGGCTGAGGCCGATGCTGCAGGATAAGATCAGGAGAGTTTAGGATCAGGATCCAGTGTTAGTGAGGTTGATGGATAGAGTCAGATCAGGGTTGACTACTAATTTTGAGTTGAGAGATGGGACTCTTTAGATGGGTCAGAGGTTGTGTGTGCCAGATGTTGACGATCTGAGATGAGAGATTTTGGAGGAAGCGCATGTGGCCGCTTATGCGATGCATTCTGGTACTACCAAGATGTATAATACTCTTAAGTTACATTTTTGGTGGCCAGGCATGAAGAGGCAAGTGGCAGAGTTCGCTTCTCAGTGTTTGTCGTGCCAGCAGGTTAAGGCTGAGCACCAGGCCCCAATTGGGAGATTGCATTCGTTACCTATTCCAGACTGGAAATGGGAACGGATTACTATGGACTTTATTATGGGGTTGCCTAGGACGCTGAGGCAACATGATGCGATCTGGGTCATAGTAGACCAGTTGACCAAATCGGCTCACTTCTTACCAGTGCGAGAGAATAATACTCTTGATCAGTTGGCCCAGAAGTATGTGGCTGAGATTGTGCGACTGCATGGGGTCCCAGTACCGATTGTGTCAGATAGGGATCCCAGATTTACTTCGAGGTTCTGAAGGAGCCTGCAGTCAGCTTTAGGTTCGAGGTTGAACTTTAGTACAGCATTTCATCCTCATACAGATGGGCAGAGTGAGAGGACGATCAAGACTATTGAGGATATACTGAGAGCTTGTGTATTAGAGTTCAGAGGTGCTTGGGATCAGTACTTGGCTCTGGTTGAGTTTGCATACAATAATCAGTCCCAGAGCAGTATTGGGATGGCACCGTATGAGGCCTTAAATGGGAGACCGTGTAGATCACCTCTTTACTGGGATGAAGAGGGTGTGAGGATGCTTGAGGTCTGGTGATCCAGGATCTGATGGATAAAGTGAGATTGTTTCGGAGTCGCATCAAGGTGGCTCACGATAGACAGAAGAGTTATGTGGATCAGCATCGGCGAGAGATGGAGTACAGTGTGGGCGATAGAGTATTCCTCCGAGTGTCTCCTTGGAGAGGAGTGCTAAGATTTGGCCGTAAGGGCAAGTTGAGTCCTTGTTATATCGGTCCGTATGAGATTACTAAGAGGATTGGACCGTTGGCCTATAGATTGGCTTTGCCTAGTGAGATGTCCCAGTTGCATGATGTGTTTCATGTGAGTATGTTTCGGAGATACCACTCAGACCCGACTTATGTGATTCCGGCTCAAGAGATTAAGATAGCGAGTGATCTGAGTTATGTTGAGGAGCCGGTGCAGATTATCGAATCTCGGGTCAAGCAATTGAGGAGCAGGGTGATTCCATTGGTGAAAGTCCTATGGAAGAACCACTCATCAGAGGAAGCAACTTGGGAGACTGAGGAGCATATGAGGAGGCAGTACCCTCATCTGTTCGACCAGTCAGGTATGAAAATTTCAGGACAAAATTTTTATTTAGGAGGGGAGAATTGTAACATCCCGTTACCGATGCGATGAGCATATTGGTACGGGTAGTTCTGTTATTGCATAAAATTGTGATCGAGTGCTTTGTGGCCTCTAATTTTAAAGAGATAGATCATTTTGCACATGCATACATAGTGACATGCATTCATGATTGTTCCAGCATTTAAATTGTGACTATGAGTTAAATTGTGAATCTTGAGATAATTAGGTTAGATTGTGACTTGATTGAGAATTTAAGAATAATTGGGTTGTATAGTTGAGTTAGAATGAGAATTGAATTTTAGGGAATTGAAAATTGAAAATTTAATATGAGATTGAGTGTTTATATTTTTGAGGAATTATGGGAATTTTTCTGGAATTTTTAGAGTTATGTGTCCGGACCGGGAAAATGATCTAGAGACTGATGATTTAGATTTCGGTTCCATAATTGACTGAAAAATGGCTTGGAAAATTTAGATTTGCAAGTTTAGGAATTTTTGTGATGAGCCAGTGAAATTTAGAGACCGAAATTAAATGAAATTGAGGACTGTGATTTATAGGTTAAATTGACCCCTTATATATAGTTATAAGGTTTTGAATTTTGGGAATTAAGCAATTTTCTTCTTCTTCCCCTTTTGCTCACTGTAGTCGATTTCAGCTTTTCCCCTTGGAAATTTTCGTTGGTTTCTCTTCATTGTGGTCGAATAGTTGCTGGAGCGTTGGAGACGTTGATGTTGAGCTAGTTATTGAAGGCTTATCGTGTTTGGAAAGGAACAAGAAGGAGTTGGTGATTTTCGGAAGTTTTAGGGTTACCGTTCGATTCTTTGATTTGGTAAGTTTATTGTGTTAAATGTTGTTATTTATTGTGGTTATTGCATTTATGGTGTTTAATATGTTAGTCTGAAAAAGGGTCACACCGTGGCGAGGAGAAGAGAGGTGTTCGCCGCGGCGAGCGTCCCTCTTTGCGCCGCAGCGAGAGACAGTAAGCTACGGTGAGGGACAAAATTTTAATTGGATATGTTTTGATTTTTAGGGTATATCTTTTGGTGTAGACCTCCAATTGAGATAATCCTGGATTCTTTATGAACTAGAGAAAGAGGTCTACAATTGTGATAAAGATTGAGAGTTTGAAATTTTAATTGGTGAGATAACAATTATCGAAAGAGAGTCAATTTCAGTTCTAGTGCAACCTAAGAGTTATGTTTTGACTAATGGGAGTATAATTAGAGTTTTAAATGAGGGATTTGAGAAATCGATGGATGACCTAGTGAATAGTAAATTTTGGTTATGAAGCGAGAGATGGCGGATTTGAATAGAGCGTTGGAAAATCATGATCATGCATTATATAATTTCAAATTAAGATATGTGAAGGAGTGAATTCAATTGATTGAGCATCTAGTGATGAGAATTCGTTTGAATTGTTATAGAGGCACCGTTGGATCGACAGTCCACGGATATCACTGGGACTTCCAGGCAGTAGCTCGGAAGTTACAGGTGAGTAACCTAGTTGGTTCCTCAATCTTTGTGTGATTAAATGTGCTGTGAATGTGTGAATCGTTGTCCATGTGAGTGTTATAAATGTGAAATAAATGTGCTGTGATTATGAGTAAATGTGATGAATGTTATAAGTGGAATTGATCGAAACATGTGTCATTGAATGTGCAAGTGTAAGTGCATGCTAGGCATGATTAGAATCGCTTAATAAACAGTTGTAACTGGAGCAATTAGTGATAAGAGCTTTAAGCTCAACTATCAGTGAAAAAGGGCCTAAGGCCAAAAGGGAATAGTACATACCCAGAGGGCTCTCCTATCCCTAGAGTGAGTGGGCAGTAGTGCATACCCAGAGGGCTCTTCTACTCTTCAAAAATGCGAATATTGACACTCAGTCACAACAGTGTCATAAAATGAGAAGTGGCATGCATTATGCATCAGATTGTATTGTGAAAAGTGAAAGTGCGTGTATTAAGTGATGATTGCTTAGTGATGTATCAGATTTATGTTGTGATGAAAATGTGTAAAGTGTCTGATAGTGTTTCAATTTTGTTTTGTGACTATGTAATATATGATGATATATTATGTGTATATGCATGAGTTAGGTGAACCATCGATGATGTTTTCTCATTGAGTTCGCAAACTCACCCAACATTGCTAATATTTTTCAGGGCAGCGTTAGTAGACTCTTAGCTCCCGTGTTAGAGTTTTCCTGCAGTGCGAGTGCTTGGTCAAGTGAAGCGATGGCACGCAGGTCGGTCGGCTGGGGCAACTTTTGGGATGATCTTAGTATAGACGTTTGTATCAGTTTCCCTTTTTGGATTATTGTATTTAGCCTGTAGGGGACTAATAGACTTGTCTATATTTTGGATTGATGCTATGAATGATCGAATATTGTGGTTTTAAATTTTAGTGATTTGCATATGCGGTTTTATTATATTGATGCCATGCGAGTATTTAGCGATAGTTTCGAGCGTAGCACTTCCTTGCTGTGGGATATGCGTCGAAACGACCCACGGGCGTCCCGGTGCATACCCTACGGTAAGGGGGCGCTACATCCAACTTTTGCGAAAACATGAAACTTGAACTTGCTCTGATATCACAACTGTTGACCCCGTTTTCAGAGCCCAACATTCGGAGTCATAAACTTTGAGCTTGTAAACCTATAGGGTTATTCTAATGAACCCTCCTTGGCCGTCATCTCATAAAGGTGGTGAGGCCACACTATCCAGTCATCAAAATCACTTCTTGACTTCTGCATAGAAATTGGAGCACTAAGCCTCTAGTTTGCTTTGAAGAAAAAATCATCTCAATCAGAGCTCTATAGCTCATGGCATGCTTAAAAAGCTAAAGCGTGCACATACTCCAATTATGCTCTCCTAACCGATCCCTCACATACTTTAATAAAACCTTCCACAAAATAATTCCAAAAGATACCATTTTTCATGGTGAGATGGCCAAAGATGTTATAAATCCATTACTTTAAGAATCACTCCATTTGGAGGGAGGATGACGGAGTTATGCCCAAAAGAATATAACATGTTTATACCCTCAATCAATTTGTACCTATCTTGGCGCGATCATCATAACTTTCAATGTAGATGTCATAATGAGTTTGTTTTTAGACCATTTGAACAAAGACGTCTATATATACAACTTTGATGAAGACCACAAAATTCGATTCTATATCTAAGAGGGCCAAATATCACAATTTTCTTAAGTTGTCCCGTGGATGTCCGTTAAACGGACTTCCATGTCCATTTAATAGACATACATCGGCCTTAAGAGTCCAAAATGACCCGAGAACGGACATAGACTGGCCAAGGGGTGTTTTGACACCCGAAAAGGTATGTTTAACGGACCTTATGTCCATTAAATGAACATTGGGGTTTCCCAATGTCCCCCAATGCCTCTCTAATGCTTCCAACTTCCATCCTAACACCATATACACTTATACTCTTCACAAATTCACTTATTCGAATGCCTAAACACTTCATAACAATCCAAGAAACAAATTCATTTCACAAACTTCTCAAATCTCAAGTCATTTTGGTTCATCAAAGCCCCAATATCCTATCAATCACCATAACTGTCACAACCAAAAATTATAAGCAGCATCCTAAATTGTAATACTCATATCTTTCCATTCCGACATCCTAAAATCACAAACTTCATATCGTTGGAAAGATTAAAAGATCTTCTACAACTTCCAAGAAGACAAATTTTATCAATTCTACCTAAATAATTATATAATTTCACTTGAATCCAAAACACAATCCTATCCTTATGAAAGGTTAAAAATAGCAATGAAAAACTTGAAAAGCCATAAACAACCATATTGCATTTGTATTTCATTTGCATCAAAATAAGAGTTTTACAATTCTTTAGTGGGAATTTCAATCCACTTATAACATAGTCCAAAAATAAAAACTTTACAAAATCAATAATTTCTCAAAAAGTAACTAAAGCATTGGTTTACAAATTCTAACTTTCAAATATCAAAAGAACAAAATTGCAAAATGAAGTGATGCCTTGGCGCTCATCTCGATCACTCGCTAACCTGCTTATCACCTGTGGGTGGGAAGGTGAGGGGGTGAGCTTAACACTCGTGGATAACAGCTTTATAAAAGGCAATAAGCAAAAATCATTTGAAACTTTCCAGATTATAGAAAAGTCCATAAAGCATATATTTCTTAACTTTGTTAAACCAAAAACACAATTCTCATAAGTCAAGCATTCTTCAAACTTGTCAACACATGTAAACACACAAACACATCACAAATGGCTTGGCAAGTCCATAAACATGACGAACTACACAATTCCATAAAATGATCTTGTGTAGTTGTAAACTTGAGAGAGTCCTTAAAGGAGCTCCGTGCCACTAGCGGGTAGGCGGGAGAAGCCTTAACTTGGTCAACGTGCACATGAATATTATTGGATGGACTAAACCAAACCCACAAAACATGAAACTCATGAACTGAAAATATTTTGCCCAAATGGCACATTCTTGAAAACTTGTTTTTCATGCACATGACATATTTCATAATTCAACAACCAAAATCCCATACCAATCATAAAAGCCACTTTTCAACTTATTCAAAACCTCAAATACAACAATTGTAGATCAATTGTGAAGCATTCCCACATCATTAAAATTCATTCACAAAACTCACATACAAAAAGCTTGTAGCAACTTCTCAAGCATATAAAGATCAATAAATGCACTTTTCTAAGGTAGTTGGAAAATCATTGATTACATTTATTGAAGGACATTTAATACCTTATTAACCTAATTATAAAAATGTCACCCACTTGATTTTTCTTACTTGAAGCTTATTCAAGGATGTGTCTCCTCTTGGCCCCCTTCCCAAAAACAAAATCCCCCAAATCAAAAGGAATCTAAATTGAAAAACCTAAAGAACCCAATATATGAAATTGATCCTAGAATACCTAAATCCATCCATTTCCTAAGCTCCTTGAACCACAAACACTCAAAAAATTCAAAACCTTAAAAATCACTTACCTTGAATCTTCACCCAACAAAGGATTTTCTTGGCTCTAATGGAAGCTTGAAGCTTCCTCTTTCTTTTTCCTTCTTGAATAACTTCAAAAATCACCCTTAAAGACTTAGAAAAATCAAACCTAGCTTAGCCCCTTTTTCCTTCTCTTCTTTTCTCCCACACGACACTCTCTCTCCCGCTTTCTCTCTATTTTCGTTTTTGCTTCTTTAAAATGAAAGACAACTCATTTCTCTTGCCTTTTATACCACTAATGCTTGCACAAAGTATATTTTTCCTTATACTCAAAAGCTTATGATCTTTCCTCCTTAAGTGACATGCCTAAAATGCCCTTAATGTAATACTCTCCTAATACTTCAATTTAACCTCTTATGTCACATAACCTCATTAACATTAGCATGTTAATTAATTTCCAACACACATAAGTCTATCAAGACCTTAAAAATTAATCTAATCATACTTAATAAAAAAAAAATCAGGGGCTAACATTTCTCCCCTCTCCCCCCCCCCTCCGGGAATTTCGTCCTCGAAATTCTTACCTGATTCGTTGAAGAGGTGTGGATACTTCTCCTTCATGGCTTCCAAGGGCTCCCACGTGGCCTCTTCAACAGAATGATTTCTCCACAGGACTTTGACTAACTGAATTGTCTTGTTCCTTAGGACCTTCTCCTTGGTGTCCAAAATCTCCATTGGAGTCTCCTCATAACTCAAATCATTTCTCAACTGAACCTCATTGGTCTGAATGATGTGGGATGGATCCGATCTATACCTCCTCAGCATAGACACATGAAAAACGTCATGTATCTATGACAATTCTGATGGCAACGCCAACCTATAAGCTAGTGGTCCGATCCTCTCAAGAATCTCATAAGGACCTATATATCTCGGACTCAACTTGCTCTTCTTTCCAAACCTCATAACTCCTTTCCAAGGAGACGTCTTAAGAAATACTTTCTCACTAACTTCATATTCCATCTCCTCTCGGTGCACATCAGTATAGCTCTTCATCCTATCCTGAGTTGCCTTAAGCCGTTGCTTAATCAAATTGACCTTGTCCACTGTCATCTAAAGTAACTCTGGCCCTATGAGTTTTCTTTCTCCTTCTTCATCCCAGCTTATCAGAGTTCTACATCTCCTCCCTTACAGTGCTTCATAAGGAGCCATCTGAATGCTCGAATGGTACGAATTATTATAAGCAAATTCGACCAATAGAAAATGTTCATCCCAAGCTCCTTTGAAGTCCATCACAAATGCCCTGAGCATTCCCTCAAGTGTCTGAATGGTCCTCTCCGATTGACCGTTTGTCTGAGGATGAAATGTAGTGCTAAAATTTAACTTGGTCCCGAGAGCCTCTTGCAAGCTTCCCCAAAATCTCAAAATAAATCGAGGATCCTTGTTCGAAACTATGGAATCGGGAACCCCAGGTAATCTAACTATCTCGTCAATGTACTTCTTCGCTAACACATGTAAAGAATCAGTCTGTTTAATTGCCAAAAAATGTGTTGACTTTGCCAACTGATCAACAATGACCCATATGGCATCATGCTTCCTACTAGTCTTGGGTAAACCCATCAGAAAATCCATAGTTACCCGTTGCCACTTTGATTCAGGAATGGATAATGGCCTTAACTTGCCGGAAGGTGCCTAGTGTTCAGCCTTGACTTGCTGACACACTAGACACTTGCTCACATATTCTGCTACATCTCTTTTCATGCCTTTCTACCAAAAATGTTCTTTCAGATCTCTATACATCCTGGTGCTACCGGGGTGCATGGCATAAGGCGTATTGTGTGCCTCATCCAAAATCTCATCTTTCACCTCCTTGACATTCGGGATGCAAAGTCTGCTTCCGACAACCATAAGTCCATCATCCCTCACTAACACTTCAGATTTCTTGCCATTCTGAATTTCTTCTCGGAGCTTACTTAATTCTGCATCCTGCGCTTGTAACTCCTTAACTTTTTCCCTAAGTATCGGCCTCACTCTGAAATTTGCAGTCACACAATCCGATTCCTCCCGTTTCAAACTTATTCTAAGCTTTGTCATTTCTTCCAATAATGGCAAATACACTGTTTGTACATGAGCAATAGAAGATTTCCTACTCAAGGCATCCACAACCACATTTGCCTTTCCTATGTGGTATTCAATCATCAGGTCATAATCCTTGAGCAACTCTAACCATCTTCTCTGTCTCAAATTCAGCTCTTTCTGACTTAACAAATGCTTGAGACTCTTGTGATTTGTAAAAATCTTCGTCTGCAACCCATACAGATATTGTCTCCAAATCTTCAGGGCAAATATCACTGCTGCCAATTCCAGATCATGGGTTGGGTAATTCAGTTCATAAGGCTTTAGCTACCGCGAGGCATAAGCTATTACTTTGTCTCCTTGCATTAATACACAACCCAAACCCTTCCTTGAAGCATCACTATAAACTGTATAACTTTCCTCTCCTGTAGGCAAAGTCAGAATTGAGGCACTTGTCAATCTATGCTTAAGCTCCTCAAAGCTCTTCTAGCATTCATCACTCCAAATAAACTTCTGATTTTTCCTTAATAACTTAGTCATCGGAGCAGCTATCTTTGAGAACCCTTCAACAAATCTCCTACAATACCCTGCTAGACCTAGAAAACTTCTTACCTCTACCACTGTCGTCGGTGCATGCCAATTCACTACTGCTTCAATTTTCCTTGGATCAACATGTACCCCATCTTTAAAAATCACGTGTCCAAGGAAAATCACTTCGTGAAGCCAGAATTCACATTTGCTAAATTTGGCATAAAGCTCTTTCTTCCTTAATCTCTGCAACACTATCCTGAGATGTTCCTCATGTTCCCCTTCTTTTTTGGAATAAACCAGAATATCATTGATAAACACTATAACAAACTGATCCAGAAACTCCTTGAAGACCCTATTCATAAGATCCATAAATGGAGCCAAAGCATTGGTCAGTCCGAATGGCATGACTAGGAACTCGTAATGCCCATAACGAGTCCTAAAAGTTATCTTGCTTACATCAGAATCCTTGATTCTGAGATGATGATAGCTTAACCTGAGATCAATCTTAGAAAAGACCCTTGCTCCCTGCAATTGGTCAAACAGATCATCTATCCGAGGCAGAGGGCACTTGTTCTCAACAATGACCTAGTTGAGTCTCCGGTAATCGATACACATATGCCATGACCCATCCTTCTTCCTAACAAACAAAACTGGTTCTCCCCATGGTGACGAACTCAGCCGTACATACCCCTTCTCTAATAGTTCCTCTAACTATTCCTTGAGTTCCCTCAGTTCAGCTGGAGCCATTCTATACGGTGGTATAAAAATGGGTGCGGTTTCAAGAATCAAGTCAATAACAAACTCGATTTCCCTCACCAGTGGCAAACCAGGTAACTCCTCTGGGAATACATCTGGAAAATCCTTCACTACTGGAAAATCCTCTAACCTTGCTTCATTCACCTCAGTATCTACAACATGTGCCAAGATGGCTTCACACCCCTTTTTCATCATTCTGTCAGCTAACAAAGCTGAAATTCTTGGCGATGACATTCTCCTGTCTCCTCTAAAAATTACCTTCTCACCATTTCCCAGATCCAATTCTACCACCTTAAGACCACAATCCAACTTCGCATGATACTTTTCTATGGCATCCATACCCAGTATCACATCTAGATCCTTCAACTCTAGAGGCAACAAGTTTACTACCAATCTAGCACCCTCAATAACCAATTCATAGTCTCTATACACTCGACTGATTATCACATTCCTCCCTAGAGGTGTACTAACAAGCAAAGGACTACTCAAAGACATTGAATTCACAGCATGTAAAGTCATACTTGCATAAACAAAAGAATGCATCAAACCATAATCAATTAATACAAATACTGCAGAATTGAATAACTAAGCCATACTCGTGACAACCTTAGGAGCAACTGCAGCTTCCTCTCGGGTCATGGAAAATACCCTGGCTTGCGCCTAACCTCTTGGCCTCCCTAGAGGATTAACCTTCCCCATAACTCCAGAACTGCCCATCTCTGTGACTGGCCTGGGTCCTACTGTTTTTGCTCTTCTTAGGGCTTGCGACTGCGACCCCTCTTACCTTACTACCTGGGGACAGTCCCTGATCATGTGCCCCTTCTCACCGCATCGAAAGCAAGCTCCAAGTAGCTTGAAACACTCTCCTTTATGAAGTTTCCCGCAATGCTCACATTGGGGGTTCGTGTATCTGCTTCTTCCCGTCCTTCCTGTGCCTCCCACACTTGAGGCTTGCACTGAAACTACTCTGGATTGCTTATTCTTAGCAGGACCACTACTTCCCACTTCACTCTGCGTATGATAAGTCCTTGTACTCCTCTCAGGCGTCAGAGCACTCATCCCCTTCCTTGAAAACTGCTCATGATTCTTCCTCATCATGTTCACTTCAGACTTGATATTCTTTAATTTTTCAGCCTAGAGTGCGGCATTTACCAACTGCTAGCAGTCACAGAAATTGTGGATCAGTACCTTCTCCTTGATCCCAAGATGAAGACCCTCCTCAAACTTACGGAACTTGTCTTCTTCATTTGCCAAAAGGTTAGCTGCATATCGTGATAGTTGGGTGAACCTCAGCTTATACTCACTCACACTCACTTCCCTCTGTGTGAGATTCAGAAATTCTCTGGCCTTCTCTTAGATATAGACCCTCGAGAAGTACTTCCTCTAGAAAGCTTTCAAAAATTTCCTCCAGGTCAGTACTGGAGGCATAGCTTGACTGTGGGGAACTGATTCCCATTAGTGGAGTGCATCCCCCTGCAGCAAGCTGACTGCATAGTCCAGCTTCTCCTCATCAGTACATTTCATCTGAATCAGGACCCTCTGGGTGCTCTTCAACCATACTTCTGTGTCCTCAGGGTTAGTAATCCCGTTGAAGTCAACAACTCCATACTTACGGAGCTTATCATACTGCCCACTCCTCTTTACTGGAGCTGGTACCTGAGCTTGTGATCCTTGGCCCATGGCATAGGTGAAAGCCTAGGCAAAGGCTTGAAAGAATTGTGGATCCATTTGAGGCATCGGAGGAGGCGGTGGAGGCACCTCATGTTGCACACTAGGTGCCTAAGAATCTAGAGTAGAATGTGTCCACGCATCTTGTGGGACATACGATTTATCCGTGCCCCCTTGGCGAGAGCCAGATCGAGTTAGAGCTCCTCGAGTCCTTTTTCGAGGCGGCATTTCACTCCTTCAATTTAAAACCATTAAAAATCTTTAGTTCATGCAAAACAATTCAAAATAATGCAAGTTGTTCATTTAAAACAATGCATGTGGTTCATGTAAAAATATGCATGTTCACCTCATTCTTGAAAACTACCCACCTAGTTACCTAGGAGATCACTAAACCTGGTCGCTTTGATACCCCAACTGTTGGACCCGGCTTGTTTCTCGAATCCAACTCTTGCAAAAACATAAAACTTAAGCTTGCTCTGATATCACAACTGTTGACCCTGTTTTTGGATCCCAACATTCGGAGTCATAAACCTTGAGCTTGTAAACCTATAGGGTTATTCTAATGAACCCTCTTTAGCGGTCATCTCATAAGGGTGATGAGGCCACATTATCCAATCATCAAAATTGTTGGACCCCGCTGTCGGAGCCCAACATCGGACATGAGAGCGTGACGTGAAACATGCTAATAATATATTTAGAAAAGACCCGTGGAAGATTAATGGGCCTGCTGGAAAACAAACTTGAAACCTGCTTTCATGTGATTTAAATAAACAAGGTGAAATATGTAAATTAAACGATTGAGGAAGGAGACCATCGGAAGTTCAATGGACCCATCGTGAACATACTCAAAACTTGCTTTCATGCTTTAAAACAAAAATATCCATAATTCATGCTCCAAAAGATGAGTTTCATAACACTTTTAAAAATATCTCAAAACAAATTACAACAGTGAATTCAAGAGCCAAAAATCTAAACCACTCTTGAACCAATGATACTTGAAATGTAACTAAAGTCTTGACTTCCAAAAATATAACATTGAAAATAACAAACATAACAAAATGAAACGGAAGTGCTGCCGTAACTCGTGACTCACTCGATCTCTTGATCGTCACCTGTATGGGGGGAATTAGAGGGGGTGAGCTATAAAGATCGTGGGAACATATTTATAATATAGCCATAAGCAAAAGTAATAAAAAAATTTACTCATTGTCGTGATACTTGTTGAAATCATAGTCATTGAGCATGTATGATTCATAGATTGAAAATGCTTGATTCTTAACCAGTTCATGATGTATGACACATAACAAATCATAACACATAACATAACATGATGGTTTGAGTTGTCCCTGGTTCGTGACGTACTACACATGCCATCGAAATGTTGATGTGTAGACGTAGTTTCGTGAGGGAATCCTTGAGAAACCACATGCCCACAGTCAGCAAAGGGAGAAGCCTTTTCGTGAGTCAATGTGCACTTGACTATTCGTGAGGGACACCGCAAACCCACATAAGTATGTATGATTCATGTTCTTGTAAACTTGTTTGCCAAACTGGCACTTGCTTGTAAACTTGCTTGTAATCTTGCTTGTCATATATTCGTAAAACATGATTTCATGTACTTGTATTCGTGAAAGGAGAACACCCCTTTGTAAAAATCTTGGTAATGATCATGAATGCAAATCACATAGGAGAATATAATCATTCATAATAATATGTAATGCAATCGTGGATGATGCAATTCAAATGCATTAATTCTTTCTTGATTTGTACTAAACAATGAGTGACTTATTTACTTTATTATAAACATGAACCCACCTGATTTCCTTGCTTGTTCTTGCCTAGGAATGAGTTTCCTCTTGAGCCTCTTGATCCTCTTGCCTCACTTGATCTCCTAAAATAAGAACCAAAATCCCATTTAATAACTCATGCTGAAACAATAATTCCATTCCTAACTTCCATCCAAAATTCCATAGTCTTAGAAACTGATTCAGAACTTCCTCACTTCACAAAACTTGTAGATCTATGTCTCTAATTTACAACGTCTTAAAAATCACCTCAAAAGGACTTCTGTAGCAAAAGATATGATCAAAACACTAAAAATATCGCTTACTGGAAAAACTAGGCTCGCCGCGACGAGGCTTGCTCGTCGCGACGAGCGGCCTGGCACGTCGCGGCGTGCGGCCCTTCCTCAGCACATCGCGGCGTGCGGCCCTTCCTCAGCACGTCGAGGCGTGTAACAACGCGTCGCAGCAACGCGGTCTTCTCTGCGCCGTGGCGTCTTGACTCTGCTGCGTCGCGACGTGCGGACGGGAGGGACAACTCCCGAACCAGATTTTCGCCATTTTCAACCTTAAATCCTTCCCTTTTCTCAACTACAACACATCTAAGCCATAAATCAAGTTATACACTTCCATTCTAAACTCATTCTAACACCAAAAACATCAACAACACAACAATCCATGCAAATCTACCAAAGTTTCACCATAAACCCTAAACCAACGATTTCTACTCAATCCATGCAAATCTAGGGTTTAAATCAACCCTAACAAGAGTAGAAGAGTTTTACTTACCTGAAGAAAGGTTCAAAACCTTCGAAATCGACAAACGGGAGCTTCCTCTTTTTCTTCCTCTTCTTCCTCTCTTACGACTCCTCTTCTCCTTCTTTCTTTTCTTCTTATTCTTCTTTTCCTTTCTTTCTTTCTTTATTTCCTTAAACCTACAAGATATGGCAACTACTAAAATGCCCCTCCATGCAAGCCTTAAACATCCTAACTCATGTGCCTTGACCATTTTGCCCTCAACATTTCTACTCTTTCAAACACTTATTCCATACTAATCTCAAATAATTCAAATTTTCCATTAACATCTCCAATAAAATAAAACTATGCCATAAATCATAAATCAAATAAATTCATACTAAATAACATCAAGAAAATAAAGAAATTTGGGGCCCAACAAAAATCACTTCTTCACTTCTTTAGAGAAATTGGAGCTCTAAGCCTCTAGTTTGCTTTGAAGGAAAAATCATCTCAATCGGAGCTCTATAGCTCATGGTATGTTTAAAAAGCTAAAGCGTGCACATACTCCAATTATGCTCTCCTAACCGATCCCTCACTTACTTTAATGAAACCTTCCTCAAAATAACTCGAAAAGATATCATTTTTCATAGAAATATGGCGAAAGATGTTAGAAATCCATTGCTTTAAGAATCACTCCATCTAGAAGGCGGATGAGGGAGTTATGCCTAAAAGAATATAACATGTTTATACCCTAAATCAATTTGTACCTATCTTGGGGCGATCACCATAACTTTAAATGTAGACATTCTAATGAGTTTGTTTTTAGACTATTTCAAATAAGACGTCTAGATCTACAACTTTTATGAAGACCACAAAATCAGATTCTATTTTTAAGAGGGCCAAACATAACAATTTCCTTAATCTGTCCCGTGGATGTCCGTTAAACAGACAACCATGTCCTTTTAACGGACATACATCGGGCTTAAGAGTCCAAAATGACCCGAGAAGGTCCATTTAATGGATATACATGTCTGTTAAACGGGCATAGATTGGCCAAGGGGTATTTTGACACCTGAGAAGGTCCGTTTAACGGATTTTATGTCCATTAAACGGACATTGGGGTTTCCCAAGGTTCCCCAATGCCTCTTTAATGCTTCCAACTTCCATCCTAACACCATATACACTTATAATCTTCACAAATTCACTTATTCGAATGCCTAAAAACTTCATAACAATCCAAGCAACAAATTCATTTCACAAACTTCTCAAATCTCAACTCATTTGGTTCATCAAAGCCCCAATATCCTATCAATCACCATAACTGTCACAACCACAAATCATAAGCAGCATCCTAACTTGTAAAACTCATATCTCTCCCTTCCGACATCCTAAAATCAGAAACTTCATATCGTTGGAAAGATTAAAAGATCTTATACAACTTCCATGAAGACAAATCTTATCAATTCTACCAAAATAATTCCATAATTTCACTTGAATCCAAAACACAATCCTATCCTTATGAATGGTTGAAAATAGCAATGAAAAACTTGAAAAGCCATAAACAACCATATTGCATTTGTATTTCATTTGCATTAAAATAAGAGTTTTACAACGCTTTAGTGGGCATTTCAAGCCACTTACAGTATATTCCAAAAATACAAACTTTACAAAATCAATAATTTCTCAAAAAGTAACTAAAGCATTGGTTTACAAATTCTAACTTTCAAAAATCAAAAGAAAAAAAGTCCAAAATAAAGTGATGCCTTGGCGCTCATCTCGATCACTCGCTAACTTGCTCATCACCTGCGGGTGGGAAGGTGAGGGGGTGAGCTTAACGCTCGTGAGTAACAGCTTTATAAACGGCAATAAGCAAAAACCATTTGAAACTTTCCAAATTATAGAAAAGTCCATAAAGCATATATTTCTTAACTTTGTTAAACCAAAAACACAATTCTCATAAGTCAAACATTCTTCAAACTTGTCAACACATGTAAACACACAAACACATCACAAATGGCTTGGCAAGTCCATAAATATGACGAACTACACAATTCCATATAATGGTCTTGTGTAGTTGTAAACTTGAGAGAGTCCTTAAAGGAGCTCCGTGCCACTAGCGGGTAGGCGGGAGAAGCCTTAACTTGGTCAACGTGCACTTGACAATTCTTAGATGGACTAAACTAAACCCACATAACATGCAATTCATGAACTAAAAATATTTTGCCCAAATGGCACATTCTTGAAAACTTGTTTTTCATGCACATGACATATTTCACAATTCAACAACCAAAATCCCATACCAATCATAAAAGCCACTTTTCAACTTATTCAAAACCTCAAATACAACAATTGTAGATCAATTGTAAAGCATTCCCACTTCATTAAAATTCATTCACAAAACTCACATACAAAAAGCATGTAGCAACTTCTCAAGCATATAAAGATCAATAAATGCACTTTTCTAAGGTAGTTGGAAAATCATTGATTACATTTATTGAAGAACATTTAATAGCTTATTAACCTAATTATAAAAATGGCACCCACCTAATTTTCCTTGCTTGAAGCTTGTTCAAGGATGTGTCTCCTCTTCTGGCTCCTCTTACCTCCCTTCACAAAAACAAAATCCCCCAAATCAAAAGGAATCCAAATTGGAAAACCTAAAGAACCCAATACATGAAATTGATCTTAGAATACCTAAACTCATCCATTTCCTAAGGTCTTTGAACCACAAACACTCCAAAAATCCAAAACCTTAAAAATCACTTACCTTGAATCTTCACCCAATAAAGGATTTTCTTGGCTCTAATGGAAGCTTGGACCTTCCTCTTTCTTTTTCCTTCTTGAATAACTTCAAAAATCACCCTTGAAGACTTAGAAAAATCAAACCTAGCTTAGCCCCTTTTTCCTTCTCTTCTTTTCTCCCACACGACACTCTCTCTCCCTCTTTCTCTCTATTTTCGTTTTTGCTTCTTTAAAATGAAAGACAACTCATTTCTCTTGCCTTTTATACCACTAATGCTTGCACAAAGTCTATTTTTCCCTTACTCAAAATCTTATGTTCTTTCCTCCTTAAGTGACATGCCCAAAATGCCCTTAATGCAATACTCTCCTAACATTTCAATTTAATCTCTTATGTCACATAACCTCATTAACATTAACATGTTAATTAATTTCCAACACACATAAGTCTATCAAGACGTCAAAAATTAATCTAATCATTCTTAATCAAAAATAAAAAAAATTCAGGGGCCAACAATTTTCAACAAAATGGAGGCAATAGAAGCTAATTCTTAGAGACCTATGGAGAAGATTGACGGCTAACTTCCTGAAACCAGTTCGAAGGTGAAATCGACGCATAAAATGAACAATTAAGCTTATCTTATCTTTACTTAATGTTGAATCTCTCTTGAGGAACTGTTTAGGTTATCCTTTCCTTATTTGGTCTGGGTATTTATATATGGATAATTATATTCTTGTTATCATTAGATTTTTTATATTGTGAACCCATTGCTAGAATTGTTAATACAATCTATAATCATTGTATTTGGATTCATCGTTAGAATATTCAATATAGTCCTTAATTGTTATATTGAGATTCATTTGTGACAACTAATGGTTTTTTATCATTAGGGATATCCTAACCAAGTTTAAATGACCCAAGCTTGTGTGGTTATTACTTAGAATCATCTATTTTCCATTTCGTAATGCGACTATCTAATTAAATTTAGAGAGTGAAGTCTAGGTTATTAGGTAGTTAGGTTTAATTAATGATCGTATTTTAATTAAACTCGACCTAAGCAAATATTGGGATTAACAGAGCTTGTTGTTAGTTTACGACCAATAGTTCTAGGACCGATGTGAAAGCATTATAACAATAAAAAATGTTTGATCATTTGTAGGTTGAGATTGATTTAAGAACTGGGTTTTACATATATTTGACATTTTTCTCACTTTTGACTGTTTTCGATAAATCGCTAGCAATAGTTTAATTTTTAATTTGTTTTTTTGATTGCATCATATACTAGGTTTTTCTTCATTTTCTCTTCGATTTTCAACAAAATGGAGACAACAGAAGCTAATTCTTAGAGACCTATGGAGAAGATTGAAGGCTAACTTCTTGAAACCGATTCGAAGGTGAAATCGATGTTTAAAATGAATGATTAAGCTTATCTTATCTTTGCTTAATGTTGAATCTCCCTCGAGGAATTTTTTAGGTTATCCTTTGCTTATTTTGTTGGACCCTGGAAATTTTTTTCCTTAAGTAAACATGATTTAAAATAATTTTAGAGTTTTGATAGATTTAATTTTGGAACTATAATTATGTCAAGGTTAGTAGGATTTGTTGAATGGATAAGTGGAATAAAAGTATTGAATTAATAAGGATGTTCAAGGACATTTTTGGGAGATCACTTAAGCTTAAAAGAGCATAAGCTTATAAGGAAGGGTAAAATGGACTTTTTGGGCTCATTGAGGGTAGAAATAGGAAATGAATGTGTTGTTTTGCTTGTTAAAAGGAGAAAAACGTTAATTGAAGAGGGAGAAGAGTGAGAAACGAAATTAAGAGAGAGAGGAGAGAGGTTTCAGTGAAAGAAGGAAAGAAGAGAAATCAAACTTGTTAAGGTCGGTTAACCATCTTTCCTTATTGATTTATTTAAAGGAATGAGTTGTGTTATGGAAGAAGGAGTTAGAAAGGAAAAAGGGTTAGTGTAGAGAATGAAAAAGTTTGTGTTGGAAGAAGATGGATTAAAAGGATCGATTGATTTTAGGGTTTTTAAACTAGGTCTTGGATTTTCTAACCTAGATGGGTTATGGGTAGGTTAGATTTGAGTTCAAATTGTGTTTGTTGAAATTTTGTGATTTTTGAAGTTTTTGAATTTTATTGGAATGTTATTTTGAATGGAACCTTGGTTATTGTAGGGAATCCTCCCCAAAAACAAAGAGAAAGGCAAGCTTGACTTAGTTTTCACAAGCTAATTAGGTGGGTAATATATTTATGGTTATAGTGTAATTGGGCAAATTCTCATGTTGCACCCCACTCCCATAAGACCCGAACCCGACATCGATGGTGATATCTGAGTCCGTGTCCCGCGAGGGTGGTGTGCTAAATCACTCAATCGTTCGAAAACCGATATATATTTTTTTAAATATATGCGAAAACGATGCTCACATTGGGCCCACATTCATTCATAAACAATTTCAATAAACACAATTTTCAATAGCCATTCGGGCCCTTTCACAAATTCAAAACACTTGAGTCATTGAGAAATACAAAATTATACAAAAAGTAACAAAAAGTACGCTTCAATACTAAATAAAGAAATGCAATGCAGGCGCGAGTTTTGCCTAACGAGGTATACTCCTGTTGGCCTAACGGGGTATTCTTCTGAGTCCTGAAAAATATTTGCAAATTTTGGGTGAGTTTTGCGAACTCAGTGAGTGACCATCATCGATGGCTCACCCAGTCACATAACACATAATCGCATTCACAATGTTTCACACTTCACGTTCAATAGATATAATCACTCATATTATGCCTATGCAGTGTACATGAGACCCACTTTTCATTTGTTATTTTGTTGTGACTGAGTGCCTAAACTGTCCCTTATAGGGCTCATTGATAACTTTCCCATATAGGGCTCATTGATAAATGTCTCATATAGGGCTCATTGATAACTGTCCCATATAGGGCTCATTAAACGTTCAGCCTAAGGCTCTAAATCATTTTGAGCTCGAGGCTCTTTTTTACTCATTGAGCTTTAAGTTCTAATCGGTGGCTACTCTGGTCACAACTCCTGTTATGTTTCATGCATTCATGAAATGGAATGCATCATCTTATTTTCATGTTCCCATTCAATCTCATTCCCATATCATCAGACCTTAGTCCGGCATTCAACATTAAATTGAGAAACATATTTTCACTTACATGCAAATGCATATTCAAACAAATTTAACAGTCCCATTAAGTACACTTAGTTCTTCTCATTCACATACAAGTAGCACTTCAATATCTCATCAATCATCATAATCATCGGACCTTCTATCCGGAATTAACAATCAAGACGCATTCATTTCGCCATTCAGTAGTCAATTAATACAAAAATCAAATAAAACAAAACAAACAATGAAATGAGACCATCTAGATCTACTCACAGTACGCTCTAGAGTAGCATTAGCTTCCACGATCCGAAAACATCTGGATGTGGACATTCTATCATGTACCATCCATATGCAAAAAACATTTTGTACACATATTATTAACTGTACAATCACATAAACATTCAGTTTTTCACTCATGTATATGTGTAATGTATAATGCATGCTCAATGACATTCCCGGGTATATGTTCTAAATTCACATCTTATGCTCATTCTCAATTCATGATTCATATTATCTAATTGAACTTAGACTTACACTTCATTTGCATATGATCACTCTAAATTATCCATTCAATCTTTACCTTTTTATGTGTCTAGTTCATTCATAAGCTTACACCTCAAGAACACTTGGTCACTCTATATCATAACTCAATTTCTCCTCATCTCTTTTCTAACCTTATATGATCTCATAATTTCCAATTCTCTTTCACAATTAATCATTTAACAAATATTACTCAACTTCCTTGAATATAATTACAATCATATAAACATTTTCATTTCCATTCTACTTATGCATTTGATACTTTGATTTCATCCATTCGTTCACTAAGCTTTAACCTTCAATTTCACTTCAAACCTATCATACATTAGTCCCATAAACCAAGGATCACTCTAGCTTCACTTTAAGACCCATTTAAGCCTTAATTAGTGTCACTTGACCCGTGAATGTCTGTTAAACGAACATCCATGTTCGTTAAAAGGACCTTTACAGGTCACTTACAGAACTTTGAAAATTTGACCCTATACTCATGCAATCACATTCACAGATCATCAAAACTTTCATTTCTTCTTATAAATTCTCCAAAATTCCAAACCTTTGGGTCCACTATTCACATTCAATTAGAAAGTGAAACTGAGGTAATTTGGTCATACTCACATAAGCCTAATTTCATAATGGGTCAAGTTATTTTTATTTTATTCTTAACCCAACAGCATAGGTCTCATTCGTGAAGGCATAAACTCTTATACATAGGTCCAATGTTTTTCAAACTTCCCAGAACTTTATTTAACACATAAATTCACATTTCTTCTTTTGTGCCTATGCTCTAATTCAATCATTAAGGGAATCCAAATCTCCCATTTACAATCAGCCTTAACATGCAGTCATGGTTTAGATCTTTTCTGACTCAAAACCTTATAAATCATACATTTATCATCTAATTAAGGTGATTTAAAGCTTCATTTTCAATAGAATCATATGGCTAGCACATATCCAAAAACGGCTTAAAAATAATGTAAATTGGATTTATTGTGATTTTTAAAAGCCCGACTGCTTTCTTTTTCTCTCAGATCACTAAGGTTAGTAACAACCTTCACTTATTCGGCCATATCTAACAAAATACTCATCCAATTAAAATTTCCTTTCTACAGAACTTAGATGACACATTTTGGAGCATTTAGTAAGCAGAAATAATCTTCCAATTCTAACTCTAGGGTCTTTAAACAATTAACTTTCAGTTCTCGTTTCAATCTCGCTAATATTTTGAACCAATACCAATTCGAGGCCTATTACTCTTATTAGACTCACCCTAAAATCGTGGAAAAAATCATGGAGATATTATACATCTAGATATACAACTTCTATGTTTTGAGTGTCTCCAGATTCACACGTTAAAAAGCTCAAAAAAAATAAACAAAGAGAGCCACGAATCTGTCTCCATGACAGCTTAACCTTCAAAACCCTAGGTTTTGATTTAACCCTCCAAATCACCATAAAAACGAAATCCCTTCAAGTATAAGTGTCATTAGACATCAAAGAACAATAATCCATCATCCAAATCATGCAAATCATACTTTCCCTCAAATGGGTTTCACAAAAGAAGAGAGAAACCAAGCTTTAATTCATGGATCTAAGCAAAGGAATAGAGGCTTACCTTTTTATACTACCGAATGGCTTGATTATCCTTCTAAATCTTGTTATAAAAGTTGAAAAAGCTTGAGAGCTATCTCCCATGGAGGTTTCGGTGGTGTAGAGAGAAGAAGAAGACAATCTTTTGTCTTATTCTCCAACTTGGCTTCTTATATACTCCTCTTTTCCACTTAATTACAAAAATGTCATCCTTGTTCTGGTTTTTAAAATATTTGTCCGTATAATTTTCTGTGAACACCGAAAAATGCCATACATCATTACATTGATGTCACTAAAAATAATTATCCACTTTCCTGGTTTTAATGACATCAGTCTCAAATACCGATTTATTTCGGTGTACCGGGTAAACTAGATACCAACATTTCTACTCCAATTTTCTCCCAAAGTTTTCAATGGCATTTGTTAATACATCCAAAAATCATTTATCTAAATTTACATTGTCACTTGATAGTAAATTCTACTACCAATTAACAATTGTCTTGCCACTTGGCATTTTTTTCTAATCTAGAAATTACCCCGAATGTTTTTCAGGAAATTTTCCCCACAATTCTCTAAAAATTCTAAATCAACAATCATACTTCCCAAGACAATTTTTTTTATACCAATAAACCACAATTCTCAATAGCAATCACATTAATTGATACCGGGAAATATCATGAATGCATGTACAGTCATTTTGATGTACAAAAAAATTTACTATTCACGTGTATGAATATGCTATATTATGCATGAGCATGAAATGCTTTTCTAAGCTCTCTTTGTTCACTTATATTTACAATTCTAACCTTCCCGCAGGTAACAGGATGTTACAATTCTCCCCTCCTTAAAGAAATTTCGTCCTCGAAATTAATTTCTGATTAATGAATAAGATAGGAGCATTATTATCTCATATGCTCCTCCGTTTCCTATATCACTTCACTACTCGAATAATTTCTTCCAAAAGACCACAGTTGATAGATTCAATAGGTCTCGTAATCCCTTGTTTGGATGTCACTTTTTCTTAATTATTTCCTTGATGAGTTTCAGATTACTCACTTTTTCATTTCCAGTCTCAACAACACATATATCGGATCATAACAATACTTCCTAACCATATCCATATAACACTATGTGAATCCAACACCTCTTTTATGGTTAATACTTACTCCCAAATCCATAGTCCTATTATCGCCATAGTTTTATGTGGACCACTTCATGTCAAACTAAATTTTCCCTAATTTACACCTATATATCTATCTAGGTGCGCCTTGGCAAAGGTGAAACAAGTCATCTGTTTCACTTCTCATCGGTTTTAACACTTAACTCTTATATATATCCCATGATATTCTATAACCTTGATGTTGATCCACTTAACTCATTCGTCACTATCTTGGATCGCTTAAATCCTATTACAGATTCATTTTGCTCATCAATAGTATCTCGAATAATTTCTAGCCTTCAACCGTTTTTAGGCCCTCTTTATTTCAATATAGGGGTGATGACTCCTTTTTGTCATATAAGGCCTTATACAGTATTCTAATAGTATCTCCAATATAACGATTATTATGCCTGATGTCAATTTAAACGATACATTAATCTCGTGTTCCTCTTAACTCCAAAAATATAGGCTTTATACCTATCTCCAACAGTCAAGACTATTGGTAACTCAAACATGTAATCACTCGGTTCTATATTCTTAGCCATCAATTGCTCTTTCGATGTACTCTTACTAGGACATATAGCTTCAATTGTTTCTTGTGTTTTTTTCTAACAGTCTCTTTATCAGGTATTACACATACTTCTTAATCCAATCATAAATATCATTTACTCGAAAGTTGGATCCGTTTCAATTCCTCGATCAGGTTCACAATTTCTGAATCCTCAATTTGGGCTTTGCCAATTTTTTTGGCTAATTATACTTTCTTTTACCACTTTTTTCTTTTTTCTTGGCACTCTACACTCATTATTGCATTCGATTTGATAACCTTAACAACCAAATTTATGGTATTCTCTGCTATTGAATTTTTCTATTCAATGCATTTGATTGCAACACTAGCTTTATTAGGAAATACACACATGCACAATCCTTTCCAATTCAATAATTACCTCAATCTTTACTTATCTGTATATTTATATGTATATGCAAAATGTTTCTTTACATATAATATCTTCAAACTTTCAAAACAATCACTATTGCAGCAAGTTCCAATTCATATATCAAAATTTGGCTCATGAAGCTTCGATTGTCCCTATGTATGCAGAATCATTTTATAATGCTGCAATAGTTTCCATCTTGATCTCCAATGGGAAACTCTACTATATATACTACAAAATCTCCAAATCTGAATGGCATAATTAACATTGGGGTTATAGTTCCTCAAAAACTCTTTGTACAATCATCACTCATACGGTTTACATATTTTTCCTCCAGTATTCAATATATTCTCTTTACCTTTCAAACACACTTAAAATACCATCTATGATCATAGTCTCTAACCGATATAATTTTTTTTGGATCACTTTAACCTTTAATATCATAATACTATTGGGGTATTGTTAACTCCAATAGATGTAACCCAAAATTCCTTATGCCTATGTTTAGTTCTCGTAATTCATTAAGTACCTGATTCCTCAGTGAAGTAGTGTTATCACATGCTATTCTCAATTTCCCAATTTACTTATCTTTCTCGAATAATTTTCTCCATTCTTTAGAGTTCTTCATATTTCGCATTGACCTATTCCAATGTCTGCTCATTCATACCAATTTCTCCACACATTTCAATATATTAGCAAACATAACTTCCTGTGTTGGTAACACATTCATTAGATATGATTTGCATCTCCCAAACATATTTACACAGACAATAATGCGGACCTAAGTTCTCCTCAAATTAGCTAGGGTGTCCCTTCAAATTCAAAAATCCATTTACATAGTTGGATACTTTACATCAACAAGATGCATACACTCTCAATAGCATTTTCTAACTCTTACACTTGAGTCTTCATTAGGGATATGACTTAAATATTCGCTTTTTAACTCAATAACTACTCATTTCTGATTTGTTCCTTCATTACCCATTCTTAGATTGAATCATCTGGTTTATTAAACCTATCTCAGTGAAAGTCTTCTTTATAAGAAGATTTCTTAGTACTTTCCTCAAAATTGCTCATGAAATTCTCATCAATCAACTATTTTCCATGATTACTTATCAATCATTCTTAGTACCTCAAAAAGATCAATTTCAACTTTTCATAATATCTCAATAAGATCAATTTATGTCATAACTTTTAAGATCGGAACATCCTTTTTAATAAGGCTTATTGAAGCATTAAACAAATTATTTACTCTAGTACCTTGGTATATACCATCAAAATCATTACATCTTATCTAGAGACGTAGTTAGGTTAACTCACCAATTGATAGCTTATACTAAGGATACCTTGATCTCATTCAATTCTAGACAACACTCCCTCTTTTTCGCCTATCCTCGGTCGTGGGAATTATGCCATGATCATGTTCTTCTTCTTTTTCCTCAAATTCTTCATATATGCTAATATCATTAACAATCTCAATTCATTCCCATTTGGATGTATAGCTTAGGTTATTACATCATGCTTTCTCTAACTACATCTTTGCTCAATCATCTTTATCGGGTACACATCCTTTTCATTTCAATCATAAAGTAATATTTTTCCTATTCGGACTCAAAATTCATATTCCATTTCAATTCCTCAATAAGATGTACAATTCTGTATCCTCAGTTTTTGGGCTTTGTTAATTTTTTCATATGAAATTGCTCTTACTTCAATAGCTAGGGATACTTCATTTTGTCCAAATTCTATGCTCTTGATTACACTAGATGAGGTGACCTCCATATGTGAATTCATGCTTCACTGCTACTGGGATTTCAATTTAATGCATCAGATACAAGACTAGCTTTACAGTGAAACATTCATTTGTACAATCATAATCTGTAAGTAACTCTATTCTTTGTCTTGGTTTTATATTCAATCCTTACATATGCAATGATTACCTCGAACTTATTGATTTTCGAAATGTCTTGATATATCTAATGTCTCCAATTCTCAAAGTAATCACTATTATAACAATTTTAAACCATGTATCAAAATCAGCCCATGAGACTTTAGTTATCTCTATGCATAAAAATTCACTTTATATTGTTACAAAAGATTGTATCTTGATCTCCGATGTGAAACTTTGTTATATACTGCATAATCTCTAAATCCAAATGGCATATTTAACTTTGAAAACTTTTTCGTCTACCGTTATCATTGTCTCACCTTCCAATTTCCATTATTTTGTCATACCTACATATGTTCACAATCAATTCGAAATCATAGATGCATAATCATCCTAAAATTTTGATTTTGTTCCCACTAACATATTCTTTCAATAAGTCATAATCTCTTATCACAATAATCAAATAACCATTCCAAGCCCTATTTCAGCCTCTATAGCTTATAGAAACTTTTGTTTTCATCCAACTTTGTTTATACACTTTAAATCTTGCCATTTCTATCATATCTCTATTTTTCCTCTATCAATCCATAACAACATATGCATATTTATCCCACGTTCAAGGATATATTACCCCAGTATAACATTGATGTCGTATTCCATAATACATACACCAATACAAATATGTTAAATCTTTATTTATCATATCGAACCATACACTTTTTCTTATTTCAAGATATCCACAACTTCTATTTTCTCACCTTATGACATATCATCACTTTTCTCGCTATTTCTATCAACTTAAACACTTAACACATGCTCATATGTGTGACTCAGAATAGGGATCAGTCGCCACTGTTTGCTAGAATATGACTTAAATGCAAGTAACTTGACACATATTTAAAAAAATGCCCATTTAAGATAGTACTTCTGGGCTCTGATACCACAGAAATGTTGCACCGCACTCCCACAAGACTCGAACCCGACATCGATGGTGATATTTGAGTCCGTTCCCCGCAAGGGTGGTGTGCTAAATCACTCAATCGTTCGAAAACCGGTATATATTTTTTAAACCACAAACATATATGTGGAAACGATACTCACATTGGGCCTACATTCATTCATAAACAATTTCAATAAACACAATTTTCAATAGCCATTCGGGCCCTTTCACAAATTCAAAACACTTGAGTCATTGAGAAATACAAAATTATACAAAAAAGTTATAAAAAGTACACTTCAAAACTAAATAAAGAAATGCAATGCAGACGCGAACTGATCCCGACCTCTATGCTTCACTTGAATGCTGTAGGGATACTGTCGTTGCCCTAACGGGGTATTCTTCTGAGTCCTAAAGAATATTTGCAATTTTTGGGTGAGTTTTGCGAACTTAGTGAGTGACCATCATCGATGGCTCACCCAGTCATATAACACATAATCGCATTCACAATGTTTCACACTTCACATTCAATAGATATAATCACTCATATTATGCATATGCAGTGTACATGAGACCCACTTTTCATTTGTTATTTTGTTGTGACTGAGTGCCTAAACTATCCCTTCTAGGGCTCATTGATAATTGTCCCATATAAGGCTCATTAAACGTTCAGCCTGAGGCTCTGAATCACTTTGAGCTCGAGGCTCTTTTTCACTCGTTGAGCTTTAAGCTCTAATCGGTGGCTACTCTGGTCACAACTCCTGTTATGTTTCATGCATTCATGAAATGGAATGCATCATCTTATTTGCATGTTCCCATTCAATCTCATTCCCATATCATCGGACCTTAGTCCGGCATTCAACATTAAATTGAGAAACATATTTTCACTTACATGCAAATGCACATTCAGAACAAATTTAACAGTCCCATTAAGTACACTTAGCACTTCTCATTCACATACAAGAAGCACTTCAATATCTCATCAATCATGACAACTATCGGACCTTCTGTCTGGAATCAAAAATCAAGACGCATTCATTTCGCCATTCAGTAGTCAATTAATACAAAAATCAAATAAAACAAAACAAATAATGAAATGAGACCATCTAGATCTACTCACAGTATGCTCCAGAGTAGCATTAGCTTCCATGATCCGAAAACATCTGGATGTGGACATTCTATCATGTACCATCCATATGCAAAACACATTTTGTACACATATTATTAATTGTACAATCACATAAACATTCAGTTTTTCACTCATGTATATGTGTAATGTATAATTCATGCCCAATGCCAATCCCGGGTATATGTTCTAAATTCACATCTTATGCTCATTCTCAATTCATGATTCATATTATCTAATTGAACTTAGACTTACACTTCATGTGCATAAGATCACTCTAAATTATCCATTCAATCTTTAACCTTTTATGTGTCTAGTTCATTCATAAGCTTACACCTCAAGAACACTTGGTCACTCTATATCATAACTCAATTTCTCCTCATCTCTTTTCTAACCTTATATGATCTCATAATATCCAATTCTCTTTCACAATTAATCACTTAACACATATTACTCAACTTCCTTGAACATAATTACAATTATATAAACATTTTCATTTCCACTCTACTCATGCATTTGATACTTTGATTTCATCCATTCGTTCACTAAGCTTTAACCTTCAATTTCACTTCAAACCTATCATACATTAGTCCCATAAACCAAGGATCATTCTAGGTTCACTTTAAGACCCATTTAAGCCTTAATTAGTGTCACTTGACCCGTGAATGTCCGTTAAACGGACATCTATGTTCGTTAAAAGGACCTTTACGGGTCACTTACAGAACCTTGAAAATTTGACCCTATACTCATGCAATCACATTCACATATCATCAAAACTTTCATTTCTTCTTATAAATTCTCCAAAATTCCAGACCTTCGGGTCCACTGTTCACATTCAATTAGAAAGTGAAATTGAGGTAATTTGGTCATACTCACATAAGCCTAATTTCTTAACACATATCATTACAAATTCTATTTTATTCTTAACCCAAAGGCATAGGTTTCATTCGTGAAGGCATAAACTCTTATACATAGGTCTAATGTTTTTCAGACTTCCCAGAACTTTATTTAACACATAAATTCACATTTCTTCTTTTATTCCTATGCTCTAATTCAGTCATTAAGAGAATCCAAATCTCCCATTTACAATCAGCCTTAACATGCAGTCATGGTTTAGACCTTTTCCGACTCAAAACCTTATAAATCATTCATTTATCATCTAATTAAGGTGATTCAAAGCTTCATTTTCAATAGACTCATACGGATATCACATATCCAAAAACGGCTCAAAAATAATAAAAATTGGATTTATTGTGAGTTTTAAAATCCTGAACTGTTTCTGTTCTCTTCTGTATCACTAAAGTTAGTAACAACCTTCACTTATTCGACCATATCTAACAGAATACTCATCCAATTAAAATTTTTTTTCTACAAAACTTAGATGACACATTTTGGATCATTTATTAAGAAGAAATCATTATCCAATTCTAACTCTAAGGTCTTCAAACAATTAACTTTCAGTTCTAGTTTCAATCTCGTTAATATTCTGAACCAGTACCAATTTGGGGCCTATTACTCTTATTCGGATCACCCTAAAATAGTGGAAAAAAATCATGGAGATAGTATACGTTTAGATCTAAAACTTCTATGTTTTGAGTGTCTCCAGATTCACACGTTAAAAAGCTCAAACAAAATAAACAAAGAGAGCCACGAATCTGTCTCCATGACAGCTTAAACTTCAAAACCCTAGGTTTTGATTTAACCCTCCAAATCACCATAAAAACAAAATCCTTTCAAGTATAAGTGTCATTAGACATCAAAGAACAATAATCCATCATACAAATCATGCAACTCATACTTTCCCTCAAATGGGTTTCGCAAAAGAAGAGAGAAACCAAGCTTTAATTCATGGATCTAAGCAAAGGAATGGAGGCTTACCTTTTTATACTACCCAAATGGCTTGATTCTCCTTCTAAATCTTGTTATAAAAGTTGAAAAAGCTTGAGAGCTATCTCCCATGGAGGTTTCGGTGGTGTAGAGAGAAGAAGAAGACAATCTTTTGTCTTATTCTTCAACTTGGCTTCTTTATATACTCCCCTTTTCCACTTAATTACAAAAATGTCATCATTGTTCTGGTTTTTAAAACATCTGTCCGTATAATTTCCGGTGACCACCAAAAAATTTCATACATCGTTACATTGATGTCACTAAAAATAATTATCCACTGTCCTGGTTTTAATGACATCAGTCTCAAATACTGATTTATTTCAGTGTACCGGGTAAACTAGATACCAGAATTTCTACTCCAATTTTCTCCCAAAGTTTTCAATGGCATTTGTTAATACATCCAAAAATCATTTATTTAAATTTCCATTGCCACTTGATAGTAAATTCTACTACCAATTAACAATTGTCTTGCCACTTGGCATTTTTTTCTAATCTAGAAATTACCCCGAATGTTTTTCAAGAAATTTTCCCCACAATTCTCTAAAAATTCTAAATCAACAATCATACTTCCCAAGACAATTTTTTTATACCAATAAACCACAATTCTCAATAACAATCACATTAATTGATACCGAAAAATGTCATGAATGCATGTACAATCATTTTGATGTACAAAAAAAATATTATTCACGTGTATGAATATGTTATATTATGCATGAGTATGAAATGCTTTTCTAAGCTCTCTTTGGTCACTCATATTTACAATTCTAACCTTCCCGCAAGTAACGAGATGTTACATCTCATCTATGTGTGTATATTGAAATTGATTTGTTAAAATTGACTTGTTTGTAAATGTTGAAAAATGCATGATGAAATATGGCTATGTTTTACCTTAAAAGGGGTCATGACTTTTGCGTTAAATGAAAATGAGTACAAAGAATAAAAGTATGAGCATAAGAGAGAAAAAATATGTGCCTTTCTTTGGGAGAGAGTGGAACCATTCTGTTCGTCACGTGCACATTGACAAGAGCCTTTTTTCGGCTGCTCGCTTGTGGCATATGAGCTCCAAAATTGGACTCATTCTGTTCATGGGATAAGCTTCGGTTTCTCCATTCTATCTCTATGGGACCCTCGAGCCAATTGTTGTGCATTGCATCTTTAAACTTGTCATGAATGATGCATTTGAGTGTTGTTCTATGAGTATTAAACTAAGTTGAGAAATGCTTGAATGATTGAATATACATATACATATACATACATATACATATATGTATGTATATATATATATATGCATAAGCTTGAAGTTGTGGTCAATTTCCAATGACTATTAATATTTTAATCACTGAGCTGTGTAGCTCACCCCACTATTCCCTCCTCAGGTGCAGAACAAGAAGGTTAGCAATCCTTGTAAGGCATCGGAAACTCCAAGATATAGAAACTTTTGTAACTATGTTAGTTCAATCACTTTTGGAAAGCTTCATAAGCATGTTAAAACATTGAGCATCTTATGTATGTTGTATTTATATTAAGCTTTTGTTTATAATGTTAATATGTAATTAAAGTTATGTATGAGCTTTTGTTGTTTTAGTAAATGAGTTAGAACTAAACAGTTCCACGGGTGTAGGTGCATGTTTCTTTTATAGTTTATTCATTTCAAAATCCAAGTCTTTTCTAGGTGTAGAAATCGTGTGCTGACTTTAGGGGAAAATTTGGTCTCAATTGAGACAAAATTTTGTCTCTAGAAAGTTGTAGCTTATCCTTCTAGCTTTCCAACGATATATAGTGTGAAATTTTTGGACTTTTAGGATGAAAGTTACGGTCCTTATAAGGGAAGATGTATCTTCTGCATTTTTCTTCTTCTATGTTTTGCTTCTTTTGTGATGACGTGTCATCTGTGATGACGTGTCATCTGTGCTTTTGCTTCTTCTGTGATGACGTATCGTCTGTGATGACATGTCATCTATGTTTTGCTTCTCCTGCTTTTTTCTTATTCTGTGTTTTGCTTCTTTTGCTTTTTTCTTCTTCTACTTTTTTCTTCTTCTGTGTTTTGCTTCTTCTGCTTTTGGCTTCTTCTGCTTTTTCACTTGACCTATCTTCTACTCCATTTTTTACCCTTCAGAAGATAGAATCTGTCTTAAGATCTTCTTGGTAGTTGTAGATCTTGAAGTCCTCTTTCGAATCATATAAAGAACACCTTAATCTGATATCTGTAGGGAAAGTTATAACAATTTTTCCCATTCGTTTGTTTTTTTTCATTCATCTGCTTTTTCCTTTGGTTTCATCTATACCTATCTTCTGCTGTATTTTTGACCCTTTATAAGATAGAATCTTGAGAGTTGTAGATCTTGAATTCCTCTTTCTAACCATATAAAGAACATCTTAATCTGATATCTGTAGGGAAAGTTATAGCAATTTTTTCCATTCATCTGTCTTTTTCCATTCGTCTGCTTTTTCCTTTGGCTTCGTTTGATCCTATCTTCTACTCCATTTTTAACCCTTTAGAAGATAGAATCGGTCTTTGAGTATTCTTGAGAGTTGTATATCTTTAAGTCCTCTTTCTAAGCATATAAAGAACATCTTAATCCGATATCTGTATGAAAAGTTATAGTAATTTTCCCTATTCGTCTGTCTTTTTCCATTCATCTGCTTTTTCCTTTGGTTTCATCTATATCTATCTTCTGCTCCATTTTTAACCCTTTAGGAGATAGAATCGGTCTTTAAAGTATTCTTGAGAGTTTTATATCTTGAAGTCCTCTTTCTAAAAATATAAAGAAAATCTTAATCCGATATCTGTAGGGAAAGTTATAGTAATTTTCCCCGTTTGTCTATCTTTTTCCATTCGTCTACTTTTTCCTTTGGCTTCATCTGATCATATCTTCTGCTCCATTTTTGACCCTTCAAATGATATAATCTACCTTCAAGGTCTTCATCATAGTTGTATATCTTGAAGTCCTCTTTCAAACCATCTAAAGAACACCTTAATCTGAGTTCTCTAGAGGAAGTTTTGCGAAATGTACCAAAATAGGTATAGTATAGTTGAGGGCAAGTACTGCTTCAGTATTTGATTTCGAATGCTAGGCTCCGGAAGTGGGACCCAAAATATTTGGTTTGGGTGTTCATGTATGGATAATTGTATTCTCGTTATCATTAGATTTTTTATATTGTGAACCCATTGCTAGAATTGTTCATGCAATCTATAATCATTGTATTTGGATTCATCGTCAGAATATAGTCCTTAATTGTTATATTGAGATTCATTTGTGACAACTAATAGTTTTGAATTATTAGGGATAACCTAACCAAGTTTAAATGACCCAAGCTTGTGTGGTTATTGCTTAGAATCATCTATTTTGCATTTCGTAATGTGACTGTCTAATTAAATTTAGAGAGTGCGGTCTAGGTTATTCGGCAGTTAGGTTTAATTAACAATCGTATTTTAATTAAACATGACCTAAGCGAATATTGGGATTAACAGAGCTTGTTGTTAGTTTACGACCAATAGTTCTAGGAGCGATGTGAAAGCATTATAATAATGAAATAGGTCGAGATTGATCTAAGAACCAGGTTTTACATATATTTGACACTTTTCTCACTTTTAACTATTTTCGATAAATTGCTAGCAATAGTTTAATTTTTATTTTGTTTTCTTGATTGCATCAATCCCTAAAATTAACTAAACATTCCCTGTAGATATGATCCTAACTCACCACAGCTACAAATTTTTAATGTGCAGAGTTAGGTAAATTTTGTAGTGCACTCAACCCGTGCTGTCAAATTTTGGCGCTATTGTTAGGGATTGTGGTGATTTAATTTTAATTTTTGATTTTATTTATTGTTTTGTGTACATATTGTTTATAATCGTTTCTTTTAGTTATTTGTTAATCTTTCCAAGTTTGTTAGTGTTGGTATATGGTAGTGACTAGATCTCCCCATAGAGAAACTGTACAATTTGATCCAAAGATCAAGAGGACACTTTGGAGATTACAAAGGGAGGCAAGAAAAACTTTGAAAGTAGAACCAAGACTTGAATTAGAAGAAACAATGGCAAATCTGAGAATGTTAAGGGAGTTGGCTACACCAGACTTAACCCAAAGGCCTTTATGCATTACATTTCCTAATTTTTTTGAGCATGTTACTTTTGAACTTATGTCTAGATTAATACATTTGTTGCCTAATTTTCATGGTCTTGTAGGTGAGGATGCACATAAGCATCTCAAGGAACTCGATATGGTGTGTCTATGTATGAAGCCTTCAAGGATAATAGAAGGGAAAATCATGTTGAAGGATTTCCCATTCTCATTGAAA
The DNA here is from genome assembly GCA_029891385.1 of Erythroxylum novogranatense. NCBI lineage: Eukaryota > Viridiplantae > Streptophyta > Magnoliopsida > Malpighiales > Erythroxylaceae > Erythroxylum > Erythroxylum novogranatense. Next base: position 88,837,707 of record CM057234.1, on the reverse strand, counting down.
GATGTAACAACAAATTGATTGTTTGATCTACCTAATAGGAGTGTGAACACTTGGAGTAGAACCAAAACTTGAATTAGAAGAAACAATGGCGAATCTGAGAACGTTAAGGGAGTTGGCTGCACCAGACTTAAACCAAAAGCCTTTATGTATTACATTTCCTAATTTTGTTGAGCATGTTACTTTTGAACTTATGTCTAGATTAATACATTTGTTGCCTAATTTTTATGGTCTTGTAGGTGAGGATGCACATAAGCATCTCAAGGAACTTGCTATGGTGTGTCTGCGTATGAAGCCTTTAGGGATAATAGAAGAGCAAATCATGTTGAGGGATTTCCCATTCTCACTGAAAGATGAAACAAAGGATTGATTGTTTGATCTACCTACTAGGAGTGTGAACACTTGGAGTAGAATCAAAACTTGAATTAGAAGAAATAATGGCGAATTTGAGAACATTAAAGGAGTTTCTTTGCACAGACTTTTCATTTATTGGACCCCACCCACACTGGGCTAATATTTCCCATGGCGTGTGTTTGCGGGTTATACCATTTGGCTAACTTAGCCAAATGGTTATCTGTGACATCAACAATCGATCTTGTCCTCTTTGGTGAGGTGAGGCCTCGACTCGAACCACTTGACCTCAAGATCGATAGCTTTCCGTGCTGCCTCTTACCATTTGGCTAACTTGGCAAACACCCCGTGGATAACCCGCAAACACACATCTGGTGGGAAATATTAGCCAAATTAAAGGGTCCAACATTAAAAGGCGCTAAATGTTGGATCCCACTTTCGAGACCCAACTACTTACACTTAACACTTTCACTCTATGCTCTGATACCATAAATGTTGGATCCCGTTACCGGAACCCAACGACATAAGCAGAACGGAAACCGAAGGGAAGCGAAAATTTCGGATCGAAATTGCGAAATGCGGAAGCGAACAAATCCGAAAGTAGCGAAGCGGAAGCAAATGCAAGCGGAAGCAAGAACTAATCGAATCAAACGAACAGATTCAATCGAATATCGCGAAGCGAAATAATCGAATACGAATCACAAAGCGGAACGAATAAGCGAAAGCGGGAGCGAATCGAATGCAAATCGAATTCAGATAGAAAACAAAATACGCAAACAAATCAATGGAAACTGAAATACTTTCCGACATCCGTGACTAAGCAAAGAACAGGAAACAGAATCGCGTTGGGAATTCCTAAGACGTTCCAAAATCCGTTATGAATTTTTTTTTTTCTTATTCTCATTTCTTTTCTCGTTACTCAAACATATACCAATCATCTTAAATCGATACAGTCGTACAGAATCTGATATAAATCCATACCAATCTCAAATTTTCTCAAACTCTTAGATACACTTATACATATCCAAAATCTCACTTTTATCCAAAGTTTTTACCAAAATTTCGGCAGCATAACGACTGCCTTTATCCTAACCCAAACCTGCAAAGTGTTCAAAACAACACTTCTAAAATTTCCAAATTAATTACACAAACATCAGAATCCACCGGACCCTCCGTCCGGGATATCAGCAGATAGACACAAACCTAATTCCAAAACAATTTCATACTTGTCATTCAATCTAATATTTTCATAATTCAAACTTATTCCCAGAATCAAACACAAATATATATGCCCAAGCTATTCATGATTTCATATACAAATTTCTCAATCATTCCCGATACTCAACTTTATACACAAATACACTTTCTTTCAAATCTATCTTAAACCATAAACATTTCCATACTCAAATTTCAGATTACTCAAAACTAACTCATGCAAATTTCAAAAGCACAAAACCGTCGGAACTGAGGTCTTCACATTCTTTCATCCAATCTCCTGCTCGAAACCCGGAGATGGGGATGAAAGGGGTGAGCTTCAAGCTCGTGGATAACACATTTATAAACCGATAAATAAGCGAAATCATTTTTCAAGCTTTTTGCCAAAAGGGCTAGTTTTTCAAACTTTATAATTTTTCAAACAATTTCCTCAAACACTTTTTTTCATATTTTCAAACTTTTCATAATAATCTCACTTTTTCTCATTTTCAAAACTTCTTGAATTTTTCATAAATATGAATGCGAACACATAAACAAATCAAAAATATTACACATCGAATGGTGCAGCTAGGTCCAAGCAGAGCGTCTTGCTTGCAGTCCGCATAAGCGGTCACATGCGATCGTGAACGAAACGTCTACACTTTCCCACATTGCGGTCCGGTGTAGCCGTGAAGGAGTCCGAAATCGACTCCGTGCCCACTAGCAAGCACTGGAGAAGGCTATACACATAGAGACAAATATGACTCACCAAGGGACCTACCAAACCCACATAACACATAATCGAAAGCGAAAAGTCGGATTGCTCAAGGCACTTTTCAATTTCGTACTTTTCTTCAAAATTTTCCCCAAAATGCATACCACTCAATTTATTCATCTATCATTCACTAAATTCAACAATCAAAACATTCAATCAAACAATAATTTCAACAATTGAATAATGCATACACAACAAATGCATTTTAGAAATTTCTATCGGTTTATCGAATCATTTAAAGCAATGAATTCAAACTTATAATAATCTTTCGAGAAAACATTGAAATCGAATTTCAAACCTTTACAAAACAATAATTTGTCAAAATTTTCACATTTTGCTTTCTTTATTTTTCAAAATTGCTTTCTTTAATTTTTCAAAATTGCATATTGCTCACAAATCAAAATATAAATATGCTACCCACCTCAATTTTTGCGGAAACTTGATTTCAAGCTCCAATTGATCCTTGCTTTTCTCTCTTCCAAAATACCAAAACCTAAACCATAATCATCCAAATTTCACATCGAAAATACTTAATTTTCACAATCAACTTAGGAATTCACCAATTCCATTTACATTCAAGCTATTTCAATCTCAATTTTGAAAATCCCAATTTTCAAAATTGGCCTAAACCAAGACACTCAATTCAATCTCATAAAACATAATTTCTTCAAAATTAATCTCACAATTCATCAATTCACATTAATTCCAAACTATTTAAATCCTCAATTTCAAAATCCCCAAATCTTAAAATTGGCCTAAACCAATTTATCCCAATTCAATACCATAAAATACAAATTCTTGAAATTGATTTTATATATCATCAATTCATCATATTTCCTATAATTCTACACCAAAATATCTCAAAATTCTCAATCATAAAATTAAGCCTAAACCTTAATCAATTTTTCATCCAAAATTAAACCCAACCTAAAGCATATATTTCAAAATTAACTTCATAAATCATAAACCCATCTTATATGCCATAATTCTAAACCGAAAATTAATCAAAATCTCAAAGTAGAACAATTTCTCTTACCTCTTTCTCTTCCAAATTCGAATTTTTTTGGTTCCTTAGGAAGCTCTTATGCTCCTCTACCTTTTTCTCTCTTGGAACCATCCCAAAATCCTTAAGAAAACAAGTAGAAAAATCAAAAATAACTTTCTCTCTCCTCTTCCTCCATAACCGAAGCTTCCACTCTCTTCTTCTTCTTTCTTATTTCTCTTTCTCTCTTCTGTAATTCCAGCCACTTTCGTGGCTTTTAATAAGCCAAAACGACAATCATTAATGAGTTTCATTAATTGATGGTCAAATGACCATTTTGCCCTCCATTCAAAACTTAAAGTTACGCTTACTTGCGGTTCTGATTCGCACTATTAAATTGAAGGAATTTGTCCAAACTTCCTTCTCGAGAAATGTTCCTCTCACTCATACGAATCCAACGCCACTGACCGCGCTCAATTCGGAGTACCACATCAAAAGTTATGTGCGAAACAGTTCGGGAAAATCCATATTCTAACACATTTCCTATGTACGATTATTTCCATCCAAAATTTCACATTCTTAATCCCGGAATTGAAACTCGATGTCTTCATAACAATTGTAGCCTTATATCTCTAGTTTAATTCAAAACAAGAATCGTCTCATTTCGATTCCCAGATCAAAAGTTATACTCAAATTACTCACAGGTGTTCCCAATCCAAAAATGAAACCCTAATCCGAACTTAAATTCAAAAATTAAAAGTCCTAAGGGCAAAATTGACATTTCATGTCTTCATATGATTTGTAGCCCCTTGTCTTATATTTATTTCCCCTTAAGAATCGCTTCAATCGGATCTCTACAGATCCCGAATTTCACAAAACACTGAATCATGCTCGGAAAATTTCCCGACTCACTTTGATTAAATTAATCACCATTAATTTAATCTCAAAAATTCATAAATTTCTTATAAAATGAAATTCAATGTCTTAGGAATCCAACGCAAAAAGAATCAACTCAATTGGATGTCGGACGGAAAAGATATAGGCAAAATAGTGAGCAAAGGTCGGATTAAAACAAAGAAATCAAAAATTTAAGAAGCAAGCAGCGTCGGAGGCGCCCAACTCATGAGGCGAGGCGCGCTCATGAGACGAGACGCCCGCTCGCTAGGGCGAGGCGTCCTGGCGAGCGGCGTGGCGCCCGCCTCGCTAGGGCGAGGCGTCGCCTAGCGAGGCGCGCACTTCATGGCGAGGCGTCGCCTGGCGAGGCGCACTGCTCATGAGGCGAGCCTTGCCTCGCGGCGAAGACAGCGCCCGCCTCGCTAGGCGGCGTCGCCTAGCGAGGCGCATCTGGCGCCGCTCGCTAGGGCGAGCCGTCGCCTAGCGAGGCGCTAAAACTTTCTCTCTTTTTTTTTTTTTCACTAAACTTCCAAAATTCATAACTTTTAATCCCGAACTTGATTTTGACAAACTTAGTCTCTATAGAAAGCTTGAGAGAAGCTCTAAATCTTCCAAGAAAACATAAAACTCAATTCAACTCCTACGGAGTCCATTTTCCGTCAAAGATACTATTCTCTATACACGCTTGCAAAAATCATAACTTAATTTTCCGAGATCGAAAAATTGCATACTTTATATCGAAATAAAGATCAAAACAAATCCTTCAATTTTCATGAAGAACATCAAAGCTCAATTAACCTCTAACTAGGTTAATTTCTCAGTCAAAGTTTCAACCATAATAAAAGTCAAACCCGATCAAACATAAACTTTGACTGATCATAACTTTCACTCCCGATATCGAAATATTACAAACTTTATGTCCACAAAAATCTCTTAACATAACCTACAAGTTTCCAGAAGACCATTTTATCAAATTTTGCCTCAATCAAAAGTCAACCTTCAAAGGCCAGAAAGTCAACTATTACACAATTTTTCATATTTTCTTACTTTCTCTCTTTATTTCATGATCTTCAACTTAATTTCAATCAACTCATCCACTTGATCATAGTCAAATTGTCACTCAAGGTTCGGGGTCCAACAAGACTTAACCTAAAGGCCTTTATGCATTACATTTCCTAATTTTGTTGAGCATGTTACTTTTGAACTATGTCTAGATTAATATATTTGTTGCCTAATTTTCACGGTCTTGTAGGTGAGGATGCATATAAGCATCTCAAGGAACTCGATATGGTGTGTCTGCGTATGAAGCCTCCAGGGATAACAAAAGAGCAAATCATGTTGAGGGATTTCCCATTCTCACTTAAATATGCAACAAAGGATTGATTGTTTGATCTACCTACTATGAGTGTGAACACTTGGATAGAAATGAAGTGGTTATTTTTGGAAAAATACTTTCCCACATCGAAGACAGCAAGTATATGGAAGGAAATATGTGGCTTATAAAAACATAATAGAGAAACCCTTTACGAGTATGGGGAGCACTTCAAGAAGTTGTGTGCCAGTGTCCCCATAACAACATACGTAAATAACTTCTTATATAGTATTTCTAAGAGGGATTGTTACCTATGGAAAGGAGTTTTATCGATTCAGTGAGTAGAAAAGACTCTTATGGAGGCTTAAATTTTAATTAAACACATGGCCACTAATACTCATTAGTTCAGTACTTGCAACAATGTCCATCATATAAATGAAGTAATTACTTCATCCATTGAACTTTATTTAAATGATTTATGTTGGGACCCGATCCGAAGACCGACGCCCCAACCCGAAAACAAAAAACGAATACGAATACAAACCAATATGAATAGAATCAAAGAAAGGAAACGAAACATAAGGCGAAATCAAATCAGATACGAAACAAACTTCGGATCACAAAGCTCAACAAATCATTAACGAATCGAAAGCAAATCGAATCAAACCAATTTCTGATACGTAACAAAACGAAGCCGACATCCGTAAACAAGTATCAAAGAAAGCGTTTGCGTTGGAAACCTTAAGACTATCAGTCAAAACTAATCCAATCTGTGTACTTTTTTTTTCTTTCTTTCTTTCTTTCATTTTCATTCCATCTCTTACAAGTGACTTCAATATCCTCAATCCAATAACATTCACATACAATCGCACTATCCAACGTCCAATACCCGTTCATTCACATTTCTCCATATACCAATCATGCTTTTATCTCAGTTGGACATACACAAGTTATATAACATATCCATGTGCAATACCATAACTCAATAGCCCCATCCAAACCTCATAAATACAATTACGATTTATACACCATTTCATAAATCAAAGCTTTATACAAATCATAGTGGCATTTTCAAGCCTTATACATTACCCATAACCCTAAACCAAAGTACACAATACACAACGATTCTAGACTTCTCAGCAACCAGCTAACTTAACAATAATACAATATAAACACATGCAAACAGAAATCTTCATTTTCTTTCACCCGATCTTCTTCTCATCACCTGTGGATGGGAATGAAAGGGGTGAGCTTTACAGCCCGTGGGTAACAGTTTATAACAAATATATAAGCAAAATCCTTGAAATTCTTTTTCTTTTCTGGTCTTAGAAAACATTTCTTTGAAATCCGTAAAGCACATTTTCAAAAATTACTTTTCTTATTGTAGCCAAAATCGCCATTTGCAAAACATATGATTTTTAGGTTTTCAGCCATAAACTCATAAATTTATAAACATGAATGCATCCACTTGGCAATTCATAGATGCAATGGCAATTCACATATGGAATGCACAACACATGGCTCGAGAGTTCCATAAACACGACGGAAACTGAAGTTTACCGTAAACACGACGAGTCCATTTTTCGGCTCTCGTAAGCCTCAAGCAGGCAGCCGGGAGAAGGCTATAATTTTCCATACGTCGACGTGCACGTGACTATCCATTCGTAACTCTCTCGCCCACACAAAAGCATATAAGCAATGCTCAAGATCATTTATCAAAATGCTCTTTCTTTCGAATATACGAAATGCCATGGAATCTTTCGAGGCATAACATAAATGTATTTTGCAATTCATCAAAAGCTCATGTATGGAATTAATGATGATTTCTCAAATTATTCACAAAATGATGCAACACTTATGATGCAATTGAAATCAGAAAAATCTCTTTATTTAAAGAAAGCAGTAGTGGCTTATAAATTCAAATTATAAACACATTACCCACCTCGATTCGATGCTAGAAAGTTGTTCCTAGCTCCAATTTGTCCATTGGTTCCTTCTTTCTTCCAATATAACTTCACCTAAAGCAATTTCACCCAAATTCAATATCATAATTAACTTAATCCTCAAATTGAACTTAGAAACACTAATCCCTCATATATTCATTCTTTTTAAATCACAAATTTCCAAAATCCCCAAATTCCAAATTTGGGCATAAACCCTAATTAATTTCCATCCAAAATTAAACCCATAATACTAAGAAATCAACAAAATTAACTTCATACTCCACAAACCCATTCCATTTTCCATGATTCTAAACCAAAACTTCAAGAGAAACACAAATCTTAAAAACTACTCTTACCTCATTTCTCCTCCATTTTCAGATTTTCTTGGTTCAAGATGAAGCTCTCTTCATCCTCCACCTTTCTCTCTCTTATAATGACATCAAAATCACTCTTCAAGTGGTAGAAAAATTGAGCCCTAGCTTTCTTCCCTTTTTCTCCACCGAAGCTTGCTCTCCCTTCTCTCTTCTCTCTTATTTTCTTTCCTTTTGTTCAAGTGTCATGCCTCACTTAAAGAAACAACAGCTCAATCCTTTTTATAGTGTCATGTCATTTAATGAATGGGGAATGACCCATAAGCCCCTCCATTTAAGCCTATAAACTTAACCCTTTAAGTAAACTTTCAAAATTGCCCCTCCATTGGTCTTTAAAACTGACATCTTGTATGATTATTTCGATCAGGTAAATGAAGCCATTTGACAAAACTTTCTTCTAGAGAAATGTTCCTCTATGTCTTATGAATCCAATGCTTCAAGAATCAGAACGATCCGAGCTCTATAGCTCAAGATATCTTCAAAATACTGACGTTTGTTCTGCAGACCCGAGGCTGAACACTATACCTAACTTCCGATCCGAATTTGGAAGTCTTAGAGGCTAAATTATAGCTCGACTTCTTCATACAATTTGTAGTACCATGTCTCTAGTTTAATTTCCAAAAAGAATCAGATCAATTAGAGCTCTACCAACCGAGATATATCCAAAATACTAAACACTGTTCAAACTTTTACAACCGATCAGCTCACTTTGATCGGGTCGATCTTTTTTCGTTTAAAGCCAAAACTGATCTATATAGTATGAAAAGATAGAAAAATGTCTTAGAAATCCAACGCTTCAAAAATCGGCTCAATCGGAGGTCTACACAAAAAGTTATGGCCAAAAGAAAGAAGAGGGGTCAAAAACACAAAAGCAGATGATGATGTCAGCACAGACGCAAATTCATCTGTGATGACATCAGCACAGACGCAAAAATTCGTCTGTGATGACGTCAGCACAGACGCAAAAATTCGTCTGTGATGACGTCATCACAGACGAAGATGATGTCATCACAGACGAAAAATGAAGACTAACTTCGTCTGACCCCTTTCTCCAGAACATCCCTACTTAGAAAGATCATAACTTTCTACTCAAAACTCCAAATAAGACACGGTTTGATTCGTTGGAAAGATAAGAGACAGATCTAAAATTTTCAAGAAGGACTCAAAGGCAAACTCAGTCTTTAAAGGGGTCAAAAATGTACTCAAAGATGACCCATCGATAATCTCCTCAAAACTTTACACAGTACCTCAACTTGCAAACATCATAACTTTTTACGCAGAACTCCAAATAAGACAAACTTGGTGTCTATAGAACGGTAAAGAAACTCTCTACAACTTTCATGAAGACCTTAAAAATCAGAACGAACTCTAAATGGGTCAAAAACTCCATGCAAACTGACTGGTCGATCAACCCCACACTAAAGAACATCAGAACTTCTAAAAATCATAACTTCTCGCCTCGATATCGAAAAATTTCATACTTTATGGCGTTAGAAAGCTGGAAACATGAGCTACAACTTTCATTAAGACCACTTTGGCCAAATATATCTAGATCAGTACAGATTTTCCATTGAAGTTTCTAACACCATTCTAACACATCAACTTCACATATCAACACATCACCACAAACTCTTCAACTAATTCCTCTCAAACACAATACACACAAATCTATACACAATTGATATTCATACACAATTGATCTTTCATATCCATATATAAATCCATGTCTCATTAACATCATAAGATAAATGTTTATAAAATTAAATGGCATTCCAAGCCATATTACAACATCAGTATTCAAGTCCAAGTACAAAAGATACAAAACTCCACCATTCTCCACATATGACTAAAATCTTATTCTTACAATAATTTAACTTAAAACACCACATGCATAACCAAACAAATTGTCTTTACTTTCTAATTTCTTCAAAAATTTACACTTTCACTTTCTATTTCTTGATTTCAACTTCCATTTCAATCCACTCATCCACTTGAACTTTCATAACCCATACAAATCTATTTGAAACCCAAAGTTATCAAATCAAACAAATCTTTTCTCATCAATTTCCTTAAGGCAAAAATATCTATAACTCCATTCATATACAAAAAAATCTTATCAAAATTTTATTTTCATATTTTCAATTTCCACTAAAAGATCGGGGTCCAACAAGTTAACATATTTTGCTAGAAAAATTTTAGTTGGATAGGCATAGGTAAAGACATATGGAATATGTACAAACAGGAGTCATCTCACTAACAAGTGTCTAACACTAAAAGAGGGAAGTATGGAATATGTAAATGTTGTAGGAGGGAATTTTCCTAACCAGTACAACCTGTAGTCCCAGGCGTATAACCCAAGATGGAGGGAACTACTTCCCAAATTGGCCACAAAGAGTGCAACAATTCCATCCAAGACCATAAGCTTCTTCATCAGATTCAAGTATGTCTTTGGAAGACTTGATTAAGTCCATTGTTAATAACACTCTACAATTTCACCAGGAAGTAAAATCGAGTGTCCAAAACTTAGAACAACAAATGGATCAGATGGCAGTAAGGATCAACCTTTTAGAGTCAGACAGTGAAGGAAAACTGCCATCACAACCGAAGAAAAATATGAAGAATGTTTACGCAATAAATTTGAGGGGTGGTAGGAAGCTCAAGGACCCTGAAAGAATTACTCAGAAGAAGAAAAATGAAGAAGACACTGAGAAAGGGCTTGAAGAAGAAAGTGGTATACCATTAAGCTTAGAGGTAAATGTTGAATTCCCAATTGTTGAAAAGACTAAACATCTATCTTTTCCTAGAAGGTTAGCAAAGTTAAATAAGGAGAATAAGGATAAAGAGATTCGAGAGACCTTTCAAAAGGCTGAGGTAAATATCCCTGTTAGACCCCAAATTTTTGTTTTCTTGAAGTTATTAAGTATGAAATTATTTGAATTATGATTTATGGTATAGTTTGATTTTATTGAGAATATTCATGGAAAATTTGGATTTAATTGAGTTTAGCATGGAATAATATGTGTTTATGGAATAAGTGTTAGGAAGAGTAAAAATATGGTTATGAAAGGGGAAATATGGTTAAGGGCATATTGGTCAAGTATTTGAGTTAGGATGATTTTAGCCTAAGTAAGGAGGGGCATTTGAGTCTTTGGCTTATCGTGTAGGTTTAAGAAATTAGAGTAAGGAAATAGAGTAAGGAAAGAAGAGTAATCAAGAGAAGAGAGTGTCGGTCACGAGTGAGAGGAAAGAAGAAGAAGAAAGAGGAAAGCTTGATCATTGGTTTTGAAGGTTTTAAGCATTCTGGTAAGAATCACTCTTTTATACTTGTTTGTGTTGGATTGAATATTTGATTTGCTGGAAATGGTTTGGATTGAGGATGAATCGGTGAAGTTAGGGTTTGAGATGAACTTTGGAAAATTTGTGGATTTAGTTGTGTTTTGTGGCTGTTGTTGTGTTAGACAAGTGTAGAAAGGGAGTATGATGCTTGATATATAGTTTAAGAGTATTGAATGAACGAAAAGAATAGGTTTGATTCTGCGAAATCTGGAAAATCTGGTTGGATGAGTTTGCGACCCACACGCCATGGCATGTTCATGAAACACGCCATGACGTGCAAGGAAGGCTGCACACGCCGCGGTGTGCAAATTAGTTGGTGAGATGTGGCATGGTGAGACGCGGCGTGCCAGCGGGTTGGGAGACGCAGCGCTCGCGAAGAGGCGCGTACATGCCGAGACGAGACGGCCTTTGCCGCGGCGCGCACGCTTCTCAGCCGCGGTGAAGTTTCCAATTCTTGACAGAATTGGTTTTAAACTTATATCTTTTTCTACAGAGGTCCTTTTGGGGTGATTTTAGAGGCATTGTGAACTAGAGAGATAGGTCTACAAGTTAGATGAAGTGATGAAGTGATGAATTGGTTTCTAAGGATGTGAAATTTTAGTTGGAAGTTAAGAATGGTAATATTATGGTTTCTTCATGAGTTCGAATGAGAATTTGATTCTTATTTTTAGGAGAGCAAGAGAGGCAAGAGGATCAAGAGGCACAAGAGGAAATTCAATCCTAGGCAAGAACAAGCGAGGATATCGGGTGGGTTCATGTTTATAATCAAGATATATAGGTACTCATTGTTTAGTTCAAATCAAGCAAGATCTTATGCATTTACATTACAAAGATTCCACGATCGCATTGCATGCTACTATGAATGATCATATTCTGCATTGTGTTATGCATTCATGACTATTATCAAGAGTTTTACAAAGGAATGTTTTCCTTTCACGAATACAAGTGCATGAATTCAAGCTTTATGAAATATTTATATATGACAAGCAACATCACAAGCAAGTGCCGGATTGGCAAACCAGTTTACAAGAATACGATTTATGCATGCTTATGTGGGTTTGCGGTGTCCCTCACGATAGTCAAGTGCACATTGACTCAGAAAGGCTTCTCCCGCCTGCCCGACTGTGGCACAGGGTTTCTCAGATAGATTCCCTCATGAAACTACGTCTACACATCAACATTTCGATGGCTATGTGTAGTACGTCACGAACCCGGGACACCCAAACCATCATGTTATGTGTTATGAAATGTTATGTGACATGCATCATGATTTATTCAAAAATCAAGCACTTTACAAGAAATGACTCATACATGTTCAGTATTATGATTTCAACAAGTATTACGGCAATGAGATATTTTGAATATTATTTTTGCTTATTACTATATTATAAATATGTTTCCATGAGCGTTATAGCTCACCCCCCTCTAATCTCCCCCATACAGGTGACGAGCCAGAGATCGAGTGAGTGAGTCACGAGTGCTAAAGACTCAGGTTATATTTTGTCATGTTTATTTTTCATGACTTTAATTTCATTTCAAGTATCATTAGTTCAAGAGTGTTTTATATTTTGGCTCTTGAACTCAGAGTTGTAATTTGTTTTGAGATATCATCAAGTGAAACATGAATTACGGATTTGGTTGTTTACAAGCATGAAAGCACGTTTTGAGTATGATCATGATGGGTCCATTGAACTTCCGATGGTCTCTTCTCTAAACTGTTTAATTTACATGTTCCGCTTTATATACTTCAATTATGCATGAAAGTGGGTTCCAAGTGTACTTTTCAATAGGCCCATTACACCACCGCGGGTCTTTTTCCCTTGCTCACGTCTTCCCCGCCACACTCTCATGTCAGACGTTGGGCTCTGGCAGCGGGGACCAACATTGTTTAGTATCAGAGCGCCTAGGTTTTTGGATCTAGGGCTTCATGACATGGTTTTCAAGAAATAGCTCGCATTGTTTTACCCTTGCATTGTTTTACACGATTTGAACCGTTTTTGCATACTTTGAAAAGTGTCTTACATGAACTAAAGTTTTCAATGGTTTTCTATTCAAGGAGTGATCATGCCACCTCGAAGGAGAACTCGTGGAGCTACGACTCGATTTCAATCTCGTCAGGGGAGTACGGATGAGTCCCATATTCCTCAGGATGCCGGGACACAGTCTGTTCCGATCTCAGAGGCACCTAGTTTGCAGCAAGAAGTGCCTCCTCCGCCTCCTCAGATGCCTCAGGGAACACCCATGGATCCAGGTTTCTTTCAAGCCTTTACACAGGCTTTTACATATGCCATGGGACAGGGATCTCAGATGTCGATGCAGGCTCCGGTAGACAGGAGTGGACAATATGACAAGCTCCGGAAGTTTGGGGCTGTAGATTTCAGTGGGACTGCGAATCCCGAAGAGGCTGAAGCTTGGTTGAAGAGGACCGAGAGGGTCTTAGTTCAGATGAGGTGCTCAGATGAGGACAAGCTGGACTATGCAGTCAGTTTGTTGCAGGGAGATGCACTGCATTGGTGGGAGACAGTGCCCCACAATCAGGTTGTTCCTTCAGTGCTGACATGGAGAGATTTTGTGGAAGTATTCAGGAAGAAGTACCTGTCCAGGGTGTATGTGCAGGAGAAAGCTAGAGAATTTCTGAATCGATGCGAGAGGGACATGAGTGTGGCGATGCGAGTGAAGTTCACTGACTTTTCAGATATGCAGTGAACATTGTGACAAAGAAGAAGACAAGTGCCACAAGTTTGAGGAGGTCTTCACTGGGAATCGAGGAGAAAGTCCCGATTCATAATTTCTGCGACTACCAAAGTTAGTAGTGGATGCTCTCTAGCCGAGAAGTGGAGAATATCGAGAATGAGGCAAACAAGAAGAGGAAGAACAGGAGCAGATTTTGGGAAGGGTGCGGTGCTCCATTGCTCGAGAGGAGCACGAGGAGCTCTTACACTCATAGTGAAGTGGGTAGCGATGGGGCTACCGAGAACAAGCAGATGAGAGTTGTTTTGAGCAAGCCTCTAATGTGGGAGGCGCAGTGAGTAAAGCGGCGAGAGCGGGTTCACTTACCCCATATGTGACAAAGTGTGGGAAGCACCATCGGGAGAGTGCCTCAGATCTCTGGAGTTTGCTTGAGATGTGGAGAGAAGGGCATATAGCCAAGTATTGTCCAGCACCGAGACAGAGGGGTCACGATTTGAGCTCTAGGCAGTAAGCAGTGGGAACGGAGCCGATTCTTGAGGTAGGCAGCTCGGGGACTGCAAGGAAGACTGTTCCTCCAGGAAGGCCAAGGGGTCAGGCGCCGGCAAGAGTGTTTGCCATGACCAGGGAGGAAGCTGCAGCCGCACCTGAGGTTGTCACGGGTATGGCTCAGTTATTCGATTTACCAGTGTTTGTGTTGATTGATTCTGGTTCCACGCACTCTTTTGTTTCTGCTAGCATAGATTTGCATAGTATGAGTTCCCTGCCTTTGGATAGGCCCTTGATTGTTAGTACTCCTTTAGGGAGGAATGTGGTGATCAGTCAGGTGTATGAGTAGTGTGAGCTCTTTATAGATGGTGCTAGATTGGTAGTGGATTTACTACCGCTAGATCTTAGAGGGTTAGATGTTATCCTGGGGATGGATACCATGGAGAAGTATCTGGCCAAGCTGGATTGTGGTCAGAAAGAGGTAGAGTTCGATCTGGGTAATGGTGAGAGGGTGATCTTCAGAGAGGACAGGAAGACACCAGCACCAAGATTGATTTCAGCTATGTTGGCTGAAAGGATGATGGGCCAGGGATGTGAAGCTTTCTTGACGCATGTTGTAGATGTCGATGTGCATGCAGGGAAGTTAGATGATTTCCCAATTGTGAGGGAATTCCCAGATGTCTTCCCAGATGAGTTACCAGGTTTGCCGCCGATGAGGGAAATCGAGTTTGCCATTGACTTGATTCCCGAAACCGCGCTATTCTATATGCCTTACAGGATGGCTCCGGTGAGTTGAGGAGCTTAAGGAGCAGTTGGAGGAACTGTTAGAGAAGGGGTATGTCGAGCCTAGTTCGTCTCCTTGGGGGCGCCGATTCTGTTGTCAAGAAGAAGGATGGATCATGGCGTATGTGCATTGATTATCGGAGACTTAATAAGGTGACAATTAAGAACAAGTATCCGTTGTCACGGATAGATGATTTGTTTGACCAGTTGCAAGGAGCTAGGGTTTTCTCCAAGATTGATCTCAGGTCAGGCTATCATCAGCTCAGGATCAAGGAGTCTGATGTTAGCAAGATAGCTTTCAGGACCCGTTATGGGCACTATGAGTTTTTGGTTATGCCGTCGACGACCAATGCTCTAGCCGCTTTCATGGATCTCATGAATAGGGTGTTCAAGGAGTTTCTGGATCAGTTTGTCATAGTGTTTATAGATGACATTCTGGTGTATTCTAAGAGTGAAGAAGAGCATGAGGAGCATCTCAGGATTGTTTTGCAGACTCTTAGGGAAAGAGAGCTTTATGCCAAGTTCAGCAAGTGTGAGTTCTGACTTCATGAGGTGACTTTCCTTGGACATGTGATTTCGCAGGATGGTGTTCATGTGGATCCAAGGAAGGTTGAAGCAGTAGTGAATTGGCATGTACCCAAGACAGCGACAGAGGTGAGGAGTTTTCTGGGTCTTGCAGGTTACTAAAGGAGGTTTGTAGAAGGATTCTCCATGATAGCTGCTCCTATGACCAAGTTATTAAGGAAGAATCAGAAGTTTATCTGGACCGATGAGTGCCAAAAGAGCTTTGAGGAGCTCAAGCACAGATTGACTACTGCTCCAGTATTGATTTTGCCTTCAGGTGATGAGGGCTATCGATTATCTGATGATGCCTCGAGAAAGGTCTAGGTTGTGTGTTGATGCAAGGAGATAAGGTGATAGCTTATGCTTCAAGGCAATCAAGCGATGATTGTAACATCCGTTCTATGCGAGCAAGGGTATTCTGGTAATTTGGGACGGACCGAAAGGTTTCATTGCATTCTTGATTGATTTTGTTACTGGCCTCTAATTATAGAGGAATTGATTTCTTACATATGCATTTATTTATAGTACATGCATTCATGATTTTCCGGCATTTCAATTGTGACTAAGAACTGATTGGATTGTGAACCAATGGACCGATCAATCGTGTTTAATTGAGGAATTCAGAGTTATTGGGTTCAAGTGACTGATTTAGAATAGTTTATGAGTGACTGGTATTTTATAGTGGCTTATAGGAAATTTCGGGAAATTTGGGAGAAAATGCCTGACGAAAATATTTGAGAGATCGACCGATCGATTGTATAATCTTGAAAGAATGGTCCGATGGCAATGGAAAAATTGAGAGTTATACTGTTAAAAAATAAATATGATGAGTCCTTGAAATTTAGAGACTGAAATTTGGACTAATATGGAGACTTAGGTATATAAATACTAGGGTTGAATGAAATTGGGGATTTTCACCCTTGCGATTGCGATTTCTTCTTCTCCCCTACGGCGATTTCGATTTCCTCCATAGGTAAGGATTCCTTGATTTTTCCTTATGGGTTTTCTTCTCATTGTGCTAGGCTAAGTGATTTATGGTGATTAGTGAAGGTTAGAGGCTTTGAGATTGGAGGATCGTGGGTTTCGAAGGATTTTAGGGTTACGACGATTGGTGGTTTTGATCTGTGATTTGGTGAGTTTTTAAGGCTTTAATGTTGTCTTTAATGGTTGTTCTTAGCATTTATGGCATTTATTGGGTAAGATTGAGTAGTTAGAGTGTTAATGGAGGTTATTAATGGCTTTAATGGCGGAAGGCCGATCGGAGAAGACGACCTGCGACTCGCACGTCGCGGCGTGCCTGAAGCCTCGCCGCAGCAAAAGGATTATTATTTCATTAAGGCGAGTGCAAAAAGGTCTCACGCCGCGGCGATGGAGAAGGGGACGTCGCGGCGAGCGTCATTTGGTTGACGCCGCGGCGAGCGTCATTTGGTTGACGCCGCGACGAGCCCGCTTCGCCCCGTGGCGAAGCTGGCGTGAGGCGTTCGCCGCGGCGAGCGTGTTACATGCCGTGGCGAGCGACCCGTCTGCGGCGCGGCGAAGGTCGCAAGGTCGCGGCAAAGGGAACTGTTTCATTGAATTAAAATTGGTTTATTGGGCACAGCTTTTGGTGTAGACCTCCGATTGAGGCGAGTCCAGATTTGTTATGAACTAGGGAAAGAGGTCTACAACTGAGGATAATTATAGGAGTTCTAATTGATTTATATGGTATTGAATTATAGAGATTAAGGTTAATCATGGGACATAGTATGACCTAAAATGTCAAAATTGAGACTATTGGAGTTTTGATTGGGAATTGTAATTGAGGTTTTGACCCGATAAATAGGAAATTGCTATAGGGGATTCGACTTGAGGAAAATCGACTGGATTTTAGGAATGGATCAAATAATTGTCGACCCATTGAACAAAGAGATAGAATTGAGCATAAAGTACCAAAATTGGGATTTAGCACCGGAAAATCGTGAACATGCATCGTACATCATTTCACTGAGACATATGCATTACTGAACTGTTTAATTGAGCATTTAGTAATGGGATGGTATTTTACTGTTATGGAGGCACCGTTGGACCGTCGTTCCACGGATATTGCTGGGACTTCCAGGCAGTAGCTCGGAAGTTACAGGTGAGTAACCTAGTTGGTTTCTCAAATTCCTGATTGTTTATATGCTCTGTATGAATTATTTGCAAAGGTGAAGCTGTATGACATTGGGAGGCGATGTCTTTGGGCTTCTGACCATATCTCGTAAATTCTTGAATCACTTGGATCTTGAATTCTTGAACACCGTGACCGCACGCATAAATGCATGATCACATAATGGACGTGTCCCAAGTTGCTATTATCACTGAAAAGAGCCTCGAGCTCGAACACTATATTGTCCGGGCTTAGCAGGGAGAATCTCGACGCGCGTCCTCCATCAATTTCTTGATCGAGCACTTGGGCACAACACTGAAATAACGGGAAAGAGTCTCATATGCATTATATACATGCTGATTGAACTGCTAAATTGTGTGATGATTATTGAACTGTGTGATGCCATGATTTACTGAAAAATTGTGATGCGACATCGTAAAGCATTTCTACGCCTTGTGTTATTGCCACCGATACTGTATACTATTATAGACTACTGTAAACTGTATATAATACTGTTAATTGATGTTACTGTGTCGTGCTGTACGCAATTTGCGTAATGCATGATTTGAGTGAACCATCGATGATGGTTTCTCACTGAGTTCGCAAACTCACCCAAAATTGCAATCTATTTTTCAGGACTGATAGAGTAGACTCCTAGCTCCGAAGATATTCTTTCCTACCGTGCGAGCTGCCAATAAGAGACGCGATGACACACAAGTCGGTCAGCTGGGTTAACTTTTGAGGATGACTTAGGATAGATGTTTGTATCAGTTTCCTTTTTGGTTTTGTAGGAGACTGATAGACTTGTCTATTCTGACATTGGATGACTGTACCAGATGATTATTATTTTTGGATTTTAATTTACTAATTTCTGTTATATTGTGATATAATTTACTGCGATGCCATATGGATATTATTGGAAAATGTTCTGGTGGTGCATCCTTATCGTAGGATACGTATCGGAGCGACCTTCGGGTTTCCCGATGTGTACCCCTACAGTGAGGGGGCGCTACAAGTATGAGTTGAATTACCCGACTCATGACTTGGAGTTAGCAGCAGTGATTTTTGCCCTGAAGATTTGGAGGCATTATCTTTATGGAGTTCGCACCGTGGTCTTTCTGAGATCATAAGAGCCTCAAGTACTTACTAAGCCAAAAGGAGTTGAATTTAAGGCAGAGAAGGTGGATTGAGTTACTCAAGGACTACGATTTGTTGATTGAGTACCACCCAGGTAAAGCGAATGTAGTGGCTGATGCTTTGAGCAGAAAGTCCTCTATTGTTCATGTTCGATAGGTTTACCTTCCTTTATTGGAAGAGATGGCCAAGCTTAGGATAAGCTTGGGCGAGGAAGAACAGTTGCCTCTTAGCTACTTTCGAGTTAGGCCTATACTCCGGGAGAAGGTTAAGGAGTTGCAGGGGCAGGATGTAGAGTTGAGCAAGCTTAGGCAGGAAATTCATAAAGGTAAGGTTTCTGAAGTTGTAGTAAGAGAGGATGGACTCATGACAGTGGGGGACAGGCTTTGTATTCCAAACAATGAGGCGATTAAGGATGAGATTACGGATGAGGCACACAATCGCCTTTATGCCATGCACCTGTGTAGCACCGGGATGTACAAAGATTTGAAGAGCATTTACGGTGGAAGGGCATGAAGAGGATGTAGCGAGAATATGTCGAAGTGTCTCGTGTGTCGCCAGTCAAAGTGAACACCAGCGCCTTGAGCAAGTTGAGACCATTGTCTATTCCTGAGTGGAAGTGGCAAAGAGTAACCATGGATTTTCTGATGGGTTTGCCTAAGACTAGTAGGAAGCACGATGCCATATGGGTTATAGTGGATCGGTTGTGAAGTCAGCCCATTTTTAGCGATTAAGCGCATGATTCCTTGCATGTGCTCGCCAGGAAGTACATTGATGAGATAGTTAGATTGCATGGGATTCCAGATTCCATAGTGGCTGACAGGGATCCTAGGTTCACTTCTCAATTTTGGGGAAGCTTGCAGGAAGCTTTAGGTACTAAGTTGCATTTTAGTACGGCATTTCACCCTCAGACGGATGGTCAATCTGAAAGGACCATTCGGACACTTGAGGGAATGCTCAGGGCTTGTGTTATGGATTTCAAGGGAGCTTGGGATGAGCATTTGCCTTTGGTCGAGTTTGCTTACAATAACTCGTACCATTCTAGTATTCAGATGGCTCCGTATGAGGCATTATATGGTAAGAGGTGTAGAACTCCTATATGCTGGGATGAAGAAGGAGAGAGGAAGCTAGTCGGACCAGAGTTGATTCAGTTGACTGTGGATAAGATCAATCTAGTCAAGCAGCGACTTAAGGCAGCTCAGGACAGGATGAAGAGTTACACTGATACTCATCGGAAGGAGATGGAATATGAAGTGGGTGAGAAAGTGTTTCTCAAGACATCTCCTTGGAAGGGAGTTATGAGGTTTGGTAAGAAAGGCAAGTTGAGTCCAAGATATGTAGGTCCTTATGAGATCCTTGAGAGGATCGGATCTCTAGCTTACAGATTGGCGTTACCGCCAGAGTTGTCTCAGATTCATGATGTCTTTCACGTTTCCATATTGAGAAGGTCTGATCGATCCTTCTCATGTCATTCGGTTTCGGACATTCGATTGAGAGACGACTTAAGTTATGAGGAAATTCGGTAGCAATCTTGGACACCAAGGAAAAGGTCCTTAGAAACAAGCGATTCGACTAGTTAAGGTTACGTGGAGGAACCATGCAGTAGAAGAAGCCACGTGGGAGCCTTTGGATGCCATGAAAGAGAAATATCCAAGACTTTTCGATGATTCAGGAAAATTTTGATGACGAAATTTCTTTTAAGAGGGGGAGAAATGTCAAACCCCAAATTTTTGTTTTCTTGAAGTTATTAAGTATGAAATTATTTGAATTATGATTTATGGTATAGTTTGATTTTATTGAGAATATTCATGGAAATTTTGGATTTAATTGAGTTTAGCATGGAATAATATGTGTTTATGGAATAAGTGTTAGGAAGAGTAAAAATATGGTTATGAAAGGGGAAATATGGTTAAGGGCATATTGGTCAAGTATTTGAGTTAGGATGATTTTAGCCTAAGTAAGGAGGGGCATTTGAGTCTTTGGCTTATCGTGTAGGTTTAAGAAATTAGAGTAAGGAAATAGAGTAAGGAAAAGAAAATGGCGAAGAGAAGAGAGTGTCGGTACGAGTGAGAGGAAAGAAGAAGAAGAAAAGAGGAAAGCTTCGATCATTGGTTTTCGAAGGTTTTTAAGCATTCTACAGGTAAGAATCACTCTTTTATACTTGTTTGTGTTGGATTGAATATTTGATTTGCTGGAAATGGTTTGGATTGAGGATGAATCGGTGAAGTTAGGGTTTGAGATGAACTTTGGAAAATTTGTGGATTTAGTTGTGTTTTGTGGCTGTTGTTGTGTTAGACAAGTGTAGAAAGGGAGTATGATGCTTGATATATAGTTTAAGAGTATTGAATGAATGAAAAGAATAGGTTTGATTCTGCAGAAATCTGGAAAATCTGGGTTCGGATGAGTTTCTGCGACCCACACGCCGCGGCATGTTCATGAGGGCCTTGTGGCGTGCAAGAAAAACTGCCTGCACACGCCATGTGTGCAAATTAGTTAGTGAGATCGGCATGGTGAGACGCCTTGGCGTGCCAGTGGTTGGGAGACGCGGCTTCATGAAGAGGCGCGACACGCCGAGGAGTGTAGGTCTCGCCATGGCGAGACGGCTTTTGCCCTGGCCAAGACGCTTTCTCGACCACGGCGAAGTTTCCAATTTTTGACAGAATTGGTTTTAAACTTATATCTTTTTCTACAGAGGTCCTTTTGGGGTGATTTTAGAGGCATTGTGAACTAGAGAGATAGGTCTACAAGTTAGATGAAGTGATGAAGTGATGAATTGGTTTCTAAGGATGTGAAATTTTAGTTGGAAGTTAAGAATGGTAATATTATGGTTTCTTCATGAGTTCTGAATGAGAATTTGATTCTTATTTTTAGGAGAGCAAGAGAGGCAAGACGATCAAGAGGCACAAGAGGAAATTCAATCCTAGGCAAGAACAAGCAGGATATCAAGTGGGTTCATGTTTATAATACAGTATATAGGTACTCATTGTTTAGTTCAAATCAAGCAAGATCTTATGCATGTACATTCTGACATTCCACGATCGCATTGCATGCTACCATGAATGATCATATTCTGCATTGTGTTATGCATTCATGACTATTATCAAGAGTTTTACAAAGGAATGTTTTCCTTTCACGAATACAAGTGCATGAATTCAAGCTTTACGAAATATTTATATATGACAAGCAAGATCACAAGCAAGTGCCGGATTGGCAAACCAGTTTACAAGAATACGATTTATGCATGCTTATGTAGGTTTGCGGTGTCCCTCACGATAGTCAAGTGCACATTGACTCAGAAAGGCTTCTCCCGCCTGCCCGACTATGGCACAGGGTTTCTCAGATAGATTCCCTCATGAAACTACGTCTACACATCAACATTTCGATGGCTATGTGTAGTACGTCACGAACCCGGGACACCCAAACCATCATGTTATGTGTTATGAAATGTTATGTGACATGCATCATGATTTATTCAAAAAATCAAGCACTTTACAAGAAATGACTCATACATGTTCAGTATTATGATTTCAACAAGTATTACGGCAATGAGATATTTTGAATATTATTTTGCTTATTACTATATTATAAATATGTTCCCACGGCGTTATAGCTCACCCCTCTAATCTCCCCATACGGTGTGAGCCGGAGATCGAGTGAGTGAGTCACGTGCGGCAAAGACTCAGGTTATATTTTGTCATGTTTATTTTCATGACTTTAATTTCATTTCAAGTATCATTAGTTCAAGAGTGTTTTATATTTTGGCTCTTGAACTCGAGTTATAATTTGTTTTGAGATATCATCAGTGAAACATGAATTACGGATTTGGTTGTTTACAAGCATGAAAGCACGTTTTGAGTATGATCATGATGGGTCCATTGAACTTCCGATGGTCTCTTCTCTAAACTGTTTAATTTACATGTTCCGCTTTATATACTTCAATTATGCATGAAAGTGGGTTCCAAGTGTACTTTCCAATAGGCCCATTACACTACCGCGGGTCTTTTTCCCTTGCTCACGTCTTCCCCGCCACGCTCTCACGTCAGACGTTGGGCTCCGGCAGCGGGGACCAACAATCCCACTATTAGAAACAACCAAGCAAGTGTCGAGGTATGCAAAATTCCTTAAGGAATTATGTACAAACAAGTGAAAGTTAAGAGGTGATGGAAGGATTAGGATGAGTGAAACTGTTTCTGTAGTTTTCAAAAAGAAAGTACCTTTTAAATGTAAGGACCTAGGCATGTTTACTATTCCTTGCAAAATTGGTAACATTGAGGTTAAATAAGCCATGCTAGATTTAGGAACATCGATTAATGTTATGCCTTGTTCCATATATGCTTCTTTAAATTTAGGGCCATTAAAAGAAACTAGTGTTACCATACAATTGGTTGATCCTTCTAATGCTTACCTAGATGGGGTGATTAAGGATGTGCTTCTACAAGTAAATGACCTAATATTTCCTACTGACTTTTATATGGTTGACAATTCCTATAACCCAATAGATATCTTACTAGGGAGGTTATTTCTCAAAACATTCCAAACTAAGATAGATGTTCATGGGGGTACCCTCACGATAAAATTTGATAGGGAAGTTACTCAATTCAATTTTTTGATGTTAATAAACACTCCCATAATGAACACTCTATTTTTAAAATTAATGTTATTGAACTTTCAATGTAGGACAATTGTAAGTAGAAACATACAAATAAACAGTAATCGATTTCACAAAAGAGAAGACCAAAGCTTTTACTGTCTCGTCAAAAAACTTTACCATTGATCAAAAAGTGTTTCTTTATTGCAATAAATATAAATTTTTTTAACATAAATGTAATCCTTATTGGGTTACTCCTTTTATGATAACTAATCTTCTTTTTTATGGTGCAGTAGAGATCAAAAGTTTAAAAACAGGGAAGCATTGCAAGCAAGTAGTCATCGACTCAAGCTTTATTTTGATGAAGGTCAACTGGAAAATGCCAAAATCGTAATTCTTAGGGAACAAAATTTTGTAACTTGATGAGAGCAATATGGATTTAAGCTAATGACAAATAAAAAAAAGTTGTTGCTTGGGAGGCAACCCAAGGGAAGTTGAATTTTTTTAGTTATTCTCACATTTCCTATTTTTGTTAACTGCTCCATTTCTTATATTTAATGTTACATTAGGGAAAATGTAAGTTTTTTAGTGTGGTGGTCGGGATCTTAATTT
The DNA here is from genome assembly GCA_029891385.1 of Erythroxylum novogranatense. Classification (NCBI taxonomy): domain Eukaryota; kingdom Viridiplantae; phylum Streptophyta; class Magnoliopsida; order Malpighiales; family Erythroxylaceae; genus Erythroxylum; species Erythroxylum novogranatense. Next base: position 88,813,566 of record CM057234.1, on the reverse strand, counting down.
TTATACACATTTTTTAGCTTAATGATTGCTTATGTAGGTTCTTAGGCATTTTCAAAATCAAACAAACAAAATCAAACATTTTCTCTTCTTCAATTGCTTTTAAGACTACATAGTAATAATTAGAGTGTGAATTGAGCAGAAAAATCCATAGAAACTTTAGCATATACTTTTGCTCTTATGATTAGTCAATATGCATTTTCTTTAGAAGAGTAGCAACTAGTGGTGGAGAAAAGCCAGTAAGATCTTGAGCCTTATTAAACTAACACATCATATCGGTCTCATTGTCTTTTGCTTATGTGTGACGTTCATGACTTGTACATCCTGACTTTTCTTTAATTTTCTATTTAAGACTACATTTTTATCACATGCATTAACATGAAAATAACATAGGTATTTTTTGTTTTTACAAGTTATATTAGTCAAATAGCCTACCCATTGAGACAAATTTTCTATTGATAAGCCCTTTTGAACTTTATTAGTCTTTCTTTTAATGCTAATCACATTACATTCTTTAAACTTATCTAAATGTCCTACCCAAGTCTTAAAGCTAGTGAAACATTTGTTAATTTTTGATGATTGTGCATGTACAAAAATATAAGTGTGGGGGTGTGAATGTTTGTAAGATATTTATTATTATTATTGGGATGCTATTTTGCATTTTATCAATGAGATTACCATGTCATTATAGCTTATTTATATTTTTATTATAAAAAGGAAGAAAGAAAAGAAAAAGAAATAGAAATAGAAAAAATGTTTCAATAAAAGTATCAAGGAGGAAATATGTTTGTTTTGAAAAGTTTTTAATTATTGGTTTCTCCTCCTAAAGTTGTATTGAATGGGTGATTTAAGTATGTTGCATCTAACATAGCTAATGGTGCCTAGTTTTGAATGAATGTTAACTTGTGTGCTTGATTTTTCATTGAGTGTTACTTTTGTTTCACTAGCTTGATAGATTTTAGGCTACATTACCCAAATACATCTCACCTTACCCTTACCAACATTATAACCTTAAGAAATGGATACGAGGTTGAACTTCAGTACTGCATTTCATCCTCAGACAGATGGACAGAGTGAGAGGACGATTAAGACTGTTGAGGACATGCTTCAAGCATATGTATTGGAGTTCCGAGGATCATGGGATCAGCATCTGGCTCTGATTGAGTTTGCCTACAACAATCAGTATCAGAGTAGTATTGGGATGGCACCGTATGAGGCCTTGTATGGGAGGCCGTGTCGATCGCCACTGTATTGGGATGAAGAGGGTATGAGATCGATAGAGGGTCCCGAGCTGATTTAGGATACAGTGGATAAGGTACAGTTGATTCGGAGTCGCATCAAGGCGGCTCAAGACAGACAGAAGAGCTATGTGGATCAGCATCGGCGAGAGATGGAATATAGTGTAGGTGACAGAGTGTTTCTCCGAGTGTCTCCTTGGAAAGGAGTACTGAGATTTGGCCGTAAGGGCAAGTTGAGCCCTCGGTATATCGGTCCATGTGAGATCCTTGAGATGATAGGACCGTTGGCTTACAGATTGGCATTACCGAGTGAAATGTCCCAGATACATGATGTATTTCATGTTTGTATGCTCCGACGGTACCGTTCTGACACGACGTATGTGATTCCGGCTCAGGAGATTGAGGTAGCCAGTGATTTGACCTATGTTGACGAGCCGGTACAGATTATTGGATCACGGGTCAAGCAACTGAGGAACAAGGTAATTCCATTGGTGAAAGTCCTTTGGAAGAACCACTCTTCTGAGGAAGCTACATGGGAGACTGAGGAGCATATGAGGAGTCAGTATCCTCATCTATTCGATTGGACAGGTATTAAATTTTGAGGACGAAATTTTTATTAGGAGGGGTGAATTGTAACATCCTGTTACTGTTAGCAAGGGTATTATAGTAATTCTGGGTTACACTTATAGGTTTCACTGCATTCACTGACTGAGCATGTTACTGGCCTCTAATTATAGAAGAACAGGTTTCTTGCATATGCATTTATTCATAGGTACATGCATTCATGATTTTCCGACATTTTAATTGTAAGTATGAACTGATTGAATTGTGAACTGACTGGACTGACTAGATTGTAATTGATTGAGGAATTAAGAGTAAGTGAGCCCGAATGTCTGATTTAGAATAATCTAAGAGTGATTGGCATCTGATAGTGACTTGTAAGAAATTTTCGGGAAATTCGGGAGAAAATGTCCGGACCGGAAATTTTGGAGTGACAGGCTGATTGACTATATAGTACTGAAAGAATTGTCCAATGGCAAAGGAAATATTAGAGTTATACTGCTAGGAAATAAATATGTTGAGCCATTGAAATTTTGAGACTAAAATTTGGACTGAGTTGGAGACCTTTATCTATAAATAGATAGGTTTGGAATGGGAGAAATTTACCTAAGGCATTTCTTCTTCTCCCTTCTCCACGGTGATTTCGATTTCTTCCCTATTGGTGAGTTTCATCGATTCTTCCTTATGGTTTCTCCTCATTATGCTAGGCTAAGTGGTTTATTGTGATTGTTGAAGGTTGAGAAGGATTTGGAATGGATTAATCGTTGATTTTGAAGGATTTAGGGTTTACGGTGATTTGTGGCTTTGATCTGCGATTGGTAAGTTGTTAAGGCTTTATTGTTGTTTTTAGTAGTTGTTTCTAGCAGTTATGGCATTTATTGGGATGGATTGAGTAGTTAGGGTGTTAAATATTAAGCTTAAAGATGCATTAATGGCGGAAATCGATCGGAGAAGACGATCGGGCCTTCGCACGTCGCGACGAGCGCGCAGAGGCGTGAGGCTTCGTTGCGACGAATAATTAATTTATACGTCGCGACGAGCTCGGCTGGACGTCGACGAAGCGCAGTTTATTCGCCCATGACGAAGCGGTCTCCACGTCATGATTTAACGAGCGGGCGATCCTCTGTACGTCGCGACGAGGGACGTATGTCGCGACGAGGGACAGAAATTTGGATTGGATGATTGTTAGTTTATTGGGTATAATTTATGGTATAGACCTCCGATTGAGGTGACTCCTGATTCATTGCAGACTAGGGAAAGAGGTCTACAATTGAGGATAATTATAGGAATTAGAATTGATTTAAGTGACATTGATTTATAGAGAATAAACTCGATTATGGTTTATAGTGTGACCTAAGTGTCGAATTGAGATAATTGGAGTTTTAATTGGGATTTTCAATAGAGGTTTTGACCTAATGGATAGGAAATTGCTATGGGAATTATGAATTGAGGAAAATTGAATTGAATTATAGGATTGGATCAATTATTGTCGATCTATTGAGCGAAGTGTTAGAATGGGATATAAGAGTTCAAAATTTGGGTTTTAGCGTCGGGGAAAATCATGAGCATGCATTGTACATAATTTCACTGAGACATATGCATTACTAAACTATATAATTAAGCATCTAGTAATGGGACTGTATTTTACTGTTATAGAGGCTCCGTTGGATCGTCATTCCACGGACATTGCTGGAACTTCTAGGTAGTAGCTCGGAAGTTACAGGTGAGTAACCTAGTTGGTTTCACAAATTCCTGACTGTTTAATTGCTCAACGTGAATTTACTTGTCAAATGTGAAACTGTATGATTACTGAAATATACATGATCGGATGGTATGCCTCTACTGTATTGGACTGTGAAATTGCATGATTACTGAAATGTACGTGATCAAATGACATATTTCATTGATCGATTGGATTATGTCTTTGGAATGAATTATCAGATATTCTCGAGAATCACAATACTGGGCTTTTATAGCCATACACTGAATCACTGAATACTGAATTACTGAACACTGCATTGCATGCATAAATGCATGACCAGATAATGGAATGTGACCCAAGTTGCTATTATCACTGAAAAGAGCTTCGAGCTCGAACACTGTACTGACCGAGCCTCGAGCCCGAGGGGAGAAATCCCTGACGCGTCCCCCACTGAACACTGACTGAGCACTTGGGCACAATACTGAATAACTGGAAAGAGCCTCATATGCATTATATACATGAATGATTGAATTGCTAAATTGTGTGACGATTACTGAACTGCGTGATGCCATGATTTACTGTAAATTGTGATGTGAACTGTTTTATGCTATTGTAAATTATTACTGATACTGTAAACTGTTATAGACTACTGTGAAATTGTTATATCATACTGTTAATCGAATATTACCGTGTCGTGCTGTACGTAATTTGCGTAATGCATGATTTGAGTGAACCATCGATGATGGTTTCATCGAGTTCGCAAACTCACCCAAAATTGCATCTAATTTTTCGGGATCGATAGAGTAGACCCCAGCTCGAGATAGCCTTTTTCACCGTCTGAGCGTCTTTGGCGGGAGAAGCGATGGCACATGTGTCGGTCGGTGGGTTGGATTTTGAGGATGACTTAGATAGATGCTTCAGTCGTTTCCTTTTGATTTTGTTCGTGGGACCGATAGACTTGTCTATTCTGTTATTGGATGACTATATGTGATTGATATTATGATTTTAAAATTTAGTGGTTTCTGATATCGTGTTGTGTTATGGTTTTAAATTATTGCGATGCCATGTGGATTATTAAGGGAAATATTCTGGTGGTGCACCTTTATCGTGGGATACGTATCGGAGCGACCTTTGGGTTTCCCGATGTGTACCCTACGGTGAGGGGGCGCTACATTAAGTGGTATCAGAGCATGGTTTGGCATCTTTTGGGCATAGTGTATTGTTAGGCTTGAATCACTGTAAGAATATCGTAATCGATCGGAATTTCTTCTGCATTTTAGGTCATCCGCTCTTGGAGATCGAGTTAAACAACCGGTGACACGGAATCGGTAGGAGCTAGTAGGGAGTCTCCATGCCTCGCTCGGAGGAGTTGCCTCCTCGAGTTCTGTGAGACGGAACGAGATATGATCTATTAAATGGTGGGGCGGTTGACTTCTATGGTAGCACCGACCCTGCGGAGGTTGAGGGATGGATAGAGAGGACAGAGAGAGTCCTCGATCAGATGGACTGTGACCCGGATGAGTGTTTCGATTACGCAGTTTCTCTCTGAGGTTCGCATATCGGTGGAAGAAGGCCGGCAAGCACCACTGGGCCCGCACACTAACATGGGATGATTTTCTGAGGGCGTTCAAGGACAATTTCATGCCCAAGATTTATCTAGAGATCAAGTTTCTGTGAGTTCCTAGAGTCAGAGACAGGGGCGATTGACCGTGGCCGACTATGAGTGCTGGTTCAACGAGTTAGTAGTATATGCTTCTTCTTTGGTGGCTTCGAGGTGACAAGTGTCGGCGCTGAGGGCGGACTCAACTGGAGATCCGCACCTATTGGCTAGATCGATATGGGCGGTTTATTGAGTTGAGGGCTGCGGAAGAGGATGAGATAAGCATTTCGAGACAATACGTGGATCGAGTCGGGGACCAGATTAAGAGATCTAGTGACGATCGAGGCGGGCTAGCAGAGGGTTTAGCAAGCGACAGAGTAGGCCCTTCAGGTCCACCGGAGGAGTTAGACAGATTGGTTATGGCCAGAGGGGTAGATTCGTACAAACTGTTAGTGGTGGCGGCAGTGCCAGAGTTTCAGGGCAGTCTGTTCCTTTATGTGAGCATTGTGGCAAGAGACACAGCGGAGTGTGTCGATGGCTGTCTGGAGCCTGCTTGAGGTGTGGTTCGATGGACCACCTAGTGAGGAGCTGCCCAGAGACTTTGGGAGCCCAGTCTACTATGACTGGATGATCAGGCAGCAATACCACGATCCAGCAGAGCCGTGGAAGTGGATCGGGATGGAGAGGCCGAGGTCGAGGCCGGGGCCGAGCAGAGGGATCCGCAGTGAGGTCAGAGGGACCGAGTGGCGCGCATGCGAGCCACAAAGCTGTGGTCTATGCCATGACTCGGCAGAGGCCCAGATTCCTGATGTTGTTGTATGCTTCTTATTTACGGTCTTCAAGCATATGCATTGTTGGATCTTGGATCCACTCATTCCTTTATTGCACCGCATTTAGCATGTAGACCGCATGGGATAGGCGAGGTTACAACACGGGTTAGAGGTGAGTACACATCTAGGTAGTACTCTTGTATTGGAGAGGTGCAGATGGGATGTCATGTTCGGATCGATCGAAAGCCTGAAAGTGCCGATCCGATCGCTCGCTCGAGGAGATTGATGTGATATTGGGGATGGACCGTTGATCACAAGATAGGGCTATCATGGACCGTTATACCAAGGAGGTTGTATTGAGTCTCTGGTCAGCCGAGTCAGTATTCGAGGAGTTAGTCAGCGGTGCCAGCGAGGATGATATCCTTCTTGAGTGCCTTGAGATTGATGCAGGGAGGTTGTAAGGCCTATCTGGCTCACGTAGTGGATTCCAGGGTAGAGATGAGATTGCGGGATGTTCCCGTAGTCAGGGAATTTCTAGATGTATTTCCCGAGGAGTTACGGATTGCCGCCAGAGCGGGAGACCGAAGTTTGAGATTGATCTTGTTCTGGTATAGCCCCTATATCGATTCCTCCGTATAGGATGGCACCGTGGAACCGAGAGAGCTTAAGGCCTCGCCATTAGAGCTACTCTTGGATAAGGGTTTATTAGACCGAGTGTTTCGCCATGGGGAGCTCCGCATCGTTGTGAAGAAGAAGGACGGGACACCGAGACCGTGTATCGATTATAGGCGGTTGAATCGGTAATGAAGAAAGAATAAGTATCCACCGCTAGGATTGACGATTTATTTGATCGATTGCGAGGAGCTCAGGTGTTCACTAAATTGGATCTGAGATCAGGCTGTTACCAGTTGAGGATTGCAGAGGCCGATGTGCCTAAAAGTGCCTTCAGGAGTAGGTACGGGCATTTCGAGTTCCTAGTGATGTCGTTTGGGTTGACTAATGCCCCGGCAGCCTTCATGGCTTTGATGAATAGAGTTTTTCAGCCCTACTTGGACCGATTCGTGATAGTATTTATTGATGATATACTGATTTATTCGAGTAGGCAGGAACACGCTGAGCACCTGAGGATTGTTCTGCAGGTCATGAGAGAGAGACAGTTGTTCCCCAAATTCACTAAGTGTGAATTTTGGCTTGATGAGATTGTATTTCTGAGGCACGTGGTGTCTGGTGAGGGTATTCAGGTGGACCCTCACAAGATAGAGGCAGTTATAAGTTGGGAGATTCCGAGGAGTGTGCCAGAGTTGTAGAGTTTCCTAGGATTGGCCGGATATTACCGGAGGTTCGTCGAGGAGTTTTCGTTGATCTCCGCCCCTTTGACGAAACTGTTGAGGAAGAATGTGCTGCCGGATGGACCGAGGAGTGCGGTAAGAGCTTTGAGGAGTGAAACATCGGTTGACGATCGCACCGATGTTAGACATCCTTACAATCTTGGAGGCTTTGTGGTTCTGATGATGCCTCACATCGTGGACTGTGATGTGTATTGATACTGACATGGGAGAGTTATAGCGTATGCCTTGAGGCGATTAAGGTCTCACGAGGTGAATTAACCAAGGCATGACTTGGAGTTGGCAGCAGAGTGTTTGCTCAAGATCTGGAGACATTATCTGATGGGAGACGTTCGGATCTTCATCGATCATAAGAGTCTCGAGATATCTGCTGAGTCGAGAGAGAGCTCAATCGAGATGAGGAGATGGATAGAGTTCTTCAAGGACTATGACCGCATCGATTGAGTATCATCGAGGAAGGCCAATGTGGTGGCGATGCAATCGAGTAGGAGGTCGCATGGTAGTGCATTTCGAGTTGAGTTTCGAGATTACCTGGTCTGATTCAGTTGAGAGCTCTTAATGTACAGATGGATGTGGGTCAAGATGGAGCTCTGATTGCTACTCTGAGGCTGAGGCCGATGTTGCATGACAGGATCCGGAGAGCTGGGATCAAGACCAGTGTTAGTGAGGCGATTGAGAGAGTCCAGCTTGCATCGATTCGGAGTTTGAGTTGAGAGATGGGACATTATGGATGGGACAGAGACTGTGTGTGCCTGATATAAATGATTTGAGACGGGAGATTCTAGAGGAGGCACATGTAGCTGCCTATGCTATGCATCCTGGTACAACCAAGATGTATAGTACTCTGAGACAGCATTTCGGTGGCTTTGGTATGAAGAGGCAAGTGGCGATGTATGTTTCGTGTTTCGATTTGTCGCTAGTTAAGGCGAGCATCATGCTCCGATGGGAAAGTTGCATTCGTTGCCCATCCGGAGTGGAAATGGGAGCGAATTACCATGGATTTTGTGACGGGTTGCCTAGGACCGAGGCAAGATGATGCTATCTGGTCGAATGGACCAATTGACCAAATCGGCTCACTTCTTGCCGCTGAGGGAGAGTAATACTCGATCGGTTGGCCCGAAGTATGTGGCGTAGATTGTGCTGTTGCATGGGGTTCCGTTGTCGATAGTCTCAAGCAGGATCCTGTGTTCACCTCGAGGTTCGGAAGAGCCTACAGATCGCTATGGGTACGAGGTTGAACTTCAAGATCGCATTTCATCCTCGCATGATGGGCGAGTGAGAGGACGATTAAGACTATTGAGGACATGCTTCGCGTGCGTATTGGAGTTCAAGATCATGGGATCAGATCGCTCGATTGAGTTTACTACAACAATCGATGACGAGCGAGATTAGGATGGCACCGTATGAGACCTTGTATGGGAGGCCGTGTTGATCGCCATCAGATTGGGATGAAGAGGGTATGAGATCGATAGAGGGTCCCGAGCTGATTAGGGATCTGATGGATAAGGTGCTGATTGATCGGAGTCGCATCAAGGCGATTTAGACGCATGTAAGAGCTATGTGGATCAAGATCGCGAGAGATGGAATATAGTGTAGGTGATGAGTGTTTCTCCGAGTGTCTCCTTGGAAAGGAGTACTGTGATTTGGCCGTAAGGGCAAGTTGAGCCCTCGGTATATCGGTCCGTATGAGATCCTTGAGAGGATAGGACCGTTGGCTTACAGATTGGCATTACCGAGTGAGATGTCCCAGATACATGATGTATTTCATATTTGTATGCTCCGACGGTACCGTTCTGACCCGACGCATGTGATTCCGGCTCAGGAGATTGAGGTAGCCAGTGATTTGACTTATGTTGAGGAGCCGGTACAGATTATTGGATCACAGGTCAAGCAACTGAGGAACAAGGTAATTCCATTGGTGAAAGTCCTTTGGAAGAACCACTCTTCTGAGGAAGCTACATGGGAGACTGAGGAGCATATGAGGAGTCAGTATCCTCATCTATTCGATCGGACAGGTATTAAATTTCGAGGACAAAATTTTTATTAGGAGCGGTGAATTGTAACATCCCGTTATTGTTAGCAAGGGTATTATAGTAATTATGGGTTACACTGATAGGTTTCACTGCATTCACTAACTGAGCATGTTACTGGCCTCTAATTATAGAGGAACAGGTTTCTTGCATATGCATTTATTCATAGGTACATGCATTCATGATTTTTCGACATTTTAATTGTATGTATGAACTGATTGAATTATGAACTGACTGGACTGACTAGATTGTAATTGATTGAGGAATTAAGAGTAAGTGAGCCCGAATGTCTGATTTAGAATAATCTAAGAGTGATTGGCATCTGATAGTGACTTGTAAGAAATTTTCGAGAAATTCGGGAGAAAATGCCCGGACCGGAAATTTTGGAGTGACAGGTTGATTGACTATATAGTACTGAAAGAATTGTCCAATGGCAAAGGAAATATTATAGTTATACTGCTAGGAAATAAATATGTTGAGCCATTGAAATTTTGAGACTGAAATTTGGACTGAGTTGGAGACCTTTATCTATAAATAGATAGGTTTGGAATGGGAGAAATTTACCTAAGGCATTTCTTCTTCTCCCTTCTCCACGGTGATTTCGATTTCTTCCCTATTGGTGAGTTTCATCGATTCTTCCTTATGGTTTCTCCTCATTATGCTAGGCTAAGTGGTTTATTGTGATTGTTGAAGGTTGAGAAGGATTTAGAATGGATTAATCGTTGATTTTGAAGGATTTAGGGTTTACGGTGATTTGTGGCTTTGATCTGCGATTGGTAAGTTGTCAAGGCTTTATTGTTGTTTTTAGTAGTTGTTTCTAGCAGTTATGGCATTTATTGGGATGGATTGAGTAGTTAGGGTGTTAAATATTAAGCTTAAAGATGCATTAATGGTAGAAATCGATCGGAGAAGACGATCGGGCCTTCGCACGTCGCGACGAATAATTAATTTATACGTCGCGACGAGCTCGGCTGGACGTCGCAACGAGCGCAGGTTTATTCGCCGCGACGAGCGGTCTCCACGTCGTGACGAACGAGCGGGCGATCCTCAGTACGTCGCGACGAGGGACATATGTCGCGATGAGGGACAGAAATTTGGATTGGATGATTGTTAGTTTATTGGGTATAATTTGTGGTATAGACCTCCGATTGAGGTGACTCCTGATTCATTGCAGACTAGGGAAAGAGGTCTACAATTGAGGATAATTATAGGAATTAGAATTGATTTAAGTGACATTAATTTATAGAGAATAAACTCGATTATGGTTTATAGTGTGACCTAAGTGTCGAATTGAGACAATTGGAGTTTTAATTGGGATTTTCAATAGAGGTTTTGACCTAATGGATAGGAAATTTCTATAGGGATTATGAATTGAGGAAAATTGAACTGAATTATAGGATTGGATCAATTATTGTCGATCTATTGAGCGAAGTGCTAGAATGGGATATAAGAGTTCAAAATTTGGGTTTTAGCGCCGGGGAAAATCATAAGCATGCATTGTACATAATTTCACTGAGACATATGCATTACTGAACTATTTAATTAAGCATCTAGTAATGGGAGTGTATTTTACTGTTATAGAGGCGCCGTTGGATCGTCATTCCACGGACATTGCTGGAACTTCCAGGCAGTAGCTCGGAAGTTACAGGTGAGTAACCTAGTTGGTTTCTCAAATTCTGATCGCTTAATTGCTCAACGTGAATTTACTTGTCAAATGTGAAATCAGATGATTCTTGAAATATACATGATCGGATGGTATGCCTCTCATGTATTGGATTCGTGAAATTGCATGATTCTTTGAAATGTACGTGATCAAATGACATATTTCATTGTCTTGGATTGGATTATCAGATCGATGAATTATCAGATATATCGAGAATCACAATATCGGGCTTTATAGCCATACATTGAATCATTGAATCTTGAATTATCGAACATCGCATTGCATGCATAAATGCATGACCAGATAATGGAATGTGACCCAAGTTGCTATTATCACCGAAAAGAGCTTGAGCTTGAACATCAGATCGATGGGCCTCGAGCCCAGGGAGAAATCACGACGCGCCCCCATCGAACACTTATGAGCACTTGGGCACAATACTGAATAACTGGAAAGAGTCTCATATGCATTATATACATGAATGATTGAATTGCCAAATTGTGTGACGATTACTGAATTGCGTGATGCCATGATTTACTGTAAATTGTGATGTGAACTGCTTTATGCTATTGTAAATTGTTACCGATCATCGTAAAGCGTTATAGACTCATCGTGAAATTGTTATATAATCGTTAATCGAATATTATCGTCTTTGTCTTACGCAATTTGCGTAATGCATGATTTGAGTGAACCATCGATGATGGTGTCTCACTGAGTTCTCAAACTCACCCAAAATTGCATCTAATTTTTCAGGATCGATAGAGTAGACCCCTAGCTCCGTTGACAACCTTTTTCTACCGTGCTGGCGTCTTTGGCGGGAGAAGCGATGGCAGGTCGGTCATTTGGGTTGGATTTTGAGGATGACTTAGATAGATGCTTGTACGATTTCCTTTTGGTTTTGTTCGGGGTGATAGACTTGTCTATTCATTATTGGATGACTGTATGTGATTGATATTATGATTTTAAAATTTAGTGGTTTCTGATATCGTGTTGTGTTATGGTTTTAAATTATTGCGATGCCATGTGGATTATTAAGGGAAATGTTCTGGTGGTGCACCTTTATCGTGGGATACGTATCGGAGCGACCTTCAGGTTTCCCGATGTGTACCCTACGGTGAGGGGGCGCTACATAGACAATCGTGGAGTCACTCTTAGATTTGAGTTTTCGACGGACATTTCAGACCCCGAAAAGACACTAAGGTTATCTTAATTGGAAAAGACTATAAAAGGATAATGATGGAACCCTAGAAAGAAGTCTACATTCTCCCTACATTTGGCAACCTAAAAAGAGAGAGAGAAAGAAGAGAGAGATAAAAGATAAAGAGGAAGAAGAGGATGGTTCCGACACCATAGCTTTTCAGAATAGGTGATCTCCCGATGCCAGTACTTTCTTGAATCATTCAACTTGAGTTTCATTTCCTCCCCATTTACCTTTTTATTCAGTTAATGTGTAAGATTGAGATGGGTTGTATAGTTTTGGATTTTGAGTTGTTAATAATGTTCTAACTTTTCTTGCAAGATTTTTCTTATTTTTAATGTTTGTCTAGTCGAATTGTGTTTACGTGATTTAGGTGTTGTGATTGATTAATGTTTTTGAATGTTTCAATAACAAACTGAGAGTGTGAACTAGATAAAAATGATGAGATTGGATTAGCGAGATTTAAGTGATCTAATTGACCACTTAATAAATCTAGTTGGTGATTTCATGTAGAGAGATCTCGTACAAGATCCGATTGTTTATTAGAGAGCTTTAGAACTAATTAGAATTGTGGGTAATTTGTGAATTGAGAGATTGCAAGTCCATAATACGATTAGGGTTTATAATTTTGGGAATTATTATCACTCGAGATAGAGTATTCAACCCTATGATCATCTAGAACTAACACCCCATAAACTCATAAAATTCTAGATTAGCATTGACGATAGGTAAAATCTCCTCTCCCATAACTTGTTTATTATTTTTACATATTTCCATTATTACATTATTCGATTATTGCTAGTTTGTTTTAATTAAGTTTACTTTTTACTTTTTAGTTATTATTAAAATTTGACTTTTAAATAAAACACAACCTGAATTAAGTGGTGCCTAAGCGCAATCTCTGTAGGATGATATTTGCTTTATGCTACAAGTAACGACCTGTATGCTTACAGTTTTAAGCGTAAAACAAGTAATTGGTTTTGTAATCAATAAGTTTTTAACACCGTTTCCTGAGATTGTTTTGTTTAGCATCTTATTTAGTTTAGTTGACTTTGATTTATGAGTGTTTGTTACTTTTCCTTTCATTTTTGTAGGTGTATGAACACAAGGAGCACGAGAAGGTCTAACGAGCTTAGTGAAGAAGAATTTTCAGATATTACAAGGCACAAAAGAGAGCTAAGAGGAGCTAGACATCAAGAAAAAATAAAAAGGAATATTGCAAAAGAAGGAGAGCAAGAAGGAGCTGAGAGGACATTGATGGACTTTATGAGGCCAAGTTTCAGTCATCAAGGAGTTGCAAGGCTAGCGATTCAATCCAATAATTTTGGATCAAGACAGCACTCCTCAATATACTTCATAGCAGTGCGCAGCTTTATGAGCTATCTAGTGAAGATTTAAATATGCCTACATTGCATATTTCTTAGAAATTTTGTATACCTTTAGTTTTAATAGGATGTCTGATGATGCTGTGAGGTTAAGATTGTTTCCGTTTACCTTGAGGGACCAGGCAACGACATGGTATAATTCACTCAGTGCAATATAAATCACTATTTGGGAGTAGCTAGCCCAAGCTTTCCTAGGTAAGTACTTTCCCTTGACTAAGACAACAAGAATCATTAAAGAGATCAACAATTTTCAACAAAGTTTGATAGGGAAAACCATTGACTTAACTTATGACCTTTTGGGAGAGTTGACGAGTAATAGTTGTATGTGGTCAAATGAAATCAGTAGACAAGGGTCCAAAGAGAAAAAAGGAATGATTCCACTTAACTCAATGATAGCCTTGCAAGCATAGATTATAGCCCTCACTAAGCGGTTGAACAATATGCAAAGAGCTTCTTCATCCACAATCAAGGCTATACAGTTACAATGTGAATTATGTGGGTAGGACAACCATAACATAGCTGAACGTTTCTTATTGGGAACGAATGGTACATAACAAGTAAATTACTTGGGTCAGCTGTAATGAGGTACCATACTCTAACACTTACAATCTGAGGTGGAAAAACCCCCAAGTGAGAATACAAGGACCTCCCGAATTTTAGGACTTAGGTCTTTGGAGAACAAAATGGAAAAGTTAATGGACGTATTAGGTTCAATGTTCTCAAGCCAAGAGGAATGTCAAAGAAGACAAGAAGAGAGTCATAATAGAATGAAGGCAAAGTTTAACCATGTTGCTAAGAACCATGCTTCATCCATCCATAACTGGAAGTACAAGTAGGTCAACTTGCTAATGCATTATCTTCTAAGAATGCAGGAAGTTTAACAAGCAACACTGAGGCCAATTTAAATGAACAATTTAAGGCGATCACACTTAGAAGTGGTAAGTAATTGGAGGAGCCAAGTGTTCAAAAAGATAGTCAGCAAACGGAAAATGTGGAAGAAAAAGAAGAAGAGAAGACATATGTACCACCACCACCCTACAAGCCTAAGATTCCATATCTGCAGAGGGTGAGACAACATCAAGTCAACACTCAATTCTCCAAATTCTTAGAGAAGTTGAAGAAACTTTAGATTAATTTTTCTTTGGTGGAAGCATTGGAGTGTATGCCCAAGTATGCAAAGTTTCTCAAGGACATATTAACACATAAACGCACTTGGGAGGAAAATTAGACGGTGACCTTGACGGAGAACTATAGTGTTAGGCCCCATTTTTAGAGTCCGACTATCATTCTGATACCAAAAGATGTTTGACCTGGGTCTCGTGATGAATACCGAGGTGACCATTCAGGGCAGTCGTGTGAGGGTGGTGGGAACGAAAAGTGGAAAGCATTGCATTGGCAAACCCATGGAGTTATCTCCATAGACCATTCAGGAAAAGTTCTCCACAACAAACTTTTGGCTTCACTGTGGCGAACTCCCGAGGTTCAACAAAAGAAGTCTTCAGGATAGTTTCATCGCGGTAAGAGTCAGGCCTTGCCATGATGAAGTCATGAAATTCAATCTATAAATGCCCTTTTAAGAGGTTTGTCGCAGCAAACATCTAACTTTGCAGCAACAAAACCTTCAAATCCAAACCTTTAAAAAAAAACACCAACTCAAAATTTTAAAACACATTCAACAATCAATACCAATATTATAAGCACACATACACTCAATTCTAACCATCCAACTTAACCACAAGATAAATCTAGACATACTCAAAAGAAACTTCAGTTTTTCATTTCATTAATAAATCTGAAAGAGTTCATACAAGCTTCACTGACATATCATCATACATATCAAAGTTTAAAACAAAATACAAAGGATGCTCAATGTTGATATTCCTATAAAGCTATCAAAAATAGTCACTAACTTAGTACAAAAGTCTCTAACTATCTTAGAGTTTTCGATGCCTTTCAGGGATCAATTGTCTTCTCATTCTGCATATGAGGAGGGAAAATAATAAGTTGAGCTACACATCTTAGTGGTTAATATATTTATATCCATCGGTAATTTACCACAAATTCAAGCATATGTGTGTGTGTGTATATATATCTGACAACTTAAGCATTCTCAATTTAGCTCAAAAACTCATAATTAAGCAAGTTAATGCATAACATATAACATAGGCTTTAACCATTAAGCATAGCATGCAAATACATCATACTTGATAATTTAAAGATACAATGCACAAACAAATGGCTCGAGGGTTCCTTGAAAACAAATGGAGAAACCAAAGTTTATACCATGAATAGAATGAGTTCATTTTCGAAGCTCATATGACACAAGCAGGCAGCTGGGAGAAGGCTCTTCTCAACATGCATGTGACGAATAGAATGGTTCTACTGTAACATCCCACCCCCTCCTGGAAGGGTAAAATAGTAAAATTGGCATAGGATGAGACTAATAGGGAATATTTAGTACTGTTCATGCATAATAGGATCGATACACAGTATCAATTGTGTATATGGAATTACGGTGAATGCATTCATGACATTCCCGGTAATTGGGCCTAAAGCAATTTTATTGTGATTAACAGGGTTATGGGATTTGAAAAATTATTCTGAGTGCGCTGTTAAGCGTTTTCGATTTTAAGGGATTTTCAGGAATTTTTTTGGAATTTTCTGGAGAAAATTCCCGGATCGGCAAAATCGCCGGTAACTGGCCTAAACTTGTTTTGGAGTAGAAAAGGTGATTTTCGTGATTGAAAAATTATTTGGAGTGCACTGTTACCTGTTTTATAATTTTAGGAAATTTCATTAATTCCCAGAAAAATAATTGGGAAATTCTCGGACGAGATAAATCGCCAATTAGCGAACCTACGTTCTCGGTAGAGAAAATCGCTACCCACTAGTACTGTACTATTGGGTATATTATTTTGGGACTGAAAGTAGGGCCATTGGAGTGAAATGGAGTAAAATTTTGGACTGAATTAAATAAATATACTTTGAATTTTCTTATAATAATAAACCAATCATTTGTTGCCATTTAAAAGGCATCATTTAATGCCTCTCTTCTTTGCTTTCGGACGTGTATGGTTATTAAACAAGGAAAGGAAATGGATTGTTTTAAAAGGCAACAATGAGTGCTTCTCTCCATGTTTACAGATATGTGTTGTTTCAAAGGAAAGGAGAAATTGTTTTTAAGGCTTTTGGTTATTAACATCCGAAACTTCACTCTTCTTTACAAAGTCCATTGATTTTTGCACTCTTCTTTCTACTTTCTCCACATCTTCAAGCTATCTCTTATTCCATCAAAGCTTAAAGATGAGTTTTGTGCATGCTTGAGAAGGAAAGGTTTGGTGTGGAAGTTAGAAGTTAGAAGTGGTTATTGAAGGTTTGAAGGAGGTTTTGATTTGGTAAGTTTTCCTTAAGTTTTGATCTTTAAATGCATTTTTACATGGAAATAAATGTCATGATAGTATGGGGGTAGTTAATATAAGGATTTAAAGCATGTATAAGGTTCATGTAGACATTAAAGTGTTAATTATTATGATTTAAAGTAAGGGGCATAAAGCTAAGTGATGACTGAATTGAAAGTAATGATATGGTTTGATTTTGAATTGATTATGGATAATTAATTGAGTATCTGACTTGAGGAATTTAATGCGGTAAATTGTTCAGTATTAACCCTAGTATATGTGTGACTGGAGTAAGATTTAATTTGTATTTATTTTGATGTCTAGTGATGTGAAAAAGGTATTGGAAGTGGTTGAACTAAGGTTAACCTTAAATCTGGAAAGTTGGAATTATAAGTGATGTTACTGTTTTATTCATAACTTATTGTGTAGAAATGAAAATGAGGTAAAGTTATTGGCCACTGAAACTTTGGGATGTTGGCTTCAATTTAGTGTGAAATGGGTGTTGTTGAATTCCAATGATAGAAGGGTGAAATTTTGAATGGGAAAGTTCCTGTTCCATTGCCTATGAACAGTAACCGCAACCATGACATCTGAGTTTTGTTGATTTTTATGAATTAATTGAAATGGAATTAGGGAGAATGGTCTTCATAGAAGTTGTAGAATATTTGATTATCTTTCCATTCCTACTGATCTTGCTATTTTTAGAATTGTGTATTGGGAGATATGAATTGATTACTAATGACTGGTTTTGAGCATTTTTGATGAAACCTAGCTTAAGTGTGATTTTGTGAGTTTACTGATTGGAGGCAATTTTAACATTTTATGTGGACTGAATTGGTGTGAGTGAGCTTCTGAAAAGTTGTAGAGGAAAAGATTACCTTGAAAATGACATATGGTTTGTAATTTTTAGAAGCCAGAATTGGGAGATATGATTTTTCAAAAACTGATCCTACATTAGGTTATGAATGGCTGATGATAATAGAAACTTCCATAACAGTTTTTAAATTGTTAGAGATCGAATTGGATGTTGAGTGCTTCATGAAAATTGAAGTTTGAGATGTTATCTTTTCAGGGATATAAAGTTCTGAATTTACTGACTTGTATATAGGGAGTTATGCTTGTTGTAATGTTACAGCCCATATGGAAGGATTTCAGGGACAGTGACATTGAATGAATTAATTGACTGGTTTAGAAATAGAATTTGATTCTGGGTTGTTCATGAAAGTTGTAAAGGACATTGTGAACTTATTGACCATATTTTTGCGGTAATTTATTACTAAGGAATCAGTGAGTTATGAAATTGCAAATGTACTGCCCTGTGTTGATGAAAATTTAGTAGGCAGAAGGTTTGATGGGTTATTTGATACCCTTAGGGTTGGATTTCATTTTTTTGGTCTTCTTGAGAATTGTAGAGCTTTTCATAAGCTTTCCAATGAGGTATAGTGGGTATTTTTCTGAATTGTGTGCTAAAAGTTAGAGTGGATGGAAATTAAGTTTTAAATCTGGAAAAAAATAGGCAAGCAGAAGGAGCCATCTCGCGAGGGCGATGTTTCGACTCGCGAGGGCGAGATCCGAAGGGGCTGGTCGCGACGGCGACGCCTCGCCTCGCGATTTAAGTGAGGCGAATTAAGCCTGATGGCGGCGTCTCGCCCATGAGGCGGGCGCTCAGTATATATATATATTTATTTATTTTATTTTGATTATTATTTTGATATTAAATGGTACAATTGTTCTTTGTCAATTTCTTTTCCGTCCGACGTCCGATTGACCTGATTCCAGAGGCATCGGATTCGTTGAATATTTAATTTCATATTATGAGAAAACGGGAATTTTAGACGGAATTTGACGTAGCCCCTATCGACGGAACTTGTAAACACTGTTTTATTTAATTGGGGACCTATAGAGGTCCGAATCATGCACCGGCGCTTATGGATTTCTAATTTTCATAGAATTTTATTATGGGAAAATATTGAATTAGGACCGGAATTCATGAACATGCATATCTCATCAACATGAGCACAAATTTCATATTTAGTGACTCGTACATTTTTCTCGATTTATATAGAGGCCCAATTGGAGCGCCGATTGACCGACGTCACGAGAGGCTTCCGGCATTAGCTCGAAGTAATAGGTGAGTAACCTAGTTGGTTTCTCAAATTTCTGGTTGTTTACATGCTCAACGTGAATTACGTGCAAAAGTGAATTGAATGATCACCGTATGAATCTTGGCATGTAATGTATGGGATTGTATTATATGATTTTACCGCATCAATGAATACCGATATTGATAGTCGGGCTTTATAGCCACCATATCAACATCGCTATATCGGGCTTTATAGCCATATTGTGGATTTCTTGATACACCGGGCTTTATAGCCAAATCGCATATTTTGCGATCTTCGCATCGCATGCATAATTGCATGATCGATAATGGACGTGCCCCAAGTTGCTATTATTATCGATAAGAGCTTGAGCTCTCATATCGCATCGACCGCCACGAGCCCGAGGGGAGAAATCACGACGCGTCCCCACTGAATCTTGGTGAGCACTTGGGCACATCTTGAATAATTGGAAAGAGTCACATATGCATTGCATTCGCATAAATGATTTGTTTTGTGATAAGTCCGCTTCGTGATGGTATGTGTTACGCGTGAATGGTTTATCGTTATTGGATATGGTTATTGACCGCTTATTGGTAATTGATGATTATCAGATTGCATCAGACGCCATGGGCGTAATGCATGATTTGAGTGAACCATCGATGATGGTTTCTCACCAATTCGCAAAACTCACCCAAAATTTGCATTTATTTTTCAGTCTGAAGAATACCCGGTTGACACGGAGTATATCTGTAGTAGCGAGTAAAGGTTAGAGGTCGGGGTCAGTTCCAGGTTCCGCATTAGTGTTTTAGTAAATTGTATTCCGCAATCATTGTATAACAAGGCATTGTATTTTTACTGAGCCATTGTGGTAGTAATATTTTACTGCATTGACTGATTGTAATTAATACTGAATGACTGTAATAACTGAAACGGGTTTATATTGAATACGGATTTTATTTACTTACTGTGTTTGTCGTGTGAACGTGGAGTTAATGGCTGCAAACAGAAAAAAAATGTATACTGAATTTTAAATCGACTGATGTAGTACGCCACTCTCGTGGGACACGGACTCGGATATCACCAACGATATCGGGTTTGGGTCTTACGGGTGTGGGGTGTTACATCTACTCTTGCCCAAAAAAAACACATAATCATGCTTAAATCATTTTATCATAAGCTCATACTTTCATGCTTTTTCTTCTTTTCTTTTATACAAAATATTATAACCTTTTTCAAGGTATAAAATAATCATAATTTAGTACGCATTTTCAAACATTCATAATGATTTCAATTTCAAGCAAATCAAATTCAAGCAATTCCATATATCATACATAGGCAATAATTTTCCCAATTACACAATAACTATAAATACATTAACCACCTAATTTCACTTGAAATCCAAGCTCAAGATTGCCTTTCTTCTTGCTCTTAGGTAAGGTTTTCTTGATTTCCTAAACACAAAAATTTTTCATTCAATCCAAATTCAAATGAAAATTCATAAAACTTTAATAATCAAAACATGCTAAAATTGAACTATAAGCCCTTTCAAAATTCAGACTTTTAGGTCAATTTTTCCATGATTGTTATGATCAGGTAAATGAAGAAATTTGTGAACACTTTCTTCTAATGTATTTACGAAACGACACTGTTTTGAACAACTTTGCATTTGGAGTTCAAAAGATGGCTTATATTGCTTGAGATAATGTTTGGAATTTACATATGCATAATCAAGTCATGTATGCTGCATGTTTTTGCTCTCTTTTGGCTTAGTTCCAAGAAAAGGTTTAATTTTATCCGTTGTACCAATAAATAAAGGCATAGTGCCTTACTTGATTTTTGTACTTAATAATTCTATATGATTTTTGTGATTGGTTAGGTAACGATTGGCCAATCGTGTGGCAGGCACAACTGATTAAGCGATACCCGTACCCTTGAAGCTAGTATATAAAAGTCGAGTCCCCATATTGCTACCTTTCTACGAGACTTGTAGGTGATTCCACACCTAAGTTCTGGACACCGATGAGGTTCTCACCTAGCGTCATGATGCTCTTGTCGACCGTGGTCCGGACTCACCATGGATAAAAGTTGAGTCAACATTAGGATTCGATAGGTGTGCACACTACTTTGGCCAACTAGTGGCAACACACATGATTGTTTTGGCTTATTCTAATATTTGTCTTTTTACGAGAGATTTGATCTATACATTTGACATTTTTCAGCTTTTGTGTACTCAAACTGGAACCTATGTTCACCGGATGCGTGATTATTAAGCTAGGCCTATGTGGTTCCTAACTAGTATATATTGAGTCATAGGCTAGGCCTATGTGTTTCTATGTGATGTATGATCACCTAATAGGTTATTTATACTGTCTTGGTGTGTATCAAGTTCTATTTGCGATATTTGTTTTTCCTGCTTACTGAGTACATAGTGTACTCACCCCTTTCGCCTTCCAACCATGTAGGTTAATTTAGTGAGCTTGAAACTTTGAGTGGATCGTGCAGTCTTTTGACATTTTCTGGATATTATCGCACGTGGGTAGTTTCTATTTTATACTTTAGTTATATAGTGGCCCATGAACTAGTTTACTGGTTTTATTAGATTGGTTATGTTGATATGCTTTATGATTGTATAAATTTAACTCTGGACTGTTTGTTATTGTAAAAGACTTTATGTATGAACTTTTGATACTATTGTTGAGATTGCTTAGAGTGGACTTTAAAGTCCTTAAGTTGTGGTAAAATTTTTGGATGTGAATATAAAAGTGTGATTAAAATTGTTTACAGGTATTTGATTGAGTATTGGGATTTTTAAAATACGATCGTTGTGTTGTCTAAATTTTCAAAAAGAGAGAGAAATATTCAGTTAGCCTTATATAATTGGATTAAGGATACCATGAGTGTCCTTAGCCCGAGTATGCGATGGTTGTCATGGGCCCGATATGGTACCATGCCATAATAGAAGTGGTAAGGAGATTGACAAATCATGCAATAATAGTATTTATGTTGAAAAAAGAGAAGGCACCAAAAGTTAAACCACATTTCTCTCATATTCATTTCCCTTAAATGCTTAAATAAAACTATAGCGCCCCCTTACCGCAGGGTACACACCGGGATGCCCGGAGGTCATTCCGATACATATCCTACGATAAAGGCGAGCTACGTTCTATCACTACATTCACTTCACATGGCATCATATCATTATTTACCAATAAAGAATCAATAGAAAATCACAATATTTTTTAAACCAACTTTTTCCTCATTTCATTCCATCAAAATCAAAAGTCTACATGTTTTTCATCCCTTACTATCTGTACATCAATCAAAAACCTAGTACAAAAATACTACATGAAAGAGGAAGAAGTATCAAATCTATCCAAGCCATCCAAAAGTCCCAGCTGACCGACCTTTAAGTCATGACTTCCCTTGCCAGACACAATTTACACGACTGGGGGAGCCTCTCTATAGCTAGGAATCTACTCTCGGTCCTGAAAAAGATAACGTTGCAATTTTGGTGAGTTTTGCGAACTCAATGAGGTAACCATCATCAATGGTTCACTCAATTCATGCAACACATCAATTCATAACACAAATTATGTCACAATTTCATATTTATCATAAGTAACACACTTTCACTTAAGCATAAGGAATTTTTCTTTTCACTCAATCAAACACATTTAACAAGATGTATATGAAATGCTCATGAGATACTTTTTCAATTATTACGTTGTTGTGACCGATTGCCTGAACTGTCCCATATAGGGCTCATTAAACATTGAGCCTAAGGCTCTAAATCATTGTTGAGCTCGAGGCTCAAATTCACTCGTTGAGCTTTAAGCTCTAATCGGTGGCTACTCTAGTCACAGCTGTCATTATTTGATTATGCATTCATAAATGAAATGCATATGCCACAATCAATCACATTATAAGCACGTAGGTCTCATATTCACATACAAGTAGCACTTCAATATCGCAACGCCCCAGTACACAATCATCGGACCTTCTGTCTGGAATCCGCAATCAAATCACAATCGATCATTATTCAATATATAATAATAAGCAAACAATAATGGAGAGAAACCATCTAGTTTACTCACCAACTGCTTCCGAAGCTAGTGCCTAGAAGTCTTGGCAACGTCTATGGGTTGACGTTCCAATTGCGCCTCTATAACAATTAAGATACACATGTATCAAAAGTTGCACAACTAGAAGTGTATGATAATGCACATACAGGAATTCAAATGAGTACAATGCATTTTCATGACAATCCTGGGTATCATTCCATAAATTTCATCACAAAACCCATCCCATATCAAAACTCACAATATATTTCTCATAGACTTATTTCTACTGCTCGTGATCAATGAGAAAGTGAAAATGAGGTTAGCTAGTCAACCTCTCTTCAATAAAAGTGTTCCCCTATGTTTTAGGAATTCATAGACACCAAAATTACTCAATTTGGATTTCTATAGGTCCAGATATTGCCAAAACACTGAAGTATGTTCAGAAAAATAACCCACTCATACTCTTTCAACCGGTCCTCTCTCTTAGATTCGATCAATCTTTTTCAATTTAATCTAAAAATCTATAAATGTTCATGGACAGGTATAAGAAGGTCTTATAAATCCAATGCTTTAAAAAATCAGGTCAATCGGAGGTCAGACGAAAAAGTTATAAGCTAAAGAGAGGAGGGAGGTCAGGTGAGCCGACGAGCCGCGCCGCATGCGTGACGGCTCGCTAGCCGACTTGCTAGTCAGCTCATGAGCCGGCTCGCCCAAAAGACCCGACTCGCGATCGAGAGCTGTCGGCTCAAAAATGATCCGCTCTCGATCGCGACGGCTCGCAACACAACGTCGTCACGGCCTCGAGGCTGCGATTTCCCCCTTTCTATATATATATTCTCTCTTCTTCCAAAATGAATAACTTTAAGCTCAGGAGTCCACATTTGACAAATTTGGCATCAATGCAAAGATAACAGAAAGATCTACAATTTCCATGAAGGATCAAAGACAAATTCCAAATCTATAGGGGTCAAAATTCACTTCAAAGTATCTGTCCGGTAAATCTCATCCTAAACAGTAACACAACTTCTAAAAATCATAACTTCCTATTACATTGTCCAAAAATTCCATGCTTTATATCAATGGAAAGATAAAAACACAATATACAAATGTCATGACGAACTTAGAAGCAAATTCTACATCTAACTAGGTCAAATTTCCTCATTATTGTGGCTGCCCTGTTATACATCACCTAAACCATATCCAAATTTCAATTACTCATAACTTTCAACTCCAATGTCGAAAAATGTCACACTTTATGGAGGTATAAAGCTATCAAGAAAAGCTACAACTTTCATGAAGACTAATTTAGCAAAATCTTCCTAAATCAACCCAGAACAATTTACAAAGTTTCAAATCACAAAATTCAACCCTAGTGTAACTATTCATCCCTACTCACTTTCCCACATTCATGTCAAGATTTGGGACTCTTAAGGACAAAATTGAACATCATTTTCTTCACAGGAAATATAGCCAAACACCTCTAGTTTAATTCAAACTAAAAATCATCTCAATTGTACAATTATAGAAGAAGTTATGGCTAATCCATTGAAACATACTCAAATACAATTTCCAGATTTTCATCTAACTCTTCTTCTACCTCTTCCATAACATTTCCTCACCAAATAACTACTCAATTCACTCAATATATCAACCACAAATAAGTTAAGACCTCTACTTGAACATTAACCCACAACATAACATCAACATGCACTCAATCATCATACTTTTCTACACTCATCTAAACATCATTTTATTCCAACTCTCACTTCCAAAACATCTCTAAATCACATTCTACATCATTAATCATCAATAAAAGTAAGAAATTCACACACCCTTCCCCATTCATGACACCCATATACCCAAAACACAATTCCATGAAATTAATTTCAAATAACATCACAAATGCTTCATTTAACTACAAATCCATGATATTTGACAAAATTCTTACTTAGGTTAGCTTCCAATTCTTCAAAATCTTCAAGAACACCAAAATTCCTTAATTCATCAACAACCCATGATCACCATCATATTGAGGGTTAGAAGGTTTGGGTTTTTAGTGACAATGGAAGAGAAAGCAAGGTGAAAGAGTAGTATGAAAGATGGTCAAAAATCAAGAAGAAGAGAGGAAGAAGATAAGCCACGAAATTGATGGAGAAAAACCCAAAACAAATCACCAATAGCCTTTAAAATAGAAGCTTTGTGGAAGACTCCAAAAGGGTTGGGTTATTTTAATAAAAGCATGATTTAAGACATGGTTAGGCAAGTGACACTTGTCACTTACCACATGTCTCATTTTTAGCCACTCACTTGGTTTCTTTCTAACCAAATTTTTCCCCAAAATTTCAATGGCTCTAGTTAATAAATCTGAAAATCATTTATCTAAATTTCTATTGCCATTGGACAGTAATTTCTACTACCATTAAACAATTATTTTGCCACTTGGCATTTTCCCTAGTCTAGAAATTACCCCAAAATTTCAGAAAAGAAAAGAAATTTTCTAAAATTCTCCAAAAATTTGAAAAACACAAAGACCCTCTCCAACTCAATTTTCATACAAACAAATCACATTTCTTAACACTTATACCGGGAAATATCATGAATGCATGTACAGTCATTTTCATGTGCAAAATTTACTATTCACATGTATATGGATGCTAGATTATGCATAAACATATAAAGGCATTTCTAAACGCCCATTTATCACTCAGAATTACTATTCTAATCTCCCCACCGGTAATGGGATGTTACAAAAACAATTTAGATTAAATGATTTCTTAGAAATCTTCACGTAGCTTCATATCATCAAATATCATTATACAACAAATTTTAAAATAAAAATTATATCTAAGAAAAGAAGGTTAGGAGAGTTTGAGAAAATTTCTCTTATTGAGGAGCAGTGCCATCATTTAGAATAGGTTACCACTTACACTTAGAGATCCAATAAGTTTTTCTCCAACGTTTCTCTACCTTACACTAATAGTAAAGTTAAATTTTTCAAAGCTTAGTATGATTTGAGTGCTAGTGTATCTTTGATGCCTTTGTTAATTTCTTTATAGATAAAATATCAAATTAGACTATAAATTTTTCACCAAAATTGAATTAAACTCAAATATTTCAAACAATTCAAAAAGATCCCTAATATTTTACAAACATTCAATTTAAACCCTAACTTAACATCTATATCATCTTCCTATAAAAAAAATCTACCTAGCATTTCTTTATTTTTTTCATATGGGTCTTTTTACTAGATTTGGATCCTATATGGCAAGTGAAGTAAAAAAAAATTAAAAATGCTTGGATTGTATTCATGGAAGGTCAAGAATTTGGGCTCATCTATGGACATCATAGAGCGACTATAATAATCTTCTTAGTTATTTTCCTTTCTTCTTTAGAGGCATTTGCAAATTTTATTTCGTTTTCTGTACTATATTAGTCATAATTCCAACTAGGTAAAATTATTTGGCTAAGATGATTAGCTAAACTATTGAAAATTTTCCTTATGCCCAATATTTCTAGTAACAACATTACAAAAATATAGATATTAGCTTTGCAGGAAATGCCTCCAAGGTTTTTACAATACAACTCTTAAGCCATATATGTAACGTCCCGTTACTGATAGCAAGGGCATTATGGTAATATTGGGTCAGACTGATGGGTTTCATTGCATTCACTGGTCGGACTGATAGTTTTCAATGCATTCACTAATTGAGCACGTTACTGGCCTCTACTTATAGAGGAATAGGTTTCTTACATATGCATTTATTCATAGGTACATGCATTCATGATTTTCCGGCACTTTAATTGTAAGTATGAACTGATTAGATTGTGAACTGACTAGACTGACTGGATTGTAATTGATTGAGAAATTAGGAGTAAGTGAGCTTGAATGACTGATTTAGAATAGTCTAAGAGTGATTGACTATTGATAGTGGTTTATAGGAAATTTTCGAGAAATTCGGGAGAAAATGCCCGATCAAAATTTTGGAGTGATGAATCGATCGACCGTATAGTCTTGAAAGAAGCGCCCAATGGCAATGGAAAAATTAGAGTGATCTGTTAGGAAATTTAAAATGTTGAGCCATTGAAATTTAGAGACTGAAATTTGATGAGTTGGAGACCTTTGTCTATAAATAGCTAAGTTTGAATGTGGGAATTACCTAAGGCATTTCTTCTTCTCTCCCACGGTGATTTCGATTTCCTCCATAGGTTGAGAAGGATTGGAGTGAGTTATCGTTGATTTGAGAAAGATTTAGGGTTTACGGTGATTTTGAGAGATTTGTGGATTGATCTTTGATTGAGGCGCCGTTGGATCGTTATTCCACGGACATTGTTGGAACTTCCAGGTAGTAGCTCGGAAGTTACAGGTGAGTAACCTAGTTGGTTTCTCAAATTTCTGACTGTTTAAATGCTCAACGTGAATTACTTACCAAATGTGAAACTGTATGATTACTGAGATGTACATGATCAAATGATATGTTTCTCTTGTCTTGGACTAAATTATCGCATGATCCGAGAAATACAATCTGGCTTTTAGCCATACGCATCAATGCTTGGATAAGGCATTGCATGCATAAATGCATGATCAGATAATGGAATGTGACCCAAGTTGCTATTATCACTGAAAAGAGCCTCGAGCTCTAACACTGTACTGACCGGGCCTAGCCCGAGGGGAGAAATCCCTG
The DNA here is from genome assembly GCA_029891385.1 of Erythroxylum novogranatense. Lineage (NCBI taxonomy): Eukaryota > Viridiplantae > Streptophyta > Magnoliopsida > Malpighiales > Erythroxylaceae > Erythroxylum > Erythroxylum novogranatense. Next base: position 88,785,836 of record CM057234.1, on the reverse strand, counting down.
ACGCGTCCCCCACTGAACACTGACTGAGCACTTGGGCACAATACTGAATAACTGGAAAGAGTCTCATATGCATTATATACATGACTGATTGAATTGCCAAATTGTGTGATGATTACTGAACTGTGTGATGCCATGATTTACTTTAAATTGTGATGTGATACTGTAAACTATTCTATGCTCTTGTAATATTGTTTCGATACTATACAATCGTTGTAAACTATCGTAAAGCGCTATATAATATCATCAATTGAATATTATCGTGTCGTGTCTGCATTTAATTTGCGTAATGCATGATTTGAGTAAACCATCGATGATGGTTTCTCATCGAAGTTCATAAACTCACCCAAAATTGCAACCTATTTTTCAGGATGATAGAGTAGACCCCTAGCTCAGGAGATAGCCTTTTCCTACCGAAGCGGCGTCTTTGGCGGGAGAAGCGATGGCACACTGTGTCTGTCGGTGGGTTGGATTTTGAGGATGACTTAGGATAGGCGCTGTATCGTTTCCTTTTTGGTTTTGTTTAGGGACCGATAGACTTGTCTATTACATTATTGGATGACCGTATGTCGATTGATATTATGATTTTAAAATTTAGTGGTTTAGATATTGGGTTATGTTATGGTTTTAATTTATTGCGATCTATGTGGATTTTTAATGGAAATGTTCGGTGGTGCACCTTTATCGTGGGATACGATCGGGCGACCTTGTGTTTCCGATGTGTACCCTACGGTGGGGGCGCTACATTAAAGTGGTATCGAGCATGGTTTGGCATCTTTTGGGATTAGTGAAATTAAGTGGAATTCTTGAAAGGATAGGAACCGATCGTAATTTCTTATCATTTTAGGTCATCCGTCCTTGGAGATCGAGTGGAACAACCAGCTGACCTGGAATCGGTAGGAGCTAGTAGGGAGTCTCCTGCGCCTCATTCAGAGGAGTTGCCTCCTCGAGTTCTGTGAGACGGAACGGAGATATGATCAATCTGCGTGGCGGGCGGTTGACTTTATGGTAGCACCGACCCTGCAGAGGCTGAGGGATGGCTAGAGAGGACTGAGAGAGTCCTCGACCAGACGGACTGCTACCCGGACGAGCGTTTCAACTACGCGGTTTCTGCCGCTGTGGTTTCGCATATCAATGGTGGAAGGCTGTTCGGCAAGATACCACAGGCCACACATCGACATGGGATGACTTTCGAGGGCTTTCAAGGACAACTTCATGCCCAAGATTTATCTCGAAATGAAGTTCTGAGGAGTTCTAGAGTGAGGCGAGGACGATTGGTGTGGCCGACTATGAGGTGCGGTTCAACGAGTTAGTGGTTTATGCTTCTTCATTGGTGGCTACTGAGGCTGACAGGTGTCGGCGTTTTGAGGGCGGACTCAATCTGGATATCCGTACCCTATTGGCTAGATCCGATATGGGCAATTTCATAGAGTTGAGGGCTACAGCAGTGAGGATAGAGCAGCTGCTGAGACAGCGCATGGCTGAGGCTGGTCAGGGGACCAAGATTAAGAGACCTAGTGATAGCTGTGGCAATCTTTGGCAGAGAATGCAAGAAGCGTCGAGTAGGCCCTTCAGTCCGCAGAAGGGGCTGACAGAGGTGGTCACGGGCGAGAGACGGTTTTAGCATCGTGGTAATGGTGGCGGCGATGTCGAGTTTGGACAATCGCTCCCTTATGTGAGCATTGTGGCAAGAGACACGATGGATAGTGTCGATGGCTATCTGGAGCTGCTGAGGTGTGGTTCGATGGACCACTAGTAAGGAAGCGCTTGAGATCGTGGGAGCCCGATCTGCTATGTTGGAAGATCTGGTAGCAATACCACGGTGCAGCAGAGCCGTGGTGGTGGGTCCGGATGGAGAGGCCGAGGCCGAGGCCGAGGCCGAGGTCGAGCAGAGGGATCAGCAGTGAGGTCAGAGGATCTGAGTAGCAGACTGCAGTCTCAGGCCAGGGTCTATGCCATGACTCGGCAGGAGGCCCAGGATTCCCCGGATGCTATTGTGGGTATGCTTCTGATTTTTGGTTTCGAAGCATATGCATTGTTGGATCCTAGATCCTGGATCCACCCATTCTTTCATTGCACCGCATTTAGCATGTAGACTGCATGGGGATAGAGAGAGGTTACAGTATGGGTTAGAGGTGAGTACACCTTTAGGTAGTACAACTGTATAGGGAGGTAGATGTAATATTTGGGATGGACTGATTGATTGTGCATAAGGGCTATTATGGACTATTTCACTAGGGAGGTTGTGAGGCCATCTGGCTCACGTAATGGATACTGGAGTCGATCAGATGATTATAACTGAAGAATTTAGCAATGAAAGGATAGGCTGGAAATAAATTTTAAATAAATGAAAAGTCGTTATTGGGAGACCTGAGTCTATTGGAAACTCAAGTGTGAGAGATAGAATTTGTTACTGAGAAAATATGCATTGTGTTATCGTAACGAATCCGACTGTGTAAGAGGATTACTAAACTGTAAGGAGAAATTAGTCATGAAATTGAGGGGATTATTGGTTCACAAAATTTTTATGTAAATGTTTAGGAAGTACTAAGTTGATATGAGGAATACGGAGAAAATAGTGTAAAGGAACTTGTGGCAGAATATGATATTTAGAAATTGAGAAATCATTAGAGAAATTTTTAATTCGAGTATTAACTGTACGTTGTAAATTCGGAGACTTTGTAATACTTATTGATGTGTCCCAATGAAGGTTATGATGCAATCTGTTGAAATGGTGTAAAGTAGTTTTACGTGCATAGGGATAAGTATAATCTTTTGGACTGTATTATAATTGATGACTGGAATTTATTGTGTGGATATTGTTCTGAAAGCTTGGAGATACTGGTTGGAATAGAAACATTTCAGATATGGCTATGAATAAGCAAATTGATAGCAATCAAGGTAATAGTGAAATTGAAGGAATTGAAAAGGATTATGCCGTTGAGGTTTTAAAATTTAGCTAGTGGTGCAATATAATGTACTGAATAGAAAATGCAATGGCAAAGGATCATTATTTGGGCGTTAAGGCTATTAAACCTAGTATAATATCGAAAAGCATTGTCGATCTATCAAGGAGGTAAAAAGGAATGTATCATTATTAGTTATGGGAATTCCGGATCAAGTGTGTATAGAAAGGACTGACAAAGAAAATTGGGGATTTAGAAATTGCAGACCTTATTGAGAAATTCAAATGGGGTTCAACTTTTAAGGAAACGATATTTATGACTGCATTGTGAAGTATGTGTTTACCCACCAAAGAAACCGTTAGAGAAATCTCTAGAATCATCAAAGTGTTGTGTTTCATGAGAGTGTATAGAAAGAGTAATTGAAGATATAGAGTGTGGAATCGAATAGTTTTCGTGGGGATAACTAACTGACGTGACTGCTGAGGCAAAAGTGAGACTGATATTCGTAGAGTCCATTGAGATTGAGGTATTATTATGGTGTTACCATTCGAACAGTGCATAAGGAGTCATTGACCCCTACATTAGAGTGAACAAGGCCTGAATATAGTCGAAGACTATGATTGATTTGAGTGAATGATGATAAGTGGATTGAATCTGAAAAGGGGTTGAGCGATCCAAATTAATGACAATGAGTATAATCGATTAGGATCGCGGTTATAAGAATCTGATGAAATTAGTGTTTTAACACTAAAGAGATGTAATCTGATAAGTAAATCGATGAAATATTTCGAAGTGTGTAGCGTTGGCCAAAATGTATAAAGGGAGATATAGGTATATAAGGAAACTAAATTCGATACTAAATGGCCTCTATGTGGCCTTCATGTAAATAGATTGGTAAAGTGGGTTAAAATCTAAAAGATGACTCTGATTTACAGAGTGTTTTATGGACTGGATTAATAAACAGTGTTAAGATCTGATAAATGTGTTTCTGGTACCGAATGTGAGGATTTGTGAATAATAATAAGGAAATGAGTGAGAATCGGAATAGAAAGGAGCGGATAAATTCCCTTATCCTCCTGATCAATTGTATATGACATTTCAGGGACGAAATTTTTATTAGGAGGGGTGAATTGTAACATCCCGTTACTGATAGCAAGGGCATTATGGTAATATTGGGTCAGACTGATGAGTTTCATTGCATTCACTGGTCGGACTGATAGTTTTCAATGCATTCACTAATTGAAGAAGCGCATTGGCCTCTACTTATAGAGGAACAGGTTTCTTGCATATGCATTTATTCATAGGTACATGCATTCATGATTTTTCGACACTTTAATTGTAAGTATGAACTGATTGGATTGCGAACTGACTAGACTGACTGGATTGTAATTGATTGAGAAATTAGGAGTAAGTGAGCGTGAATGACTGATTTAGAATAGTCTAAGAGTGATTGACTATTGATAGTGGTTTATAGGAAATTTTCGGGAAATTTGGGAGAAAATGCTCAGACCAGAAATTTTGGAGTGATGAGATCGATCGATCGTATAATCTTGAAAGAACGCCCAATGGCAATGGAAAAATTAGAGTGATCTTGTTAGGAAATTTAAAATGTTGAGCCATTGAAATTTAAAGACTGAAATTTGGACTGAGTTGGAGACCTTTGTCTATAAATAGCTAAGTTTGAATGTAGGAATTACCTAAGGCATTTCTTCTTCTCTCCCACGGTGATTTCGATTTCCTCCATAGGTTAAGAAGGATCGGAGTGAGTTATCGTTGATTTGAGAAAGATTTAGGGTTTACGGTGATTTTGAGAGATTTGTGGATTGATCTTTGATTGAGGCGCCGTTGTATCGTTATTCCACGGACATTGCTGGAACTTCCAGGTAATAGCTCAGAAGTTACAGGTGAGTAACCTAGTTGGTTTCTCAAATTTCTGACTGTTTAAATGCTCAACGTGAATTACTTGCCAAATGTGAAACTGTATGATTACTGAGATGTACATGATCAAATGACATGTTTCTACTGTACTGGACTGAATTACTGCATGATACTGAGAAATACAATACTGGCCTTTTATAGCCATACTTCAATTATCGACCTTGCATTGCATGCATAAATGCATGATCGATAATGGAATGTGACCCAGTTGCTATTATCACTTAAAAGAGCCTCGAGCTCTAACATCAGCATCGACGGGGCCTAGCCCAGGGGAGAAATCACGACGCGCCCCCATGAACACCGATCGAGCACTTGGGCTGTCTTGAATAACTGGAAAGAGTCTCATATGCATTATATACATGGTGATTGAATTGCCAAATTGTGTGATGATTCTTGAGCGTGTGATGCCATGATTTCTTGTAAATTGTGATGTGATATGTAAAGCGTTCTATGCTATTGTAATATTGTTAATGATACTATACATCGTTGTAAACTCATCAGAAGCTGTTATATAATATCGATTGAATATTTCGTGTCGTCTTTGCACATAATTTGCGTAATGCATGATTTGAGTAAACCATCGATGATGGTTTCTCACCGAGTTCGCAAACTCACCCAAAATTGCAACCTATTTTTCAGATCGATAGAGTAGACCCTAGCTCCGGAGATAGCCTTTTCCTACCGGCGTCTTTGTCAAGGTAAGCGATGGCACATGTGTCGGTCGGTGGGTTGGATTTTGAGGATGACTTAGGATAGGCGCCAGATCGTTTCCTTTTGGTTTTGTTTAGGGGTGATAGACTTGTCTATTCTGTTATTGGATGACTGTATCAAATTGATATTATGATTTTAAAATTTAGTGGTTTCCGATATTGGGTTATGTTATGGTTTTAATTTATTGCGATGTCATGTGGATTTTTAATGGAAATGTTCTGGTGGTGCACCTTTATCGTGGGATACGTATCGGAGCGACCTTCGGGTTTCCCGATGTGTACCCTACGGTGAGGGGGTGCTACAATATAAATAATTTTACCATACTATCGAATCTTTTTCATTAGAGACATAATACTATTATCTATTGGTTACAAATTTTTAAGTCAAAAATCTAAAATTTTTGGAAAAGAACTCTTATCTAAGAGTATGTTATGAGGCCTGATGTCAAAATGCAAAATTTACCTTTCACAACCTCGATATAGATTTTTGGTTATATTAGCTATTCTAAGAGGAATGTCATATAACATTATTGATATCGTTACTAACACTTCCGCAAGAAAATATGTACTTATTTAGACAACCACTAGTTATGAAATTATATACAAAGGTGCAACTGGATCTCTCTATACTTAAGCCAATGAGATGCACCACATTAACATGGCAGATTCTTCCTATTTTGGAAACTTCATTAATGATTTCCTGGACATTAAATGTAGAGTTACCCAACATCTCCACTACTATAAAGCTATAATTTATAAAGTTTCCCTTTGTAGACACAACCATAACCACCTTCACTTAACTAAAGAGGAAAAATCAAAAGTACTACAAGCCTAAGTAAGCTAAATGCTAATAGGTTAAAGAATTAACCTAGTGACCTTTTCTTGTTTGTTCTTCTCTCTTCCTCTGAAGGATGATAAACAAATGAAGAGGATGGTGATAGAGAAGGAGCCTTAGGTTAAGGATTAGGAATTATGGATGTCATCTAGTTATAAGCCTGAAAAACATTTATGTAAGTTTTTAGACCTTATTTGTCACATAAGATGTACATTAAGTAAGGGACCTATTATAAACAAATAAAAGAAATGTTACGTAGAATTTTTTACATAGGGAGATGATAAAAATCTTAAGTCAGGTTCAAATTGAACATTTGTAAAATTTTTGGAATTCTTTTTAAGTGGTTTAGAATTTTTAGGTTTAAACTGAATTATGGTGAAAATGTTAGCGACCAATTCGAAAATTTTCCATTTCTTTATTCCTTTTATTTTATAATTATAGAGATGTAAAGGGATAAAAAAAATTTCTATCATTTTAGGTAGACCTTCTTACCTAGGACAAGTGAGTTATGTCTAAATATGTTAAACGAAGCACTCAAATTGAACTTGAATGTTGTAAATAAATTTTTTGCTTCCTCTAACATTATTAATAAAATTGATTGTCATGTTACACTAACCTAAGAAGTCTTTGAATCTGAGACTGCACGAGATGTTCTAGAAACTTGCCTTATAGATGCAACAACAATTAATCATCATTTCAAAGAAGTAGTCACCATTACAGCTAAATTAAATAGAATATATGATAAAAAAAAAGTTTTAAAGATTTTAGAAAAGGTAAGATGATCAATGTTAGTACGGAAAAGCCTATTATATAATTGAAACTACTTCATCCATATTTAATGTATGCTTTTAAAGGGGAGAATGAAACTTTGCTTATGTGTTCCAGTATCTGATCTAAATAAGGATGGAGACCCAGGTAGCTCAAATTTGATCTAAACCTAAAGCCCAAAATTTTCAAAAAAAAAAGTAGCCCAACTTGAACTCTAGTTTGACTAGTTCAAGTCAGTTGACTTTTAGTTGGGCCCAAGCTTATTTTTCAAACCTAAATCTAAATTGGATAAATTTTTGCATGTGTTGAGACTTAGAAAAAGAGATATTGGATGGATTATATCTAGTATTATAAAGATTAGCCCTTCATTTTGCATGTATAGGATTTTAATTGCCTTAGAGGGATTAACCCTTCATTTTAAATATGTAGGATTTAATGGAAGAAAATTGTAAAATGGTTGTTAAAAATCAAATAATGCTAAATCCAAATATGGAGGAAGTAGTAAAGGTTGAAATACTACAGCGGCTAGACGTTGGGATAATTTATCCCATTTTAGATAGTTCATGGGTAAGTGGTGTATGTTGTATCCAAGAAGGATAGGGTGATGGTAATATATAATAAAACAATGAATTAATTCTTATTAGGCCTGTGACTAGTTAGAGGGTTTTCATTCGTTATTAGAAACTTAACTTAACTACTCATAAGGATCTTTTTCCATTATCATTTGTTAATCAAATTCTTGAGAGACTTACAGGGTATGAGTACTATTGTTTTGAGATGGATATTTTTGGTTATAAATAGAATATCATTGTATTAGAGAATCAAGAAAAGAAAACTTTGATATGTTTGTATGGTACATTTGCATTTCATATAGTGCCTTTTGGATTATGTGATGCACCCATTATTTTTTTATATTACATGATGGTCATATTTCTTGATTTTGCTAAGAAATCATGGAAGTGTGAATGATTATTCCTTTTTTGGACTATACGACTGTTAAATATTTTTTATTAAGGATGTTAAACCATGTTTAATCTAATAGATATTATTGCTAAAAGAATTTGATATAGATATTAGAGATAAGAAGGGACCATAAATGTGGTTGTTAATCATCTATCCTAATTAGAGAGCCTAGTGAATTTAGAAATAATATCAATCAATGAAAGATTCCCTTATGAGCAATTCTTAGTATTTATAGTCATCCATTGGTACCCCTCGTGAAGAAGTTATGGACATCCTAAGTCATTGGCATTCCATATGGTATGATGGCCATTTTAGTGCAGCCAAAAAATTGCTAAAGTGAGTTAATGACTTTTATCAACCTACTATATGTCAATTTACTAGAAATTATATTTGTAAGTATGATAGATGTCAAACAATTAGTAATATCATTAAAAGAAATGAAAACATATGACTATAATTATAGAAATTGAATTATTTGATGTTTGAGATCGATTTTGTAAGTCCATTTCCTACTTTATGTAGTAATCAATGCATATTAATTGTTCTTAATTATTTATTTAAATTGGTTATAATTATATCATCGATAACTAATGACTCTAAGCTAGAGTTGAAATTTTAAACAAAAATATTATCTAGGTTTCTATTTAGAGCTGTCATTAGTGGTGAAGGTTCCCATTTCAATCTTTCTTTTGATAATTATTGACAAAGCGTAGAGTGTTTCACAAAATAGCAACAACTTATCATTCTCAAGCTAATGGCTAAGTTGAACTTGTAAACCAACAATTAAAAGGAATATTTAAAAAAGTGGTGAGACGTTCAAGAAAATATAGGGCACTATGATCTGATAATGCATTATAAACTTATAGAACAACTTTTAAAACTCTATTAAGTATATCTCTATATAGAATTTTATATAGAAACGTTTCTCACCTATATATGGAATTCAAGCATACAAATTATTAGGTAATAAAGGTATTGAATGTGGATTTGAAATTTATTCAGGATAAGAGAATATTGCAATCGAATGAATTGGAAGAACTTAGACCAAATGCTTATGGAAAAGATTGAATTTATAAGGAGAGGACCTAACAGTAGCATGATAAGCACATTCTTAAAATAGAATTCGAGATTGGTCAATACGTCCACTTTAACTCTAGATTCAAGTTGTTTCCGTGAAAGTTTACATCTAGGTGGTTCGTGTTAAGTCAAAATGACTTTACATAAAAATGATTTTGATGTATAACAAACATAGTGAGATCAAATACAAGAAAACAAAACAACACAGACGCGTACGTATTTAATTCGAAGCAGGCGAAGATGACGATCTGTATTTAATTCGGAGATGCATTTAAGATGACGATCTGTACGAAGTTGGCACAGACGAAGTTTAAAAAATCAACACAGACAAAGATGACACAAGACAATAAAAGACGCAGACGCAAATGTAGATACAGACGCAGAAACAAAAGCAGACGCAGACGCAGAAAAGAAACAGACGCAAGAGTCAGTTCGAGTTAGTTACAGAACTCAACTGATTAACCGTTTCTTTAAAGATTCAAGAATCAAGAAGCAGTTAGAGATGAAGGCTATAAATACAAGTCGAAGTCGAAAACTGAAGAGCTTGCTGTTTTGAGAAAAATTACACAAAGCGATGTAAGTGCAAGTCGACTTGTACATGGGGTAAGTCGACTTACACGTATTCAGTACCGATAAGTCGACTTATGCAAGGACGGTACTGTTTATATTGTGCCCTAAAGGCAATCCCTTTAAGCGCTTTGTTCAAAGTCGTGTGAGACTTTATGAATAAATAAAGAAAGGCATACTTCATTAATTTGATGTTCATGAACATTGTTTATGAATTGATTGGATCTTTAATCGAATTAATGAAGTCCATGATATATGACATAGCATGAAGGAAATTATGATGTGCTCATACTCCCGAGATTCCTATCATGTGCAATTATGTCAAGATTCTAAATTCTCCTAGTCATAGGATTAATGAGACTGGACATCATTAATCCGGATAGACTAGCACATGTCATATTCCTTGATTGGATCAAGCAGTGGATCTCAGAAACTGTAAATATGAGATATTTAGAATTGACATGTGGATGCTTACTAGTGTTAGTAAGTTCATTGGATGACCTGCTATGAGATCATCACATGGATATCTTATCTAAGTGTCAGTGATAATCTCATCATAGCAATGGTGCAAGTATCCTTAGACTTGAGGTACTCAAGGATATCTTGAATACCGATCCTGCTTTGACTCCATTCCTTGTTGCCTTCGCAGGTAACTCATAAGGTGGTGCTTGGGTACGCTTGAGGTATTCAAGATAATTGAGTAGCCAATAAAGGATTCACCACTTCGGATTAGCGTAAGAGATACCCATGGCCTCTTGTCGGGATCATTACTAAGGTGGTTAAAGATATATGTCATGAAGAGTGTCTTCATTGACATATAGAGTAATGAGTCCCGGGGCGAAGCTGTTATCACTAGGCTGGACTTGGTCTAGTGAGAGTTGACACTTTGACCATACTCATAACCAAGTGGGGTATAGGATGGTGAAAGGACGAATTGCACAAAGAATTGTTCATGGAAGGGTTCGTGATCTGGTTCGTAATGAATACATCAAACCGATTACTTTTGGTCAATTGGGGGTCATGATGTGTTGCTAGATACCGCTCATGACTTGCTTAGATTAAGTGTTAATCTAAGTGGCCAACATAACCGGGAGCCTAAAGGGTCACACGCATAAGAGTGATTCAGAGAATCTGTAAAATAGTAATTGGACTGAGTTCCAATTATGGAGAGCAATCGAATTAAATGGATCCCGATGAGATCGAGATATGTCCCGATGAGATCGCGACATCGATATTGCTAATAAAGGTCTCAAGGCGTTTTGACGGAGTCGGTAGACCGACCCAGTTGGACTGGACCTTAGCAATTATATTCTAATTAATTAATTAAGTAATTAATTAATTAATTATTATATAAATATATGCATGTGTTCGTTTGAAAGTGGGAGGAAGAAGAGATTAGCTTTGAAAAGTCAAAGCTTGATTTCTTTATTCCATTTATTAATGAATGGCTATTAAGCCATACACATGGCCTCATCTTATGGTAGTATTTTAATGGTTAAAATACATATAAGATGGCTTACTTTGCAAGATGATGAACAGCGGTTTTGCTAGGGATGAGAAGTTGGAAAACTTAAGTGTTAAGTTTGCTTTGAAAATGAGTTTTCATTCTTCTTCTCTCATAAGCATCATCGTTTTTCTTCTTCTTCAAGCAATTCCAACGTTGATCTATGCTCTCCAGGACGACGAGGTAGGCTCTAGCAGGCTTTAATCTGTTCTAGCTATTCCCGGTCAAAGGGTTTGACTCGGTGATCTCTCGTGGATCACCTTTAGAGATAGTCTCTTTTGGCTATTTAGGTTGATGTCTTCATACCGACACACGGATCTGGGTTTCGGGAAAGTCCCGAACAAAATTTTGTTTTTCGCCACGGTACATGTGATGTACCTCCTGGGATTTTCCTATGCTTAAAAAGCGATTAAGTGAGAATTAGCTGAACGCTATCATTCGTAATGAGTGTTCAAATATTTTTGAAAAGAAAAGTTATGCAGATAGCTGCAGAGGCTAAGTGTGAAAGAATCTTGGTTGTAGAGACCAAGAGGCTCGTGAAAGAATCTCGTAACGTTTGAAGAGATAGTGAAATCTCGGAAGAAACTCGAGGATCGGACGTAGCCCACGGTTTGGGGTGAACCAGATAAATCTGCGTGTCTACTACTCTCACTCTCTATCTCACTTTTAGTTTCAAAGTTGATCTTTATTTACTATTCATATACTTAGCATTGAAAAGTTTGATCAATCAGGATTAATAAGAATTCTGTAAAGAATCTTAATTCTAACAAGTAATTCTAAAAGATATTCAAAAAAGGGAATACACAATTCAACCCCCCCTTCTCGTGCATTTTATTGTGTTTTTAAGTGCTGTATTAACGTGTGATTCACTTCAATTGGTATCAGAGCTTGGTATCCAAGAATCACTTTGGCGAAGTGTGGATTAAAGATAATGGCGGAGTCACATGTATACATCGCTGAAGGAGCCTCAGTCACTAGACCTCCAGCATTCAATGGAGAAGACTATCATTACTAGAAAGATAGGATGCGGTTATTCATTGAATCTACACATGTAGACCTTTGGGACGTAATAGAGAACGGACCCTATATACCTGTAGATGAAGAAGGTAGTTCTATTCCACGAAGTAGATGGACGGCTGATCAGAAAGCAAGAATACAACTGAATTCAAAGGCGAAATTTTTCTTAACGTGTGCCCTAAGTAGAAGCGAGTACGATAAAGTGCATGGTTGCGACACAGCAAAAGAAATGTGGGACATATTGTCCATTGCTCATGAAGGCACAAGTCAAGTTAAGGAATCCAAGATAAGTATTCTTGTACATCAATATGAACTTTTCAAGACGGAAGATGAAGAATCTATTGATCAAATGTTTGGAAGATTTCAAACAATTATCAATGGATTGAAAGCTCTTGGAAGGACATACAATAATCAAGATCACGTTCGCAAGATTCTAAGAAGTCTTCCTAAGAGATGGAGACCAAAAATTACGGCAGTGCAAGAAGCCAAAGACTTGAGCATATTAAAGCTAGATGAGTTGCTGGGATCCTTAAAGATTCGTGAAGTTGAACTCAACGCTGAAGATAAGCCCAAGCGAGAGAAGTCAATAGCACTGAAGGCTGGACAAAAGAATCGAGTGATGAAGATGACGAATTATCTTTCATTTCCAGAAAGATAAGACGCATGTGGAAGAAGAAGCCCAGAAGTAACCAGACATTCAGAAAGAATGGAAAAGACGAAGCTAAGCCAGAAAAGTCTTATATCATTTGTTACGAGTGCAATCAACCTGGACACTACAAGTCCGAATGCCCTACTCTCAAGAAGAAACCCAAGAAGAGTAGAAGGCAAGAAAAGCATGATAGCAACGGGAGGACCTAGATTCATCTGAATCGAATGTGCTCCGAAGTCATCGAACATGCAAACATTTGCCTAATGGCCGAGGAAGATAGTGATGAGGAGGTAAAATCCGACTACGAAAATTTGCATGATGCATATTCAGAACTGTTAGAAGATTCTCATGCTATTCTGAAACAGTACAACCTGTTGAAGAAAAAGTATGCAGAGAATATTAGAAATACTGAGAAAATAGAGAAAGAAAATATTTGCTTAAAAAAGGAGTTAGAAGTTAAAAGGAAACTTGTAGACAGATCAGATGAGATTAATCAACTCAAACTGAGGATCAAGAATCTATCAGGTGATCTAGTTACTTTCACAGAGAGTACAAAGAAAATGAATGATATGCTAGGAAAATGTAGACATCATAGTGATAAGACTGGATTAGGGTTTACTGGAAACAATACTCAGTCTCGTAATAAATTTGTCTCTCAAAAAGGAAGAAATAGGATAACCTATTTTAATCAACGTCCGAGTAATGTGCATCAAAGATCATATCATGTGCATACTACTAACCATAAAGGACCCAAGAAAATTTGGGTACCAAGAAATAAAATAGTTTCTCCTGCAGATATCCCTCCTTGGAAGATACGGCAAGCACCATTGGTATTTAGGCAGTGGATGCTCGCGACACATGACGGAAGAAGGTCTATGTTCCTAGACCTTGAGATAAGAAGGAGGATCAAGAACTTTCGGAGACAACCAGCGAGGCAAAATCATTGGAATCGGAAAATAGGTAAAGATTCCTTTGCATGCATAAATAATGTACTGCTTGTTGATGGTCTAAAGCATAACTTGATTAGTGTGAGTCAGTTGTGTGATTCTGGTTTTATAGTTACATTCAATCAAAATCTTTGTGAAGTCAGAAACAAAGATGGATCTATACTTTTCTTTCCAAGAGAAGAAACAACCTTTACAAAATCAACTTAGAAGATTTTCAAAGTCAAAATATCTCATGTTTTCTATCTTCTGAAGAAGAAAGACTAATCTGGCATAAAAATCTAGGTCATGTCTCTTTGAAACATATTTCAAAATTGGTAAAACATGATTTGGTAAGAGGTTTACCAAAAATAACTTTTGACAAAGAATTTTTCTGTGAAAATTGTTTGAAAGGAAAACAGGTTAAAACCTCTTTCTCTTCTAAAAATTTTGTAACTTCTTCAAGACCTTTAGAACTATTACATATGGATTTGTTTGGTCCTACAAGAACATTAAGTCTTGGCAGAAAGAAATATGGACTTGTCATTGTTGATGATTTTACTCGATTTTGTTGGATACTATTTTTATCACACAAAGATGAGTCTTTTAAGTGCTTTAGAACTCTATCCAGAAAGTTACAGAATGAAAAAGGAATGTCTATAGCTAGTATCAGGAGTGATCATGGCGGAGAATTTGAGAATGAGAAGTTTAGAGTTTTCTGTGAGGAGAATGGAATTTCCCACAACTTCGCCCTTAGAACTCCACACAGAATGGAGTTGTTGAGAGAAATAATAGGGCGATTCAAGAGATGGCAAGGACTATGCTATGTGAGACTTAATCTTCCTAAGTATTTACGGTAGAAGCTGTGAATACAAAGATGCTATATTCAGAATAGGATCTTGTTGCGACCTATGTTGAAGAAAACTCCTTACGAGTTATGGAATGGAAGAAGACCAAGCATATCCTACTTTCATCCATTCGGGTGCAAATGTTCCATTCTGAATACGAGAGAGCTGTTGGATAAATTCGATTCAAAGACCTATCCAGGAATATTTCTAGGTTACTTATTATCGTCTAAGGCATTTCGAGTTTACAACCTGACTTCAAAGACTGTTGAAGAGACGATCCATGTCAAATTTGATGATAGTTCTCAAACCCATAAGGAAGATGACATGGAGATTGAAGGTCCTTCAAAGAACCTAGATGATGCCTCAGAAACTCCCTCGTCAGACACTCATGATAATAAGATTGAAGATATTCCAGAAACTATAGAACTAAGACGAGATTGGAAGTATAAAAGTTCTCATCCAGAAGAGCTAATTATCGGTGAGACCTCAGAAGAAGTTAGGACAAGGTCCAGATTCAGACGAGAAGCTAATGTAGCTTTTATCTCTGAAGTAGAACCTAAGAAGGTTGAGGAAGCTCTTCAAGACGAAGCTTGGGTGTTAGCCATGCAAGAAGAGCTGAACCAATTCACAAGGAATAACGTTTGGTCCTTAGTTCCAAAACCTCCTAAGAAATCCATTATAGGAACAAGATGGGTTTTCAAGAATAAGTTAGACGAATCAGGAAGAGTGAGTCGTAACAAGGCCAGATTAGTAGCACAAGGTTACAATCAGCAAGAAGGAATAGACTACAACGAAACATATGCTCCAGTAGCGAGACTTGAAGCTATAAGGATTTTATTGGCATATGCAATCTGTCACGATATAAAGTTGTTTCAGATGGATGTTAAGAGTGCATTTCTGAATGGCTTTATAGACGAAGAAGTCTATGTGAAACAACCTCCTGGCTTTGAAGATGTTAAAAATCCAGATTATGTCTATAGACTTCACAAAGCCTTATACGGCCTAAAGCAAGCCCCTAGAGCTTGGTATGATCGTCGAGTACCTTCTTAATAGAAAATGGTTTCAGCAGAGGTCAAGTTGATAAGACGCTCTTTAGAAAGAGTTTCTGTAATGATTTTATCTTAATGCAGATCTACGTTGATGATATTATCTTTGGTGCTATTACAAAAGAGTTGTGTTTAAAGTTTGAGAGACTAATGAAAAGAGAATTTGAAATGAGTATGATGGGTGAATTAAAGTTCTTTCTTGGGTTGCAAGTTAAGCGCACTAAAGAGAAGATCTTCATTCATCAATGTAAGTATGTGAAAGAGTTCTTTGAATAAGTTTGACATGAATAATGTGAAGCCAATGGCAACTCCGATGCATCCTTCAAACCTTTTGTCGAAAGACGAACTTGGTAAGAAGGTGGATCATGTAGGAAAATCCCGGGAGGTACATCACATGTACCGGCAGCGGAAAACAAAAATTTTTGTTCCCGGGACTTTCCCGAAACCCAGGATCTAGGTGTCGGTATGAAGACCTCAAACCTGAATAGCCAATAGAGACTATCTCTAAAGGTATCTACGCAGAGATCAAAAAACCTAACCGGATCAAACCCCTTTGACCCGGGAATAGTTAGAACAGAATAAAGCCTGCTAGAGCCTACCTCATCCGGAAAGCTTGAGGGCGACGTTGGACCATGTGCTTGGAGAAGGAGAGTTCGTTGATGCCCTTAAGGAAGAAGAGAATGAAACTCACTTTCAAGCATACCTTAACTCTTAAGGAAACCATTTTCTCCTCCAACCCTAAAGCATCGACGTTCACTCTGAAGCTCCAGCCATCTTATGTGTTAATTTAACAATTAAAGTAACTCTCCATAAGATGATGACATGTGTGGAGCTAATGGCCATTCATTACTTTAACTAATTAAATAAGTAACTTTGAAAAGTCAATGCACATCATCTCTTCTTCCAAAACCAACGACACACATGGCTTTAAAAAATATATATATATATATTAATTATTTATTTATTTATTTAGTTAATCAATTAATATATAATTGCTAAGGTCTAGTCCAACTGGGTTGGTCCTCTACTACCTATCGGCCCGATAAGGTCAAAGCGACTTCTAAACCTTTCTTAGCAATATTGATGTCGCGATCTCATGGGACATATCCCAATCCCATTGGGATCCATTTAATCTAATGCTCTCCATAATTGGAACTCGTCTAATTACTATTTTACTGATTCTACGAATCACTCTTATCGTGTGACCCTTTAGGTTCCGGTTATGTTGGCCACTTAGATTAACAATTAATCTGAGCAAGTCATGAGCGGTATCTAGCAACACATCATGACCCCAATTGACCGGAAAGTAATCGGTTTGATGTATTCATCACGAACCGGATCACTAACCCTTCCATGACAATTATTGTGCAATTCGTCCTTTCACCATCCTATACCCCACTTGGTTATGAGTATGGTCAAAGTGTCAACTCTTACTAGACCAAGTCCAGCCCAGTGATAACAGCTTCGCCCTAGGACTCATTACTCTATATGTCCATGAAGACACTCTTCATGACATATTCACTCCGCCGAGATTTCGAGTAATGATCCCGACAAGAGGCCATGGGTATCTCTTCGCTAATCCGTAAGTGGTGAATCCTTTATTGGCTACTCAATTATCTTGAATACCTCAAACTGCACCCAAGCACCACCCTATGAGTTACCTCCGAAGGCAACAAGGAATGAAGTCAAAGCACGTGATCAAGATTCAAGATAGCCTCGAGTACCTCAAGTCAAGGATACTTGCACCATTGTTATGATGAGATTATCAACGACACTTAGATAAGATATCCATGTGATGATCTCATGACAGTCATCCAATGAACTTACTACTACTAGTAAGCATCCATATGTCAACTCTAAATATCTCATATTTACAGCTTCGAGATCCACCGCTGATCCAATCAAGGAGTATGACATATGTTAATCCGTCCGGATTAATGATGTCCAGCCTCATTAATCCTATGACTAGGAGAATTTAGATATCGACATAATTGCACATGATAGGAATCTCGGTTGTATGATCACATCATAATTTCCTTCATGCTATGTCATATATCATGGACTTCATTAATTTGATTAAAGATCCAATCAATTCATAAACAATGTTCATGAACATCAAATTAATGAATTATGCCTTTTCTTTATTTATTCATTCACCAGATACGATCGTGAATAAACGCGCTAAAGGGATTGCCTTTAGGCACAAATAAACAAGATCGTCCTTGAATAAGTCGACTTATCCAATGTACAAGTCGATTTATCGGTATCGAAGAAGCATAAGTCGACTTACACATGGTACAAGTCGACTTACCACTTACAAATCTCCCACTGACCTAAAGCCAATCGCCTTGGTATCTAATACCATAAGCGCGTCCATGAGAATCACAATTCTCCGTGACAATGGCTTTGTCAACGGATCAGCAACACTTTGCTCTGTGGGATTTCTCTCTATCAGGACATCATCTCGACTAATGATCTCCGAATTGGCGGAGTAGATGTTCGGATCGTCGATGAGACCTTGATTCCTTTGCTGCAAGACTAGCCCCATTGTATCACAATACAATCCTATGGGCCTAGCACAGCTAGGGATTAGATCAAGTTCAGTAATGAACTTCTTGATCCAAACTGCTTCCTTTGCGCATCTCATGCGACAGGTACTCTGCCTCGGTTGTTGAATCGCCATCCTTTCTTGTTTTGAAACTCTTTCAATTGACCGCCACGCTATTCGGTGTGAATGTATATAACTGATCGTGATTCGTAATCATCCTTATCAGATTAAATACTGGCATCTGAATGCCCGCTCACTAGGAGATTTCCATCTCCAAACATCAAGAAAACATCCTTAGTGCTTCAAAAGTACTAGAGGATATTCTTGACAGCCACCCAGTGACCCTCACTAGGAACCGATTGGTATTTGCTCGTAACACTTAGAGCATATGATACATCGGGCTTCGTACATAGCATCTTTTCATGCTAAACCTCTTTAGCATCTCATCTATGTACGATGCTTGTGAAAGACCAAGCAACCTTTGATCTATCTCTATAAATCTATATCATAAGGATATAAGTTGCTTTACCAAGGTCTTTCAAGGCAAATTGTTTGGACAACCAAATTTTAACTGAATGCAGCATAGAGACATCGTTTCCGAGTAACAGTATGTCATCTACATACAACACAAGGAAAACGATTGCAGTCCCATTAACCTTCTTATACACACAATGATCATCCGGATTTTATGAGAAACCAAACTCTTTGATTAACTCACAAGCGGACATTCCAACTCCTGGATGCTTGCGTCAATCCATACATGGATTTCGAAGCTTGCATGCCATTTCGCCATCATAAGATGTGAAGCCCTCCGGTTGTGTCATATACATCCTCGCCGATTTCCGTTATGAAAGTCGTCTTCACATCCATTTGCCATATCTCATAATCATAATGAGCGCAATGGCTAGGAGTATCCGAATGGTTTTAAGCATTGCTACGGGTCAAGGTCTCGTCATAGTCAACTCCTTGTCTTTGACGAAATCCTTTGGCCATTAGTCTCGCTTCATAGGTAATCGATTACCATCCATGTTGGTTTTCTTCTAAAACCTCTTCGCACTCGTGGGTTTTATCCTTCGTGTGTAACAACCAAAGTCCATACTTGGTTTTCATACATGGAATCCATTTGATTTCATGGCACGAAGCCATTTTCCGACATCAACTCTTCGTAACCTCTTCATAGGTAGCAGCTCATCATCTCATATGAGCAATCGTCATTCTGTTCCCCAGAAATCCATATTTTCGTGGAGCAGGCGTATCCTACGTGACCCACGTAAATTGTGTGTAATAGAAGGTTGAGCTGCTACCTCATCCGAATGAGTTACGCTTTAGGTTGAGCGGTTGATTCAGGTTATGCATCGAGCATCTTGAACTTCTCTAAGTTCAACTTTGCTCCCACTGTCTTCTTGTAAAAGAACTCTTTCTTTAAGAAAACAACATGCTTTGAAACAAACAACTTTTGTTCCTAAGCAAGGTAGAATTAATATTCCACGAACAAACATTTATCAGCTTTTACATTAAATGTATCTGACTGTGTCTGCTTCACTTAAACAGGACAACCCCAAGCTTTCAAATGAGAAAGATGGAGCTTTCTGTTAGTCCATATCTCCATATGGAGTAACATCAACTGTCTTTGATGGAACTCTGTTTAGCAAGTAAACAGTTGTCTCAAACGCATACTTCCAAAAACTGTGCAAAACCTATCATCAATCGCACCATGTCTAACAAGGTTCGATTTCTCCTTTCAGCCACACCATTGTGCTGCGGTGTGCAAGGTGGAGTGAACTGAGATAAAAGCCCATTATCTGTGAGATAATCCAAAACTGTTGGTCTAAGTATTTTCCACCACGATCAGATCGTAATGTCTTCATACTTTTACCAAGTTAGTTTTCTACTTCATTTCTGAATTATTTGAACTATTCAAATGCTTCAGATTTGTATCTTATCAGATACAGATACCTATATCGTGAATAATCACCAATAAAAGTATCTGAAGTAGAAACAACCACTTCTGGCATGGATGGACATCGGACCACATACATCCGAATGTATTAGGTCTAATATTCCATTCACTCGTTCACCCTTTCCTTTAAAGGATAACTTAGTCATCTTGCCTAATAAACAAGATTCGCATGTGTCATATGATTCATAATCAAATGACCCTAAACATTCACTCTTATGGAGCTTAGCGATGCGTGTCTCATTTATATGGCCGTTCGACAATGCCATAAGTAAGTTGATTTTAAATTATCTCGATTATGTCTTTCCGCATCATTGACATTCATAACTGGATATGACATATCTAATATGTCAATTCTATTACATAATGTACCAGTACCATAGAGCATTCCATTCGAACTAATAGAACAACCATTGCTTCTAAAGGTCAAATGGACATCAGCTCTAATTAAACATAAAACATACAATATGTTCTTTGTTTAAAACGGGTACAAAATGACAATCATCCAATTTGAATATAAGCCCACTAGGGAGTAACAAGACATAAGTGTCTACGGCTAATGTAGCAACTCTTGCTGCATTACCTACACGAAGGTCTAGTTCTCCTTGAATGAGCTTTCTACTGTCCCTAAGGCCGTGCATATCATTTCATATGTGTGACCGACATCCGGTATCAAATACCGATATGTTTGGATCAGGAATAGTATTAACCTCAATGACAAACATACTTGAAGGAGTAGAGGCATCTGATGCCTTTATCGCTTGTGGGACTCGAATAGATTTTACAGTTTAGCCTCTAGTGGCTAGACTTACCACAATGAAAGCAAAATCCTTTTGGGGCGTAATCTTTGGTTTTCCTTGATGGCACTTCCTTTGGTTTTCTTCTAGAACCGTAAGAAGGAGCATCCACCACTAGCACTTGCTATCTCTCTTGATAGCACCTTTCATTTATCATGAAAGCAGATTGATTAGCTCAGAATTGTTGTGAATATTTGGTTTATCCGATAGTTTATCACAAACTGTGAATAACCATCAGACAATCCAACCAGAATTAAGTATCTACTTAACTCATAATCCATTACAAATCCTAAGACGGCCAATCTCTCAATATAGCCATTCATCTTCAGGGCATACTGCACAGCAGATATCCCTGGAGCCATCTTTGTGATGAAGAGAAGCCTTGAGGTCTCGAACCTTTCAGACCGAGCTTGCTCAACAAATAGCTCCCTAAGATGAAATACTATAGAGTGAGCATCCATGGACTCGTGCTGCTGCTGCAGCTCTGGTGACATCAAGACAAGCATAATGCAAGTATCCATATCACTGTCCTTTAGATGCTTACGATATGCTTTCTGATCCTTATCAGAAGCATCGACAGCAGGTGCATCTGGAAGTGGAACATCTAGGACGATCCGGTTCCTCGATCGAGAACAATTTCGAGTCCTCACCAATCAAGAAAATCGGTCCGTAAAGGAGAGCATTAATTCACACCGAAAGACTTCTTCAATCAACCTAAACGCGATAAAGAGAAGGAATGATAGAATAGATATGCTGCATGATCATAAGGACTTGCATGATATGCATATGGCTTCCACTAGTTTCCTAGAATCCATAACCCTCTTTACGAATCCGGAGAAACAAAGTGACATAATGTCCTAGTGGGTCGATATCCGACATTGCTAAGAGTGACCTTGGGTTTACCCAACAAGCCACAACTTAGGTCAATCGGTAGGTATCGGTCATACCAATTGCATCATCGATAACCGACTTTGAGAATGACCTTGGGTTTACCCAACAAGCCACCTTAAGTCTCGGAGGTATCGATATACCAATTACATCTTAGACACAACTATCGATCGTCTGCTATCAACTTGTTGATGTGTGCACTTACATTGGGTATCAACTCTTTGATGCGCATACATCCGATATATGCTACCCAATTTCACCTCCGTCCACGTTGACCTTGAAGTTTACTCAACAAACTAACGCTTCGGTGAAAACCAACCCATTAATCGAAAATCATATTTTCATGGTTTGAACATATCCAGATAGAGTGAGCTTGGGTTTACCCAACAACCCATCCCTATAAGAACTCGGTTCTTACCATATTAATGGAAGGCGTTAGTTTTCATATACCGAGGAGGATTTAGAAACTCTAGACTCAAGTCAAGGATCATAGTCACTAGGACTATATGGAATGATTTAGGTGTCATCAATCACATTGAATCAATCCTTATAATCATCCATCATCCAACTAGAGCATGTCATAAGTCGCCTTACATCAAATGCAAGTCGCCTTAAGCCATCGCTTCACACACAAGTCGACTTATCTGATATAAGTCGACTTATGCTCCTGCCCACACACAAGTCGACTTGTCTAATATAAGTCGACTTATGCAAAAACTTTGAACAAGTCGACTTATGTACAATACAAGTCGACTTATCCAGAAACTTTGAACAAGTCGACTTATGTACAATACAAGTCGACTTATCCAAAACTTTGAACAAGTCGACTTATGTATAAAACAAGTCGACTTATCCAAAAAGAATTGCTATACTTTCTAATCGGCTAATACCTCAATCATTGCAATTCCAATTCACAACACCCACATACCTAAGGTAATATCTGATAAATTTGATGTATCAATGAACAATTCATTGAACCATGAAAGCCTTAAATAGTCAAACTATATGAAAAGCTTGAAATGAGTCAAAACTCATTCATTTCCAAACAATTTAGGAACACCCAAATTATCATCCTAAGCATCTCAAGCTAGTGTATACACTCTCAAAACTACTCCGGCACTTGTCACAAAATTTGTGACGGCCAAAACAAGCAAGAAAATGAAATATACTAACGAGACACAAATGTGACCAATTCGGCATTCAAAAATTCTTGGAAATGCAACTTCAAGCAATTCAGTTTGGAAATAATAATACATCAAGATAACACATTTTTAATCACATTAAAAATGGTTTAAGGCATTGGAACTGGAAAATCACACTCAATCAAGCCAAGCAAAACAGTCCCAACAATTTTCACAAAACTGTCCAGTTCTGTACATTGCTCAAAATGATCAATGAAACAATTTCAATAAATTCTGAGAAAATTACATAGGTTGATACATGTTCAGAAAATGCTACATGAATTTTTTCAGGATTTTATGCCATCAAAAACTCAGTCAACCTAAATAACAAAACCGATTCAAAATCTGTGTTCATCAGCACAGCAATTCCCAACAGCATAGAATAAATTCGTGAATAAATATCCAATCACCTTGAAATCCAATTTCCATGCTCACAGACATTCACCAACATCTTAGAGACATTTAGGTGAAGGAAAATCTGAAAAATAATTTTTCTAGAATTTATTCTCGATTTTATACTCATGCCTGTTCCAGAATCGTTTCACAAAACAGCATCTGTAACCTTAGGGAATTAATTAGCAAAACTATATCAAATCAAATCAATAAATTCTGAAAATTCATAGACATATTCTATAACATGTTATGAACAATCCTAGGCAGAAAAATTTCAAAAAATATATCACAATCTAAATTCGAAAATCAGACAGTATGCATGCATCAACATCAACAGCACTTAGGGTTTCTGATCTAGCTTCGGTTTTAGCTTCATACACGACACCAGACTCTCTGATACCACTGTAGGAAAATCCCGGGAGGTACATCACATGTACTGGCAGCGGAAAACAAAAATTTTTGTTCCCGGGACTTTCCCGAAACCCAGGATCTAGGTGTCGGTATGAAGACCTCAAACCTGAATAGCCAATAGAGACTATCTCTAAAGGTATCCACGCAGAGATCAGAAAACCTAACCGGATCAAACCCCTTTGACCCGGGAATAGCTAGAACAGAATAAAGCCTGCTAGAGCCTACCTCTGTCCTGGAAAGCTTGAGACTGACGTTGGACCATGTGTTTGGAGAAGGAGAGTTCGTTGATGCCCTTAAGGAAGAAGAGAATGAAACTCACTTTCAAGCATACCTTAACTCTTAAGGAAACCATTTTCTCCTCCAACCCTAAAGCATCGACGTTCACTCTGAAGCTCCAGCCATCATATGTGTTAATTTAACAATTAAAGTAACTCTCCATAAGATGATGACATGTGTGGAGCTAATGGCCATTCATTACTTTAACTAATTAAATAAGTAACTTTGAAAAGTCAATGCACATCATCTCTTCTTCCAAAACCAACGACACACATGGCTTTAAAATATATATATATATATATATTAATTATTTATTTATTTAATTAATCAATTAATATATAATTGCTAAGGTCGATCCAACTGGGAATTTGGTCCTACAAACTTATCGGCCCCGATCTTTGAAACGACTCCTAAACCTTTCTTAGCAATATTGATGTCGCGATCTCATCGAGACATATCCCAATCCCATTGGGATCCATTTAATCCTAATGCTCTCCATAATTGGAACTCGTCCAATTACTATTTTACTGATTCTCGAATCACTCTTACGCGTGTGACCCTTTAGGTTCCGGTTATGTTGGCCACTTAGATTAACAATTAATCTGAGCAAGTCATGAGCGGTATCTAGCAACACATCATGACCCTAATTGACCGGAAAGTAATCGGTTTGATGTATTCATCACGAACCGGATCACGAACCCTTCCATGACAATTCTCGTGCAATTCGTCCTTTCACCATCCTATACCCCACTTGGTTATGAGTATGGTCAAAGTGTCAACTCTTACTAGACCAAGTCCAGCCTAAGTGATAATAGGTTCTCGCCCTAGGACTCATTACTCTATATGTCCATGAAGACACTCTTCATGACATATTCACTCCGCCGAGATTTCAGAGTAATGATCCCGACAAGAGGCTACGGGTATCTCTTCCGCTAATCCGAAGTGATGAATCCTTTATTGGCTACTCAATTATCTTGAATACCTCAAACGCACTCCAAGCACCACCCTATGAGTTACCTCGAAGGCAACAAGGAATGGAGTCAAAGCACGGATCAAGATTCAAGATAGCCTCGAGTACCTCAAGTCTAAGGATACTTGCACCATTGTTATGATGAGATTATCAACGACACTTAGATAAGATATCCATGTGATGATCTCATGACAGTCATCCAATGAACTTACTACTACTAGTAAGCATCCATATGTCAACTCTAAATATCTCATATTTACAGTTTCGAGATCCACCGCTGATCCAATCAAGGAGTATGACATATGTTAGTGCGTGGGATTAATGATGTCGGTCTCATTAATCCTATGACTAGGAGAATTTAGATATCTTGACATAATTGCACATGATAGGAATCTCGATAGTATGATCACATCATAATTTCCTTCATGCTATGTCATATATCATGGACTTCATTAATTTGATTAAAGATCCAATTAATTCATAAACAATGTTCATGAACATCAAATTAATGAATTATGCCTTTTCTTTATTTATTCATTCGATGACACGATTGTGAATAAAACGCGCTAAAGGGATTGCCTTTAGGGCACAAATAAGCAAGATTGATCCTTGAATAAGTCGACTTATCCAATGTACAAGTCGACTTATCGGTACCGAGCAAGCATAAGTCGACTTACACATGGTACAAGTCGACTTACCACTTACAGATCAAACCCTATATAGAGGGATGATCGGTTCTTTATTGTATCTTACAACAAGTAGACACGATATTCATTCGGTGTATGCTTGTGTGCAAGATTTCAAGCCGATCCTAGAGAGTCTCATTTCTTCTTTGTTAAAAGAATTTTGAGATATCTCGCAGTACTACCGATCTTTGCTTAATGTTTGAGAAAGGTAAAGATTTCAAAGTTAATCGGATCTTGTGATGCATGACTATGCCGAGATAGAATCGAAAGAAAGAGCACAAGTGGAGGATGTCACTTTCTTGAGAAAATCTAGTCTCTGGTCAAGCAAGAGACAAAGCTCAATTGCTTTATCAACCGTGAAGAGAATACATGTACTCCGCCGAAGTTGTCGTTCACGACGCGTGGATCAAGTATCAGCTTGAAGACTATTCAGTTAAGGAGGAGGAGATTCCAATTTATTGCGACAACACCAGTGCAATAAACCTGTCAAAGAATCCAATTCAGCATTCCAGAGTAAAGCATATAGAAGTCAGACATCATTTCCTGAGAGACTACGTTCAGAGAAAGGTGGTGCTTCTAAACTTCGTTGAAACAGAGCTTCAATGGGTGGACAACTTCACTAAACCACTGAGTGAAGAACGTTTTCAGAAGATAAGACGCAATCTCAATATGGTGATGCTAAATGAGCAGTTAGGCTAAAATAACGTGAGAAACTAACGGCGTTATACACAGTGAGTTACAGCTGGTAACTTTTCTCAACAAGGAAGATTTTTGGAGGGAAATATCTGATAAACTCGAGGTTCTTAATGATTCGAGAACCCATCAGTCCATAACCCTATAAGTAGACTGAAGATGATATTATAGCGATCTTTTCATCATCTCATTATTCATTTCTACTTTACCAATTCTCTCAAAATCTTCTCACTCAAAAGCTTTCCAGAAGATAATTTTTCGCTCTATACAATGGAAGCAGCAATGATTTATGGAAGACTTGTGAACTTTGAATCACTAAGGGGTGACGGCATGGATGTAGAACCTGAGATTATAAGAGCTGGCTGGAAGAACTTCTTTCAGATACAAGAACCTGTCTATATAAATGAGGTATATGAGTTCTGGAAGAACGCCGTCTCGATGAAGACACTATTGTATCCTCTCGTGGATAGAATATCGCTATTGTCACAAAGGATTTGATATGAAAGTGGCGATTACCCATCCGTTGGTGAAAAACTGTCTACCAAGGCCGGATGGATGTCCTCAGTTGGAATGAAAGAAGAAGATGTCAAGAGGCAGCTCTATGGCACAAATGATTCAAGAGAAAGGAAGACATCAAATCTGATTCCAAAGGCTAGGGTTCTGCATGCAATCCTGTTCAATTGCATTCTTCATAGAGTTGGCTCAAGGCATTTGGTGACTACTTTAGACGAACAATGTTTGTTCTTTCTTCTCAATCGAAATCCTATAGATCTACCCTTCTTAATCTTTCACTATATGGTTAAGGGGTTAAAGGAAACTTCCAGTTATCCTTATGGTATGATTTTGACGAGGATCCTTATGGAATCCAAAGATTCGCCCCGCACACAAGGTATAAGATTTAACTGCTCCAAATGAAGAGCAAGATTGATGTTCATACTATTCGCGAATGGGTCCGAATACTGAGACAAAGATCACACCGGTTCTTCAAAGAAACCAAGAACTGAGGGGGAGCGTATATTGAAGAAGACTCCTGTCTCAAGTTCTCAATCGCCTGTAAGTATCAAATCGCCTACTGCCGAATTAAGGAGAGTGTTAGGGAGACCTCTCATGAAAATGGCGAGTCCTCTTGTCGCAGAAAGTCAATCTCGGAGGGCAAAGCAAAAGCGCCAAAGAGACAAGGAGAAAGTCTCTTGAGTGAAGTTGTGAAGAAAGCCAAGAGATCTCCAAGAATCAGGACTCGAGGCAACAGAAAAGAAGATTGCCGAGAACAAAGGCGAGAAGAAACTTCTAAATCTTGTGCAGCCAAAGCCACAAGATCCTTAGTCTCTATTCGGAAGAGGATACGCCGTAAGATCTAAAGAGACCGAGAGGAAGATAAAAGCAACATCTCGTTAAAGGAAAATCTCCGTGAAGAAATCAGCAAAACTAATCAAGCAGAGAAAAGACTAAGAAGGTTAGTCAAAGAAGAGCATCTCAACTCGCCGAGGACGTTAGTCTACAAAAGAGAGGCTGACATCGTTTCAAGTTGAAATAGAAACTGAGCATTGTACAGTTCAAGAAATTCCTAGTGATTAACAAGAAGAACAAGTGGATGAAAGCACGGTTCATGAGACACCTGGCATTATAAAGGAGGAACCAGCAGAAGAATGGCCGGTTCAGGAGATTTCTAAGGGAACACAATCAGAAGCAACTACAGTACCAGATTTGGCTGATGATGAACCAAGTCTGAAGGTATATAACTACCAGAAGTTCTTGAGGAAATATAGGCTGGAAATCAAATTGGTAGAAGTTATTACCAATCTGAGCAATGCTATTATAATCGGTGTTGAACCAGTGAAGAAAATAGTAGCTCTGGTGCAACCTATGTTGATTAATGGTATCACGTGGCAGTTACTAAATGAAAAAGAGAAGTCTTTTTACGATATCTTGAGGCTTAATGATCATTTGTCATATCCCTCAAGACGTCCCTGCCCACCGTGTACTATGTTCCCAATCATAGAGAACACAGAGATAAAGGTTGTTCCAGATATTCAACCAAGGTGTCCAAAAGATTTTACAAAAGGAAAGTCAAAATTATTTCCTGAAGATAATGTTGATGATGATCTGTCCGCAGATCAGATTGCAGAAGAAGTGTGGAAAATTGATGAAGCATGCATTCCTGTACAAGACCCAGATCAAGCGAGCTGCAGCCATACAAATCGTGTGGAAGACTGTCCAGTAGGGGGAAGTATAAAAACAGGAACATTTACTGAGTTCCTTGTTCAGACAGTTCTTCGTATTAGCCCTTTGTCTAATACATCGCTATCAAGAACATGCCTTATCCTCGCAAGGAAGACAGTTGTTGATGCCGCCAGCCTTTTGATCTAAATCTTCCTGAAGTCGCAACATTCATTCGCCCACCGACTTTTGAGATTAATGAAGACTACACTCCATCCTCGATGCCTATACTACTACAATTCCTTTCGCTCCTCCATCGCCAGAAGCGATCAAGCCTCTTCGTCAAATGAAGTCGAGATTACGTGGTGAACTCAATGACATGAAGGAGACGGTGAATGATCTAAAGAAGATGATAGCGAATCAACAAGAGCGAATCGATAATCATTTTCATTATAAAAATAGGGGAGAGCAGAAAAGAAGAAAATAATCAAGAGGAGAGGATGTTCAGATGAAGAAGGTGTGACCACAATGATTTAAGACGGGAAGAAGATAAGTTTTGTTTTGTTTTCTTTTCTTTTCTTGTATGTAATTTGTTATATTCAAAAGGGGAGATTGTTAAGTCAAAATGACTTTACATAAAAATGATTTTGATGTATAACAAACATAGTGAGATCAAATACAAGAAAAACAAAATATCCATGACGATATCTGATTTAATTCGGAGATGTATTTAAGATGACGTATCTGAGCGAAGATGACATGATTTAAGTTTAAAAATCAACACGCACGCAGATGACACAAGACAATAAAAGACGCAGACGCAAATGTAGATCTGCATACGTAAACAAAAGCGTAAACAGACGCAGACGCAGATGCGACGCAGTAAAAGAAACAGACGCAAGAGTTAGTTCGAGTTAGTTACAGAACTCAACTGATTAACCGTTTCTTTAAAGATTCAAGATTCAAGAATCAAGAAGCAGTTAGAGACGAAGGCTATAAATACAAGTCGAAGTCGAAATCAAGAGCTTCTTGTTTGAGAAAAATTACACAAAGCGAAAAAGCGATTAAGTGCGAATTAGCTTAACGCTATCCTTCTGTAACAGAGTGTTCAAATATTTTCTGAAAAGAAAAGTTGTACAGATAGCCTGCAGAGGCTAAGTGTGAAAGAATACTGGTTGTAGAGACCTGAAGAGGCTCGTGAAAGAATACTGTAACGTTTGAAGAGATAGTGAAATCTCATAAGAAACTCTGAGGACTGGACGTAGCCCACGGTTTGGGGTGAACCAGGATAAATCTGCGTGTCTACTACTCTCACTCTCTATCTCACTTTTAGTTTCAAAGTTGATCTTTATTTACTATTCATATACTTAGCATTGAAAAGTTTGATCAATCAGGATTAATAAGAATTTTGTAAAGAATCTTAATTCTAACAAGTAATTCTAAAAGATATTCAAAAAAAAAGGGGAATACACAATTCAACCCCCCCTTCTCGTGCATTCTATTGTGTTTTTAAGTGTTGTATTAACGTGTGATCCACTTCAGTTCGACCCTTTCATTGTGGTGAAAGGATACCCTTATGATGTTATAGACATCAAGAGTGAAACAACTAGAATATTAAAGGTTAATTGAAAATTATTGAAGCCTTATTTAACGGGTTAGACAGTACCAAAGGGGATCGTGTACTCTTTTAGTAGCCCTTCTTATATCTAATATGCGAAAGTATTTTAATTGGTTTTTAGTTATTTAGTTACATTCTTTTTGTTTTGTTTCAGATATTTGTGTTATATGTGGTTTTCATTACAAGTTTTCACATTTTTATTTATTTATTAGATGAAAGCAACATCACTTTTGAGGTTTAGATAAATTTCTTGAACTTCAAATTCTTATTCATATTCTATTTTGTATTAATCCTTTATTAATTTTTCTTTATGTTTGTCCAATAGGAAAATGAACAATTTAAGTGGTGTGGTTTTACTTTGAGCCTTAATTGACATATTAATCTATTCACATTTTGTTGAGTAGGTCATTATAAGTTGTAATTATATTATGATTCAATTACGTTAGGTTAATAGATATTACCATGCTTATGATTTTAATATGAAACAAATAGTACTATGAATTAATGTTGAATTGAACGAAATGACCATGCTTATGATTTTAATATGATTTTGATAAGTGGATTATTAGGTTAAACTTTTAATCATTTTATGTTCATCTTAAACCATGTGCGTGAGTGTGTATGTAATTTTATTAATTGAGTTTTTATTTGAAAGATTCTTAGGTTGGGTTAAGATTGAATTACAATTTAATGTAGTTATCTAGAGACCAAGGTAGTTAACAAACAATAAAATTAATCCAATAGAAATTACTCTTGGTTACATTAATTAGGTTGTTAAAGTCTTTTGGATCGAAATTTGTTGGGCTTTTTGTTTTTAAGATTAATTTGCTTGAGGACAAGTAAAATTCTAAGTGTATGGTATTTGATATGCATGAAAAATGCACATATTTTCCTTAGTATTTTGCCATAGTTTTATGTTTAAATTACCCTGGTTTACTTAATTTATGTTATGTTTTCAAGTAATAGAGAAGAAGTAACTTTATATTGATATTTGTCCAAAACTGGAAAGGATTGCACAAAAAATCTTAAAGAAAATTATAATTCTTAGTTGAATATGGTCTGGTCAATACTCGTGTATTAAATCACGTCCTATATAGGTCAAATACAAGATAAGACACATCCTAAAGCGCAATCAAAGGATGGACCTTATGGTATTAAAAATTTGCCAAAGAAATATAGCTTGAGCCATGATCATGCCACAAACCATGTACTAATCACAAGAGAAATAGGAAGATTTACAATTTACGGACATGAACGCGTTATAAACTATATGTCCTATCCTTAGAGAAGTAAGGAGATCTATGGTCTAGGGGAACAAACCCACTAAATATCATGTTCTATCCCCCTAGATGAAGTATAGAGATCTACAGTGTAAGGTCGAGGCATGTTAGAGCATGCGTCTCTCTCTAGAATAATTTGTAAGACAGCTTGAGCACTCACTATAAATTAGTCATAACATCATTGTTCGCACTCTGATTGAGATTATCCAAGTTACTATGGAAAGTTAAGAGGGATATCTACAACTTTTTTGTTTTAATTTTTGTGAGATTTGAGAGGTCCATGGCCTAGGACCTGGCTATGTCCCAAATCGTGTTGCCTAAAACGGACAACTGATCTAAATGGATGTGAGAAATCCTAATTTCAATAATTCATATATTCTTTCATTCTTAACTTAGCTATCTCAGTGGAGAAAATTTTCCTAGAGACATACCAAGCACATACTTTCAACATGAGAAGAGATTTAGAATCATCCGTCCGTAGTAAAAAAACGTCAAGAAATCGAGATTCGCATAAGAAAAACACTCATATAAACTCATAACATATCTTTAATAGAAAGCTACTAATTAGATCTTATCACAATTTGCACGTGGATGATTTGATAGAACTGATAGGTGATTAGAACATAGTATAGATATTAAGAATTGAATAGGGAATTAGAAATAACCTTAGATGACTTTTTTGGTATTAGGGTAAAATCTTTTATAAAATTTTATATACTTTAAGGAATCTTTAAATATTTTAATTAGAATAAAATATGAATTAATCCTCTAAAGATAGGTGACTTTATATCAATAGATGGAAGATTATTACACTTAGAAATTTCATCAATTTGAGTGATAAAATCTATAAATAACTAAATTAGAAGTATAAAAATGTTGAGAACTCATATCTAAACGTGCTCTTATATTTGATTTTTTATATTTTTTGTTCGTGTTGCTGCTAGTGGTATTTGATTTTCCTTTATGTTTGGATTTAAGATTAGATAAATTACATCAAAATCAATTCTCATAATTTCCTAGATAATAGTAGCAGGGTTAAACGTAGTATTTACTTTAGGTCTCGTGAGATTAATTTCTGCTTATCACTAAACTAGTCCAAAGTGATAAGTTCAATATAGCCTTATATTAGAAAAACATAGGTATATTGTAACATCCCATTACTTGTGGGAGGGTTAGAATAATAAATGTGAGAGATCTATGAGAGGCTTAAAAATGCTTCCTTATGCTCATGCATAGTATGCCATACACATATATATATGACTAGTGAATTTATCTGCACAAGAAAATAATTGTACATGCATTCATGAATAATTCCGAGTATAATTGGATTGATTTGTGAATTTTTGAAAATTATGAATGTTTGACATGGGAAATATTAGTGATTAGTGGAAGTATGGTATTTGTGAATTTTGAGAATTGTAGAAAAATAGGAAAAAGAAATTGAAAAGGGAGCTTTGGAGATAGTTGGATTGTAAAGATGATAGTTAAGGGAGTTAGTTTCAAAAGAAACTAAGTTAGAACTTAGGTATGGGGAAAGTGACAAATGTCACTTAGGCTTTTATACTCTTGCTAGAAGTAGGTTATTATTCTTTGAGAGTTGACAAGTTAAGTCTTGTCCAAGTCCCTTCTTTATTATCATCTTTTTCAAACTTCCTTTTGAAACACAGAGTTTTCCATCAAATACTTTCTAAGAGACTTCTGTGTTTTTCCTTTCCTTCACCAAACCCACTTTGCCATTTGTGTCCTCTGCCCTGAGAAAAACGAGAAGTTGGTCATTGTACTCAATGAAGTATGTAAAATGTGTGGAGTTTAGGGCTTGAAGATTTTGGAGTTTTAAATAGGTAAGTGGTGAAGAAATCCCTTAGAGTTGGGGATTTGAGAAATAAAGTTGATAAATTGCTGTCACCTGCATGGAAAATGGCATTTACATGTTTATTCATAAATACTGGGTAGTTGGGAAGAAATAAATTCAGTTATAGTGTTAAATTAGTCTTTTAAAAAAATTTTAGTGTTTTAGTGATGTAAAATATTGAAAGTTTGAAAATCTGAAAAATGTACATTGAATACACTTCAGTATTTTAAAAAAAATTAGTGTTTTGGTGATGTAAAATATTGAAAGTTTAAAAATCTGGAAAATGTTCACTAAATATACTTCAGTATTTTAGCCATAACGTTTTCTCTAGTTGTCTAAACGAGATGATTCTTAATTTAAATTAAACTGGAGACATATGGCTACATTTTGTATGAAAACATCGAATTTCAGTTCTGTCTCTCAAAGTCTCAAAATTTCATGAAGTTATGAAGTTGGTCTAATATGTTGGTGTGTGTATGGAAAATTCTTCTTCGGACTTTAGGTCCAAATTTGGGATTAATACAAAGAGATTTTGCCCAAGATGCCTCTGGAAAGTTGTAGATCTTTATTTTATCTTTCCAACGGTATATAGTATGAAAATTTTGGACATCGGAGTCAAAAGTTATGATCCTTATAAGTGGAGATGTTCTGCAGAAGAAAATGAGACTGATGAAAATGACACGATAGAATGAGACGGAAGAAATGAGACGGAAGAAAATGAGACGGAAGAAAATGAGACGATAGAAATGAGATGGAAGAAACAAGATAGAAGAAAATGAGATGGAAGAAAATGAGGTGATAGAAATGAAACGGAAGAAAATGATGAGGCTATAGAAATGAAACGGAAGAAAATGAGACGGAAAAAAATGAGACAATAGAAATGAGACGATAGAAATGAGACAGAAGAAAATGAGACGATAGAAATGAGAAGGAAGAAATGAGACGGAAGAAAATAAGACGGAAGAAAATGAAACGATAGAAATGAGATGGAAGAAATGAAATGGAAGAAAATGAGACGATAGAAATGAGACGGAAGAAATGAGACGGAAGAAAATGATACGGAAGAAAATGAGACGATAGAAATGAGATGATGGAAATGAGACGATAGAACTAAGACCAATGGAAATGAGACCATGCAAAAGTGAGATAATACAGAAGTTAGACGATAGAATT
Organism: Erythroxylum novogranatense; assembly: GCA_029891385.1. Classification (NCBI taxonomy): domain Eukaryota; kingdom Viridiplantae; phylum Streptophyta; class Magnoliopsida; order Malpighiales; family Erythroxylaceae; genus Erythroxylum; species Erythroxylum novogranatense. The sequence continues at coordinate 88,751,208 of CM057234.1, read as the reverse complement.
GGCCTTTGAGGTCTTCATAAAAGTTGTAGATCTCTAAGTGCTCTTTCCAATAGTCAAAAAAAGAAGTCATTCCGACACCTGTAATGAGAGTTATGGCAATTGGACCAAGACATGTAAAATATGCATAAGGACATAAACATGTTGGATTCTTTTAGCCATAACTTCTTCTCTAGACATCCAAATGATTTGATTCTTGAACCATTAGATTCATAAGACATTGATCTATATATGCACCAAGAATCATAACTATCTTGAATGAATGGGGAAATATTGAGTGAAAAGAGTGGGACAGATGCAGTGAGTGTGGTCTTAAAGGAGTATGAACTGGTGTTATTTTATTGAACATACTTCAGTATTTTGATGATATTTTGAGTTGTATGATTTCAATTGAGGTGATTTTAATTTGGAGTAACCTAGAGAAATAGGGCTACAAATATTATGAAGAATCTTAATCTTGATTCAGTTTCTAAGGTGTTCAATTTCTAGATGGAAGTTGTATATAGTAAACTGTTTTTTATTAAGAACAGTCCGGAAATGTTTGAGGTATATCTTCCATATTACTGAACCAAATTGAGTGATTTTGGTGTCAATGGAAAGATAAGACTTAGGGGAACACTTTTCTAGAAGAGAGTATGACCAAATTATCTCAGTTTTACCTTTCCGTTGTATGTGAATAGTAGACCCGAAGGGGTGTTTTGGAAAGTCTGAAAGTAAGCCAGTGAGTAATGAATTGTGATTTCAATGGTTCTAAAGAGGCATAAACCTAAGTGTTAGTTATACTTAAATGAGTTTTGGTATAGGGATGGTGTTGAGAAGAATTTATGGAGTGATACCCGAGATTATCATGAACATGCATTATACATAATTCATTTCATACATGTGCATTATTGAACACTCTTAATGGTGCAAATTATAATATCGTGTATGCTATTTGTTTTAGAAGAGCAACTGGAATGTCCACTTCCAGACGTTGCCGGATCTTCCAGGCACTAGCTTCGGGAACAATCTGTGAGTAACCTAGATGGTCTCACTTAATTACTTGTTTTCCTAATTCATGTTTTAAATGATAAATGAATGTATTTGATTGTACATTCCGGACAGAAGCTCCGATGATTGTGTAAGGTAGATTGAGATATTGAAGTGTTGATTGTATGTGAATGTGAAGACCTATGTGCTTATAATATGGTTGATTGTGGTACATGCATTCCATACATGAATGCATAATCAGGTAACGGCAGTTGTGATCAGAGTAGCCATCGATTAGAGCTTAAAGCTCAACGAGTGAAACTGAGCCTCGAGCTCACAAGTGGTTCAGAGCCTTAGGCTGAACGTTTAATGAGTCCTATATAGGACAGTTCAAGCACTCGGTCACAACAACGTAATAATTGAAAAAATGTCTCATAAGCATTTCATATGCAGCTAGTTAAGTATGTTTGATTGATTGAAATGCAGAATTGCTTATGCTTAAGTGAAAATGTGTTACTCATGTGAAATGCCAATTTGTGAAATAGTTATGATATGAATTGATGTGTTGCATGAATTGAGTGAACGATCGATGATGGTTACCTCATTGAGTTCGCACCAAAATTGCAACGTTGTCTTTTCAGGACCGAGAGACGACTTTAGCTATTGAGGGGCTCTACTGCTGTATAGATTGTGAGTTGGTAAGAGAAGTCATGGCTCAAAGGTCGGTCAGCTGGGAGTTTTAAATGGCTTAGATAGATTTGTTATATTTTCCTCTTTCATGTAGTGCTTTTGTACTACGTTTTGTTTATGTACATGTAGTAAAGGTTGAAAGATTAAATGTAGACTTTCGATTTTGAGAAATGAAATGAGGAGCAGTTGGTCAAAAAAAATTTGTGATTTCTTATGATGCTTTTTAAGTGAATAATGATATGATGCCTTATGAAGTGAATGTAGTGATTGAACGTAGCTCGCCCTTATCGTAGGATATGTATTGGAATGACCTCTGGGCATCCCGATGTATACCCTACAGTAAGGGGGTGCTACATATATAAAACTCACATTAGTTATCAACTAGCATATTTTTAATTTTTCAATCTTTTCATAAACTATTAGATGATAAATTGGTAGTCAATTTTAATCTTGATGATGGGGCATCAATTGAGTTGTGATTCTTTTGAGCTTTACTTATAAGTCCGCTTGCCTATAGTCTTTTATTAGATGACTAGAGCTGTGCAAAACTCATACTAGTTGTAAACTTCCATAGTTTTACTTTTTTAATCTTTTCATAAACTACTAGATGATAAACTATAGCCAACTGATGTATTAATGATGGGGCATTGATTAAGATGTGATTCTTTTGAGCTTCACTTAATTTGTAGAATTTTTAATCAAATGGTAATTTTTAGAGTGTATAAACTATAAATACACCAACAAAAAACTAAAAAATTATTGAAGACTTTCTGTCATAATATTCATTTTTAAGTTAAAACATAATTTTGTTGTAGATTTTGAAGTAAGTGCTAGTGACATTACTATTATCTTAATTTACTTTATATATATAATTAAGTTATAAAACCTAGAAAATTAGATTTAAATATACTTAACAATCCTATATAATAATTTCAAGTTTTTAATAATATTGTATTTGCCAAAATTAACATAATATTACCAACTAAATATATAATTACAGACTATAGATTGTTTAACTATCTAAATAATTTCCTATTCTAATTATATACTTTTAAAAAATAAATAAAAGATAACAAAAATGTGTTAGAACTAATTCATATTAAATAAAGGCAAAATGCTAAGATTAATTGAATGGAAAGAAATTTAATGATGAAAGATCTCGCATCATAATAAATCCTTACCAATGTTTCACAAATGATCGTTTGACATATATGGTCAAAGATCATTAAGTTTTAGTCTAGAACAACTGGCATGTCTAAGTTGTTCTATGTTTCCTTAGTTGTTCACTAATACAAAAGATGCTTATAAGTCATATTTTAATTATGATGTCAGTATAAGTAATCTAAATAGAGGATTCGTTGTATGTAAATTTTGGTCAATTATAAAATTTAGAGTTATTGAATATTTGGAGGCAAGCACTTATCTTTGGTTGAACATTTTCTTAATCATAAGTGTGTCTCAGACCCTATTCAACTTTACAAAGTTATAAGAAGATCCACAGTTTCAACGTTTTAGATCGCCACAGTTTCAACGTTTTAGATCGTACCTAACATATTAAATTAAAAATAACATAAAACATTAAAAAATAGCACTGGATTGGTCAAGAATTTAAAAGTTTATTTTGTTTAGTCTTAAATTACAAAATACCATTTTATAGCGTTTGGAATATTTTAGTTGATGGACGTGTCATTGGGAAAGAAAAGAAGAGTGAACAGTATTATTCCATTTTGTATGCTAAAATACACATCAAATGATTAATATAATCATAGAAAACTCAAAATGAAAAAAGAAGACAATAAGAACTAAAATAATATTATATAATTTTGGTATGTTAATCATAAAAAGAAAGTCAATTTTAAAAATATATTATTTAAAATTCATTAAAACAATTAAAAAGAGATTAAAGCAAAGAAAATGTTGATTTTATTATGAAGGAAGCTTGATCAAAGAATCTACATGCAAATAGAACCAACAACGAGAGCAAAGAGAAAGAGAGGAAGTGAACAAAATTAACTAAAAAAATAATTTAAAAGAGGTAAAATAGGACGAGTGATATGCATTGGATGGAGATCGGACAATATTAGAGTTTAACTAAAAAGAAAGCAATGCATATTATCCTTGTTTTTTCCACCTAAAACTTTATACAAGCACATACCTCTATTCATTGAGTTGATTGCAGCAGTGATGGATGAATTCACCAAGAATATCCAAGAAGAAGTGTCTTAGTATATGTTGTTTGTTGACGATATTATTTTAGCGAATGAGACAAAAGAAGGTTTCAATGTCAAGCAAAAATATTGGAGGGATATGTTTAAGTCGAAAAGTTTTAAATTGAGTAAGACTAAAACTGAATACTTAGAAAGTAATTTTTTGAGCTATAGGGTGGCTCTTGATGTGAAGGTAAAGATCAATTCAGAAGTTACACGAAAAACGTGCTTTAAGTACCTAATATTTATCATTCAAAGTAATGAAGAGATCGATGAAGATAAGGTGGCTTAAATGAAAAAATCTACCAAGAGTTTTATATGAAAAGAAGATATATATATATATATGGGGTGAAGTGCTGACCCATCAAATAAGTGCATAGTTTTAAGCTAATAGTGTCAGAGATGAGAATGCTCTGTTGGATGTATAATCTTACTAAAAGGGATAAAGTCAAGCATATATTAATAAGAGACAAATTAAAGGTGGTCAGTATTAATGATAAATTAAAAGAAACGATAGTTAGGTAGCTTGGACATATTAAAAGGGGACATTTGATGCTCAAGTAAGAAGATGTAAGAAAATAATACTTAGAAACTGTAAGAGAAAAAAAAAAGGCCTAAAAAGAATTGGGATAAAGTGATCAATAATGCGATGACTTTGTTGGAACTTACTAAGAAAATAAGGTACGCTAGAAAATTTTAGCGTACTAGGATAAGGATAAAAAATCTTGCTTAGAGAGGTCTTCATTTTTCTCCTAAGTCCTCTAAATATTTTCCTTCAAGTCTTTCGATTTATAAATAGCCTTAATATTTTGATTATGTAGTACTTCTCTCCTAGTTATTTGACCTAAATAGTTTCTTACTTAGTTTAATAACTTTCTTGTAATGGTTGATGTGATTACTTAGTTCAATAACTTTCTTGTAATGGTTGATGTGATTATTCTTGTGCTCGTCTCTTTTTTCTATTTTGTGTATTTATTTACTTATTTTATCTTATATTATTAATCTTTACCATATTCTATATATACTGCAGTACATATTTTTATATGTTTAGTTATAATGATTTACTTATATTTTGTATTATTATTATTTTGTATTACATGTGGATATATCAAAATAGTCTATCTATAAAATAGTCTATCTATTAGAGAGTAAGGCTGTGAATTATTAGATCTTGTATTTAAGTGAAACTCATATTAGATGTTATTGTTGTTGTTTTTCATATTAGATATTATTATGCTCATGAATTTCAATAGTTTTCTATTGTTCTGTAACTTGAATTAGCATTAAATGGCAAAGAAGTTTCGAGGAGGATATCTCTTCTGATGTAAGTATTTGAAGTGTTATTCATACCAAATATATGCAAATTCAATTACATTGTCCGAAGGAGTAAATTGGTTTTCATGTAAACTTGTATCCCTTCCTTTTAATTTCTAGTTGAAGAGAGTATATTTTTCTACTTGCTACATTACTATCAATGCGTTATATCTCAACTTTCAAAAGTGATCCGTAAATATAGAGAAATCACACCTTTCCCATCACTTTCTAGGCGGTGAGGGCTGATATAAACTCGATAGTAATCGAGTGGCAGTAATCGACTGGTATGGTTAATTTTCTACACATTAAAGTAGCCATCGGACTATTTACAGGAGATTGGTCTCTCATGACAATTGTAAATATTAAGTACAATAAGACTCCTAGACTTGTCTGTACATTTGGTTATGCGTTGGTGCTTGAAGGAATACCAGCAGGCTATTTGATCCTCCAACTCCCATTACACAGATCAACTAAAATGTCCATTATAATGCCAAAATCGAAAAATTAAAATAACTAATGCCAAACACGCCGAACTTGAGTTGCCGGCAATTAGGAATCCCGGCAGGAAAATAGTTAAAAAATAATTATAATTACTTTCTCAAAGCGGCTCCAGTTTTTCAGAAGCAAAATCATAATGATTAGTTAAAAACAAAATGATGTTTTGAGCCAAATTCATGGGTTTAAGTGCTCTAGTCTGATGTAGCTGCCCCTTGATTAAGCTCTGCAAATCTCATACCGACACGCATGGAATGCTTCAAGAACTTCTCCGCACATCTCATCACACAGCTTTCTTCTTGCTTCTGCAGAGATTTGCGTGAGAAGTTGTCGACGCAGTCATTAAAGCATCTCTCCACAAGTGAATTATACATCCTCAAACTGCAGGAACATATTAACATCATGCAAGATCAACTCACAATGTGAAAACTTAGCTATCGCACAGAGCACCAGCTCAGAAATTATTCCAAAGCATATGCTACCAATTCATTCAACTAGCAAAAGATGGATGCTGAGATTGATTTTTCCGATGCAGCTAATGTTGTGATTAACCTTTATTGTCTTTGACGACCCTTATACCCTAAGCAATTGACAGACAGTGAATGTTGTTCCCAAAACGTCCAAATACGACATAGTTGCTGCATCGGTTTTAAGGAGAACATTCTTCTGGCTTCACATTAGCAGTGCCACATAGTTAAACCAACCAAGTGACATTTTATCACCAGCGTAGGAAGTGAAGCAACATAAATAGAAGTGAGATAAAAGCAATATCGAAATCTTTATTCCAAACAATAGGAAGTTAACATTTTTGCAGAAATTTCAAAAAGGAACTCAATTTGGAGAAACTTCCAGCATTTGTTATGAATCCGAAACCACAAAAGCAAACAAAAATAGTATAAGAAAAACCTTCCAGAACCACTCAGCGCATGGAAGACTTGGTATGGGATGAATAATAGGTAGCCAGAACAAACAAGGGTATCCGAACAAGGAAAATGCTTAGAACCCCCTGTATCAAACATATTATTTTCTGAAAGAACAATGCATGTCGATAAGATATTACCACTGCAAATGCTCTTTTTCCTGCTTTCTCATGACTACTCATAAACAGCACATCTTTAGACTTCCTCACAAGCGACACAACCGCGACCAGAACCAACAAAACTCACAAATCCCTGTTGAGCCAGTCTCATTGAAAGCCAGAAACAAGAGAAGAGCATGCATCCAGTGACTTCTCAAAATCAACAATCCTCATTTCTACATTTTCATTCCAAAAAGAAAGATCCCCAAACACGTGAAGTCATAAGGAACGCCAAATATAAGGATCTTAGCACCAGCACCTCAAAGATTGCTATTTTAGAAGCTTAAAGCCCACCCAAACTCTCCAGCACTAGGAATCAATACATTATCACACATTGAAAATTCACCCACAAATATAAGCAACATTCCCTATAAGCCTAAAGTTAAACTTAAATGATATAAATCCAACACCCATTGAAAGTAACAAAGAGGACCAAGATCTCATCGTTTAGTTCAAATAAACCAATAATAAGGAAAAGAGACAGACCTATCGCGCAACTGTAGTTGCTCGATCATGGTGGCCATTCGCATCTTATCTTCTTCAGGTAGACCATCCAATCCAGCTAGCATGCTCTTATCCATAGCTAACGTCTGTCTCAATCCAAATCACAACAGTGTTAACTAAATTTCTACTTTTCAATTTCGAATATATTCCTGCTTTTCCCGTATCAAATGTGAAGAAAAAAATAGGGATTAGTGTTGGTGTCTCGCTTCCGGATATTTATAGCAAATGTCAAAACCCTAGGGTTTACTGGCTCTTTTGCTTCTCCGGAACGCGTAGAAGTCTGCTTCAGATTGCCGATAAAAATAGTATGATACTAATAAGATTCTATGCTTACCAAACTACACATTCAGTAAAACTTTAATTATTGACTGTCGTAAATCATTTTATTCTTCGAAATTAATTCCAAGTATAATTAGTAATAACAGTCTATGAAGTTAAGCTCATAGCGCTCGGTTCGTAAAGGATAATAGGAATGAATATAGTGATGATTGAGAATGGATATAATCATTATAATTATAATGGTTGGTTACGATAAATGAATGATTACCATTATCATTGATAGTGATTAGTTTGTTAAAATATTAAGAAATAAAATTTTATTAAATTTTGTTTTATATCAAATTTCAAATATATTTTAAATGATTATTTTTAATTTATGTACCATAATTATAATGTCAAAATATTTAAAATCAAGTATATTGCGATTTTTTCTTTTCAATAACTCTTGAAGAAAAAATACTATAATATTTTCTTGCATCAACATATCATTAGTTACATAATATTCTCAAAATATAGTTTAATCATCCAAAATATTGTACAATTCATTGGTACAACCATAATATCCATCATTCCATTGCTATAGTAAAATCAAATAACATAGTTTAATATAATTTACATTCCTCTTATAATGCAAATAATGTTATATTTTAAGTAATTAATGAATAATATTTTAATTAATTATATTGTAATTAACTAATTAATTAATTATATTTTAATTAATTAATTACATCTTAATTATATTTTAATTAATTAATTACATTTTAATTAATCATGTAACTAATTATATTTTAATTATTCTCTCGATAATACAAATAATGTTATATTTTAAGTAATTAATGAATAATATTTTAATTAATTACATTGTAATTAACTATTTAATTAATTATATTTTAATTAATTAATTAGATTTTAATTAATTACATCTTAATTAATTAGATTTTAATTAATTAATTATATTTTAAGTAATTACATCTTAATTATATTTTAATTAATTACATCATATTTTAATTAGATTTTAATTAATCATGTAATTAATTATATTTTAATTAGACTTTAATTAATTAATTAATTATATTTTAATTAATTAATTAGATTTTATCTTGATTAATATTCTAATTAATTAATTAATTAGATGTTATCTTAATTAATTTAATTAATTAATTAATTATATTTTATATTTTAATTAAATATATTTTAATTAATTACATTTTAATTATATTTAATTAAAATTAAAATATTTAGTGTTGGTAGGAATCAAACTCATTCCTCCCACAAATAGAGGGTATGGACCATTAACTTGGGTATGAAAAATTATTCATTCAATCATAATAACCAACAACCATCACCATTCATTCCATTCCTATTGATTTATTCTCGTACCCTTAATCAAATACCCACTAAGATTAACATTTGTTTTGGAAAATCTATAAATATTAATATCTATTTTCAATATAAGCCTTTCCAATTATTAAATATGTGTACATGTTGACGTAGAAAATTTTATTAAAATTTAATAAAGAATAACAAAAATCAATAAATCAAAACCAATATCTAAGTTACACTAAAATTAGGGACGAATTAAAAAAATTGAGTGGGGAAAATAATATTAAAATTTTTTATGAGATCAAAACTTAAAATAATAAATATCAATATCTATTTTCAAAAATATTTCACCGTATTATATTATACTCTATTATCCTCTAAATAATTTTATAATATTTCATTCATTTACGTTCTATTATATTATAAATCATTTTATTCCATTATATTTTATTTCATTCTTTTAAAATTTTAGTACAATCAAATATAACCTCATAAATTAGACCAATAAGTTCATGAGATATGAGTATGTTTTCCTTTGCTTCTTATGGTTTCTGAGCCTGCCTTCGTTCACTCTAGGATTGGTCAGTTTTCTAAGAGTCTTGGAAGACTAGTCAATTATCTTCTTTTTTGATGGTTCCATACCCTTCATAAGAGCTCTTTTTTCCCCGGTTCCTTTCCTTCTTCCAGGACAGCACAAACTGCATATCTATATATATATATGTCACCACAAGGCCAACATCAGTGATGCTTGTTAGTTATAGAACTAAGAACAATCTCCAAGCAAGACCACGATAGCCAGCTGTGGCAAAGAATTGATCCTCATTATCATTTCTTGGAAGCCAAACAATAATACCAAAAACCGCTCTCCTCCGTCCTCTCCACCAGTAAAAGAAACGAACAAGCATTATCCTTAGTAGTGGGTAGGAAAACCGAGGACAGAACAAAAATTGTGAGAAACGCAGGTTTCGGAGCATGTCCATCAATAGTAGAACATGCTTTTATCATTTCATATGCTATTACCTGAACAGATTTCATCTTCTTTCCCCTTTCTACTCACACCATGCCCATCAAGTATAGGAGTATCAAATACGTGCTGCATAGCACATTTGAGGAAACATTGAAGAATCAAGTTCGAAACTGCTCGACAAGTTTTATCAAACTATATGTCTCCGAGTCTGGCTTAGCACCATCCAAAACCATTCTTCTCAAAAGTTGTGGATTATAAATTTTGGCCTTCACATAGCCCCTTACTAAAGTATTATACACAAAAGTATATCTTGCATACTTTGCTCTCTTAAGTTCTTCAAAAAACTTCTCAGCATTACCTACATCAGCTTTTTGTGCAAAACCTTCAACAATTGAAAGAGTGGTCTCCAGCCATGGGATTGAATTCCTTACTCTTTTGCTTGTTGTCATGTTTGCACCTTTAACTAGGGTCTTCAATGCTTCATCCACCAGTTCAGCTTTTAAACATCCTAAAGCAAGATTCCTGTAAGTGATTGCATTTGGTTTGCACCCATTGCTCTCCATTTCCCTAAAGATTCTAGTTGCTTTTTTTATAAGCCCATGATTGCAGTAGACAGATAACATGGAATTAAACTGTTCTGTTGACTTAAAGCCTTTTGTTGACTTCATCTCTAGCCAGAGCTCTTCAGATCGATTAATTTGCCCCATTCTGCCAAACGCTTCAATTGCAAGCAAGTAACTTTTATGCCGAACACGAGGGAGTTCCTGCACAATGCCCCATGTTACTTCTAGCTCCTTCCGCTTCCCCAAATATCCATATAATATAATCAGAACATCTAATGTTGACCAGTTATCTCCTGTGTGGGATTTCTCCACAGCCTCAACATACACTTCAGCAACACTATACAATCTCGCCACCACGTGTGCAGTAGCTAGTATGCAGAAAGTTATTTCATTTGGCTCAACTTTCAATTGCTTCATTTTGCTGAATACTTCCATCAATCGATCAATATTGTGTTCATTTGCTTCAATTTTCATCAGAATGTTGTACGTAGAGACATGAGGAACCACCTTATCAGCCTTCATTTGAGCAAGAATCTTTGGGATCATTTTCCTGCTACTAGAGGTTGAATGGAGTACTATGAGGCGATTGAAAATTAAATATGATATGGGATGACCAAGTTCCCTCATTTTCTTCATATAATCAAGTGAAAGCCTAATAGCACCCTTCTCCAAGCATGCAATTACAAGATTGTTATACAGCAACTCCTTCTGGAACTCAAGAGGGACACATCTGAAAAGCTTTTCGCCATGTGATATCCCATGAACTTTTATAGTGAACTCCAGTAGGTAAGAGTAGTCAAGCTCCTTCGGTCTGTAAGGTCTTTCCCTGATCACCCATTCCATGACCTGCAAAAAGACATACAATATGCACTTCTAAGCACGATTGCACACGAGATTGCTGAAAAACAGATCAAATGCATAACATTATCCTGAAAAAATTGCTTTTCTAAATAAACTAATGAAGACTACATCAATAATCTAAGAAACCATGAAAGAAACAAATATTACAAAACAGAAACATTGATATTTAATTTGTAACAGAAAAGGTGATGAGAGTACACTTTTACCATGCTTCAACTTTTACTCATGAAAGAAGATACTCAAAACAATTAAATTATAGGCTCTTCACCATGTACATCCTCAAACATACTGTAAATAATTGCGCTATACATGGAAGATGAGTCAGTACTTATGTTTGAAAATACAACGACCTAACATTAACAAATAAAGTTGCTTTATCATATCCTATTCACTCACCTAGGCATCCTAGTCATACTTCTCTGCTTGTCAATAATTTAAAGGACCAATATCCACCATAACATTACTAACAACACTATAAGGAGGCTAACCTCAAGAGCACGTTTGTTCAAATTAAGCTTCCTCAACCTGTTAATGGTATGGAAAGTGTCACCTTGATGAATGGGATGCCCCTCGCCCATCCAGCTCTGAAAGGCAGACCCAACTGGTTCTCCTCTAGGAAGCTTCTCAATTATCAAAGACAAACACTTGAGTCCTTGTTCTTTTGCTTGGAGAATTTTGTTGACGAACTTGTCATTTGTCATGGTACAGAGAGACCTGGGAAAAAAAGGCAGTGGAAAGATAGTAAGTGAGTTGATTGAAACAACTTGATCAATTGCACGAACGAATGTGGGTTGCTAAAGGCCTTAGCTCACTTTCTTTTTTGTTTTTCCCTGATACCTCTACATCTAAAGCTATCTAAATATAAACCAGAGTCTATCCACTAGGATTTGAGAATTTGACACATGGCAAACCTTGGAGAATGCAAACCCGACATGACAATAAGAGCTCAATATGTGGATGATTTCAACATCATAAATACATATTTAAAAATAAATTATCCTGCTACTTAATTAGACAGTATCAAACTAAAAAGGAGCCATTTTCAAATAATTAGCCAAATAATCTTGCAAATTTAAAAAAAAAAACAAAGGCCCTATGGAAGCAATAATATGTAACCTTCAAAGAAGGTGAAGTTATAGTTTTGAGGACCGATAATCATGCACTAAAGGTTCTAACAACAAAGATAAAAAAAGGAAATCATAAAATCTGTAGGTGAACCTTCTCCTTTGAAGATGAAGTTCAGTTTGAACAGCACCACTGATAAAGCCAAAACCTCCATTTCCTCTCCTGTTAATACGCATACATCTAAATAAGAACCTATTCCAGCAGTTTATAGCGGATACCAAAAGTATATATCTGAATTGAATCATGCAATATTTGAATTAGCAGAATTTATGAAATTTTATATAAAAAAAAAAGTCAAGCCAATCTCTTGGAAGACACCATGATGTAAGACAGGTAGAAAAGATCTGAACAACAGTATAAACTTCAAATTTGGGATGCTGGAATCCAGGAAAAAGCAGTTAAGATCTATAAATTAGTAAGCAGAACTAAGAATCACTCAAATTCCAAAAAATCACTGCTATGGAGTTTTAGAAATCATACCTAAGACTAACACTCGCTCGTAAGAAGAAAGGATCACACTTGCAACTAAAAACTCACAATTCATAGAAGACAAGCACTCTCTACTTCCCCTCTCACAAATGACAACGTTTAACTTATTATAAAATTATGCCAACTTAATCCCAGCATAAGAGTCTTTGAATTCTACTGAAACATGGAAAAAAATAATACATAAACTAGTGCTTATTCACCAGGATACTATTTCCCAAATCGCAAGCCTTAAAAGCATATGGATACACAAACAAAAATATTTGAAAATACAATTAACAGGTACAAGTATAAGAGGGCGAGGCCCTAATGTCTGGACTACCGATTACACTACAATTTCAAGTTACTGCAACGATTACAGTTGATCAGGTAACAATTGCAGATATTGGGAAAATGCAACAATGGATCAGACTATAACCACAACATTCCAACTGCAATTATGGTTGTAGTACTCAATTTTAAACTTGATCAGAGGGCACCAAAAGCTATGGCTCCAAGATGCCAAAGGTAACATAGGTTATCCTTCCCAGGGCGCGCAAAATTAGGATTTTGGTTTAATTAAAAGGAAGGTGGACTTATATTCCTATCTATCGGGTTTCAAATCATGATAGGTCCATGGTTTAGGGATTTGTAAATATTATGTTTTTCTGATATACCAAAAGCAGAAAAGAGTATCCGAAGGTTATCTATTAATCATTAACCATAACTTAGTATTCAGGCAACAAGAAGCTTACACTGGAGAGCTAACAACTTCAGCTCCTCTAAGTACAGTTGACCCAAAAGTATTAGGTACTAGTCTATTCTTCTTGTACATAGGAGCCACCAATTCAGCCTAGACGAAAATTTTAACGCACCAAGAAAACAAAACACGAGCCTATTATGTTAAAAAATGGTATCAAAATTTGGAGAAGTTCGTGACTAATCGCAATTTTACCTGTAGCTTTGCCTCCTTTGTATGAGCAACTGCGTTGAAGATCTCTACCATGAGTCCCACACTGTCCAATACCAGTTTAATGAGACGTGCCTCCAAATGACGTTGAACTGAATTCACAAGCACAAAATCCATTTCCTCCTCTTACTGTTTAAGTTACAAGCAACTGATATTGAAGGAAGTTAGGGTTTCAAACCGGGACACAGGCTTATGATGGCAGATGAAATGCAGGAAAGTGGAGGAACAAGGCTACTACTACTTCTATCGTGGAACAAAACAGGATTTGTCGGGCTAATTGCTAAGCCTTTTATTTCTAGATCTCATGACTCAGGTCCAATGTTTACTTCAATCACTTTAATCTGGTTCACACATTTCCTCATTGCAGAAAGGCTTGGCTCTCTCACTGGCTGAATTGGGGATCTATCGCTACCCCCTCGGCGGCTGATTCACAACTGATCGCCTGTGTAAGGAATAAGGATGAGATTGAAAGGAAGAGACAGGCCTGGGCTTTACAAGTCCTGGCTATTAGAGCTCCAAGGTTTAGCTAAGCGCCAGACCTTGTAGTATTGGTTTTACAAGTTTATACACACTTTCCCTACGTTTGGTTACGAGGATGGAGGACAAGGACATAATCGTTCTGTCTTAAGTGGTGTTTATTTATCGTCTTCGCTCATTTTTGTTCCATCTTTAAAGGATAAAGATAAAATTTTTTGTCCAATTCAAAACTGTGGTACGGAAATTCTTGTCCATAGGACAAGAATTACAAAGAACCAACATACCCTCTCATTAAACATAATAATAATAATAATAATAATAATAATAATAATAATAATAAACATAATAATTATAATTATAATTATAGTAATAATAATAATAATTCTTATAATAATAATAATAGCAATAATAAAATAATATTCAAAATATTAACAAAAATAATTATAGTATTAAAATTAATATAACAATAATTAATATTATTATTAACAAAATATTAATATTAATTAATAATATAATTATTAATTATTATTAATGAATATTAATGATATTGTATTAATTAATAATATAATATTATTAATTAATATAATATTAGTATTATTAATATATAATTAATATAATATAATATAATTAATTATTAATTAATATATTATTAATATTCATTGATAATAATTAATATTATATTAATTATTATTAATATTCATTAATTATAATTAATAATAATTAATAATTAATATTAATATTAATTAATAATAAGTAATTAATATTAATTAATAATATTATTATTAAGTAATAATAATTAATATTAATAATATTGTATTAATTAATAATATTATATTATTAATTTATATTATTAATTGATATTAATAATATTAATAATATATTAATTTCTATTATTAATTAATTAATTAATAATATTTTTAATAATAATAATATTATTATTATTATTATTATATTAATTTTAATTTTAATACTATGATTATTTTGTTAATATTATGAATATTATTTTACTATTGCTATTATTATTATTATTATGTATTAATATTATTATAAAATTATTATTATTATTACTATTATTATGATTATGATTATTATAATTATGTTTATTATTAATAATATTATTAATATTATGTTTAATAATATTATTATTGATATTAATATTAATATAATATAATATTAATATTAATAATATTATTATTACTACTAGTATTATTTTTTAACATTATTAATATTATTTTATTATTTCTATTATTATTAATATAGTTCGTATTATTATTATTATTATTATTATTATTATTATTATTATTATTAAACATACTAATTATAATAATTATAATATCATTAATTATAATAATCATAACAACAACAATAATAATAATAATAACAATATTAATAATAATAATAATAACAACATTGAATTACATTAACAAGTCTTATTACACTACAAGGGCATTTCATCATTGACATTTTTTATTCGAAGACTAAGAAAACACATTTCGTACTTTCGTAAGCGAAGGCGGTAATCTACATTACATCACTGCAACTAAACATCTCCCTGTCTTCAATTCTTGTTCTGTCCTGTCCTGTCTTGTTCCGTCTAGTCCTGTTTTTACATGTTGCAGACGCTAACCAAACGCAGCGTTTGGCTCCATCTGGAAAGATTAATCTCCTATGTACCCTATCAATAAATTTTAATTTTTCCAAAAATAACTACATTTTTTATATTCCTCTTTTTACGAAGTTGAAATAAAGTGCTTGATGTTTTATTTACGATTTTAGCATAATATTATATTTTGTGAGCGTGTTTTTTTTCCCTTCAAGGGGTGTGACTCGATGATTAAGAGCGGAGCTTGACTTTAGTTAGGTCCCAAGTTCGATTCCATTCTAGCTTCTCTTATAAGAGTCTGGGGCAGTCGGGATTTTACCTGTAGATGGAGAACTAGTTGAGCCCTCAATGATGAGGTGCGTCCGCTTAGCCCGCTTATAGAGTGGTGCGCCAGTTGGACCCTCAGAGATGTGTTTCCGCTTAGTCCGCCTACAAAATTTCCTCTAATCCAAAAAAAGTGTTCTTTTTTTTAAAACTATTTATAAAATATATGTAGTTGACATGCGGATCACGTCTTTAATGAGAACGATATCAAAAATACATTTTAATTTTAAAAAGAACTAATTCTGAGATTAAGTTTGAAGCACAAGGAAGCGCTCTTAATTTTCAAGATGTTTTAACTCATATGTTACCATAAACGTATTTTTTCATAAATTGTCTTTTTAATTTCTTTATAATCAAGTTTTCTTTTTAGATCAAAATCAAGATAGTCAATATAATCAATATCAATTAAATCATAAATTATTTTCTTATTAAGCGCTCTAAATATATAATAGAAAATTTATATATTTACTATATCGAAGTATCAATATTCTTTATTTTTATTAGTATGCACATTTGTCATAATAATGCATCATGTTATTCCTTAATTAGAGTTCTAGGTGTCCTTAATCAATTGACATTCTTTTTTAAACTTAAAGGCATATGAATCTCGTAATAAAAATTGCCTTAAACTTTAGACCTATCATTATTGTAAGATCTATTGCTTCTTGAAAGTAGGGTGAATTTAATGCATTTAAAGGATTATATGAATGATAGAATCATTATGTTCATGCTTGTTTACATCATAAAATAACATCTTGTTAAACAATATACCTTTTAAACTAGGTTAAAAATCAATAGTAATTCTTGGAGAAAAATAAGAAAAATATCAATAATAAATTTCCTTTTTTTAATCTAATACTTGTTGTGTTTTATTATCTCCATGAGATACATTATAAACTTCTTTGCTTTTCTTTTTTATTTTCTTATTGCTACAAATGATTTTCATTTAACAATGCTAAGATTTTAAATGCTGCATGCATGCAGATCACGCCGAAGGTATCTGATCTTGGTCAAAAATGATACGAAACTAACCTTTTTGGTATCGGTGATCGATACTAGTTGATACTGGTGATTTTCGATGGTCGGTATCAGAAATTGTAAAAAATGGAAGGACTTTTTGAAAAAATTACCTCCTTCCATCTCTTAGCGTCTGTAACTCATCTCTTCGACTCTCATTTTTTTCTTCTCTCTCCCTCCCCTCTTTATCTCCCAGCCACCACCGCCTCTCCCTCACTGCCTCATGTGTTGCTGTCACTAGCCACTACTCCACGATCATCTCTTCCTCACGTGGCCAACGCCTAAGCCAATCACAGAAATCTCCACAACCACCACTAGTTCCTAAACTTCATACCCAGAATCAAACTTTTTCTTTGTAACTGACCTTGACCCAACAAAAGAATGAAACCTAAGACACAAAAGCATAACAAAGAAAAAAATGCCAAAAAGGAAGTTCAATAGAAGAAACTAGAAAGTCGGTGGAAGAGAAGAGAGAGAACAAAAGGTTAAGGCTAAAGTAATGTTTGGAAGAGAGAGAACAAAAGCTAAGGCATTAAAACAATGTCCTACCGTCCTCTCATTCTAACGTTGTGTTTGGTTATTATCTTCAGGGGGCAGAGGCAGAAAAAACGGAACAGAAGAGAAGGAACATAATAGAAACTGGGGACAGTTAGGTGTTTGATTGTGGTCGACGGGACAGATAAAATTATCCCCGTCCTAAGGACAGAAATGTGTTTGGTTTTGATGGACAGAACCAAAAAACAGTATGAATGACAATATTACCCTTGCAGTGTAATATGAGTAGATATAAGTAAGTAAGTGGTTATTATATAATTGTATGAATATTTATTTTAATAAATTTGTAATTTTATAATTACAATGAAATAAAATGAGATACCAAAATAATTATGGAATTGTTAAACCTTTAAAATTAAAAGAAATGAGTTATTTAATATAAAATGCCTACAAACTAAAATATTAAATTATAGGTTAACAAAATTGTATGATTTAGAAATTGAAATACATAAAATGTAATAAAACATCTAAGCATTCATTCAATTAATGACATAATAATTTAGTACATAATAATTTAGTTAAATGTTTAAGCATTTATGAAACTAATTACATAATAGGAGTTAAAAAATAAATAAGGTATAATTTTTAATACATAATACTAAAGTATATCATCAAGCAATCATGGAATTAAGTACATAAGATGTTACAAATTGGTAGAAGTTAGAAATTGTACAACATAATAAATTAATAAAATATGTAACCATTCATGAAACAAATTACATAATAGGTATTAAAAAGTCCGACAAGTTTGAAATTGTTATACATAATAAATTAACATAACATCTAGGCATTCATAGAATTCATTACATAATAAGTTGAAGATACATACGACCCTTATATTTTATTAAGAATGCCGGTAATAATAAAACCCAAAATTAAACCAACGGCAACGAGTAAAAATCCTTGAGTCTAAGCATTTTTCTTCTTCAAAGTAGCAACTTCAATTTGGAGTTCATTTGTTGGAAGCGAAGATTGATACAAGATAATGACGGTTCATTAGTGGTATGAACAATTTCTTCATTCCGACGAGTCCGCTTTATCAACATCGATGAGATAGGCACGTTTTGCTTCTACATAAGTCCGATACCCTTGAATTTTGCATTAGAAACCCCTACATTGCGGTTTTACATCATCCCGGTTTGTAAAATTCCAACGTGGCGCCCAACAAACACGCCATAAAAGCTATATCGGCCCATAGGAAAGTACCTGAAAATGAATAATAACGTCATCATTCATACACCAACATACATCACAAACATCCAAATAGTTAACAAAGCAACCATTCATCATGGATTCACAAGTGCACAAACAAAGTCAACAATTCGAAGTACCATCATTCAACATCACACAAGCTGTTTAAAGACAAATAAGGAAGCCATAAAATATTTCTAACTATAGTAAGTCTTCATCATATAAGAGGCTCCTAATATAAGCCTGTCTGTGATCTGCAGTTACACGCCAGAACAGTCCCTCAGCCTGAGCATTCGCAGAGAACATCCTCATAGTCCTAACAATTTTTGTTGTGGAGAACCCCAACTTCTCAAGCTCTTCACCTAGGTTGGGTCCTTCAGCTCCTTTAATTGCATCAGCAATTATCTTTGCATTCTCACGACTAGCATAAATGGCCTTAGCAAATGTCGCAAAAAGGCCATCGAAAAGTTCAACATCCGTCATCTTCCTTTTGGCTTTATTTTGTCAGGTCCCTGCTATGTTGCAGGAAGATGAGATAGCTTCCGTGACATTGGCAGGTGCTGATCCAAGGGGAGTCCCCGATGGGCACATTGGATCAAATGAGCCAACAGGAGCTGTTGGCTCATCTCAGGAGCTGTTGGCTCATCACCCTCAGTGTCATCGATATCCAGTTCTGCTACAGCATTTGCAACAACTTGATCACCTGTGCAAACAGCTCTGTCCCTTCAAAAGATATTCTCAAGTCTAGGATAAATCGGGAACGAATTCCCAGGAGTGTAGTACTTGTTGGGGTTTTTCTGGAAAACAATAACACAACTTGAGCATGATAAACAAAATACTTTGGGGATGATGCAAGAAATAACCAGAGCTGAAAATAAAACAGTTACCCTCCTCCATTCATGCAGCACTTGCTTGCTATCAACCTCTACACATTGCATGGTTTCATTCCAACCAAAGCCACTTGTTGGGCCCGAGTCCCGGATCCTCATTCTCGAGGCGGCCCCTTGGGTCGCACCGGCACCGGGCGCCCAAATACCTTCGGACCCGATCCCAACATCCATACAAACACATAAGTCTATTCATACAATCATATACTCATTTATACATTCTACACATGCATTTCATTTGTGAATTAAACACCCCATAGACTAAGGGGCTTCATGTCATTACAATTTCAAATAAATTTAACAAGTATTCTCAAATGCAGCATAATGCAAAATAAAATGAAATCCCAGAATACAAAAGTATGCTCCATGATGAAATGCTGGCGGGCTAACCAAAGTACTAGCTTAATACAAGGCTCTTAACTAGCTTGAAGTTTCTGATGCCTTGCAAGGTCGACAATCGTCTCGATCTGCACCTGAGGAGGGGAGAGTAATGGGGTGAGCTGTGAAGCTCAGTGGCATATACGTTTATAGCCATTGGCAACGAGCCACACAATCAAGCAATATGTATATATTCATCTAGCAAGTCATCAATCTATCACATTTCCATCATCACAAAATAGTTCATATGAGTGTACAATATAGCACTTCAACATGTATCATGCTCATCAATTCAATCATGTATGCACAAACAATTAGCTCGAGAGTTCCGTAAAACGATCCGGATAAACCGAAGTTAAATCCGTAAACTATTCGAGTCCGATTTCTCAAGGATCTCGTGGCCTCAAGCGGGCAGCCGGGAGAAGGCTTTATGTCAACGTGCACGTGACTCCATCCGTAACTCTCTTACCCAAACAAATCACATAATCCATCTGATTCGTGCTCAAAGCATCATAGCAAAGCTTTTCAAAATTCTCATTCTTTTTATTTTTGCAAAATGCCATAAGGCCGATCAAAGCCATGCAAAATCATAATTAACATGCACATTCAATATTTCTTATATAGTTCAATACCAACAAGGTCGTATCATGCAAGCAAGTAAGCACACACAAGGCAATTTGCCCATACACACAATAACCATAAACATATTACCCACCTATTATCGCTCGAGTAGTCGACTCACTGGTTTCCTTCCTCTTGTGATTGGGTCCCTATAATAAACCAAGTTTTTATTTAATCAACAATCCATAGAAAATATTCCATAAAGCTTGACAATTAAAAAAAAACATTAAAGGTCTCTATCCGACTTCCAACTAAATTCTCGAACCCTTCGAAACAAATTCCGAACTTCCCTTCTTCATGCAACTCGTAGCCCTTTATTTCTAGTTCACAATGAATCCAAAATCACCTCAATTGGACATCTACACTAAAAGATATGCCCAAAATACTAAAAATTTCACTTTCAGAAAACAGGGGGGATCGCCGCGGCGAAGGGACGCTCGCCGCGGCGAAGGCTCGTCGCGGCGTGCACCGAAGTGTGCGTCTGCGACGTGCACACTCGTGCGCCGCAGCGTGCACGTCTCTTTGTGCACACCGCGACGTGCACCTGGTGCACGCGGCGTGCCATATTTTCTCGTGCACGTCGCGACGTGCGGGTCGGAGCTGCAACTCCGAACCCCTTTTTCCTGCATTTTTCGATCTTCAACCCTTCCCAAATCCAAATGCAACACAACCAAACGATAGATCAAGTCTCAAACTACATTTCTAACCTATTAACAACTCAAAAACATCCATAAAATCATCAACCCAAAGAAATCTCTACATTTATACCCTAAAACCCTAAAACCTTCGATTCTCACAGATTCAAGCCATCTTAGGGTTTAATCCAACTAAAACAAGCTTAAACAAAATGAGACTTACCCGGAAATGATTCGAAACTGTCAGAAATCTCAAAGATCAAAAATCTCTCTTCTTCTCCTCTTCTTCTCCACCGACGGCGCTTCTCCTCTTTCTCTTCTCTTCTATTTCCTTCTTTTCCTTCTTCTCTTTTCTTTTCTCTTTAATTTCTTTCCCTTAAACCTAAAGGGAACAAAGACTAAGTTACCCTTCTCACAAGCCTAAACCCTCTTCAACCTAAGTCATTTTCCCAAAATACCTCATAATTCTTACCTTTTAATTCTCATCAACCACAATTAAACCTTAATCATCCAATAATACTCCATAATAAATCAACTAAGGCATAAACACATATTTAACTCAATTCATGCTTAATATCATCATATAAAAAAAATTCAGGGTCTAACATTTCTCCCCCTCTTAAAAGAAATTTCGTCCTCGAAATTTACCTGAATTATCGAAGAGATGCGGATACTTCTCCCGCATGGCTTCCAATGGCTCCCAAGTAGCCTCCTCTATCGAATGATTTCTCCACAGAACTTTGACTAACTGAACTGTCTTATTCCTGATGACTTTTTCCTTGGTATCCAGAATTTCCACTGGAAGCTCTTCATAACTCAGATCATCCCTCAGTTGAACCTCACTTGCCTGAATGATATGAGAAGGATCCGATCTATACCTCCTCAACATAGACACATGAAAAACATCATGAATCTGCGATAACTCCGGAGGTAACACCAATCTGTAGGCGAGTGGTCCAATTCTCTCAAGGATCTCATAAGGACCCACATACCTCGGACTCAACTTACCCTTCTTGCCGAACCTCAATACTCCTTTCCAAGGAGACGTCTTAAGGAACACTTTCTCACCGACTTCATACTCCATCTCCTTTCGGTGAGCATCAACATAACTCTTCATCCTATCCTGTGCTACCTTAAGTCGCTGCTTAACCAGATTGACTTTCTCAACTGTCGTCTGAATCAATTCTGGTCCTTCCAATTGCCTCTCTCCTTCTTCATCCCAACATATCGGAGTCCTGCATCTCCTGCCATACAATGCCTCATATGGAGCCATCTGAATGCTCGAATGGTACGAATTGTTATAAGCAAATTCGACCAATGGCAAATGCTCATCCCATGCTCCTCTGAAATCCATCACACAAGCCCGAAGCATCCCCTCAAGTGTCCGAATGGTCCTCTCAGATTGACCATCCGTCTGAGGGTGAAAAGCCGTACTAAAATTCAGCTTCATCCCTAAAGCTTCCTGCAAACTGTCTTAAAACCTCAAAGTAAACCGAGGATCCCTATCCGACACTATAGAATCTGGAATCCCATGCAATCTCACTATCTCATCGATATACTTCTTTGCCAGCACATGCAAAGAATCAGTCTGCTTAATTGCCAAAAAGTGAGCTGACTTGGTCAACCGATCCACTATAACCCATATGGCATCATGCTTCCTACTAGTCCTGGGCAAACCCATCAGAAAATCTATAGTCGCCCTTTGCCACTTCCATTCCGGGATAGACAATGGCCTCAACATGCCCGAAGGTGCCTGATGTTCAACCTTGACTTGCTGACACACTAGACACTTACTGACAAACTCTACTATATCCCTCTTCATGCCTTTCCACCAAAAATGCTCTCTCGAATCCTTGTACATCCTGGTGCTACCGGGATGCATAGTATAAGATGCATTGTGTGCCTCGTCCATAATCTCATCTTTTACTTCTTGCACATCCGGGATACATAATCTGTTCCCCACTTTCATAAGCCCATCATCCTTCACATCTATCTCAGAAACCTTGTCATTCCGAATTTCATCTCGAAGCTTACTCAAATCTGCATCTTGAGCCTGCAATTCCCTAACCTTTTCCCTGAGAATCGGTCTCACTCGGAAGTTAGCTAGAAGACAATCCGACTCTTCCTGCCTCAAGCTTATCTTAAGCTTGGCCATCTCTTCCAATAAAGGAAGATAAACCGATCGAACATGCGCAATCGAAGACTTCCTGCTCAAGGCATCCGCCACAATATTGGCCTTGCCCGGATGATACTCAATCAACAAGTCATAGTCCTTGAGTAACTCGATCCACCTTCTCTACCTCAAATTCAATTCCTTCTGGCTCAACAAATACTTCAGACTCTTGTGATCAGTAAAGATCCTCGTCTGAACTCCATACAGATAATGTCTTCAAATCTTCAAAGCAAAAATCACAACTGCCAACTCCAAATCATGCGTCGGATAGTTCAACTCATAAGGCTTCAACTGCCTCGAAGCATATGCAATCACCCTATCTCCCTGCATCAAAACACAACCAAGACCCTTCCTTGATGCATCATTGTACACCGTATATCCCTCAGCACCCGATGGCAAAATTAGAATAGGGGCACTCTTCAATCTACGCTTGAGCTCCTCGAATCTCCTCTGACACTCATCACTCCAAACAAACTTCTGGTTCTTCCTCAACAACTTCGTCATCAGAGCGGCTATCATGGAGAATCCCTCCACAAATCTCCTGTAATAGCCTGCCAAACCCAGAAAACTCCTCACCTATGCTACATTCTTCGGGGCTTCCCAACTCACCACAGCTTCTATCTTCTTTGGATCCACATGAACTCCTTGCTCTGAGATCACGTGTCCAAGAAATGCAACTTCCCTCAGCCAAAATTCGCATTTATCGAATTTGGCATACAACTCATGCCTCCTCAAAGTCTCCAAAGCGATCCTCAAATGCTCCTCATGCTGCTCATCACTCTTGGAATAAACCAAGATATCATCGATAAAGACAATGATAAATTGGTCCAAGAATGGCTTAAAAACCCGATTCATCAAATCCATAAAAGCTGCAGGCGCATTCGTCAATCCAAAGGGCATCACCAAGAGCTCAAAATGCCCATACCGAGTCCTGAAAGCAGACTTCGACACATCCGACTCCTTAATCCTCAACTGATGATAACCCGATCTCAAATCTATCTTAGAGAAGACTCTCGCTCCTTGCAATTGATCAAACAGATCATCAATGCGAGGAAGCAGATATCGGTTCTTCACCGTAACCTGATTCAACTTCCGATAGTCCACACACATCCTCAACGATCCATCTTTCTTTTTCACAAAGAGTACCGGAGCTCCCCAAGGCGAAGAGCTCGGTCGAATATACCCCTTCTTCAACAACTCCTCCAACTGCTCCTTAAGCTCTTTCAATTTCGCCGGAGCCATCCGGTAGGGCGGAATTGAAATCGGCGCTGTACCTGACACAAGCTCAATGGGAAACTCAATTTCTCTAGCTGGCGGTAGTCCTGGCAATTGCTCGGGAAAGACGTCCGAGAATTCCCTGACTACTGGAATATCCTTCAGCTTCCCTCTATCTGCCCTGGAGTCAACCACATAGACCAAGAAAGCCTCACATCCTTTACTCATCATCTTCTCTGCTGTTAATGCTGAAACAATTCTGGGCGGACTCGCTTTCCTGTCCCCAGTAAACACTACTCTCTTTCCACTATCCAATTCAAATTCTACTGTCTTCTGCTTACAATCCAAACGGGCATTGTACTTCTCCAACGTATCCATACCCAAAATCACATCTAATCCTCCCATCTTCAGTGGCATCAAATCAACCACTAGAAGTTCTCCGTCGATGCGAATCTCACAACCTCTATACACTTGACTAATCACAATATACTGGCCAATTGGAGTACTCACCATCAGCGGAGTATCCAAAGGGCTCACAATCATATCACACACAGGTCTACTCGAAGAAACAAACGAATGAGTAGAACCCGGATCAATCAAAACTAGCACATCATCAACAAAAAGTCGAATCATACCAGTCACAACATCAGGAGCGGTCTCTGCATCCTCTCTAATCATCGCAAACACCCTAGTTGGTGCCTGCCCTCTCGGTCTCCCCGGAAGATTCACCCCCTTGGCTGCATCTGAACTGCCCACTTCTGTTGTAGTCCTCTGTCCCATGGTCTCTGTCCTCCTCGGAGCTTGCATTTGACTCCTCTCTTGTCGTGGAGGTTGAGGACACTCTCTAGCAATGTGTCCCTTCTCCCCACAGTTGAAACAAGCTCCTGTCAGTCTGAAACACTCTCCTCTATGGGACCTCCCGCAGTGCTCACACTTCGGGATGAAAGATCTATCCCCATCTCCCCTTCTACCGCTACCCACCGTTGAGGCTTGGTGAGAAACAGTAGAAGTCCTCATCGGCCTCGGTCGGCTCGCACCACTACTCCTCTCCTCTGACTGAACTGGGAAGCTCCTAGCACTCCTGTCTGGCATAGGAGAACTAGTGCTACCTCCCCTCCTGGACTGCTCTCTGTCCTTTCTCTTCTTGTTCACAGCACTCTTGATATTCTCAATATTTTCTACCCTCAATGCTGCCTCAACCAGCTGCTGGAAATCACAGAAGTTCTGTACTATAACTTTCTCTCTGATGGCCAAGTGCAGACCCGACTCAAACCGGTGACACCTAGCAGCCTCACTCAGCAGCAGATCTGAAGCATACCGGGATAGCTGTGTAAACCGGTGCTCATACTCGCTGACTGTCATATCCCTCTGAGTTAGACTCAGAAACTCCCTCTACTTCTGCTGAACATATACCTTTGATAGATACTTCTTCCTGAAAGCAACCACGAAATCCTGTCATGCCAACCCTACTGGCCTCATCTGACTCCCTGGTACAGTTTCCCACCAGTGGAGAGCATCTCCCTGAAGCAAACTCGCCGCATAGATGACTCTCTCGTCATCCTCACACTTCATCTGGTCTAGCACTCTCTCAGTCTTCCGCAACCATGTCTCGGCTTCCTCGGGATCTGATGTCCCAAAGAAATCAACTGCCTCATACTTCCTCAACCGGTCAAACCGTCTCCCTTTCTGAGCTGGGGCTGAAACAGAAGGCTGTGGCATCTGATCCATAGCCTGCACGAATGCCTGAGTAAAGGCCTGGAATAACCTCGGATCCAAAGGAGGCACTTGCTCCTGCATAGCTGGCGACTCCTGAGTCAGCGATGAAACGGGCTCACTACCTAGCCCTACAGAAGCCTCAGCATTCCCTGGGGCTACTAACTCATCAGTACTCTCCTCTCTAGTCAGAGAGTCAGGCGCAGCAGATCCTTGCATAACTCCTCGTGTCCTTCTACGAGGTGGCATCGTACTCCTTCAAATGGAAACACTAAGGATTAGCTATATGGCAATCTACATATATGCATGATATGCATGTCACTTAATGCAATCAATTAATGCAACAAATAATCATAGATCACACAATTCATCCTATTATGCAGTCTAAGCCAAGGAAACTAAACCTAGGCGCTCTGATACCAAACATGTTGGGCCCGGGTCCCGGATCCCCGATTCCCGAGGCGACCCCTCGAGCTACGCCGGCACCGGGCGCCCAAATACCTTCGGACCCGATCCCAACATCCATACAAACACATAAGTCGATTCATACAATCATATACTCATTTATTCATTCTACACATGCATTTCATTTATGAATTAAACACCTCATAGACTAAGGGGCTTCATGCCATTACAATTTCAAAGAAATTTAACAAGTATTCTCAAATGCAGCATAATGCAAAATAAAATAAAATCCCATAATACAAAAGTATGCTCCATGATGAAATGCTGGCGGGCTAACCAAAGTACTAACTTAATACAAGGCTCTTAACTAGCTTGAAGTTTCTGATGCATTGCAAGGTCGACAATCGTCTCGATCTGCACCTGAGGAGGGGAGAGTAATGGGGTGAGCTGCGAAGCTCAGTGGCATATACGTTTATAGCCATTGGAAACGAGCCACACAATCAAGCAATATGTATATATTCATCTAGCAAGTCATCAATCTATCACATTTCCATCATCACAAAATAGTTCATATGAGTGTACAATATAGCACTTCAACATGTATCATGCTCATCAATTCAATCATGAATGCACAAACAATTGGCTCGAGAGTTCCGTAAAACGATCCGTATAAACCGAAGTTAAATCCGTAAACTATCCGAGTCCGATTTCTCAAGGATCTCGTGGCCTCAAGCGGGCAGCCGGGAGAAGGCTTTATGTCAACGTGCACGTGACTCCATCCGTAACTCTCTTACCCAAACAAATCACATAATCCATCCGATTCGTGCTCAAAGCATCATAACAAAGCTTTTCAAAATTCTCATTCTTTTCATTTTTGCAAAATGCCATAAGGCCGATCAAAGCCATGCAAAATCATAATTAACATGCACATTCAATATTTCTTATATAGTTCAATACCAACAAGGTCGTATCATGTAAGCAAGTAAGCACACGCAAGGTAATTTGCCCATACACACAATAACCATAAACATATCACCCACCTATTATCGCTCGAGTAGTCGACTCACTGGTGTCCTTCCTCTTGCGATTGGGTCGAATCAGCTTGGTTCCCTATAATAAACCAAGTTTTTATTTAATCAACAATCCATAGAAAATATTCCATAAAGCTTGACAATAAAAAAAAACAGTAAAGGTCTCTATCCGACTTTCAACTAAATTCTCGAACCCTTCGAAACAAATTCCGAACTTCCCTTCTTCATGCAACTCGTAGCCCTTTATTTCTAGTTCACAATGAATCCAAAATCACCTCAATTGGACATGTACACCAAAAGATATGCCCAAAATACTAAAAATTTCACTTTCGAAAAACAGGGGGGTCCTTTGCGTGACGGCATTACACATCATGCATGGCGTGCACACTGCGCGCTGACGGTTGCAGACGCCATGACGTGCACCTGGTGCACGCGGCGTGCCATATTTTCTCCGCACGTCGTGACGTGCGGGTTGGAGCTGCGACTCCGAACCCCTTTTTCCTGCATTTTCCGATCTTCAACCCTTCCCAAATCCAAATGCAACACAACTAAACGATAGATCAAGTCTCAAACTACATTTCTAACCCATTAACAACTCAAAAACATCCATAAAATCATCAACCCAAAGAAATCTCTATATTTATACCCTAAAACCCTAAAACCTTCGATTCTCACAGATTTAAGCCATCTTAGGGTTTAATCCAACTAAAACAAGCTTAAACAAAATGAGACTTACCCGGAAATGATTCGAAACTGTCGGAAATCTCAAATATCGAAAATCTCTCTTCTTCTCCTCTTCTTCTCCACCGACGACGCTTCTCCTCTTTCTCTTGTTCTTCTCTTTTCTTTTCTTTTTAATTTCTTTCCCTTAAACCTAAAGGGAACAAAGACTAAGTTACCATTCTCACAAGCCTAAACCCTCTTCAACCTAAGTCATTTTCCCAAAATACCCTCATAATTCTTACCTTTTAATTCTCATCTAACCACAATTAAACCTTAATCATCCAATAATACTCCATAATAAATCAACTAAGGCATAAACACATATTTAACTCAATTCATGCTTAATATCATCATAAAAAAATATTTAGGGTCTAACACCACTACAGTTCAACATGTTAAAAGTTGTTTGATATTTTTCCTTCAACCTCTTGTGCTTATTTTTAACATGCCTCTTGTTAATGCCACAATCAGGGAACTTGTCCACCATCCTTTCAGCAAGAAGTTGGAAGGTACCAGGCTTAAATTGCCCATTATCAGTTCTATAACCAACAACAACTGCCTCTTCCATAAATGTCACCAATGCTTCTGTTTCATCTGAATTCCAGATTCTTGACATCTAACCTAAACCATGGAATGTCATTCCGCAAACAAAGCAACCAAACCAATTCCATAATATATTAATCACCATTATTTGAAACTTGTATGGAAATAAAGAAGAATGTACGAGCTTGTCACACTTGTTCTAAGGTATAACATACAATCAAATAACCAAACACATTTGTACCATGTAGTGATTTGGGGAAAGCAATTGCCTCTGTATAAGTGTATACTGAAATATATAATGCATCAACAATTCTTATAAGCTTTTATACATTATACAATATTTCAAAGAAGAAGGGTTATCATATATTAACTACAAAACTCATTTCTCTAGACCTTGGCATAACTCTACATTTTTTGAGAATCAAACACAACTTCTACTTGTAAGTAAATACATTTGAAAGTAGAGTTATACAAGCCATTTGGATTGTAAGTTCTTCTCCCACTTCTGTTTCAAATTAAAAATGTGACATATTTTTTAAAAAAAATCATGTTGGTTATGTATCTAACTCATGTCACCGCCAGCATTTGTTGCTAATTTTACAAATTCGAAGGATTGGGAAAAGAGAGGTGGAAAAAGATGAATTAAAACATCATATAATATAAAATCTTCTTTTGATTAAATATAAACTGTCAGAGATGAGAGTAAATTATAACACATCATAGTTTTTTAAAAAGATTCTTTTTTAATAATGAAATATGTAAAAAGATTAAGAACATAAGACTTTCAAACAAATCTTAAAAAGTTGTTTAAAAAAACATTAAAGATTTATTTTACTAACCAAAATCAACAGAATTCATAATTGATCAGCTGCTAGATGTTTGGTAAATGGGTGTATGGGTATTGGTCCTAAGTGACTTTGTACAATGCAACGTCAAAGAGATATACCAAATATTATAGGAGTTTCTATAATAATGCGTATTGAATAGGGTGTGCAACATACGAGTCAACAAATAATTAAATTCAAATTATTTGAACCCTCCACTACTAATAAAACACAGGTTTACTAAAGACTTGTTAGTTTTATATGATAATACCGCTCCTAATCCCGTGGAGTAATGCCTCACATTCATGGCATTCTATATTTCCTCTTTCTTTAAAAACGGCTGACATATGTAACAGCCACAGATCACAATTCCAAACTCTCTCCCTATGGTTCGCTTAACAGCCACAGATCACAATTTTTTTGTGCATACTTACTTAAAAAGCCAACCACAGAAAAAAAAAAGCCCTCCTTCACGTTCAGCAACGCACTTTAACCCATAGCATACTTGCCAACCTATTCCACTAAAACATATTCCTCATCACCCCCTGTGGCCTAAATTTCTTTCTGACGAGAAGTGGAAATGGCATTACACAATGGAATCATTAAGCTTAGCCTTGCATTCATCTGGGTCTACAGGGTTTCATCCAACATACATGGGCAGTGTAAAGCAATAACCAAGCTTTTACATATTTATCTTTAGTTCACAAAGCATTTTAGTGTCTTCACCTTTTTTTGTTTTGCAAGTTTTCTTCATTGATACATGGGAAGATGATTCTTTGGATGTTGGAAAAACTTTTGACAAAGATTTTTACGGATAATCGGGAAGTGAGAAAGAGGTAAACGAGACCAAGTTATGTTCCAAATGAAAACTCCATGAATCATCAATGCTATACTTATGTAATATGCAAGAAAATAAAACAAACTGTTTTAGAGATAAGAATCACATAAATTTAGTCAAAGTATGTTCGATGAAACCAAGTGCTATCTGAGCATATCCGAAATGCAGTGACGATAAATTTCACAATCATCGACCATTCCATTGCATGACTAACTTGATATGCTATCCTTTTCAAATGCTTTTGTAGTTATCACTGATCCACCGAATGAAATTAAACAAGTGTAACATCCCATCTCGATGGGAAGGGTATTTTAGTAAATTGGGACGGTCGGGAGTATTAAAGTATATTTCGGCATGCACATACGAGATATAGCCTCTATGATAGATGGTGCATTGCACTTGCACATGGTAAACATGCATTCATGACATTTTAAACTTAGTTTCAAATTGCGATCTTTGTGAAATTTATGTGGAAGTTGTACTGGGAAAATTATTTGGAGTGCGCCATTGTGTGTTTTACATTTTAGGGATTTATGAGAATTTTTGGAATTTTTGGAGTTCTTGCGGACCGGAAAATTTCAACCGACAATGAGTGGGCCTTTTTGTCTGAAAAGGGTTGCCTAATGGCATGAGATTAGTGAATAAATAATTTTGGAAATTTTGTTAGTGCCATGTTTAGAGATTAATGGGATTAGTACTTAATTAATTAGGATTAATTAATAAAATTTCATTTCATGCCAAGTGTCCTCTTGATAAAGGAATTTGTCTCTTTATATAGTCATCACCCACGATTTTTCATAAGTCTCCCATGTCATCGACTCTCCTTCTTTAGTGTATATGTTTATCTCCTTGAAAGTTGAAAAAAGATTGTTTTAAAATTGCCAAACTTCATCATCCATGGTGTTTTTTTCACCTCTTGCGATTTTCCTTCTACCTATTCCTTATAAGAATTGCTTCCTTGGTTCTTTGCTTACTCTTCTTCACACCAACCAAGTTGAAGCTTTGAGTGAAGAAAATCTTTGGTATGTTTGTGATAGCCGTATGGGAGGTTTGGAAAAAAAGAAGTTAGTGTGAACTTGAAGAAGCAAGGGGTATTGGTAGCTTGAACTTGCAACTAGGTAAGAGTTGTTTTGCTTTCCTTCTTTTGGTAGTTAGAAGCATGCATGGGGATCTTTTGTACATTTATTTGATCATTATAAGGGTAGATGTAAATGGGTTTAAATGTATGCTTGTGTATGGATGAATGATTGAATGAGGTTTCCATTGATTTGGCTTGGTTTTGGATTAAGTTTACAAGGTTAGATGCATGGGAAAGTAATAAAATTTAATTGTGAGGTGCTGCCAACTTTTGTATAATCATGTAAGTTTATGTTATGATGAATTTGAGGTTGAATTAGAGGTATAAATGGGTGCTTAGAGTTGTGTTATTGGCATTGGAAATGATAAAAGCTAAGGTTAGTACCAAAGCTGGAAAATTGAAGTTTGACCTAGTATACTGATTTGATCATAACTAATTGTGTAGGTGTGAAAATGAGGTGAGGTTTGTGGCCACTTAAACTTTGGGATGTTAGCTACATATTTGTGTGAAATAGGTGTTGTTAAATTGTAAAGTTAGAAGGGCGAAATTTTGCATGGAAAGTTACTGTTTTATTGCCTGTGAACAGTAACCGTAAGTATGACTAATGTGTTTTGTTGATTTTTCTAACTTAATTGACATGGAGTTAGAGAACATGGTCTTCATGGAAGTTGTAGCATATTGAGTTAGCTTTCCATTGCCACTGATCTTGCTATTTTCGAGTTGTATATTGGGAGATATGACCTGATTACTAGTGACTGTTTATATGCAGTGACTGAAACTTAGTTGGATTGGCACATTTAGTACACATTCGGGTGTGGGAGAATTTTAGTAATTTTTGTGAACTGAACTGGTTTTAGGGATCTACTGAAGAGTTTTAGACGACACATTGATCTTGAAATTGGTATATGGAATGTAATTTTTGGAAATCAGATGTGGGAGATATGGAATTTCAAAATCTGAACTTGCATTGTGATGTTAAGTACTGATTAGGTCAGTAACTTGCATAACAGATTTGAAATTGTTAGAAATCGAATTAGAGATTGAGTTCTTCATGAAACTTGAAGTTTGAGGAGTTATCTTTCAGGGATATAAAGTTTGGATTTTCTGACTTGTGTACAGGGAGTTATGCTTATTATAAGTTTACTGCTCAGATTGAATGGTTTCAGAGACAGTAACATTGAGTGAATTAATTGACTGGTTTAGCAGTGGAATTTGATTTTGGGTTGGTTATGAAAGTTGTAGATGACATTATGAACTTATTGAGCATATTTATGTGGTAATTTTGGCTGAAGAATTTCAGAGTTGTGGAATTTGCAATGTACTGTTCTGTTTTTATGGGATTGGAGTAGGTAGTAGTTTTGAAGGATTTTGACACCCTTAGGGGTGAAATAAATTGTTATGGTCTTCTTGAGAAGAGTAGAGGTGTTATGATCTTTCCAACAAGATAAGATTTGTATTTTCTGAATTGGGTGGTAAGAGATTTGAGTGTTGAAAATTTGGATTGGAATGAAGGAAAAAAAAGAAAGGAAATGAGGCGAGGTGGAACCTCGCTTCATCCTGATGACGTCTCGCCTCTGGTGAGGCGAGTGGAACCTCGCCAGATTCACTGAGGCTAGCCGTCGCCTGGTGAGGCGAGCTCGATTAGCGCCGTCGCTAGGCGGCGCGTCGCCTAGCGACAGAGCTGGCGAGCGAGCCTGGCTGGCTTGAGATTTTTCGCCCATGAGGTGGTATATATATATATATATAGTATTTTATTTTATTATTTTGGCTTTAAGTGACTGATTGCTTCTCTTGTCAATTTCTTTTCCGTCCGACGTCCGATTGACCTGATTCTTGAGGCATCGGATTCAGATAATATTTAATTTCATTTTGTGATAATTTGGGAATTTTGGACGGAAATTGGCGTGGCCCCGGTAATTGTTCTAAGCTACTTTTTGTTTAATTGGGGACCTATAGAGGTCCAATTGCGCATCGTCGGCGCTTGATAGTTTTCTAATTTTGATGGAATTTTATGACGGGAAAAATTTGAATTTAGGGCCAGAAATCTCATGAACATGCATTATACATGTGCATTATACTAATTGGATTGGATAATTAGTGATCGGATTCCTCTGCTTGTTATAGAGGCACATTTGGGCGTCGATCTCTGGCGTTCTCGAAACTTCAGATGTTAGCTCGAAGTGCAGGTGAGTAACCTAGTTGGTTCCTCAACCTTTATGTGTTTAAGATTTTGCAATTATGCCATGTGGAGATAATGGAGGGTTTATGTGTGTTTGATTTTGATTGATTTCGGACCATAGGTGTCTGAAATATTTGGAATGAGATAACAAAGTGCTACTTGTGTGTAACTGTGAGTGAATGTGTATATTGGAGATCTCGGACCAAAGGTCCGAGGAAATGGGAAATTGATATTGAAGTGTTAGTTGTCTGTTTCAATACATTGGATGTGACTTTTAAATGCGATAATGGTATGATGCAATAAATTGGAAAAAAATATATGATTGAAATACCGGACCGAAGGTCCAAAGAAATAGGAAATGACATTGAATGTAAGTGATAGAAATAACTGTAAATGGAAATTGGAACATATGCATTCATGCATAAGAACATGATCGATAAAGCGGTTGTGGACCGGAGCGACCACCGTGTCGGGGCATATCACGCCTAACGTATGTGAGCTTTATTTCAACGCACGTGACCTCAGTCCAACGTATTGAGCAGCAGCTCAATGTATCGAGCTTCAAGCCCGATGTTTTCGAGCCAGCGCTCAACGCAATGTGCCGAATTCTTGGGACGATTTGGCGCACAGTCACAACAACGAAATGAAAATGGAACAGTGTCACATCGCATTGCATATATATATATGATTGTAAATGGTGGAAGATGTAAATGATGAAATTGTATGTGTATATGAAATTGGGCGAAATGTGATAATATGTGATATTCTTGTTAATGCTACTGGTGTGCTAATATGATTGGTGAATGCATGAGTTGAGTGAACCATCGATGATGGTTTCTCACCGAGTTCGCAAAACTCACCCAAAATTTGCATCTATTTTCAGGACTTAGAAGAATACCCGTTAGCAGCAGGCGTATGACATCCGCTGGTTGAAGAAGCGAGAAGTGGTGGGATCGGTTAGCGTCTGTCTTAGTGTTTCTATTCTTGGACTTTTGTATTACTAATTTGGACAAGTTGTAAAGTCAATTGACCGAAATAAATTGTAAATGTAAAAAGTGGTCCCAAGGCCATTGTATTGATTATATAAATTGCTTTCCGCGTTAATGATAATATGTGTGCGATTGTGTAAAAAAAAAAAAAGTTATACTGAGTTTGTTCTACTGAGTGATGTAGCACGCCACCCTCGCGGGGCACGGACCTGGATATCACCGTCGATGTCGGGTTCGGGTCTTGCGGGAGTGAGGTGTTACATTTAGGTGGTATCAGAGCCCAGAAGTACAATCTTACATGGGCTTTCTGAAAAAAAAATGTGTGTCTTGCTATGTGCATTTAAGTCATGTCACGACAGACAGTGACAATCGATCCCAGTGTAGTATCTGAGTCGTTTACATAAGTATGTCTCATCGTTTAAGTGGTTAGAAAAGTGAGAAAAGGATAGTGTGTTAGAATGTGATGAAAGGAAGAAATGGATATCATAAAATAGGAAAGAGTGTACGGTTTGGTCGAGACAGATGAATATTTATTGATATTGATGGGTATATTATGAAATGCAATATTGGAGTTATATTGGCAATATCCTTGAATATGAGATAGCTATAAAGATTATAGTTGTAAATTCATAGAGGAAAATAGAGATGTGACGATGGTCGATTTCCGGTGTAGTAGGTAAATGAAAATAAAGTGTTCTATGATATAGAAAAGTTACAATTGGGATGGATTCTTGTGACGAAGGTAGATGAAAAGTTGTTGGGTTTAATTGATCGCCTAAGTAAATGCACACCGATTATGGGAGCCCTATGTTAAGTGAAAATGTTAAACCGCAATCGATGAGTTAATGGATACTTCAGCCGAATTCTTGTCAAAAAAAATCCCTTTAGGAGTTAGAAGAAGAAATTAAAGTGCTTATAATGATCAGTTGTGAATGAATTGAGATTGTAGATGGTCCTCACGAGTGAGGACGGGTGTAAACAGGAAGGTTGTTGAGTTTAGAATATATTGTCACTGTAAGTGTATATGTGATAGTGGGATTATCATCATGGGTGAAATGAATAATTTATGTGATATCAGAAGTAATTGGTGGCCTACTACATAAGCTTTGATTATAATGCGGTAGCTCAAGTTTAAAATGAGTGAGAGTAAGGCATGAGAATACTTATCTTGATTAATTGAGAAAGAAGTGAGGCGAGTTAAAGATGCTAGCATTGGTAATGAGCTTGAGGAAATAAAATGAGGGACATGAATATAGTAAAGTCCCCATGATTGAGAATTGGTATCAAAAAGAGAATGGTTATCGAGAATTAAATGCAATTAAGGTATTCTTAGCAGTATGATCTATTAACGGGCAAAATTGATAAGACTATTGAGATATATTGTCAGATAGGATGTGATGATTTTGGTGATGTATGGCAAGATAGTAGAGGAAAAGAAATTGTTTAAGTGCTCTTCTTAGATTTATCTTCGTGAAGTATCAAGAGTATGGCGATTTGTATTACATCTGGCGCGAGACTCTAGTGTAAGAGCTAAACTATATTCTTGAAAGAGTGTACATTATGTAAATGAGATGATTACGATTATTGAAGAAAAGAATTACTGAATATTAATTATGAATTTGAGGGGATTAAAAGTTTATGTTCTGAAAGTACGAGATCGATATAACGATTGTTTATTCAAGTCAATGAGTGATCTATCGAATAAATTGAGTTATGGGAAAAAATGAAGGTAAGGAACATGTGGCGAATAGGTTATGAAGAGACAAATTATCTGAAAATTGTTCCTTATTGGAGCGTTAGATAATTAACAAGTTATATGAATCAACTATGGGTACGGAAAAGGAACAGGTCTAAATTGTGTTTGGAATGGATAATGAATATAAGCATAAGAAATAGATGAATTGGTATAGTTGAGGAAATTGGTGAGCATGCAAGTCTCATAAGAGTGAATCTTAATCTGATTGAATGAATAAAGGATGAATTAGTATGCGAACATGGGATATTGGGAGAATTAATCAAGATGTAGATATTGATAAAATGTGAAAGTTCAAAAGATATGTGTATGCGGAATTTGAAATTAATTAGAACTAACGGAATACTGGATGCATTCAGAAATTGTCAAAGATTTTCTGGTTTTAGCAAAACGACAAGAATAATTGAGGAAAATATGAAAATGTTATAACTGATGATCATAAAGGAGAGATTTAGAGAATTTACGATCTATACTGAAGTGTTCCAATAAAGGTTATGATGTGATCTATTGACATTGTATAAAGTGATTTTATGCACCTTAGGACAAATATAATTCCATGGGTGGTATTATGATTGATGATTTGAACTTTGTTCTACTGAGTGTGATCTAAAAGCTTGGAGACATTAATAAATGCGAAATAGTTTGGAGATGTCTATGAATATGTAAATCGATACCGATTGAGTTATTTCATGCAGTTGAATGATTTGAAAAGGATTCAACGGCTGATTACTCCAAACTAAGTTAATGGTGCAATTCAAGGGATTGAGCAAATAAATAAATAAATTCTATTGCAGAAGATCAAAATTTGGGTAATAAGGTTATCAAATCTAGTGTATTATTGAGTGTTAATAATCGAACTGACAAAAAGGGGTAAAAAGAAAGCATTATTAGTTATGGGAATTTCAAAGTTGGTGTGCATCAAAGTGGATTGGCAAAACCCGAAGTGAGAATGTAGATATTGTAAACCGTATTGAGGAACGGAATTAACTCAATTGTTGAGAAAATGTTAAGTATAGTTCAAATTAAGAAATATGGTGAAACTCGGTATGGGAACAGTTAGAGAAAATGTAAGGAATGATTGAAGCTTTAAGTTCTAGTAAGAGTATTCGGAAAAAGCAATTGATGGTATAGTTTGTCAAAGTGAATGATGACATGTGTGATTAACTAACGGTATTTTGGAGTTCATGGGGATATGAAATTGATGTATAGTGCAAAGTAGTTGTGGCATGACAGATAATCAAGTATATTAGTGACACCATTGAATAATGTATAAGGGTCTTCTTGCAAAAGGAGTCGTTATCCCTATACTATGTGATCAATGCAATACGATGATAGGCTAAGTAAAATAAGGTGGTGACAATGAGTCTAATTGATTCACATTGAGGTTATAAATCTCATGAGATTTGTGTTTTGATAATAACGAATCGATAAGCGATAAATGAAATATATTGAAGGGTATGGCCTCGGCCAAAATGTACTTAGATGGAAATAAAGGTGTAGTTAAAGGAAATTGAGTTCATGAAAAGAGGCCTCTATGCGATTGTGGTGTAAATAGCATTATGGATTGGTAAGCTAGACTAAAATCTAAAAGATGATTCGGATTCACGAAGTGTTTCATAGATAGAATTAGGAAATAGTGTTAGGATCCGATATATTTGTTATTGATATTGAAAGTGACGAATTGGCGTAAGCATGAGAAAGCGACAAAATCATGGAAAGTTTGAGAAAGGGAAATAGAGTAATTGATTATTTTTGATCTCCGTTCATTGACAAAATTGGGTCGTGTAGTGAAATCAGTGAGAAACAGAGGATAATAATCGAAAAGACTCCCCTGGCTTTCAGATTAATCGTATATGAAAATTCGAGGACGAAATTTTATTAGGAGGGAGAATTGTAACATCCATCTCGATGGGAAGGGTATTTAGTAAATTGGGACGGGTCAGAGTATTAAAGTATATTTCGCATGCACATACAAAGATATAGCCTCTATGATAGATGGTCATTGCACTTGCACATGGTAAACATGCATTCATGACATTTTAAACTTAGGTTTCAAATTGCGATCTTTTGTGAAATTTATGTGGAAGTTGTACTGGGAAAATTATTTGGAGTGCGCCATTGTGTGTTTTACATTTTAGGGATTTATGGAATTTTTCGGAATTTTTTGAGTTCTTGCCGGATAGGAAAATTTCAACCGACGGGTGAGTGGGCCTTTTGTACTAAAAGCGGTTGCCTAATGGCATGAGATTAGTGAATAAATAATTTTGAGAATTTTGTTAGTGCCATGTTTAGAGATTAATGGGATTAGTACTTAATTAATTAGGATTAATTAATAAAATTTCATTTCATGCCAAGTGTCCTCTTCAGTAAAGGAATTTGTCTCTTTATATAGTCATCACCCACGATTTTTTCATAAGTCTCCCATGTCATACGGCTCTCCTTCTTTAGTGTATATGTTTATCTCCTTGAAAGTTGAAAAAAAAAGATTGTTTTTAAAATTGCCAAACTTCATCATCCGCAGGTGTTTTTTTTTCACCTCTTGCGATTTTTCCCTTCTACCTATTCCTTATAAGAATTGCTTCCTTGGTTCTTTGCTTACTCTTCTTCACACCAACCAAGTTGAAGCTTTGAGTGAAGAAAATCTTTGGTATGTTTGTGATAGCCGTATGGGAGGTTTGGAAAAAAAGGAAGTTAGTGTGAACTTGAAGAAGCAAGGGGTATTGGTAGCTTGAACTTGCAACTAGGTAAGAGTTGTTTTGCTTTCCTTCTTTTGGTAGTTAGAAGCATGCATGGGGATCTTTTGTACATTTATTTGATCATTATAAGGGTAGATGTAAATGGGTTTAAATGTATGCTTGTGTATGGATGAATGATTGAATGAGGTTTCCATTGATTTGACTTGGTTTTGGATTAAGTTTACAAGGTTAGATGCATGGGAAAGTAATAAAAATTTAATTGTGAGGGTGCAGCCAACTTTTGTATAATCATGTAAGTTTATGTTATGATGAATTTGAGGTTGAATTAGAGGTATAAATGGGTGCTTAGAGTTGTGTTATTGGCATTGGAAATGATAAAAGCTAAGGTTAGTACCAAAGCTGGAAAATTGAAGTTTGACCTAGTATACTGATTTGATCATAACTAATTGTGTAGGTGTGAAAATGAGGTGAGGTTTGTGGCCACTTAAACTTTGGGATGTTAGCTACATATTTGTGTGAAATAGGTGTTGTTAAATTGTAATGTTAGAAGGGCGAAATTTTGCATGGAAAGTTACTGTTTTATTGCCTATGAACAGTAACCGTAAGTATGACTAATGTGTTTTGTTGATTTTTCTAACTTAATTGACATGGAGTTAGAGAACATGGTCTTCATGGAAGTTGTAGCATATTGAGTTAGCTTTCCATTGCCACTGATCTTGCTATTTTTCGAGTTGTATATTGGGAGATATGACCTGATTACTAGTGACTGTTTATATGCAGTGACTGAAACTTAGTTGGATTGGCACATTTAGTACACATTCGGGTGTGGGAGAATTTTAGTAATTTTTGTGAACTGAACTGGTTTTAGGGATCTACTGAAGAGTTTTAGATGACACATTGATCTTGAAATTGGTATATGGAATGTAATTTTTGGAAATCAGATGTGGGAGATATGGAATTTCAAAATCTGAACTTGCATTGTGATGTTAAGTACTGATTAGGTCAGTAACTTGCATAACAGATTTGAAATTGTTAGAAATCGAATTAGAGATTGAGTTCTTCATGAAACTTGAAGTTTGAGGAGTTATCTTTTCAGGGATATAAAGTTTGGATTTTTCTGACTTGTGTACAGGGAGTTATGCTTATTATAAGTTTACTGCTCAGATTGAATGGTTTCAGAGACAGTAACATTGAGTGAATTAATTGACTGGTTTAGCAGTGGAATTTGATTTTGGGTTGGTTATGAAAGTTGTAGATGACATTATGAACTTATTGAGCATATTTATGTGGTAATTTTTGGCTGAAGAATTTCAGAGTTGTGGAATTTGCAATGTACTGTTCTGTTTTATGGGATTGGAGTAGGTAGTAGTTTTGAAGGATTTTGACACCCTTAGGGGTGAAATAAATTGTTATGGTCTTCTTGAGAAGAGTAGAGGGTTTTATGATCTTTCCAACAAGATAAGATTTGTATTTTTCTGAATTGGGTGGTAAGAGATTTGAGTGTTGAAAATTTGGATTGGAATGAAGGAAAAAAAAAGAAAGGGAAATGAGGCTAGGTGAAACCTCGCCAGTCACCAGGGCGACGTCTCGCCCTGGTGAGGCGAGGTGGAACCTCGCCAGTTCACCAGGGCTAGCCGTCGCCCTGGTGAGGCGAGCTCGATTGGCTGGGCGAGCCGGCCTCGCTGGCGCGAGATTTCTCGCCCCCGCGAGGCTGGTATATATATATATATATAGTATTTTATTTTATTATTTTGGCTTTAAGTGACCTGATTGCTTCTCTTGTCAATTTCTTTTCCGTCCGACGTCCGATTGACCTGATTCTTGAGGCATCGGATTCGTATAATATTTAATTTCATTTTGTGATAATTTGGGAATTTTTGGACGGGAAATTGACGTGGCCCCGGGTAATTGTTCGGTAAGCGCTGTTTTGTTTAATTGGGGACCTATAGAGGTCCGAATTGCATCGTCGGCCTTGATAGTTTTCTAATTTTGATGGAATTTTATGATGGGAAAAATTTGAATTTAGTGCCGAAATCTCATGAACATGCATTATACATGTGCATTATACTAATTGGATTGGATAATTAGTGATCGGATTCCTCTCTGCTTGTTATAGAGGCACATTTGGGCGTCGATCTCGACGTTCTTGAAACTTCCAGATGTTAGCTTCGGAATACGGTGAGTAACCTAGTTGGTTCCTCAACCTTTATGTGTTTAAGATTTTGCAATTATGCCATGTGGAGATAATGGAGGGTTTATGTGTTTGATTTTGATTGATTTGGACCATAGGTGTGCGAAATATTTGGAATGAGATAACAAAGTGCTACTTGTGTGTATGCTGTGAGTGAATGTGTATATTGGAGATCTCGGACCAAAGGTCCGAGAAATGGGAAATTGATATTGAAGTGTTAGTTATGCGTTTCAATACATTGGATGTGACTTTTAAATGCGATAATGGTATGATGCAATAAATTGGAAAATATATATGATTGAAATCGGACCGAAGGTCCAAGAAATAGGAAATGACATTGAATGTAAGTGATAGAAATAACGTAAATGGAAATTGGAACATATGCATTCATGCATAAGGACTGATCGATAAAGACAACATTGTGGACCGGAGACCACCGTATCGGGGCATATCACGCCTAACGTATGTGAGAGCTTTATTTCAACGCACAGACCTCAGTCCAGCGTATTGAGCCGCAGCTCAATATATCGTGGCTTCAAGCCCAATGTTTTCGAGAGCCATGGCTCAACGCAATGTGCCGTTCTTTGGGGCGATTTGAGCGCATACAGTCACAACAACGAAATGAAAATGGAGCAGTGTCACATCGCATTGCATATATATATATATGTAAATGAGTGGAAGATGTAAATGATGAAATTGTATGTGTATATGAAATTGAACGAAATGTGATAATATGTGATATTCTTATTAATGCTACAGTGTGCTAATATGATTGGTGAATGCATGAGTTGAGTGAACCATCGATGATGGTTTCTCACCGAGTTATAAAACTCACCCAAAATTTGCATCTATTTTTCAGGACTTAGAAGAATACCCGTTAGGCAAGCAGGCGTATGACATCTGCCGTTGAAGAAGCAGAGAAGTGGTCGGGATCAGTTCGCGTCTGTCTTAGTGTTTCTATTCTTGGACTTTTGTATTACTAATTTGGACAAGTTGTAAAGTCAATTGACCGAAATAAATTGTAAATGTAAAAAGTGGTCCCAAGGCCATTGTATTGATTATATAAATTGCTTTCCGCGTTAATGATAATATGTGTGCGATTGTGTAAAAAAAAAAGTTATACTGAGTTTGTTCTACTGAGTGATGTAGCACGCCACCCTCGCGGGGCACGGACCTGGATATCACCGTCGATGTCGGGTTCGGGTCTTGCGGGAGTGAGGTGTTACATTTAGGTGTTACAACAAGCATCAGATATGAACTATGACACGTCAAACAGAAAGGAAAAGAAATTTCAGATCTCTCGTAATCAAAGCCGTCTCAGGAAAAAGAAGACAGAAGAAATCGAATCAATCTTCAAAATCATGAAACCAGATCCACCGAACCAGAAGACCCATCAAACAAAGACAAAAAAAACAAGAGGGCAAACTTCGGATCTGAATCTCCCGATCGAAACCAGATCCACAATGAGAAGAGACCAGAGCGAGGAGCATTGGGAGAAGAACAAATGCAGGGAGAACAACGGAAGAACAAATGCAGAGGAAACTAACCTCAGCCGCCACGAACATCTAACCACTGCGAGGAGCGTTGGGAGAAGACGATAGTGAGCGATTTGGGAGAAACAGTGTAGAGAACGGGTTCGATGTTGTAAAATGAGGGTAATATAGTAATTGCAAGTTTCCATCCCGGGTCAGATAGTAATTGTACCATAGTCTGTCGATGGACACAAAATTACCATCCTCGTATTCCTGAGATGGGGACAAAATGGTGGAGACATAAAAGCAAACACCTCGAAGATGGGATTTTTATGTCTCCGTCTACTGTCCCCACCCATGAGCACAGCAACCAAACACAATGAAGCTGTCGTGTACTTATTTGTTTAATTATTTTATTTATGTAAATGTAGTGTAAATTTGTAAATGAGCCCATTAACTTATGTCAATAAGGTTGTGAATATTTTGATAATTCTAGTTAATATTATAAAATTACAAAAATTTTGAATTTAAAATCTAATTTATCTTAAAATTATCATTTTGTATAATAAGTTTAATAAAGCCTTTTTCATTTTAAATTTTAAATGAACAAAAAATCAAAATTTAGTAAGTAATAATGTTATAAATGAAATTCTATTGACAACAAAATATAGTTTCTTTAAGGATAAAAATATTATAAGTATATTGAAAACTCATTCACCAATTCATTTTCATTTAATGCTTAAT
Source organism: Erythroxylum novogranatense (assembly GCA_029891385.1). Lineage (NCBI taxonomy): Eukaryota > Viridiplantae > Streptophyta > Magnoliopsida > Malpighiales > Erythroxylaceae > Erythroxylum > Erythroxylum novogranatense. The sequence continues at coordinate 88,707,146 of CM057234.1, read as the reverse complement.
TAGTAATTTATTAAATAATTCAATTATCAAATATTATTTTGTATATTATTATACAAATGATATAATTTTATAATTTACATCTAAATTAAAAAAATTTCTCAAAGTTTTTGTACACTTATAAATTCACTTAATTTATTTATAAAAGACAAAATTAAAATAAAAATATATAAGCTTTATCACATAAATAAAAAATTGGAATAAGTTATAAAATAAAAAAATTCTCCAATATATTGAAGAAATTTTAATAAAGTTGTGATATTTAATAAGTTTGCGATATTTGATAAAATTGTGAATAATGTAGGTCGAAAATATTGTTCGATTTATTATCGCTAATGATTACGCTTATAAAGCGATAGAAAAAGTTGTGATATTTAATAACTGCGATATTTGATAAAGTTATGTAACTATAAATTCTATATATGTAATGTAATTATAAATGTTTTTGTTTTAGGTTTAAATTCTACTTGATGTTTCTTTGTTATGCACTTTTTTGTAAATTATTTAAGGACATTTATTGTTCTTTTATTGGATGTTTTGATCTAATTATTATTTATTAAAATGATGAAATTTTTTATTGTAATATTTTAAAACTTTGTATTATTCTTAATTTTATATTTATATGATGATGATTATCTTTTTATATTAATTGTGGTTATTATTTATAAGTGAAATATTTAAAATTATTGTTATTTCATATTAAATGTGATTATTATTTATTATTATGATTTTTAAAACATGATTGATGTAAGCGAAGAACTAGTAAAATAGGCAAGATGTTGTATAATATACCAATGAATTATTTTGAAAATTTTAAAAATTTTAAGGACTATTTTTTAAATTTTAAAAATTATCCAAAATTGGTACAGTACCGTACCAGAACTTAATCCGGTACCAAATCCGGTACGGTATTCATAACATTGATTTCCAATCCTCTTACGTATATCAAAGGGCACTTTTTTTGGCTAAAAATAATGTTACCCTTAATAATAACAAGATCATTCTATAAATTTGTTCCTTTTATACAATTTACCACAAACATACAATTATATTCAGTATTTTCATCAAATGTTTGAAAAGAAAAAAAATTTATCTTTGAATCAAACTTATCATGATTTAAAAATGTTAAGTTGATCTAATATTTCCGATGATTCAATATTCTTCATTATAATTCAACTTGAAAATATGAGAGAAATAATTTTGTAAGTTTTGTACATAATTGCAAGATCTAGACATTATAAGAAAACAACAAATGTTAAAAAGCAGTTATTCAATTGATACTAGCTAGATACGACTAAATAGTTAGCAAGATTAGTTTAAGATTGAATTATTTTGATTAACTGAAAATAATTGAATTGTTAAACTAAAATAATCATATGTATGCCAAAATGCCTTTATTAAACAAATTGAAAGATAAATAAATATAATGTATTTACGATTGATTAACTACAAAGATATTAGGTCATTTATATACACCAACATACATACATGTGTTAAGAGAGAATCAGAACAAAAGGATTACAGATGATAAAACTATCTAAAGGTTACAGATAAAGACTCTCTAGAGATTACAAATAAAGACTATCTATTGTTACATATATGATTAAAAAATAAGGTAGTTAAAATCACATCTTATTAGCACCCCTCAAACTCAAAAGTGTTAGTAATTATGAGTTTGTCTCAAAGATGCTAGAATTTGTCGAAGAGAGAGCCTTTGTCATGCCGAATGTAAACAGATTTGTTAGCAACCAGATCTCGAACAAAGTGAATGTCGATCTCAGTGTAGCACCAAGTTTGTTGCACCAAAGAGTAGGTGTGATGTGAGAAAAACCGATTTCCCCAATAAGTGAAGTGATCCAACAAAGTTTTGTAGTTGTAAGAGTAAGATTACGATATTCTGCTTTAGTACTAGATTGAGCCAAAATTGGTTGTTCTTAGCACTCCAATAGATGAGATTGGATCCGAAAGATGCAATAACCAGATGTAGAACGACAATCATTAGGACAACCAGCTTAATCATCATCACAGTAAGCATGGAGATTGAAAGAAGACGATTTAGTAAAGTGAATGTCATAAGAAGATGTAGATAGAAGATAATGAAGAATTCGTTTGACCACAGTTAAATGAACATTAGTAGGACCATGTAAAAACTGGGAGACTATGTTAATGAAAAATTGAATGCTAGAACCAATGATATAAAGGTAATATAAGGCACCAACAATACTACAATACTCAGTAGCATCAGAGAGAGGATGACCATGATTTTCAGGGAAAGGAAGGGCAAGGATAATGGGTGAGGTACATGTTTAGAATTATGAAGACAAGTTTGAAAAAGTAGATATCTGATGTAGGTTTGTTGTGTAAGTAAAAGACCAATAGGTGTAGGAAGAGCCTCAATGCTAAGGAAGTGATGGAATGGACCTAAGTCTTTGATTATAAAGACAGTGTTGAGATCAGTAATAAAAGTTGTTATGAGCGAAGATGAAGAACATTTAACTAAGATATCATCCACATAAACTAAGAAAAAGGTTGTGTGATCGGAGGTGCTATGAATAAACAAGGAAGTGTTAGATTTGAAACAAAACCAAGATCAAGAAGCTTTTGAATTAACTTATAAAACCAGGTTCGAGGAGCTGATTTCAAGCCATATAGAGCTTTATAGATATGACATACATGATAGGGGTAGGTTGTAGCGCCCCCTTACCGCAGAGTACACACCGGGATGCCTGGAGATCATTCCGATACATAGCCTACGATAAAGATGAGTTACGTTCGATCATTTCAATCACTTCACATGGCATCATATTAATATTCACTTATAAAGCATCAATAGAAAAATCACAATATTTTAAAACAAACTTTTTCCTCATTTCACTTCATAAAACCAAAAGTCTACATTGTGTCTTTCAACATTTTCTATATGTACATCAACAAAACCTAATATAAAAGTACTACATGAAAGAGGAAAAATACACACAATCTAACTAATTTGTCCAAAAAATCCCAACTGACTGACCTTTAAGCCATGACTTCTCTTGCCAATCACAATCTACATGATTGGTAGAGCCTCTCAGTAGCTAAAGTCGTCTCTCAATCCTGAAAAGACAATGTTGCAATTTTGGTGAGTTTTGCGAACTCAATGCGATAACCATCATCGATGGTTCACTCAATTCATGCATCAAAACAATTCACATAACATATAATCACATAGTGCACTTTACATAAATTTCACATTTTCACTTAAGCATAGCATTTTATTTCAACAAATATACTTAACAATGTGCATATGAGGTGCACATGAGATACTTTCTAATTATTACTTTGCTGTAATCGAGTTTCTGAACTATCCTGTATCTATTTTGGATACCGTGCTCATTAATAACTATCCCTTATCTACTTGGGGGATACAGGGCTCATTTTACATAGTGAGCCTTAGGCTCTTAATCACTTTTGAGCTCGAGGCTCATTTTCTCTCGTTAAGCTTTTAGCTCTGATCAGTGGCTACTCTGGTCACAACTGTCATTATCTGATTATACATTCATGTATGGATTGCATGTAACACAATCACTCACATTATAAAGCACTTAGGTCTTCATATTCATATTCAAGTAGTACTTCAATATCTCAATCCACAATCACATTCATCGGACTTTCTATTCGGAATCCATAATTAAACACATTCAATTATCATTCAAAACATAGTTTAAGCAAACAAGTAATTAAGTGAGACCATCTAAGTTACTCATGTTAAGTCAAACCAGACTTCACGTATTAAATAATTTTGATAATAAACAAAGAGAAATATACGAAAGAAAAGCAGACGATACAAAAAGCAGACGGAAGAAAAGCGAGCGAAGACAAAGCGAGGCGATACAAAAGGCATTTAAGCTTTACGAAGACAAAAAGCGAGACGATACAAAAGCGCATTTAAGCTTTACGAAGACAAAAGCGGCGATACAAAAAGCAGACGGAAGCTTTACGAAGACAAAAAGCAGACGGAAGCTTTACGAAGACAAAAAGCAGACGATACAAAAAGCAGACGGAAGCTTTACGAAGACAAAAAGCAGACGATACAAAAAGCAGACGGAAGCTTTACGAAGACAAAAAGCAGACGATGCGAAAATAAGACGGAAGAAAGAAACATCAGTTTAAGACGGTTACGGAGCTAAACTGAATAACCGTTTCTTTAAAGATTCAAGAAGCAGATAGTCAAGAAACAGTTGAAGTTCCGACTATAAATAAGAGTCGAGATTGAAGAAGAAATAACTTTTGGAAAAAGTGAATGAAACTCTGTGTATTCAATATCTGTCTATCTGGAGAAAAAATTGCGAACTATTTTCGAGTGTATATTGTGAAGAGCAACTCTTTTGTAAAAGCTCTTTATCAGTTTTTCATTTTTGAAAAAGTGCTACAGATAGCCTGAAGAGGCTAAGAGTAAAAGAATACTTACTGTTAAGAGACCTGAAGAGGCTCAGTCTAAAGAATACTTGTAATCAGTTTGGAGATAGTGAAAATCTCAGAAGAATATCTGAGGACTGGACGTAGCCCACGGTTTGGGGTGAACCAGGATAAAATTGCTGTGTTTCTCTCTCTAACTCTTACTGTTCTTAAATCGTAGTTTTCATTATTAACAAAGTTTTTCAAACTAGTTAAGAATTGATTTAAGATAAGTTTTCTGAAAGAACAAGCAATTGTTATTGAAGGGATTAAAGAAAAGTTTATCACAATTCAACCCCCCCTTCTTGTGTATCTTGGTCATATTATTACTCAATATATTAACGTGTGATTTACTTCAATTGGTATCAGAGCAAGGTGTTCAAGAATCACTCTAATAAAGTGTGAACTAAAGAAAATGGTGGAATCACACACGATATTGCGAAGGAGCCTCACCACACGGACCTCCAAAGATTCAATGGTGAAGACTACCACTATTGGAAGGATCGGATGAGATTGTTTATTGAGTCTACTCACATTGACCTTTGGGACATCATCGAGAATGGACCTTACACACCGAAGATGATGATAAAATCCAATTCCACGAGAAAGATGGACACGGAAGCGTAAAGCAAGATTTCAACTAAACTCCAAAGCGAAATTTTCTTGAGTTGTGCATTGAGCGAAGCGAGTATGACAAAGTGCATGGATGCGATCATCGCCAAAGAAATGTGGGATACATTATCAATTGCACATGAAGGAACAAATCAAGTGAAGGAGTCCAAGATAAGTATTTTGGTGCATCGACGAGTTATTCAAGATGAAAGAAGAAGAGACCATTGATCAAATGTTTGGAAGATTCCAAACAATTGTTAATGGGCTAAAAGCTCTTGGAAGAACGCATACAAGATCAAGACCATGTTCGAAAGATTTTGAGGAGTCCGCCCAAAAGATGGAGACCCAAAGTAGCTCACTGTACAAGAAGCCAAAGACCTAAGCGCATCAAGCTTGATGAATTGCTTGGATCGTTGAAGATACAAGTAGAGCTTGATGCGGAAGATAAGCCCAAAAGGAGAAGTCCATAGCGCTCAAAGCAAGTCAAAAGAATCACAAAATCCGAAGAAGAAAACAAAAGGAATACATCAAAGGCGTTAAGGATCGAAGAAGCAAAGGATGATGATTCCGAGAAGTCGAATCAATCAAGTGATGAAGACGATGAGCTATCTTTCATTTCAAGAAAGATAAGAAGAATGTGGAAAAGAAGTCCAAAGGAAATTCAACATTTAGAAGGAACAAAAGCAAAGACGATGAAAAGTCGATAAAACATCCATTACCTGTTATGAATGCAAGAAGCGGGATATTACAAGTCCGAGTGTCCAATGTTGAAAAGACAACCCGAAGGAGTAGAGATAACAAGAAAAGCATGATGGCAACGTGGGAAGATCTGGATTCATCGTAATCGGATACAAGTTCAAGCGTCGAACATGCTAACATATGTCCGTAGTCAAGAAGAAAGTGATGAGGAGGTAACTTCCACTATAATGATATACAAGATGCATATTCGTAATTGTTAGAGGATTCTCATGCTATTCTCAAACAAAGGTACAAGCCATTGAAGAAGAAATATGTAGAAAACCTCAAACATACTATGAGATAGAGAGTGAGAATATAAGTTTGAGAAAGCAAGTTGAGGAATTGAATAACAACAAAGTTGTAGATAGATCTCAAGAGATTAATCAATTGAAAGCGAGAATTAATAATCTCTCAATTGATCTAGCTAAATTTGAGATAGTACAAAAAGATGAATAAAATGATAGGAGAATACTGGACATCAGGGATAAAACTGGATTAGGGTTTACTAAAAATAAGCCTGACATTATGTAGTAAAATCGGTTGCTCAAAAAATAAGAAAAGATATCAATCGATTTTCAGAAAGGTCATCAACATTATCATTCTACACATCATTATCATTCATTACATCGTATTAACCCTAAAGGACCCAATGAATCTGGGTACCTAAAATAAAATAATATCTCCCACGAAATCCTTCGTTGGAAGAACCCAAGCACCATTGGTATATGGACATGGATGCTCGCGTCACATGACGGAAACAAGTCTATGTTCCTAGATCTTGATCAAGAAAGGAGGATCAAGAACTTTTGGAGACAACCAACAAGGAAAGATAATCGGGTTTCGTAAGATTGGTAAGAATTCTCATGCATGCATTAATAACGTACTACTAGTTGATGGTTTAAAGCATAACTTGATAAGTATTAGTCAATTATGTGATTCGGTTTTGAAGTTTCTTTTAATAAAAATTTTGTGAAGTCGAAACAAAGATGGTTCCATCTTCTTTTCACCAAAAGACGAAACAATCTTTATAAAATTGATTTAGGCGTTTTACCTCAAAATATTTCATGTTTTTATCTATCAAGATGAAAGACCGATCCGCATAAAAACTAGGTCATGTCGGTTTTAAACATATTTCAAAACTTTTGAAACATGATTTGGTAAAAGGTTTGCCACAAATTCGTTTTGACAAAGATTTCTTTGTGAAAGTTGTCGAGAAAGGAAACAAGTTAAAACCTCTTTTCTTCAAAACATTTCATAACTTCTTCTAGACCACTTGAGTTGTTATATATGGACTTATTTGGTCCAACAAGAACAATAAGTCTTGGTGGAAAGAAATATGGACTTGTGATTGTTGATGATTTTACAAGGTTTTGTTGGATACTTTTTCTATCACATAAAGATGAGTCTTTCAAGTGTTTTAGAAACCTTTCCATGAGATTACAAAATGAAAGAGGAATGTCTATAGCAAGCATAAGGAGTGATCATGGAGGAGAATTTGAAAATGAGAAGTTGAGTATTCTGCGAAGAAAAGGAATTTTCATAACTTCTACGCCCCAAGGACTCCACAGCAGAATGGAGTTGTTGAGAGGAAGAATAGGACGATTCAAGAGATGGCAAGAACAATGTTTGCGAGATGAATCTTCCTAAATACTTCAAGCGTAAGTCATCAATACAAAGATGCTACATTCGAGAATAGAGTGTCTTTGCGACCAATCTTCAAGAAAACTCCTATGAGTTGTGGAATGGAAGGAGACCAAACATTTCTTATTTCCATCCTTTTGGTGCAAGTGCACTTTTCTGGAACACAAAGGAAGCTCTGGACAAATTTGATGCGAAGACACTTTCAGGAATTTTCTAGGCTATTCTCTCACTTCAAAGGCATTTAGAGTCTTCAACCTCACCTCAAAGACTGTTGAAGAAACTATTCACGTTAAGTTCGATGATAGCTCTCAACCCAATAAGGAAGAGGAATCAGAAGATGATGTCATTAAAGTGCCCTTGACGCAGTTGTAAGAAGTAATCTTCATCAGAACACTTCATGATGAAAAGACAGATATCTCTAAGAATTTTGAGTTAAAGAAAGATTGGAGATACAAAAGCTCTCATCCTAAAGAGTCAATTATCGGAGAAACCTCAGAAGGTGTAAGAACAAGGTCCAAGTTCAGAAGAGAAGCCAACGTGGCATTTATATCCAAGTAGAACCTAAAAGATTGATGAAGCTCTAAAAGATGAAGCATGGATATTAGCTATGCAAGAGGAGTTGAATCAATTCAGAAGGAATAAAGTCTGGTCCTTAGTTCCTAAACCTGAAAAGAAATCCATTATTGGTACTAGATGGATATTCAAGAATAAGCTAGACGAATCAGGAAAAGTAAGTCGCAATAAGGCAAGATTAGTAGCACAAGGCTATAATCAGCAGGAAGGAATAGACTATAATGAGACATATGCTCCGAAGAGCAAGACTTGAAGCAATAAGGATACTTTTTTGCATATCTTTGTTTGCCATGACATAAAGCTTTTCAGATGGATGTAAAAGTGCATTTCGAATGGCTTTATAGATGAAGAAGTCTATGTCAAGCAACCTCCTGGATTTGAGGATATAAAGTATCCAGATCATGTCTCTGACTTCATAAAGCCTTATATGGATCAAACAGGCTCTAGAGCATGGTATGATCGTCGAGCTCATTTCTTATTGAAAATGGATTTTCTAGAGGTAAATTTGACAAAACTCTTTTAGGAAAAACTTGTATAATGATTTTATTATTGTGCAAATCTATGTTGATGATATTATTTTGGTGCCACCTCAAAAAGTTATGCATAAGCTTTGAAAATATGATGAAAAATGAATTTGAGATGAGCATGATGGGTGAGTTAAAATTCTTTCTTGGATTGCAAGTAAAGCAAACTAAGGATAAGATTTTTATCCATCAACAAAAATATGTCAAAGAATTGTTGTCTAAATTTGATATGTGCAGTGTTAAAAGTATGTCTACACCGATGCATCCTTCAAACTTGTTGTCGAAAGACGAAAGTGGTAAGAAGGTGGATCAAACCCTATTTAGAGGATGATTGGTTCTTTGCTTTATCTTACAGCAAGTAAACCTGACATTCTATTCAAGTGTATGCTTGTGTGCAAGGTTTCAGGCCGATCCTAGAGAATCTCATTACATAGCTGTAAAACGAATTTTGAGATATCTCGCAGGTACTACTGATCTTTGCTTAATGTATGAGAAAGGTAAAGATTTCAGGTTGAATGGATATTGCGATGCGGACTATGCCGGTGATAGGATTGAAAGGAAGAGCACAAATGGTGGTTGTCACTACCTTGGACCAAACCTGGTGTCATGGTCAAGCAAGAGACAAAGCTCGATTGCATTATCAACCGCAGAAGCTGAATATATGTCTGCCGCAAGTTGTTGTTCACAATTACTGTGGATCAAGTATCAATTGGAGGACTACTCAATACAAGAGGAAGAGATTCCAATATACTGCGACAACACTAGCGCCATCAGCTTGTCAAAGAATCCAATTCAACATTCAAGGGTGAAGCACATTGAAGTTAGACATCATTTCTTGAGAGATTACGTTCAGAAGAAAGTTGTCAGTCTACAATTCGTGGAAACGAAATTTCAGTGGGCAGATATCTTCACAAAACCACTAAGTGAAGATCGCTTTAAAGAAATCAGACGCAACCTCAATATGGTGATGTTAACGAACCAATCATCTGGTTTTTCGCAAAGAAGAAACAGATAGACGGAGGAGTTAACGGACCAATCATCCGGTTTTCGCAAAGAAGAAGCAGATAGAGCGGAGGAGTTAACGGACCAATCATCCGGTTTTCGCAAAGAAGAAACAGATAGAGCGGAGGAATTAACGGACCAATCATCCGGTTTTCGCAAAGAAGAAGCAGATAGAGCGGAGGAGTTAACGGACCAATCATCTAGTTTTTCGAAAGAAGAAGCAGATAGACGGAGGAGTTAACGGACCAATCATCCGGTTTTTCGCAAAGAAGAAGAGATAGAGCGGAGGAGTTAACGGATCATTCATCCGATTTTTAAAGACAAAGACAGAAAGACGGCAGAGTTAACAGATTGATCATCTGATTTTTCAAAAAGAAAGACAATGAAACGGTGGAGTTAAACGGCGTTGACGGTTTCAGACTTAAAACTTCTTTCACAAAGAAAATTTTAGAGGGAAAAAGGCTGTCAGATCATCGAGAAGTACAATCGTTCTAGAATTTGCTATAAAATCCCTAAAACTGACGTTTGGGATCTCTAACAAATTCAGAAATTGCTAGTTCTCTGAAATCTCTCTGAAAATTCTTCAAGCGAGTTCCTATTCACTCGTAATCAACAAGATGAATGTCAAGCCCATTTTATGAGTTGAGCCAGAGCAACCGGGGAAGATTGGTAAACTTTGAAGATCTAAGAAGGGAACAAATGGATATAGAGCCGGAGATAATAGCGGCAGGATGGAGAAACTTCTTTCAAATACGAGAGCAAGTTTATCTCAATGAAGTTTATGAGTTCTGGAAACATACTAAAAGTGTGGACAATACTATCGTATCGTATGTAGAAACACTCCCTGTTATAGTAACCAAGGAGTTATTGGAAAGAGTCCTTGAATGTCAAGTAGTGGAGTTCAACCTACTAACATGGTGAAATGGATGACTAAGCTGAAGTTGAACGAAGATGAAGTTACTCGTCAACTTTATGGTCAGAACAACCCAACTGAAAGAAGAGCCTCTTGGCTTGTACCAAAGGCAAGGGTTTTGTTTGCTGTTTTGTGTGACTGTGTGTTACCTAGGATAGGTTCAAGACATCAAGTCACTACTTTGATGAACAATGTATCCTTCATCTCTGAATCACCAACCAATAGATTTACCATTTTGATTTATCAATATATGGTTAAATCAATAAAGGATACAAACACTCTCCCGTATGGGATGTTGTTGACAAGGATGTTTAAAGAATCAGGAATCAGATTGGAGTTGGGAGTCAGACAGAAGGTATCTGTAAGAAGTTATATAGATTCAACATCGATTGCCAAAATGGGTCTGAGATTTTCAGATAAACAAGGAGCAGAAGAATCAAGGAAAGCAACAACTGAGGGGGAGCCTAAACCGAAGAAATCCTCTATGAAGGAGAGAAGATCACACTCTCAGGAGTCGAAGTCAAGATCTGTTCGATTTTTTGAATCAGGTGACTTAAAGCGGAAAGGGGAACCTTTGGTGAGTGACATTTATAAGCAAGCAAGAACGTCACCCACAAAGGAAACTGTGCGACAGAAGAAAGCCAGTCCTTCCAGAGATTCAAGCGAACCAAAGCATTATGAACGACAGAGATCAAAGGCTACAAAATCACTGTCATCAATCCTTGAGAAAGTTTCAGAAACTCAATCTCAAGGAAATGAAGGAAAAAGGAAAGTAGAAGAACCTGAGAAGAAGAAAGTTCAATCCAAGAGGTCACCAAGGTTAAAGAAAATGAGTGCAAGAAAAGAAGAAAATCCAACAACGAGGCAAAGGCTAAGAAGACAAGGCTAGAAGAAACTGTTGTTGACATTTCTAAACAATCACTGCATGTCTTTGTTAGGTTGTTGATCTTTGAAGTTAATATGGAAGTCGCTACTAAAGCGATTGTGGAAGTATTAAGGGTAATATTAAGGATTCTCACAAAATTCTTAATAATCCAATTTTGAAGAAATAGTTCCTACTACTTTTCAGTCCACACTTGTCCATAAACAAGTTGCTACACATGTTTTGGGATGAAGGCTACTTCAAAAGTCAGATTTGTTCCTCCTCCTCTTCGCAAATCATTGAACCAAATGTCTTTAACAAGGAAGCTTATACAACAACAAGTGGCTATCGTTGAAAAGCAAGTTGTTAAGACAACCCTCGAATGCGATGAATCATCAACACTAAAGAAGCATGTTCGAAGCTTGATAAAGATATGAAGAAGATTAAGAAGATGATGAAAAGTTGATGAAGCAGATTGGAAAATAATTGTTTGATCAATAACAAATAGGGGAGAAGGAGAAGGAAGAGAGAAGGAGAAGGAAGAAATCAGTTGGAAGGATGAAGATAATTTTTTTATCTCAATACTTCTGTATAATTCACAAGTATATGATACTTTTCATATTTCTCACAAGTATTTGTTATTATCAAAAAGGGGGAGAATGTTAAGTCAAACCAGACTTCACGTATTAAATAATTTTGATAATAAACAAAGAGAAATATACAAAAGAAAAGCAGACGATACAAAAAGCAGACGGAAGAAAAGCAAACGGAAGAAAAGCAGACGAAGACAAAAAGCAGACGATACAAAAAGTAGACGGAAGCTTTACGAAGACAAAAGCGAGACGATACAAAAGGATTTAAGCTTTACGAAGACAAAAGCGAGCGATACAAAAAGGATTTAAGCTTTACGAAGACAAAAAGGCGATACAAAAGTGATTTAAGCTTTACGAAGACAAAAGCGAGCGATACAAAAAGCGGATTTAAGCTTTACGAAGACAAAAAAATGACGATACAAAAGCGAGGCGGAAGCTTTACGAAGACAAAAGCGACGATGCGAAAATAAGACGGAAGAAAGAAACATCGTTTAAGGCGGTACATGAGCTAAACTGAATAACCGTTCTTTAAAGATTCAAGAAGCGATAGTCAAGAAACAGTTGAAGTTCACTATAAATAAGAGTCGAGATTGAAGAAGAAATAACTTTTGGAAAAAGTGAATGAAACTCTGTGTATTCAATATCTGCCTATCGAGAGAAAATTGCGAACTATTTTGAGTGTATATTGTGAAGAGCAACTCTTTTGTAAAAGCTCTTTATCAGTTTTCATTTTGAAAAAGTGCTACTGAGATAACTCAAGAGGCTAAGAGTAAAAGAATACTTCTTGTTAAGAGACTCAAGAGGCTCGATCTAAAGAATACTTGTAATCGGTTTGGAGATAGTGAAAATCTCGAGAAGAATATCTCGAGATCGGACGTAGCCCACGGTTTGGGGTTAACCAGATAAAATTGTTGTGTTTTCTCTCTAACTCTTACTGTTCTTAAATCGTAGTTTTCATTATTAAAAAGTTTTTCAAACTAGTTAAGAATTGATTTAAGATAAGTTTTCTGAAAGAACAAGCAATTGTTATTGAAGGGATTAAAGAAAAGTTTATCACAATTTAACCCCCCCTTCTTGTGTATCTTGGTCATATTATTACTCAATATATTAACGTGTGATTTACTTCAACTCACAAGTTGCTCTCGAAGCTAATGCCTGGAAGATCCGGCAATGTCTAGAGGTTGACGTTCCAGTTGCTCCTATATCACAAATAATATAAATAATATCACAATTTGCACAATCATAAGTATTCAATAATGTACATGTATGAAATGAATTATGTACAATGCATGTTCATGATAATCCCAGGTATTTATCTATCAATTTCATCACAAAATCAATCTCATATCAAAACTCATCTAACTATAATTTATACTTAGATTTATGCCTCACTAAACCATTAAAATCTCTATTCCTTTCTCATTGACTCACTTTATAATTTTTTTTCCAAGTCACACTTTAAGGTCTACTGTTCACATTCAATTAGAAAGTGAAATGATGTAATTTAGTCATACTCTCTTCTAGAAAAATGTTCCTCTATGTCTTATCTTTTCATTGACACCAAAATCACTCAATTTGGATCAGTACTTTGGAAGATACATCTCAAACATTTTCGGGTTGTCATATTCCAAAAATAGTGTACTGTGCACAACTTCCATTTAGAATTTGAATATCTTAGAGACTGAATCACAATTATACTTCCCGGTACAATTTGTAGGCCTATATCTATAGTTTACTTCAAATTAACAATCATCTCATTTGGAATCCTATAGATCTAGATATACTCAAAATATTGAAATATGTTCAGTGGAATAACACCAGTTCATATTACTGAAGAGCACACTCACTATACCTATCCCAAGTTTTTCACTCAATCTTTCTCATTGCATTTCATAGGGCTATGATTATGAGTCCAATGGTTCAATAATCAAGTCATTTGGGTGTCTAGAGAAGAAGTTATGGCCAAAAGAATCAAACAGGGTTTTGTCCTTAATCATGTTGAACTTGTAAAGGGACAAATTGAATAACTTTCTCTACAGCTGTCGGATTAAGGTGTTCTTTGGTGGTTTGAAAGAGGACTTCAATATCTACAACTTTTGTGAAGACCTCAAAGATAGATTTCATATTCTGAAGGGTCGAAAATGGACCAAACGATAGGCCAGATGAAACTAGATGAAAAAGCAGAAGATACATCTTTACAAACGATACATGTCAGCACAGACGATAAACGTCAGCACAGACGATACATGTCATCACAGATGATACATGTCAGTATAGATGACACACATCAACACAGACAATACACATCATCATAGACGATACACATCATCATAGACGATACACGTTAGCACAGACGATGCATTTTACAGACGAAACATTCTATACTTCTGAATATCTTCCCTTATAAGGACCATAACTTTCAACTTAGATGTCAAAAAATTTAATATAATATATCGTTGGAAAGATTAAAAAAAAGATCTACAACTTTCATGAAGAAACTTTATCAAGATCTCTATAGATCATTACAGAAAATTCACAGAAGGTTCATATTGAAAATTCAACCTCTTAACTATTAATTCCCAGAAATTTCCAGATTTCATTCTCTAAAATCCAACACTTCATATTTTTATTCCTACTCCATTTCAACCAACTCATTCGCCATAAATTCATACTACTACTAAATATGCAGATTTAATCAAGAACCATCAAAAGCTAAAAATTTATGGTTCATCCTATTCACCCTCTGTCACTTTTTCTGCATTTTCAACATTTTTCCGTATTGTCGAGTTTCCTCTCAACTTTCATTTATACACTCATACAACTCAAAAATAATTTCCACAACACCTAATCACTAACAATCCATCAAAACTAGATTAACACTATAACCCAAATTTTCATCTTTATATACGTAAGTGTCATGATGATACATGCAATGATAGTAAATTCATCAGTTTATTTCAAAAATTCAACTCTAACAAATTTGTCCACTACTTACTCGTTGAAAACTCCAAAAACTTCAACTATCTTTAAACCCTAACTCCATGCAAAACTCACATTCCACTGTGAACACTAACCATCTTCTGACTTTTTTTTCTTAAAATAGAAGAAACACTTAGCAATAAGGTAGAGGAAGGAAAAGCAAAGAAATTCTTCAAAAGAATTTTGATGGAAAAATTTGTTTGTTTTAAGAAAATTCGAAGGAGGTGATAACAAGGAAAGAAACTTAAAAAATACCAAACCCCTTTTTAAACTCTCGAATATCAAGACTTACTTCTAACAAAAGTATAAAAAGCAACTTAACACTTGTCACTTTCCTATGGTCTAATCTCTAACTTAGTTTTGTGTGAAACTAACTCTCTTTACTCTCATCTTACAATCTAACTATCTCTGAATCTTCTTTTAACTTTCTTTTTCCTATTTTCCATAGTACTCTATAAATTGTAAAATAAATCCTAAATTCACCCAAATTTACAAATATAAATAATTCCACTAATTAATAAAATTTTCAATACCATTTAAATTTCAAATTCACAATTTTTCCAAAAATCACAACTCCATTCAATTATACCCGGAATTATTCATGAGTGCATGTACAATTTTTTTTGCAACAATTTCACTATTCATGTGTATGTATATAACATGTTATGCATGAGCATGAAAAATGCATTTCTAAGCTCTCATTGATCACTCACATCTACTATTCTAACCTTCTCGTAGGTAACAGAATGTTACAACTCTCCCCTCCTTAAAAGAAATTTCGTCCTCGAAATTCTTACACGTTTGCTCAAACAGGTGGACATACTATCTCCTCATATGCTCCTCTGTCACCCATGTTGCTTCCTCAGTTGAGTGGTTCCTCCAAAGGACTTTCATTAATGGAATGACTCTGCTTCTCAACTGTTTGATCTGCGATCCCACAATCTTGATCGGCTCCTTAACATAACTTAAGTTACTAGCATCCTTGTAACATTCCATTACTTGTGGGAAGGTTAAAATAATAAATGTGAGTGATTTATGAGAGGCTTAGAAATACTTTTTCATGCTCATGCATAATATGCCATGTACATATACATGAATAGTAAATTTTTCTGCATATGAAAATAAGTGTACATGCATTCATGAATAATTTCGGATATAATTGTTTGTAAATGTGAATTTTATTGACAATTTTGGTTTGTATATGTGTTGAAAAATTGATTTGGAAAGTGAAATGGTTGATTTAAAAATTTTGGAGAATTTTAGAAAAATTTCTGAAATTTGGGAAAATTTTTGGACTAGAAAAAATGCCAAGTGGCAAGGAAAATGATAAATGGTAGTAGAATTTACTATCAAATAGCAATGAAAATTTTGATAAATGGCTTAAGGAATTATTGACAAGTGTCATTGAAAATTGGGAGGCAATTGGAGTAGAAATTGGAGACAAATAGACTAGTTTAATAAAAGACCTACGAGAGGCTATAAACTTGTCACTTGCCACGTCTTATGTCTTAACCCACGAAAGTGTTAAGAAATAAAGACCATCTCATTTCCTTTAATTGTCTTTCACATTACTCACTTACTCTCATCTCTTGTAATTTCTCTACTCATCTTCTTCATCTACGACATTCTCATCTCACCTCATCAATGTTGGAGCTTGTTCTTACCTCCATTTACCACCATCACTTTGCTATCATCTTCATCTACTTCACTTTGTCATTTAAGAACCCAACCCTACCAACTTTAGAAGACGAAGAACGGGATGCTTGGGAGCTAGGGTTGAGTGAGATTTTGAAGAGTTTGGAGCTACACCAAGTTATGCTTTAAATGTCATGGGTATGGTCAATTTAAGCTAGATTGGTGAGTAAATTGAAATTTGATGACTTGGTTATGCAAAGTTTACGTATGTGTCGTGGGTGATGAAAAGATTTATGTACATGTCTTGTTTTGGATATTTAGGATGGGTAATAATTCATGAAATGGTAAAGAGATGTTTTGAGGTTAAATGAACGTCAAGGTGGTGTTTGGATGAGTGTAGAAAATTGTTTATGAATGGGTAAATATATATATGCTCTGTTTTTGGTTAATGATAAATTATAGATCATGATTTTTTTGTAAGTGATTTATTCATTTGAATTGGGTAGATAATGATGAGGAAAGGAAATGGAAGAGTTAATCTAGGTATTAGATGAGTTAGATGTAAATGTTGAAAGTTTGAAAATCTAGAAAATGTTAGCAAAAACAATTTCCACTGATAGGCTTCTGTGTGTTAGCCATAATTTGTTCTGTAATTATCCAAATGAGTTGATTCTTAATTTGGATTAAACTAGAGACATATTTCTACCTTTCTTATGAAGACATAGAGTTTAAATTTTGTTTTTAAGAGTCTCAAATTTTGATGTGAAAATAAGCACTGGGTACAACAAAAGTTGTGGATGAATGTTTATGTTGTATTATGTTTTGAGTGTACAGGAATGTGTTATATTTTAGGTGTTTATGAGAAAGTGAGGAATACTAATTGTTCATAGATGATGTTGAGTTAAAATTGGGTATCTTTGAAGAAGTTATCCATTTTGATGATGAATTAAATGAGTTGAGAATTGGGAGTGAATGAAACACAAAAATGAGATAAAAGAGGAAAATTTTGTTTCTGAAATTCTCTGATTTAACTGTATTGATTTAGGCAGATTTTGAGAAAAGTGTCTTCATAAAAGTTTTATCTTATCCTCTTAGATTTCTAAGATTATAAAGTATGCAATTATTTGAAGTTTGAGTTAGGAGATATGACCTTTATAATTTTGTAATGTTGTATAGGAGGGACATTTGGGATAGCTACATAATTCTGGAATTTTGACCCTCATAGAAGCAAAAATTGTTCTCTAAGTCTTCATAGAAATTTTAAATCTTTCTTTTATCTTTCTATTGATATAAAGATTTCAAATTTTGGAGTTCTGTATCAAAAGTTATGGAGTTTAGAAATCAGGATGTCTGTGAAGAAGAAGAAGTGGAAAAGCACCGTCGTGCAAAAGCACGATGGTGACTTTTAAGATTATATCCCAAAAGCACCATCATGCAAAAGCACGATGGTGACATTGAGGGTTATCCAAAAAGGACCATCATGCAAAAGCACGATGGTGACTTTGAAAGTTGGATAGTGAAAGTCGCAATCATGCAATTGCACGATAGCGACTTTGAAGTTTTGAGTGGTTGATGAACATCCGATAGTTTTTTGGCTATAACTTCTTCGTCCGATCTCCAAATGACTTGATTATTGAACCATTGGATTCTTAAGACATTTTTATATCTCTAATAAAATTTTGTAGCATTATGAATTGAATTGAGAAAAAATTGATTGAACGAACATGAGGGAATCTATTGGGATGGTGTGAACTAGTGTTGTTTTACTGAACACCCCTTAATATTTTGATTATATTTGGAACTATAGAATTCCAAATGAGATTATTTTTGATTTGGAGTAAAT
The DNA here is from genome assembly GCA_029891385.1 of Erythroxylum novogranatense. NCBI lineage: Eukaryota > Viridiplantae > Streptophyta > Magnoliopsida > Malpighiales > Erythroxylaceae > Erythroxylum > Erythroxylum novogranatense. The sequence goes on along the minus strand of CM057234.1, from coordinate 88,688,797 downwards.
TAGAGGTATAGGAATACAAATTTTCTTAAGAATTAGGATTATGATTCAGTCTCTAAGATGATGAATTTTCAGATGGAATTTGTGCATAGTACACTGTTTTTGAATATGAACAACCTGATAATGTTTGAGGCATATCTTTCAAATTACTGAACCAAATTGAGTTATTTTCGTGTCTATGGAAAGATATGACTTAAAAGCACACATTTCTAGAAGATAATGTGACCAAATTACATCATTTTCACTTTCTAATTGGATGTGAATAGTAGACTCGAAAGTGTGACGTGGAAAAAAAATCTGAAGTGATTCAATGAGAAATGAATTGTGAATTTAATGGTTTAGTGAGGCATAAACCTAAGTATAAATTATAGTTAGAGGAGTTTTGATATGAGATTGATTTTGTGATGAAATTGAAGGATAAATACCTAGGGTTATCATGAAGATGCATTGTACATAATTCATTTCATATATGTGCGTTATTGAACAATTATAATTTGTGCACATTATGATATATGTGTATGTGTTTAATATAGAGGATTGAATTGAGAACCATCCTCTAGACGTTGTCAAGACTTCGAGGCAATAGCTTCGAGAGCAACTTGTGAGTAACCTAGATGGTTGCTCTCAATTATTGTTTGATTAAATTATGCTTTGAATGATAAATGAATGTGCTTGATTGTTGATCCCGGACAGAAGGTCCGATGATTGTGAATGTGGAATGTATATTGAAGTGCTACTTGAATGTGAATGTGAAGACCTAAGTGCTTTATAATGTAAGTGATTGTGGGATATGCATTCCATACATGAATGCATAATCAGATAATGGCAATTGTGACCTGAGTAGCCATCGATTAGAGCTTAAAGCTCAACGAGTGAAAATGAGCCTTGAGCTCAAAAGTGATTAAGAGCCTAGGGCTCACTATGTAGAATGAGCCCTGTATCCCCCAAGCAGATAAGGACAATTCAGGAACTCGGTCACAACAACGTAATAAATGGAAAGTGTCTCATGAGCATTTCGTATGCATATTGTTAAGAATGTCTGCTGGAAATGAAATGCCAAATTTGCCTATGCTTAAGTGCAAATGTGATACTTATGTAAAGTGCAATTTGTGATTATATGTTATGTGATATGATGTGTTGCATAAATTGAGTGATCCATCGATGATGATTATCTCATTGAGTTAGCAAAAACTCATTAAAATTGCAACATTGTCTTTTCAGGATTGAGAGATGACTCTAGCTTCTGAGAGGCTCTACCAGCCGTGTAAATTGTGATTAACAAGATAAGTCATGGCTCAAAGGTCTTTCATGTAGAACTTTTGTATTAGGGTTGGATGATGTACATGTAGTAAAGTTTGGAAAGATAATGTAGACTTTCGGTTTTATGTAATGAAATGAGGAAAAAGTGAGTTTTTAAAAAAATATTGTGTTTTTCTTATGATTTTTTATAAGGGACTTATGATACCATATCATATGAAGTGAGTGTAGTGATCAAACGTAGCTCGCCCTTATCATAGATTATGTGCTGGAATGACCTCTGAGAATCCCGGTGTGTATCCTGCGATAAGGGGGTGCTACAATCCTTGATTTCCTGAGCTGATATCACATGTATCAGATCTGATCGGTGTCTTTAGAGCATACTCACATAAAACACATTATACAACTGACACATCTCATTCAGTAAAGCTAGCTTATAGGCCAAAGATCTAATCCTCTCAATGATCTCATAAGGACCAATGTACCCAAGGCTCAACTTGCCCTTTTTACCAAATCTCAAAACTCCCCTCTAGGGTAACACTCTTAAGAATACTCTGTCTCCTATATTGTACTCCATATCACATTGATGTTGATCCACATAACTCTTCTGTCTATCCTGAACCGCTTTAATTCGGTTTCGGATCAACTTCACCCTATCCACTGTTTCCTATATTAACTCTAGGCCTTCAACCATTCTCAAGCCCTCTTTATCCCAATACAATGGCGACTGACATTTTCTACCATACAGTGTCTCATACGGTGCCATTCTAATACTACTGTGATAATGATTGTTATAAGCAAACTCTATTAATGCCATATATTGATCCCAAGCTCCTCTAAACACCAATACATAAGCTCTAAACATATCTTCAATAGTCTTGATTGTTCTCTCACTCTGTCCATTTGTTTGAGGATGGAATGCTGTACGGAAGTTCAACTTAGTCCTCATAACAGATTGCAAGCTCCTCCAAAATCTTGAAGTAAATTTGGGATCCCTGTTCGATATCATGGACACTGGAACCACATGCAGTCTCACTACCTCTTCCACGTATCTACTAGCCAACTAATCAAGTGAGTTATTCTCTCTCACTGGTAAGAAGTGGGCCAACTTACTTAACCAGTTCACTATGACCCAGATCGCATCATGCTACCTCAGAGTCTTAGGCAATCCTATGATAAAGTCCATAGTGATTCGTTCCGATTTTCACTCCAGAATAGGTAACGAATGGAGCTTCCTTACCGAAGCCTGGTGCTCAGCTTTCACTTGCTGGCAAGTCATACACCTAGATACATATTCCACCATTTCTTTCTTCATTCCAGGCCACTAGAATTGCTACTTCAATGTGTTATACATCTTAGTAGTACCAGGATGCATAACATAGGCAGCCATATGAGCTTCCACGAGAATCTCCTTCCTCAAATTATCCACATTAGGCACACACAACCTCTGTCTCAACTATAATGTCTCATTCCTCAATTCAAACTCAGAATCTGAATTCACCTTTACTTTCTCTATGAGCTTCACCATATCAGGATCTTTCCTCTGTACTCTTTTGATTCTGTCATGTAGCATCGATCTCAACTTCAAAATGGAAATTAGTGCTTCAGCTTGCTCTAATTTCAACTCTACATTGAGGGCTCTCAAATGAATCAAATTAGGTAACCTCGATAACTAAATCTGAGCTGCATTGATATTAGACTTCCTGCTCAAAGCATCTGCCACCACATTAGCTTTCCTTGGGTGATACTCAATAGTGCAATCATAATCTTTCAACAACTCAATCCATCTTTTCTGCCTCAAGTTCAACTCCCTCTGACTCTGCAGATATCTCAAACTCTTATGATCTGTGTATATCTGGAAAGTCTCTTCATATAAATAGTGTCTCTATATCTTTATAGCAAAGACAACTGCAGCTAGCTCCAAATCATGTACCAGATAATTGATTTAGTGAGATCTTAATTGTCTCGATGCATAGGCGATCATCTTGCCATGTTGCATCAATACACATCCCAATCCTTGATGCGATGCATCACTATACACCATATAACCTCCAATCCCTGATGGAATAGTCAATAACGGTGTAGTAGTTAACCAATGTTTCAACTCCTCAAAACTCTTTTGACACTCCTCACTCCATCTAAACACTACATTCTTCCTAAAAAATTTAGTCAGCGGGGCTGAGATCAGAGAAAACCCTTGATAAACCTTCGGCAATACCTAGTCAATCCTAAGAAGCTTTGGATCTCTGACACATTTCTCAGAGCTTCCCAATTCATCACTACCTCTATTCGGATCTACCTGTATGCTATCTCCAGTCACTATATGTCCCAGAAACACAACTTGATCTAGCCAAATTTCACACTTACTGAATCTGACGTACAACTGTTTCTCTCTCATCAGCTGCTCAATTCTAATTGAAGCAATTCTTAACTCAATGAAAGTACCCAGATCTGACCACGTCAACCTTGTTTTGATCTCCATATTAAGCCCATTCTCAAACCTCCTACACTTGTCTTCTTCTGTAGGGATCAGAGCAGTAACATAACCCATCAACTCATTAAATCAAATTTCATATTCAGCCACTAACATCCTAAATTGCTTTAATCCTAAGAACTCTTGTATCTTCATGTCCAAATAGATCTTGGGCATGTAGTTGTCTCTAAAGACCCTCAGAAAGTCTTCCCACTTCAACTGGCAAGGCCTGGTGGTACTGCCTGGAATAGTTTTCTACCACTAATATGCTGGGCCCTGCAGTAGAGACACTGCATAATCGAACCTCTCATCAGGCTCGCAGTCCATCTAATCAAATACCCTGTTTGTCTTCTTTAACTATTCCTCGACCTCAGCAAGGTCTGTGCTGCCATAGAAGTCTACAGCTCCTTGCTTGCGCAACCTATCATACCTCCTCTCCCTTCTCTCGGGAACTTTAGAAAGCATCTCCTCAGATCGAGGTATCGAGGACTCTCTACTGGCTCCTGCCAATCCTTGGCCAGCTGGTTGATTAATCTGATCACATAGAGTGGATGACCTATAACAAACAATAACTTCAATCATTATTCAACTTTTTCATGATATTTCATGTCCCAACAGATGCCAAATCATGCTTTGATACCACCTAAATATAGTGTCCCCTTATCGCAAAGTACACACCGGGACTTCTGAAGGTCATTCCGGTACATAGCTTACGATAAGGGTGAGCTACATTTTATCATTTCAACCACTTCACATGGCATCATATCAATATTAACTTATAAAGCATCAATAGAAAAACCACAATATTTTAAAACAAACTTTTTCCTCATTTCACTTCACAAAACTGAAAGTCTACATTATGTCTTTTAATATTTTCTATATGTACATCAACAAAACCTAATACAAAAGTACTACATGAAAGAGGAAAAATACACACAATCTAACTAATTTGTCAAAAAAATCCCAGCTGACCAACCTTTGAGCCATGACTTTTCTTACTAATCACAATCTACACGGCTGGTAGAGCCTCTCAGTAGTTAGAGTCATCTCTCGGTCCTGAAAAGACAACGTTACAATTTTTGTGAGTTTTGCAAACTCAAAAAGATAACCATCATCGATTGTTCACTCAATTCATGCATTACAACAATTCACATAACATATAATCACATAGTTCATTTTAAATAAATTTCACATTTTCACTTAAGCATAGGCATTTCATTTCAACAAATATACTTAACAATGTGCATATGAGGTGTTCATGAGACACTTTTCAATTATTCCTTTATTGTGACCGAGTGCCTGAACTGTCTCGTATCTATTTTGGATACCGGACTCATTAATAACTATCCCTTATCTGCTTGGGAGATACAAGGCTCATTTTACATAGTAAACCTTAGGCTCTTAATCACTTTTGAGCTTGAGGCTCATTTTCACTGTCAGACCCTACTCCCGGAGCCCAACTTTCGTAGTCCTGAAACCTTATGCTTATAACCTTGCAGAATTCTTAACTGTAACTCCACCTTTGAGGCGAGTGCACACTACTTAAACATCACAAATACATATTGACTTGTTCATATCAAATATAGCTTGAAGCCTCACGCTCGTATAGAGGCAAGAATCACTTTGATCGGAGTTATATAACTCAAGATACACTCCATAAATCTAAAGGAGTTCATATCCGAAACCTGCTCTCTTAACTAACCTCTCACTTGCTTTAATGCAAACTTCCTCAATTTCACTCCAATTTATACTAATTTTTGTAGCAAGAATGGTACATGTCTTATAAATCCAATGGTTCAAACCTCACCTCAATTGAAGGCCGGATGAGGGAATTATGCCCAAAAGAGCAGACCATGCTCACTTCTAAAACCCAAATGAAACTCTTTTGGAGCAATTCTCATAACTTTTAATCTAGAGGTCGGATTGTGTTCGTTCTATCATCATTTGAAAGTAGACATCTAGATCTACAACTCTCATGAAAACTACAAAATGAGATTCGGTCTCTAACTATGCCCAAAACACTTGACTAACAACTCGACTTATGCTGGATGATCACTCATAACTCGAGTTATTGCTGACAACTCGACTTGTCGAGACAAATAAGTCGACTTATCACTAACAAGTCGACTTATCGAGACAAATAACTCGAGTTATGCTTCACAAGTCGACTTATGTGAACCAATAACTCGAGTTCTGTCTATTCTGACTCGATTCTAACCCTCTACACTCTCTCTTGACTTATCCCAAACACCATGAACACTCCAATCCTTTCTAGACCTACCCATTTCTATGCCAAACTCATTCATTCAATAATTTGACACCTCCTCTCATGTCAAACACCTAGTTTGACTTACAAAAAGACTCAAGTTCATCTTCAATGATCCTATACATTTACTCATGCAAAGCTCACTAACCATCATTCAAAACATTCTTACTTCTACATAAGATTCATCAATCACAACTCTATACACATCTTTACTTGAACTAAACATGTATTTCTACCCACATGGAGTTTAAAGCCATTCGACACAACTTTAAAAGCCACACTTGACATGTTATTAATCTTTCTTGAGAAACCATGATAAAACGTCATTCATGCATTTCATTCACATCAAAACAAATGTTTTACAATGCTTTAGTAGGCATTTCAAGCCTATTACATTTCAATCAAAATACATCTTGCCAAAATACATCTGTTTTCTCAAAATGCAACCTAAAGCATTGATTTCTAGAAAGATCATTTCAAATACAAGACCAAAAGAAAATCTTGGAGTAAATGCCTTTAAGCTTGCTTCTCGGGATCCTGCTCATTTCCTGGAGAATTTGAGGGGGGTGAGCTTTCGCTCCGTGGGTAACACATTTATATTTATATAACAAGCATGTCCATTTAATTATTCATACTTTTAGCAATCTTTCAATGAAGTCATGATAGATACATCATGCAATTTTCATCAATACATAAACATAATTTCTCACAATTCAATCATTCATAATTCTTGCACTTTCATGTTATCACATATGAAACACATCAAATGGCTCGGTAAGTCCATATTCTTGGCAACCATATAGTCTCATTTAATGAGGTTATATGGGCAAATCTTGAGGAGTCCAAAATAATGGATCATCCTATGCCACAATCGGGCAGCCGGGCGAAGGCTTTCATGGTCGACGTGCACGTGACGGTTCTTGGGACTATACCTTACCCACATAACACAACAATCATGCATCATACAAGAAAATTGGACTGTTCTTGTCCAATTTTCCATTCCTTTAGAAATCATCTTTGTCATACATCATTCATGCTTTTCATCATATTCATTTAACAAGTTTCTCCAAAACAACTTCATTCGCCATCATACAATGTACATCTATAAGCATCATAATTTCATACTCATTTAGGCTATTTCATTCAATACTAGCTCAACCATCATCAAATCATCAACATGTATCATTTTCATTTACACAAAACTCATGATTAATGATATCTAACCACTACTATCACAAGCATTTAATACAATCATCAAGTAATCAAAACTCATTAATGTCATGCATTAATTTACATTTATAGCTTATATACATAAAGATAAATATGAAACCCACCTTTTATCCTTGCTTAAACTTGCCTAAGGAAGTTCTTCCTCTTATTGTTCTTCTCCTCTTTCTTGCCCTTCTTCAATCATAACAAGAAAGTAACCTCATATTACTTAGGGTTTTAAAATTGAAAAACCTAATGAACCTAAGTCATGAAATTAACCCTAGAATCACTAAACCCACTTCATTTCTAAGCTTTCCAAACCATAACCCAAGCAAAAGCTTAACCTTGAAAACATAACTTACCTTGATTCTTGACTAACCCAAAGGGTTTCTTAGCTTAAAAGGTAGCTTAGCTTCTCCTCTTCACTTTTTCTTCTTGCACTTTCTTCAAAAACTCTCTAAATCTCAAACCCTAGCCACTTCTCTTCTTTTTCTGCTCTTCTTCTCCTCTTCACCGAAATCCTCTTCTCCCTCTCTCAATTTTCGTTTTTCTTCTTCTTTCCTCCTACAACCTCACTTAAAATCCTCCTTTTATACTTCTTCCATTCCACTTAAGCCCAAAGGCCCCTAAGCCCATCTTCCTTCTTATTCTTCCTCTTATTCTTTTACTTCCCTACTACCTCTTTAACTACTCAAGCCTACTTCTTCATTTAAGCCCATTAATTTCTCAAGCCCATCTTATTCTTATTCTCTTCTTCTTCTTCCTTCTTATTTCCTACATCCTCCTTAAACTTACTCAAGCCCACTTATCTTTAAGCCCACTTCATTTCCTCCTCTTTTCTTCTTTTATTTCATTTGGACCCAAAGCCCCATTTAACACATTAAATTACCTCTAATTCATTTAAACCAACTAACACATTTAATACTTGCTATCTAACTCATTTAATCACATTTATTCATTACCTAACTCATTTAATGTCATATGCTAATTCATGCTAACTTTATTAAATACTAAATTAATTCACCCCATTAATCTAATCATGCTTGATTTATCAAAAAAAAATTCTGGGGGTAACATTTCTCCCCCCTTAAGAAATTTCGTCCTCGAAATTCTTACCTTACCCCACTTGCTTCCTCTTGCACTCTTTGTGTCACCATTTTACTCCATCATTCCTAAGCTTTCTTTCAAATGACCTTGGATAACGGATTTAAACAATCCCTTTTTAAATGCTACAACATCTTATCTATTTCTTCCATATTCTTCAAATTAGTCAAAATTTTATTTCTCACTTCAACAACCTATCAATCTTCTTAACATACCCTTACTCGAGCTTGGGCACACCTTGACATGGTGGTATTCATAAACATGTACTCATATGAGTATAAACGATAGCTCGAGAGTATCACAAAGGAAATTTGTCTTATGCTTAATGACTCACAACAGGTAGTGCCAGTATTTGTATGCCAACACACTTAATTCTCATGCCTATTTTTACCCAAGTTTCATGCCCTTGACATCGATCCTCCTAATTCATTCATCTTTCTCATTTCACTTAATTCTTATTATTCGTCCATTTCACCTGTTTAAGACATCTCTAATTCTAGCCTTCAACGACTTGCAAGCCCTACTCAACCATAAGACAAAAACAATGACTCATTCTATTATCTAAGTTCTCATACAGTGTTCACCTAAACTCCCTAGGACGGTGACTTTTGTGCTAGGGGTCAAAAAGACTATACTTGGATCTCATGTTCCTAAGAACCTCAAACGATATGTTTTAAACATATTCTTGCTAATTACGACTATCAATTCAAAACTTCACTTGCTTACTTTGACATTTTTAGTCACTAAAAAGGTCTTTCAATGTATCCCTACTAGGATACGAAACTTATGCCACAAATTTTTTTTTTAACCTTTGCTTGCAATCTCTTCATCTTTATTGATTTCACACACTCCTTATTTCATTCACGATGTATCATTCTTCTCATTCGAACTCGAAATTCAGATCTGCTTTCAATCTCTTAATAAGGTTCAAAATCTCATAATCCTCAATTTGGGCTATACTTGGCCCCACATGTTAAGCTTTCTTTCACTCTAGTTTTGGTGATCATAAAATCAAAGTTACACTTAACATATCTGAATATAACACTTAGCCTTACTTGAAAATCCCACTTGTACAATTATAGTCTTTTGGTAATTATGTCAATCTCCGGTCTTATATTTAATTCTCCCAATTCAGTGATTGTCTCATACTTGTTCGATCTGTACTTGCATATGTATATCTAAGATGTCTCTGCATATCTTGTCTCCAAAACTTTCAAAACAATCATATCAATTGTAAGACTTCATTGTCTCCATACATATGAAATCACTTTGCTACATCGCATTGGATTTTAGCCAAATGTCTTACACAACATCAGTGAATTTCATAAAATCTTCAAATCTATATGTAATATATGATATAGTCCACATCAAGATAATTCATTCAAAATTCTCTTTACTTACATTACTAATACGCTTTACACATTTTTCTTCATGTATTCAAACGATTTTCTCCATTCCTTGAATATCCTTAATACATCATCAAATCTCTCTTGATTAGCCCTCGTGATTTCCTTAAACAATCGCTTCCTCAATGAGGTACATTGTCTCACTTTCTTTTCCATTTCCCTATTAACTTCCTTCCGCAAATGATTTTCTATTTCTTGCATTTCATCAATCCTCACTTGGACTCACTATCATGTTTGCTCATCCATACCAATTTCTCCACCCATTGCAATCTATTTGCAAATTTAACTTTTGGTGATTTTAATACATTCCTCAAGTCAGATTAGTTCCTCCCAAACATATTTTCACATAACATGTGCTTATATATTCCTCATACTAGCAATCCATGTCTTCTTAAATTTAGAAATCCACTTATGTGATCCTTTACATCAACCTCGATACATACTTTCGAATCATTATATTTCCTTCCCAATCAGTTCTTTCATCGATCACTCTTAATATAAGCCTATCTAATATGCTTATTCTAACTTAATAAAATTCTGATGAAAAGGGGGTTTCTTGCTACCATTATCTATGCTATTTATGCAATCTTGATCAAAACCTATTATCCTCCTTATCAACTATTCTTAATACCTTGGGAAGACCCATTTCTATCATCCTCATAAGGTCATAAGGTTCAAGTCACTCAAAACTCAATGGAGTAAAAGAACATACTTGTTGTCGCATATGCTTGGGGGGCATCATCAAATTCAACCCATTTTGTTCACTTGCTTATCTCCACCAATTCCCTAACTTGTCTCTTACATGATTGATATTTTGATCTTCATTAATCCTAGAAAATATTCTTCTCTTGATCCTTTGACTTTATTTCTCATTGCAGTATCGTCAACAATTTTCCATCAATCTCGACGATCATTGTGAACACTTTCACGTGTCACCCTGCATTTCCTTAGGCTCTAAACTATGGGAACTATGACTAACAAATATTTAATGATTCATAGGGGTTTTATAAATCTATCCTATACTCACTTGTGTATGATGATAGATCATCATGTAACTACTCACAATAGCTATCAATTTAACCGTCCTGGACTTGTACGAACATTACTATCATTCATCACATCTTCCCATTTCTTCCCATTACATTTTTACATATATTGATATTAACCATTTGTTCGAACTTATAGATGAAAAATCATCACACAATTCACATATCAAACATGTAGCAACTTCTCAATGCATTCAAGGCACAATTTATGCAACAATCATGATGCAATTTAAATTATTCATAAAGAATCGTCCAGAATAATTGAAAAGATTTCTTAGATCATTCGAAAACCATAAACTTGACAATTCATAAATCATTTGGAAAACAATAACTTATAAACATGCTTATTTTCTTAATTTTCTTGAAAATACATTAAGGGCTCATTACTTAAATTATAAACATGAAAACCCACTTAGGTTCCGGTTTCATCTTCGGAAGACCATATGCATCTTTGTTTTCAAAACACTTTACTTGTTCACTTCAAGCTCAACATTTCCACTCACATCCTCGATTTCCCCAAACAAGCCATGATCATACATTTTCATCGAAATCACATTCGAAGGTATACCATCATAATGCCACACACTGCATCCCCCACTAGAAATACATTGAATCATTACCTATCATCTTTGACCATATACTATTTCTCATTTCCATGTATCCATAGCTTTGCATTTTCTAATATCATGAAACAATATCACCTTGCGCACTAATTCAATCGGCCTAAACCCTTAACAGTTACTTATGTGTGTAACTTATACACCCACGCCCATGCAAGATCTCAATTCCAGCGCTCTGATACCACAAATGTCAGACCCCGCTCCTGGAGCCCAACTTTCGTAGTCCTGAAACCTTATGCTTATAACCTTGCAAAATTCTTAACTGTAACTCCACCTTCGAGGCGAGTGCACACTACTTAAACATCACAAATACATATTGACTTGTTCATATCAAATATAGCTTGAATCCTCACGCTCGTATAGAGGCAAGAATCACTTTGATCGGAGTTATATAACTCAAGATACACTCCATAAATCTAAAAGAGTTCATATCCGAAACCTGCTCTCTTAACTGACCTCTCACTTGCTTTAATGCAAACTTCCTCAATTTCACTCCAATTTATACTAATTTTTGTAGAAAGAATGGTACATGTCTTATAAATCCAGTGGTTCAAACCTCACCTCAATTAAAGGCCGGATGAGGGAATTATGCCCAAAAGAGCAGACCATGCTCACTTCTAAAACCCAAATGAAACTCTTTTGGAACAATTCTCATAACTTTTAATCTAGAGGTCGGATTGTGTTCGTTCTTTCATCATTTGAAATTAGACATCTAGATCTACAACTCTTATGAAAACTACAAAACGAGATTCAGTCTCTAACTATGCCCAAAACACTTGACTAACAACTCGACTTATGCTGGATGATCACTCATAACTCGAGTTATTGCTGACAACTCGACTTGTCGAGACAAATAAGTCGACTTATCACTAACAAGTCGACTTATCGAGACAAATAACTCGAGTTATGCTTCACAAGTCGACTTATGTGAACCAATAACTCGAGTTCTGTCTATTCTGACTCGATTCTAACCCTCTACACTCTCTCTTGACTTATCCCAAACACCATGAACACTCCAATCCTTTCTAGACCTACCCATTTCTATGCCAAACTCATTCATTCAATAATTTGACACCTCCTCTCATGTCAAACACCTAGTTTGACTTACAAAAAGACTCAAGTTCATCTTCAATGATCCTATACATTTACTCATGCAAAGCTCACTAACCATCATTCAAAACATTCTTACTTCTACATAAGATTCATCAATCACAACTCTATACACATCTTTACTTGAACTAAACATGTATTTCTACCCACATGGAGTTTAAAGCCATTCGACACAACTTTAAAAGCCACACTTGACATGTTATTAATCTGTCTTGAGAAACCATGATAAAACGTCATTCATGCATTTCATTCACATCAAAACAAATGTTTTACAATGCTTTAGTAGGCATTTCAAGCCTATTACATTTCAATCAAAATACATCTTGCCAAAATACATCTGTTTTCTCAAAATGCAACCTAAAGCATTGATTTCTAGAAAGATCATTTCAAATACAAGACCAAAAGAAAATCTTGGAGTAAATGCCTTTAAGCTTGCTTCTGGATCCCGCTCATTTCGGAGAATTTGAGGGGTGAGCCATCCGTGGGTAACACATTTATATTTATATAACAAGCATGTCCATTTAATTATTCATACTTTTAGCAATCTTTCAATGAAGTCATGATAGATACATCATGAAATTTTCATCAATACATAAACATAATTTCTCACAATTCAATCATTCATAATTCTTGCACTTTCATGTTATCACATATGAAACACATCAAATGGCTTGGTAAGTCCATATTCTTGGCAACCATATAGTCTCATTTAATGAGGTTATATGGGCAAATCTTGAGGAGTCCAAAATAATAGATCATCCTATGCCACAATCGGGCAGCCGGGCGAAGGCTTTCATGGTCGACGTGCACGTGACGGTTCTTGGGACTATACCTTACCCACATAACACAACAATCATGCATCATACAAGAAAATTGGACTGTTCTTGTCCAATTTTCCATTCCTTTAGAAATCATCTTTGTCATACATCATTCATGCTTTTCATCATATTCATTTAACAAGTTTCTCCAAAACAACTTCATTCGCCATCATACAATGTACATCTATAAGCATCATAATTTCATACTCATTTAGGCTATTTCATTCAATACTAGCTCAACCATCATCAAATCATCAACATGTATCATTTTCATTTACACAAAACTCATGATTAATGATATCTAACCACTACTATCACAAGCATTTAATACAATCATCAAGTAATCAAAACTCATTAATGTCATGCATTAATTTACATTTATAGTTTATATACATAAAGATAAATATGAAACCCACCTTTTATCCTTGCTTAAACTTGCCTAAGGAAGTTCTTCCTCTTATTGTTCTTCTCCTCTTTCTTGCCCTTCTTCAATCATAACAAGAAAGTAACCTCATATTACTTAGGGTTTTAAAATTGAAAAACCTAATGAACCTAAGTCATGAAATTAACCCTAGAATCACTAAACCCACTTCATTTCTAAGCTTTCCAAACCATAACCCAAGCAAAAGCTTAACCTTGAAAACATAACTTACCTTGATTCTTGACTAACCCAAAGGGTTTCTTAGCTTAAAAGGTAGCTTAGCTTCTCCTCTTCACTTTTCTTCTTGCACTTTCTTCAAAACTCTCTAAATCTCAAACTCTAGCCACTTCTCTTCTTTTCTCCTCTTCTTCTCCTCTTCACCAAATCCTCTTCTCCTCTCTCAATTTTCGCTTTTCTTCTTCTTTCCTCCTACAACCTCACTTAAAATCCTCCTTTTATACTTCTTCCATTCCACTTAAGCCCAAAGGCCCCTAAGCCCATCTTCCTTCTTATTCTTCCTCTTATTCTTTTACTTCCCTACTACCTCTTTAACTACTCAAGCCTACTTCTTCATTTAAGCCCATTAATTTCTCAAGCCCATCTTATTCTTATTCTCTTCTTCTTCTTCCTTCTTATTTCCTACATCCTCCTTAAACTTACTCAAGCCCACTTATCTTTAAGCCCACTTCATTTCCTCCTCTTTTCTTCTTTTATTTCATTTGGACCCAAAGCCCCATTTAACACATTAAATTACCTCTAATTCATTTAAACCAACTAACACATTTAATACTTGCTATCTAACTCATTTAATCACATTTATTCATTACCTAACTCATTTAATGTCATATGCTAATTCATGATAACTTTATTGAATTCTAAATTAATTCACCCCATTAATCTAATCATGCTTGATTTGTCAAAAAAAATTCTGGGGGTAACATTCACTCATTGAGCTTTTAGCTCTAATCAGTTGCTACTCTAGTCACAATTGCCATTATTTGATTATGCATTCATGTATGGACTGCATGTACCGCAATCACTCACATTATAAAGCACTTAGGTCTTCACATTCACGTTCAAGTAGCACTTAAATATCTCAATCCACAGTCACATTCATCGGACCTTCTGTCCGGAATCCACAATTAAACACATTCAATTATCATTCAAAACATAATTTAAGTAAACAAGTAATTAAGTGAGACCATCTAGGTTACTCACAAGTTGCTCCCAAAGCTAATGCCTGGAAGATCTAGCAATGTCTAGAGGTTGACGTTTCAGTTGCTTCTCTATCATAAATAATATACACAATATCACAATTTGCACAATCATAAGTATTCAATAATGCACTTGTATGAAATGAATTATGTACAATGCATGTTTATGATAATCCTGAGTATTTATCCATCAATTTCATCACAAATTCAATATCATATCAAAACTCATCTAACTATAATTTATACTTAGATTTATGCCTCACTAAACAATTAAAATCTCTATTCCTTTCTCATTAACTCACTTCAGAATTTTTTTTCCAAGTTACACTTTTGGGTCTACTGTTTACATTCAATTAGAAAATGAAACTGATGTAATTTGGTCATACTCTCTCTAGAAAAGTGTTCCTCTATGTCTTTATCTTTCCATTGATACCAAAATCACTCAATTTGGTTCCGTACTTTGGAAGATACGTCTTAAACATTTTTGGGTTGTCATATTCCAAAAACAATGTACTATGCACAACAACCATTTAGAATTTGAATATCTTAGAGACTGAATCACAATTATACTTCTTGAGAAAATTTGTAGGCCTATATTTTTAGTTTACTCCAAATTAACAATCATGTCATTTGGAATCCTACAGGTCTAGATATACTCAAAATACTGAAATATTTTCAGTGGAATAACACCAGTTCATATTACTAAAGAGCACACTCACTGTACCTGTCCCTCGTTTTTCACTAATCTTTCTCAATTCATTTCAGAGGGCTATGATTTTTGGTAGAGATGTAGAGTAATGTATTACGAGTCCAATGGTTCAAGAATCAAGTAATTTGAGTGTCTATAGAAGAAGTTATGGCCAAAAGAATCAAACAGGTTTTGTCCTCAATTATGTTGAACCTATCCAGGGATAAATGAAATAACTTTCTCTATAGATGTCAGATTAAGGTGTTCTTTGGATGGTTTGAAGGAGGACTTCAAGATCTACAACTTTCATGAAGACTTGAAGATGGATTCTATCATTTGAAGGGTCAAAAATGGACCAAACCGTAGGCCAGATGAAACTAGACAAAAAACCAAAAGATACATCTTTATAGACGATACACATCAGCACTGATGATACATTTTACAGACGAAACATTCTATACTCCTAAACATCTTCCCTTATAAGGACTATAACTTTCAACTTATATGTCCAAAAATTTCATATAATATATCTTTGTAAAGATAAAAAAAGATCTACAACTTTTATGAAGACAACTTTATCAAAATCTCTATAGATCAGTACAGAAAATTTACAAAAGATTTAGATCGAAAATTCAACCTCTTAACTATTCATTCCCAGAAATTTCTAGATTTCATTCTCTAAAATCCAAAACTTCATATTTTTATTCCTACTCCATTTCAAACAACTCATTTTCCATAAATTCATATTACCCCTAAATATGTAGATTTAATAAAGAACCATCAAAAGCCAAAAATTCATAGTTCATCCTATTCATGCTCTGTCACTTTTTCTGCATTTTCAACATTTTTCTGTATTCTCAAGTTTCCTCTCAACTTTCATTTATACACTCATACCATCTCAGACCATCATTTTACAACTAATCTTCAACTCAAAAATTATTTCTATAACACCTGATCACTAACAATCCATCAAAACTAGATTAACACTTTAACCCAATTTTTCATCTCATCAATAGTGTTCATGAATATATATACGTAAGTGCCATGATACATGCAATGATAGTAAATTCATCAGTTTATTTCAAAAATTCAACTCTAACAAATTTATCCACTACTTACTCGTTGAAAATTCTAAAAGCTTCAACTATCTTTAAGCCTTAACTCCATGCAAAACTCACGTTTCACTGTGAACACTAACTAACTTCTAGTTTTTTTTTCTTAAGGTAGAAGAAACACTTAGCAGTAGGGTAGAGGAAGGAAAAGTAAAGAAATTCATCAAAGGAATTTTGATGGAAAACTCTGTGTGTTTTAAGAAAATTCAAAGGAGGTGATAACAAGGACAGAAACTTAAGAAATACCAAACCCCTTTTTAAACTCTCGGATATCAAGACTTCCTTCTAACAAAAGTACAAAAAGCAACTTAACAATTTTCACTTTCCTATGGTCTAATCTCTAACTTAGTTTTGTTTGAAACTAACTCTCTTAACTCTCATCTTACAATCCAACTATCTCCAACTCTTCTTTTAAATTTCTTTTTCCTATTTTCCATATTACTCTATAAATTTTGAAATAAATCCCAAATTCACCGAAATTCACAAATACATATAATTCCACTAATCAATAAAATTTCCAATATAATTTAAATTCCAAATTCACAATTTTCCAAAAATCACAACTCTGTTCAATTATACCCAGAATTATTCATGAGTGCATGTACAATTTTTTTTGACAACAATTTCACTATTCATGTGTATGTATATGACATATTATGCATGAGCATGAAAAATGCATTTCTAAGCTCTCATTGATCACTCACATTTACTATTATAACCTTCCCGCAAGTAACGAGATGTTACATAGGTAGGATCTGTGAATCTAGGAGGTTGAGACATAAAAACTTATTCTTGACAATGACCATGAAGGAAAGCATTGTTGACATCAAGTTGACAAATAGTTCAAGTATGATATAAAGCAAGAGTAACAATAATGCAAATGGTAGTGGGTTTGACAAAAGGACTAAAGGTATTAGTATAGTCAATTCTAAAAGTCTAATGATAACCTTTAGCAACCAATTGAGCTTTATAATGTCGAATGGAGCCATCATGATTTCGTTTGGTACGAAAGACCCATTTACAACCAAAAATGTTGGCATTTGGTGGAGGAAGAATGAGAGTCCAAGTATGATTGCGATGAAAAGTAGTGAACTCATAAAGCATGGCTTGACATCAGTGTGGAAATTTATTTGTTTGAGTAAAGTACATAGGATCAAAAGTGATAACAATTATGGAATAGGTGATATAATCAACAAATGAGCAAGGAGCATGGGTGTGATCACTTATGCGAGTGACCATAAGATGAGAGGGTGGTGGTGGAGGAGTAGGGGAAGATGGCGAAGGTGGAGGAGGAGTAGAGGTGAACGATAAAGGTAAGGAGGAGAAGGGTTAAAAGAATGATTAGACGAGAGTGTGGAGTAGTGAAAATCATGTTGAAGGAAACAACATGACGAGAGATATATATTTTGGAAGTTTGAGGATCAAAATAATAGTAGCCTTTATACTTAAAGTAGTATCCTAGAAAGATATAGGGAGTTGATTTAGGTGAGAGTTTATTAACTCTGGTGGAGCCTAAAAAGAGAAAGCGTCTTCATACAAAACTCAAAGATGAGAGAGATTAGGTTTGTGTGAAAGAATATTTCATGAGGAGACTGATGAGTAAGAACATGTAAATAAAAGATTGATGAGGTAAACAACAGTAGAGAAGGTTTCATCCCAAAAATTTTTTAGTTGAGAGGCATGCAAAAGGAGGGTAAGTCCTGTTTTAGTGATATGACAAATTTTACATTCAGCAAGACCATTTTGTTGTAGAATATAAAGACAAGAGATACAATAAGTGATTCCATGGGTAGCAAGAAATTGGGTGAAGACACCATTGATGAGTTCTAGAACTCCATCGCATTTAAAAGTGTTGACAGTGGTGGAGAAATCATTTTCAGTTCTTGTTTCAAAAGTTTGAAAACATATAAAAAACATATGACTTTTGCACCATGGGAAAAATTCACATAAAACGACTATAATCATCAATAAAGATAATAAATTACTAGTACCCAAAGAAAGAAAGAGACGAGGAAGGTCCCTAAATATAACAATGAATGAGTTCTAAAGGTGTTGTGCAAAAAGACGAGAGATACTGGAAATGAAAGACGAACATTTTTTTCTTTAAGATAAGAAGTACAAAACTTAATAACATTTGAGTTGACTAGTAAAAGAGAAGATAAACTAGGTAACATAAGACAACATGGATGATCAAGGCGCTGAAGGCCTAAATCTAAAGAGGTTGTAGTAGCATTAAGGGAGACATGATTATGAAAAGATGATGGAATCTTCAAGGGATATAGATTATTGTGGATGAAACCCCAAGAGTAAGAACAACCAAAATATCATAAAGATGAAGAGAATGAGAATAATTTCATATAGTTAATTTACTGGTAGAGGAAATGAGAAGAGTTTGTCCATTACCAATGGCTACTTAGTTGGACTCGTCATATAGGGAAACGAATTCCACAAGGTGAGAAATGGGGGTAATGTGAGCAATAGCTCCAATATCAAGTAACCATTCAGAGATTGAATTGGAGTGAAGATGTGAATTGTCTGTGTTAGGCTGAACATTCATGGTCGTAAACATTGTAAAAAGATTGTTATTAATATATCAAGAATCATAATTGCGATTACGAGACTCAGAATAGCGAAAACGACAATAGGCAACAATGTGGCCTCATTTCCAACATATTTGAAACTAAGTGGGTGGTTTAGTGAACCTGGAAAAATGACTTGAATTGGATGTAGAAGATTGAAACTGAGCCTGAAATTGTTGGGGTTTAGAGGTCTGATGTGGGGACCCATTAGGGCAGATGGGCTCAAAAGATTGTGGAGGCCCATTTGAGGTGGGAGGCAAATTAATTGAGGAATTATAGCAAACCCATGATTTAGAGGGAGAGAAGTCAAGCCTCCCTCTGTGATGCCTCCCGCTGCCTCTATTACGCTCGCCATGACAACCTCTTGTGTGAGAGACGAGCCCGGATTGTTGGGGTCTAGAGGTTTGATGGGGGGGATCCATTAAGGTAAATAGGCCCAAGTGATTATGGAAGCCCATTTGAAGTGGGAGGCAAATTAATTAAGAAATTATGGCAAACTCACGACACAGAGGGAGAGAAGTCGTGCCTCCCTCTGTGATGCCTCCTACCACCTCTACTACGCTTGTTGTGATGATTGCCAATGTGAGAGACGAAGAGAGTCATGTCGGTTAGTGGAGAAGAGTGATAGGATAACAAACTTTGTTCGTGAATGAGAAGTTTGGCACGAAGCTTGAAGAATTGTATGGGAATCTCGCAATGCTCAACGGCGGTGATGAAGGAGTCATAATCGGCGGGTAACCTATTCAAAGTGAACAGAAAAAGATCCTCCTTAATGAGTGTGTCTCTAATGGTTGCCAATTCATTTGTTATGGTGGAGAGAAGAGAAAGGAAACCCAAGATGGTATTAGAGCCTTTCTTCAAAGTGTGGAGACGATGACAGAGAAGAGAATGTTCGGAGGCTGATTGTTGCATGAAATGATATGTAAGTCCAACCCAGAGAATGCGAGTAATTTGGTAGCTGAGGGCTAGTCATGCAGTTGATGGGGAAAGTGGAACCATGCGGAAGCAGTAGATAAGAAGATCGAATTTGTGCCATTTTTGAAAGTCTGGAGACAAAGAATTTGAGCTGGTGGGGAGATGGCGCCATCTACATAACCAATAAGGTCAGATGTAATTAAAATAGCCTTAATTTTGATTTTTTTTCAAACTAAATAATTTGTGGAATCTAGTGGAGTCGTGAGGAAATTGGAGATTTAATTGAACGGTAATATGGGTGTGTTGATGTTTAGAGCTATTTTGCCTTCACATCATTTAATGTTATTTAGTAGAAACTTTTTCCTTACAAAGCCTCTTTACTTCTCATCCTCGTGTTTTTAACATGGAGTTTATCTTTTTACAAAGCCTACTCTTTACTTTTGTCTTTATATCATTTAATGCTATTTAATGTAGCAGAGACTTTATCCTTCTTCACTTCTCATCCTCGTGTATGGAGCCTATCTTTGTACAAACCCTAGTCTTCACTTTGTCTTCACATCATTTAATGCTATTTAATATAGCACTTTATCCAAGCCTTTTCTTCACGTCATGGCAGAGGCTTTATCAAAGGTAAAGCTTAATCTTCACCTGATTTGTTGTCTTCATAATAGCTTTAAGATTGCTAGTCTTCACATCATTTAATGTGACAGAGGCTTTGAAGCCATAGTTTAAGTTGTTCTTTTCTTAACACAATAGTTTATTATGAAAAACTTAAACATTAAATTTGATATATATGTAACTGTTCTTACATTAAATGTATTTGCTCATGAATCCTATTGAAGTGGCCTATCACTTAAAGCTAAAACTGAACTGAAAGAACGTGTAAATAATTTACTATAGTAGTTTTGCTACCAGGTTTTCACATATAGTGAAAATCTAATTTGTGTACAAGTTTAGACACCAAATATTTTTTTAGAAATTGTTATAGTTGTTATATGTTTATTTTGAACCATATTTAGCATTTAAGACTTTGTAGAAATTGTTGTGATTGATTTCACTTATATGTTATTACATTTAGTGATGGAAGGCTTGAACAATATAAATGATTACAATAATTGTATGGAAGTAAAAGAAAAAGATGGAGTATGGAATGATACTATAGAGATGTATTTAATCTCCTTGATGGTTGAAGAAGTGAAGAAGGAAAATCGAACAACTACTACCTTTTCCAAATATGGTTGGAAGAATATTAAAGCAGGGCTTCAAACAAAATTCAATAAGGAGTATACTAATATTCAATTGAAGAATAAGTATAATGGATTAAGGGCCAGATTGAAAATTTTCAAGAACTTATTCAAAGAAATATGAATTGGTTACAACTCTTTTACGGGTGAAGTTAATACTCCAAATCAATGTTGGGAAAATCTATTTAAGGTAAAATATGTCTTTTGTTTTATTAATATATCATATTATATAATATTCATTCTCATATATCTTTTTCATTATTATAGGTGCATAAAATGGCTTATAGTTTCAAGAAAAAAAGGATGTAAGGAATATTTAGACTTATGTCATATTGTTGGAGATACTACTGCAACTGGTATGCATGCACACCCATCAACTAAATCTCCATCGAATAGTAAAGAAGAGGAATATGGAAATGATATTCATGAAGATTAGTCGTATAATGAAAAAGAAGATCAAGATAAAAGTTCTCCGTCTAAGAGAAAGAAGTCTCCTAAGAATAAGAAGGCAAAAAGGACACATTCTAACATTATAGAAGAAGCCTTACTTATACTTAGTGAACAATCAAGAAGGAAGAATGATTTACTTGAGAAAAAACTAAGTAAAACATCATCCACTATATACAATAGATCTCAAGAGTCTAATATAATGATGGATGTCTGAATTCTTTAGAAGAATTGGGTCTTAATGATGTGCAATATGGAAAATTTGTGAAGACTTTATATGATTCTCCACTTTATAGGGATATTTTTTTAACATGACATAAATAAGGAAGCTGGATTGGATTATGTTGCTTTAGTTATATTTTCATGTTATTGCATATCAAATTCTTATTGATTTGACACTTTTATATTAAGCACTATTTCATATTTTGAACATTTTAAGTTTCTGCTTTGTATGAATGTTTGACTTAATTTTAAGTTTTATTTTGTATCAATATTTTTCTATATTTGATTAAATATACTTGGTTAAATATTTTATTAATTATTTAATGCTGATATTGTAAATACTTAGATTTCTTATCAGATTTCGAACCAGATTCTGATAATGAATTGAAAAAAGTAATCATTATTTCTGTAGTTGGGGGAGAGAACAACTATTTTCATTTAAAAAAGCAACCATGTAGAACTTCTACTCTACCAGGACATGATCGGATATTAAAACTTTTGAATGGGTATCCTACAAGGATTTATGAAAACTTAAGAAAGAGAAAGATAATCTTCTTAAGCTTATGTGATGAGTTAAAGAGTTTAGGAGGCTTAAAGGCAACATATCATTTGACTGTGGAGGAATAAGTAGCAATTTTCTTGATGGCTATAGGGCATAGTGAGACAACTAAAGTCAATGCAGAACGCTTCCAACATTCAAATTGAAACAATTTCGAAATACTTTCGAAAAGCCTTATATGTTGTTAATCGTCTTACAAAAAGAGTCATTACTCAACCATCTTTTACTAATACACCTCCTAAGATTCAACATAATTCAAAATTCTTTTCATATTTTCAGGTACATTCATATATTTAATTACTATTTTAATTATGTCCTTAAGATTAAAATTATTTTAATATATTTTTTTAATTTTTAGGACTGTATAGAAACAATAGATGGTATACATATTGATGCATATGTTTCGACCAATGAACAAATACCATATAGGGGCAAAAGAATTAATCCAACCCAAAATAGTATGTGTTGTTGCTCATTTGACATGCATTTTACATATGTAATGGCTGGATGGGAAGGTATTGCAAATGACTCTCGAGTTCTTTTTGGAAATAGTGACAAATCTAATGAATCAATTTCCTATACCTTCACAAGGTATTATATTATTTTAAATAAACATAGTAATTATGATTCATTTTAATATCTTTTTGTTAATATTATGTTCTTTCTATGTTAGGTAAGTATTATTTGGTTGACTCGAACTAAACTAATATGCTTGGGTCTCTTTCACCATATCAAGGTGAAAGATATCATTTTTAAGATTATAAAGGCCGAGAAAGACCTCAAGATCCACCAAAATTGTTTAACTACAAACATTCTTCATTAAGAAATATTATTGAAAGATGTTTTGACGTTCTAAAAATAAGATTCCCTATACTTAAAAACATGTCGAGTTATGATATGAAGAAACAAAAATACATTGTTATTTCTTGTTGTGTTTTACACAACTATATTAAAATGTATGGACAAAGCGATGAATTATTTGAAAATTGTGTTGAAAATGAAGAACAAATTGGAGAAAGTGAAAATAAAGATGTAAGTTTTCAAGTGGAGTATAATATCACTCCAGCATAACTCCGAGGTATGTCTTACAAGCGAGATGAAATTGCTAGACAAGTGTGGAGTGATTATATTATTTCTAATTAATTTATGTTTCTTTTTGTAAA
The DNA here is from genome assembly GCA_029891385.1 of Erythroxylum novogranatense. Classification (NCBI taxonomy): domain Eukaryota; kingdom Viridiplantae; phylum Streptophyta; class Magnoliopsida; order Malpighiales; family Erythroxylaceae; genus Erythroxylum; species Erythroxylum novogranatense. Next base: position 88,664,927 of record CM057234.1, on the reverse strand, counting down.
TGATAGTACTATTATGTTTTCAAGAATTATAGTATGATGGACATATTTTATTGATTAGAATGACTTAAATAATTTCTAATTTATGTAATTTTATTATATACAATTAATGTGTAATTTTAATAATATTTTATTTGCATATATTTAATTTTACCTATAATGATAATTAATTAATTTAAAAATATAATGTATTATATTATAATTATTACAAATAAGAGTATAATAAAAAACAGGATAATAAAACCAAACGTGTTTTTATTTTTAGTTTTTAATACAAATATCAACTAAATAGATCTTTTTTTCTAGTTTTTATATTACAAATCTCAACCAAACAAATTTTTCATTTTTTAAGAAAAACCAAAATAAGAAACAGAAAATAAAATAAAATCAAACGATCTCTCAATTTTTAAGAAAAATGATAACGAAAATACACTATTATGATGTTTCAATTTTTACTCATGAAAGAAGATACTCAAAACAATTAACTTGTAGGCTTTTAGCCATGTAGTTCATCAAACCTGTTGTAAATAATTGAGGTTTTTTTTAACAAAAAATTACAATCACCTACCTCACATTCACCTATAAAGTTGCTTTATCTTATCCTATCCACCCACCTAGGCACCTATTCATACTACAACTTTTTTTTTTGGGTCAGAATTCATACTACAAATTCGATCAATAATTTAAAGGAATAATATCCACCATTAAACCACACCCACTGTCAAATTTGAAATTGAAAATTGGCTACAATATAAGGAGGCAAACCTCAAGAGCACATTTGTTCAAACCGTTTGATCAATAGTTCATATATTTCTTCTTCTTCTTCTTCTTCATGTTTTTTTTTAGATGTCTATTTATTTATCTAAATATAAAACAGAGTCTATCCACGTGAACAATCTTCGTGTATGCTAACTAAAGAGCAACTTAGGGGTGATTTAAGCATCATGTTGGCAGTTAGATAACATGGAAGGACACAAAATGAACAACCACATAACATAATCTCCATCAGTTATGTTTATTCTTATATAAAAAGAGAATTCAAAGAGTGAAAAAATACATGTTCATTGAGATAAAAGAAAAAAAAAATTCTCATTCTTTCTCACGTAAAACACACTATTAAAGATTAGAGTTTGAAACGTGAATTAAGGATAACTTTAGTAGCCATCCGTAAAACGTGAATTATCAAATAGAGAATTGATCAACTGGTTTCGCATTAAGATCAGTCCTTATATATATAAATCTACATTAGTATCAGAGCAAGGTTTTATTCACGTCATACTTCAAATATAGATTTGATTGTTTTTGTTTTTGTTTTATATGCGTACCATATAAAATCGAAAACAACGATGATATCTTATGCTTTGTTCTCTTGTTTTTTTGGTTATATAATCTTGTCCGTGAAAGAAGAGATCATATGAACTGAAAAATTAGAGTGGGCTTAGTTTTTCGATTTTTGTGCATGATGGTACGAGTGTCTTTAACATGTGAAAGAAGAGATAAAAGTGTAGATGAGGACATGAAAAACTAGACAACACGTAAAAGGCATGAGATTATGTTGGTTTTATTTTATAATTGATTTTACAAAAACCGAGAAACTTTATTTCTTGTTCTTTAAGCCATAGAATGATAGAAAGGAACGTTTGGAAAAGAGTGAAAGTGTTAGTTTTTCAGTTTTTTTTTTTAATGGGTTAATGGTTGTTTATGAACAGTAAATGCATTAAATGCATTTAATGAGTATTGTAGCATGAATCAATAAAAAGTAACTTTTGGAAAGGAAAACAGTAGGCATGAGGCAAATGAAAAAAATCTTCCTTCGTTTTTGTGTACAAAAGGAGAGGTTTTGTGCACTGATATTCTTGTCTTTATTACATATAAAAAGTTACGGTATGTATGAAAACTGGGTCTTTGGTTTTGTTTTCTCCATTTTTGTGCATGATTATAAGTCTTTATTCCATTAAGAAAAACATTAGCTTTTTAGTGAAACTTTCACAGTGAAGGCTCCTTAAGTGTATATCGAAGATCTGTATTGAAATACTCCATAAATGTGTTTTATGGGTGATTTTGAATTATATTTAAAATAATATTATATAAATGAGTTTTATATAATTTTGTATGTAAATTAGTTTTACATATAAGTTTTTTTCATCTTTGTGATATGTCAAATTAAAATAGGTTAATTAAATTATAGAAATTCCTCATTCATTTTTGTATGAATTATATAAATTTGTTTTATATAAAATTAAAATTAAAATGCCAATATGTTTTCATATGACTCGATTATGTTAAGTCGTTTAACATATGAAATATATATAAATATATACTTTTTTTAATATGTTTCATGTGAATAATTAATTAATTTTTTAATTTATGTCATAAGTGATGATTATGAGCTTAGTGAAATTTTCAATTTTATGATATGAATGATGATATTTTTATAATTTAATTATTCAGATATGTGCCTCATATCATGTTTATATATATTTGTAGATATAGCAACTAAATTCTTGATCGGTGATTTGTCTACCACTGAAAAATTAGATGAGTCCAATTATGATATGTGACAAAGGAAGATTCAGTATCTTCTAAATGAACGAGCATTGCTCGAATATTTGACCATAATAATGACTGCGCTTTCGGTCTAAGACAAAGATGGAAATGATATTGATATTGCTAGTGGGCAATATCAAGCATCCTTAAAGGCTAATGCAGATTGGTCCAAAAAGAATCGTAAGGCATGTTATACTATGTTGTATTTCATGCATGACAATTTAATTGAAGAGTTTAAGGATTATGCCACTGCTAAGGATATGTGGGATAAACTTAAGATTACTTTTGGTCAAATAGCTACTACAAGGTTTCGTGCTTTGCACCTCAAATGGATGAACTACGGGATTAATACGACTCATACTATCGTTGAACATTTACAAACCATGAGTGAAATGGTTCGTGATCTTAAGGTAGCTGGCTGGTCTATCTCTAAAGAGGAGCAAGTCCTGAATGTAATTCGGACTCTTCTAGATCATACTGAGCATTGGAAGTCTGTGAAACTTGTTTTTACACATAATGAAAATGTCAAAACCCTTTCAAAGATTACTAGCCCTTTCAAAGATTACTAGGTACCTCGAAGTGGAGGAGGATCACTTAAAAGCATTAGACTCCTCCAATATGGCGCTTGTTGCTGAAAGTAAAAGCAAAGGACCAGTGGGTAACAATGCCAAACGAGGTAAAAGAAAAAGTTCTCGGCCTCCTCAAAGGAATGGATCAAAAGGTCATATTGTCAAGAAGCACAAGACTAAGGGCCAAGGAGAGAAAAACATGGCACGTATGAAGTGCTATAATTGTGGAAAGAAAGGTCATTTTGGTCGGGATTGTCATGAATCTAAGAAGGTACCTTTCTTATCCATAATTCCTTATTTATATATTTGTTCTCATGCATTAGTTGCTAATTCTCTTCCTAATTAGATTGTAGATACGAGAGCAAGCAAACACATAATTCGAGATTGAGCTGGCTATGTGGACTTTCATCGGTATCCGGTGGGTTCATAAACTGTCGTGTTAGGAAACGGTAGTGAAGAAGATGTATTAGGCATAGGGACATATCAACTCAAGTTACGTGGAGGACATACTTTGCTGCTCCACGATCCTCTCTATGCAGCCGGGGTGCAATGTTGCCTTATGTCTCTTATAACTTTAATGAAATCAGGATTTGTTTTTAGTTCCAATCATTATGGATTGGATGTTATGTATAATGGCAATATTTTTGGCCATGTTACATTGAAAAACAATTTTCTAATTCTTGATTTGGATGCTTGTTATGATAATTCATCTTCTGTTTATGTTTTATATTTTGATCCTGATTCTAAATTTGTTATTTGAAATTTGTGTTGAAAATGAAGAACAAATTGGAGAAAGTGAAAATGAAGATGTAAGTTCTCAAGTGGAGTATAATATCATTTCAATACAACTTCGAGGTATGTCTTGGAAGCGAGATGAAATTGCTAGACAAATGTGAAGTGATTATATTATTTCTAATTAATTTATGTTTTTTGTAAATGATAGTACTATTATGTTTTCAAGAATTATAGTATGATGGACATATTTTATTGATTAGAATGACTTAATATAATTTCTAATTTAAGTAATTTTATTATATACAATTAATGTGTAATTTTAATAATATTTTATTTGCATATATGTAATTTTACCTATAATGATAATTAATTAATTTAAAAATATAATGTATTATATTATAATTATTACAAATAAGAGTATAATTAAAAATAAAACAGACTAATAAAATCAAACATGTTTTTATTTTAGTTTTTAATACAAATCTCAACTAAACAGATCTTTATTTTTAGTTTTATATTACAAATCTCATTCAAACAAATTTTTGTTTTATAAGAAAACAAAACAAAAATAAGAAACAGAAACAAAAGATAACAACATAAAAATAAAAGTGAAACCAAACGATCCGTCAATTTTTTAGAAAAATGGTAACAAAAATACACTAGTATGATGTTTCAATTTTTACTCCTGAAAGAAGATGCTCAAAACAATTAACTTGTAGGCTTTTAGCCATGTAGTTCATCAACGTGTTGTAAATAATTGAGGTTTTTTTTAACAACAAAATACAATCACCTACCTCACATTCACTTATAAAGTTGCTCTATCTTATCCTATCCACCCACCTAGGCACCTATTCATACTAAAACTTCGATCAATAATTTAAAGGAATAATATCCACCATTATACCACACCCACTGTCAAGAGCACATTTGTTCAAACCGTTTGATCAATAGTTCATATCATTCTTCTTCTTCTTCTTCTTCATGTTTTTTTTTGGATGTCTATTTATTTATCTAAATATAAAACAGAATCTATCCACTTGAAAAATCTTCGTGTATGCTAACTAAAGAGCAACTTAGGGGTGATTTAAGCATCATATATACATATTTAAAAATAAATTATCTTGTTACTTAATGGGTCATTATCAAATTTAGAACCAACAAAGCCACCGAATCTTGCACACTCTCTAATGAAGTTATGTATCTCTGCTGGAAAAGTCATCTAGGAAGGTCGATAATTTTTTTTTTCTTTCTGTAAATGAGCAAGTCAAAATCTTTCCATCAACCCAGAAACAAAAAATGGGAATGAAGTTATTTGAAATTAAAAACAACCTGAAAAGAGAAAGGACTGATCATACCGACTCTTAGTAAAGATGGCAAAGAGTAAAAAGCCATAGACGGACGACAACGATTTTGAAGACAATTACAATAACAAAGATGGCATAAATTCTCGACTTATGGTGGCTGAAAAACAAAGGAGGACTAAGGAACCAAGATTCTCTGTCTAATATTATCTTGTCTTATTCTGTTTCTGTCTTATGAAATTTTAATCATTTATTTTGCAGGACTCACATGAGGTTCACGTGAAATCTATATAAGATCTACATAAATAAACGGCTGAGATTTATTGGACATAATAAGATACCATAATATTAGACAGAAAATCTGAACTCGGACTAAAGGATGGGAAAAAAAAAAAAGCCAAAGTTTATACATTCAACTAAATGTATGCTCTAAGACAACACACCCTCAATCAACAACTCCTCCGGCACCCTAAAAGTATCTACTTTTCTGAATACTTCAAAACTAGAAAGTTTCACCTTTTAATAAGATCTTTGAGATCCTTCACGATAACTTAACGAGTGCTTGCCTCAAATTCTTTGATTGGCCACCAAAATATCACTTTCGCCACACTTACACCAACTTTCATTCCTTCTTTACTATTCTTTCCAAGGCCAAGCTCATGATCTTATGCTCTAAGTTTCAGAATAATGAACTGCAATTCAAGTTTTTTCAAGTAATAAGTTCAATTTTTACTCCATTATTGTGACAGATGATGTTTTTCGGTAGGAAGATTATGTTTGGGACAAAGCTAATTTCTATTCTGCATCATTCCATCTCATCCATCATCTAAATGGGATAGAGAGAAATGTATAGATAAGATGAGATGAAACAAAGTAGGAATTGGTTAAGGGGAACAGAGGATCCTATCCCATGTTTGCTCTCTAATTGCTTAACTGTGATTTGTTTGTAAATTATTCATCACCAAATTGTTTGAGTTTCTAGAATGTTAAAGTTTATGAAAACAATAAAAGATATATTTTTCTACATTTTAAAGTCTGGCCTAACTCAGTCAAAATTTGAGTATGGTCTGACTCAATCAAAATTTGAGCTGCCAAAACTAAATCAAGCTCAAAGTTTGGACTTTGACTATATTAAATTGGGTATCTAGAACGAAGATTGACCTAATCTCAAACCTTTTCTGGTCAAAAAGCTACAACAACCATACCTATGTATACCTGGCTGGCATTAATATTAAGTCACGTATATCATATCCCTTATTTTTACATTCGTTACCTCCATTGTATAAAGAAAGGTTTACATTTTTCGATCTCTGATCAGGGTATTCACCGACGGATTCAGTGACTAATCCCCTCGTTAGTTTGTAGGCACCTCACAGAATGGAATAACTGGCTTAAAGATTTAAGGCTGCTCCATATCCAAAGCAAGGATCGAATCCCTGACTTTTGGTTAAGGTTTACATTTGAAAAGGTAAGTAATCATCATAATATTGTATCTATTTTCAAATTAAATTAAGCATCAGAGTTTTTACCATCAGGTAGTTAATTACATTATTCTCATTCAGGATGCAACCAGGAGGGGATATTCCTAACTGGAAAACAGCGTGAAACTTGAAATATCAAGTGGAGAGATAGCACTTTTGTTGATGACAGGTTATGTACTTTTGCCACTTCTTGGCATTTGGAGTGGCGTTGGTTTTAGATGCAAAATGGCAATCTTGTTCGTTAATTTTACCTTAAAAACATGTAAAAATGGCACAGCACGAAACAGTGTGATGGTGTACGCCTTACGTATGAACTATGAAAAGAGTTACTCTTCCTTGTAAGTTCCTATTGCTCCCACACCAGCAACTAAGTTGAGAACACCAGAAATTTTTTCTGCTCCACAAAGATTCCAAGATTTTCTTCTTTAACTCTGGAATTTGAGAGGAAAAAAAAGAAAAATCATCCTGTACAAATGGTGACAGAACAATCTCCTTTAGGACAGCTTAAGAAAGTATGGGAAAATCTATCCTAAGCACACACAATCTCATCTATAACTTGGTCGAAAATCATTTCTTCCAGGTCAAGGGCTACATCTTCACCATCTAGTAGAAGGTTCATCCAACCATCACTACTATCCATGTCTGCAGCCACAATATCATCCAGCGATTTATCCACGAGGGACTGTAATCTTCGGTACAAGCTAACCCCTTTCCAGACTTCCTCAAGAGCTTGGTCACCCCTCGGTAAAGGACGAACTCGCCGTGGAGTGAAAGGTATGGGCTCTGGAAAGTAGGCTAATGAGCTACTGTATATCTCCAGTAGCAGTTCATTCATCAAGTCAAACAGGAGCTGGTGATCACAGTTGCAGGGAAAATCATCTGATGAATTGAGTTCAGGGTGCAACTGATTTTCCAGTTCCTTGAACACTATAGGATTTAGCGGCTGGTCTAGCGAGTGCCAACTTCCCAAGTGCTCTTTCTCAATGAAGCCAGCAACCTCTAAAACATCTCTCACATAATTGAAATCGTTAATGTCCTGCCAGTTCCATTTCAAGAGCAGAAAGTGGTTGTCGGTCATTGTGTTATTGCAACTTGTACTGCTGCAAACTAAAGTCAAAGGATGTCTGGCGGACTTCTCCTGCAAATTAACATAAGAGTCTTGTCCGTGGATGGAACAGTTTTTGGAGTCCGTTTCATTATCTGGCAGATCTGTACGAACGATTAATTCAATCATACATGAAGGTAGGAACAAATAAGTGGGGTACTTGAGAGGAAAAAAAAAAAAACATAGATGCTTAGATAAATCACTAAGTAATCTCTTTATATGCATGCCTCATGGTCATCATGTTGACACAAGTTGTAAGAGTCAAGAGTAGAAGTACCTTGCGAGATTGGAAGCTCTGTTTGATCTTGGTGAGGAAGGGAGATATTTGTAGAAACAATATGCTGATCTTGGTGAGAAATGCTATCCCGCTTCGTGGACTCGACTAATTCCCAACCTTGTTTGCCTTTTGTATTGTTTTCTTCATCCATATCTTCTATGGAACAGCTTGGAGAATCAGTATTCTCAATACTGATACCGGTTTCTACCATGTTATCCTGATTACAAAAGTCTTCAAGAGTCTCTTGTGGTTCAAAATTTTTCCTATCTGCAGGAATGCCTAGAGACTTCAAGTCTCCTTTGCCCTCATTGTCAGAATTTGTGTTGCCATAGTCCATGACAGGCCTAATACCTATCCCTTCTTTTGGTAAATTGCACGGGATTTCATTTGGAAATGGACAAAACTCAAGATCAGATAAAGAGAGTCTCCTTTTGAATGATTTCAGACCATTTTCATCAGAAGGAAACTTAACCTCACTTATTGAACGCCTTGATTTATACTCATGCCATGTGGCCTTTCTGCAGAAACAGTTCTCATATAGGAGAGCATATCTGTGCACAGACTCATTCAGGGAAGTAGCTCTTCTCATCTGAGGTAATCCATCTTTGCGGAGATAATTTTCAGAACCATTCACCTCATGGCAACTTGTGGAGTTTTCCTCACCTTCTTGACGAACTGCGGTCTCCTCCAAACTTTCAGGGCTCTTTTCCTTATTGGCCGGCAAATCACTCTCATAGCAAACTCTTTTGAGCAGTGCTTCACTTGAAAAGCGAGTTTTTTCCTTCTTACGCTCTTTAAATGCAAGTTTAATTTTCTTCTTGATCTCTCTGAGTTGAGCTGTGAATGATTGACGCCACCTGTGTTTTTCTAAAAGCTGGGAGGATACAGGAATAGAAATGCTTGTATCTTGGCTAATGGCAGAGCCTTCACTAGCATCAGCTTTAAAAGCTATTGATTTCTCTTGAGAATCATCCAAACATATGGGAGCAACAAATTTTGGTGCTTCAGTAACAACAGGAGATCTTTGTACCTTTGGAAATGACCTTATCTCCATATGCTTGTGCTTAAGTCCAACAGGCCTCATAAATTGGATATGTTTGGAGGCAGCCGCAGGAAATGACCCTGATTTCTTCAATCTCGCTTTCATGCTGGAATGCTCGACATGAGTGCTCTTTGTGACTTGAGCACATGCATCCTGTAGGATTTCCAGGAATAGCTTCTGGTTTACTTGGAATAATTCCATAACATCTGCACATTCGATAAATTGCACACGGGAAGCTTCTCTATTATCTGACAGACTCCTTTGTATTGAGAGGTTCTCACGCTTAGCCGTCGTAGAATTTTGGCTTACCTTTGAATACTCCTCGGTACTAACAAAGTTCATAGTATCGGCATTTTTGTAAAGCGTTATGGTTGAATTTGTACAATCAGTACTTATTTTACTGAAGATATGGTCTGGAGGTTCCAAGTGGTGGATGGAAATACTTTGCTGCATCTCAGATGCTGCAGATGTGTCCTTAGCAAGTACAGTTTTGATGCGGTCTGTGTCAGAAAGTTTGATTGGACCGGCATTTTTAATTTGCTCATCATCCTGAGAATTGGAACAGGAAAAAGTTATTACAATCTTACTTTGTGCAGAAACTTTATGGTGCTTTGTCCAGCAATGACAAGAAGCATGGAAATGGAAACTGTGTACTCCATTTCATGAACTGTAAGTGACTTATTGAATTGAATGTAGTTACCATTAATGGCACTGCTTCAGCATCCAAATATTCTTGAACGTCATCACAGTGTTCGCGCAATGAAAGTGTTTTTGGTCCTCCGTAACCTGTATAAAGTATAATGAGAATGATCAGGGATTAGAGGCTGGTGGTGTCATACATCATAAAAAGGAGAAAATGTATGTAACATACAAGATGAAGGAGCACATGCTCACATGCATGATCATTTCTGTTCACAAAAAATAAATGAAGAACTTGAATCAGATAAAACGTTTCTGCTCTCTGATGGCTTACCAACTCACTGGAATCAGTTCAGTACAGATTTGGATTCCAGTTCACGCGTTACAGGCATAAAACACGTAGAAAGAGGCTAAAATTTGGTCATAGAAAATAAAGAAGGTTCCTCTTTATCTGGTAGCTGACGCTTATGTCTTCAATTTGACAAGTTTTTAAAACGAAATTCTCTCCTGAAATAAAATCCAGATTTCTCGTTCTACCTTGATGTGCACATGGCTTATCTTAGTTTACCTACATGGCATTTGATTTGCAATGATCCTAATTCCTCAGATCCTTGGAGAAACTGGAGATGTAAGCATGAATTACAGTGAAGATATCAAAGCTGGGAACAAGATGAAACAAAGAAAAAGATCAGTTTGCTTACATAGGGAATATTTTCCTCTGCGCTGTTTTCTGCGTAGAGGAAAGTTTTTGGAGCTGTGCCATGGAAGGTGGTCAAGAAGATGAAGTATGTTCCACATGCAGACTGAATGTTTTTCCTGAAATCTAACACTAGTGTCAGTGCGCTCCAAGTGCTTTCCCTTGTCAAACAAGGAACCGAAGATCCTATGTCATAATTCCCAATTAGTTTCAACTACCAACAGGTATGAAGAGCTTATAAACTCGATCGCTTCCAACTTCTTCTTATTTTTTCCGTGAGCAATTCTTTCCTTGCCGCGTCTTGTCTGCTAACAGGTGCAGAAGGTGAACATAAACATCTCTGGTCAGAAAGAGGAAATTAAGACACCGATCAAAAAGGTCAGCAGAAAAGAAAAGACTTGCACATACCGATTTAAGGCACTGTATATATATATATATATGATAGTTTGCTAATGACCAGAAAGCTAACGTGCAAGTCCAAAATTGAGAAATCAGAAGAAGAGAGGACGCAGACTATCCACAGCACCTTAAGATCATATAAAAACTGGAGTGGGGTCTTATATCCTTTAACGTACAACAAGGGGAACGGAAGAAGTACAGGAAGAAAGCTGTCAAAGTCCAAAGAGTCCAAGTTGTTGAAATTTTTGCATAGACGGAGTTTTTGCAGCTTTTAGACGGAGTTTACCGCCAATTAGTCAAAGTCAATCGTAAGTGGTTCCAAGTTGTGGTAAGAGACAAAAGGAGAGTCTAAAGACATCTTGGGTTTTGGTTTAAATAAGCTTTCTAATCTAAAAAATATTAAATTATTTATTGACTCCTAAATTAAACATAAAACAGAAAAAACGGTCCATTAGATATATAAAATACAAATATCTAGATGTATGATAATCTTGATGTTTAAAGATGTGGTTGCAATAACTTGAGAGCTGATAAAAGCCATCAAAATGGAATTTGGAAACTACAGGAAGAAAATTCCCAGGAGGAGACTACAAGGAGCTGATGCAGAAGGATACAAAAATGGAGGGGCACAACAAGGAGAACTCTGTTGAGGAAACCACTAACGAATGAAACATAAACAAGGGATCTTATCCCCTCACTTTGTGAGGTAGCAAGTCCCAACATCCACGATAAGATCTTTACTAGTTTTAATCAAGGTCAATCCTCTAACACAGTAGGAGACCTGCTAATTATACCTAGTAGTTTCTCGATATACAATGGTCATGACAAGACTCACGATGCATATAGGCAATATAAGATATCTCAGGACAAGGTTGCATTAGCTGGGGAATTCATCCAGAGGATCACAATTCTCCTCGAGTCTTTAGATTTCAAGAGAGTTTACATAAGAAAATCTAATAAGAGGAGAAGATCTTATCATCTCCTTCCTGGTATCTCCCTTATCACAAAATGTTAGGTCTAATAGCCTTACAAACCATAAATATCTTAATATTGTCAAACCATGCTTAATTGTCATGATGGAAACTAAGTTGGTGAGAATTAATGCAAGAATATCATGTTTTGAAAAAAATTAGCAAGTCATCACCAATGACCAAAGTTACTTTTATAATAGATTATTAGTTGCTTATGATCTACATAAAGTTGAAATTCACCAAACCACCATGTTTGATCATATAATACACACCATTATGTGAAGATAAGGCAAGAAAAATGTAGTTTCAAGGTCACTTATATATATGCCTCTAACCATGCACTTTAGAGACTTATATTGTGGAACAAATTAAAGGACATTGACTCTTCAATTAACTATCCATGGATTCGATCGAGAGATTGCAACATTGTTATACGTCCATTAAAGGCAGAAGGAAATGTTAGCTTAAGGAACTACAATGAGGATTTGAAGGATTGTGTAAATCATTTATAAATGATAGACCTTCAAATGGTAGGAAAAATTTTCACCTAGATTAATTAGCAGAAAGTGAGATGGTTCCTGAGGAAAAGGTTAGATAAGGCACTTGTAATGCATAACTGATGTTAGACTTTCCTAAAAGCAAAGCTTCATTTTAAAATCTTCTTTTCTCTTATCATTCCTTAATCTTGGTAGAAAATATGATCTCATTATTAATTTATACTAAAAAATTTTAGTAAATGGGGAGGGATTTAATAAACTAATTCTTAAAGGTTTTAGTGTTGGAAGTTATAGTCACTAGAAGTTCATTACTATGAGGAAGCTCTAACAAGTGAAGTAAGAACTCAAAAAGGTTAATAGTAAGAATTTTAGTAATATAAGAAAGGTTGTTTATGATATCAAAGAGGAACTCAACAGGATTCAATCACTTTTTTACCTGAATCCATCTAATACCAACTTGCAAAATGAGGAAAAGATTTTTTTTTTTATCAATTACAACTAAGCGCTATAAGTAAACTGTTAGATCTGAAAAATAAAGCATGCATGATTTGGATAAAACGGTAGATTTCAATAATTTTTAGAAATCAAAATTGCAATGAAAGCAATATAACCAAATCAACATGTATAGCCATACATGATACGATATAAGGATAGACATTTGCATAAACACAAGATGAAAATTATTACCGACTCCTTCGCTACAGCTTTAACTCCTCGTTGTGCTATCCTATCTTCGGTAATGTATCATCTTCTTGATATTGTATGTATCATAGACCAATCTGATCTACCATTTATTCTCCTTGAACAACTTGGTTAAATCCTTTGGTGGGAAAGGAGAAGAAAACTTGAAGAGATTTTGCCTTAGAAGAAAGACGTCAATAATGAGACACTTCTTATGCAATTTTTGGCTCTCACATGTAAGATAAGAGAGAGAGAGAGATAAAAATTCAACAACCTTGTCTTTTCTTCTCATAATTTCGGTTAAGTCTTAAAAGGAAGAAGTGAAGTTCATCCAATGCATTACTTCCTTCCTTAACCAATCATAAAGAAGCCAATAAATAAGACTCTTCTCATTATTTTAAGATGGCTATATAAAAAGACCATTAACCTAAAAACACATATCAATTTCGGTTTTATGATGAAAGAAGGAAGATAGTCTATCTAATGCATCTCTTTCTTCTTTATTCCAATGAATGCTAATAAGTTACATGCTATCATTAAAAGGCTACCATTAAACCATTTAATGATAAGGTTATTACTCCATTTAATGATAATAAAGCATGTCAAAAACTCATCTTGAATGTAGCAAACCAATGCTAAATGTGCAGCTACACATTTAACCCATTAAAACCAAAATTCTACCTCCATTTATCTTTAATAACTTTGTTTTAATTTAATTAATCTGATTAATCAAATTTAACCAAAGCCTAGCCCATTTCTAAATGTTCATGTGGACTTATAATTAACAATTAATTAAAGTAAGCCCAACATTTAATCATAGGCTTTAAAACCTCTGTGGCTTTAAAACCACTATTGTATTTCTTATTTTGCTTGGTAACTTTCCTAGAAACTAAATGGGAAATCTAATTGGACTTATATAATTCAAGCTCCAATAAACCCAAAATTAATTTAATCTCATTATAATTAATTCTAGCTTATTAACTAAATGTCATTCCACTAAAGACAATTAATTGAACTCTTGAATTAGTAAATATTATGAGAACACATGTTTCAAATAAGATTTTCAATTGCGAACTCTAATATGAATCATATTATAGCCATCCGCACAATAAAAAGTAAAATTACCGTTTTGCCCTTATGTTAATTTTTCCTTCTAGATCTCCCATTTTACTCTATATGATGATTAACACACAAGATCATCTTAGTGTTAAGACTTGATGGGTAGCTAGTCCACCAAAATATTAGTGCTAGTTTAATCACCAATCTCCATAAACATCTAGAAGTGATGATATCATTGTAAACTCTTTATTTGAGTAAATGTTCCTTGATATCTATTTCAATTAATAATTCCAACATGCAGACACTAGATTTATACTATGTAAAATTTCATTTCGATCATATCAAGAACTATAATGAAACACATATGAGTTCAACACTCATCAAGATTGTGGTCCATAATAAACGAATGCTTAAGTTGTATGTTTTAAGATTAAAGTAACTACCCACTTTATTCTTTAAAACATACTTAGTTCCAGATTCATTTAATAGTGTCATTATCGATAGTCAACTACTATCATGATATGAAACTCATCATTCTTTTCAAGTAAACTCTTTTACTTGCATAGAGATAAATCACAATATTACAGTTTAAACCATAATCAAGCGACTAACTTGATTATTCAAATATGAATATATTATTTTAGATTCTTATAATATACATGTTTCCCATACATTTCTATGTATATATATATATATATATATATATATATATATATATATATTACTTACAAAAAAATTTTTGCATCTTATGACTAGATATATAATGCTTTTAAAAACCAAACTATTTTATTTTACTAATAATAAATATTTTCATTACAAAAGTAACTGGAAGAAAATTAAGTTATAAGTAAATATACTTGCTTTTCAGGGAAATATATTTACATAACTCCAACAATCTCCCACTTGTCCTAAAGTAAGTTTGACATATCCCTCATTCCCATCCCTACTAGATGACTCTCAAAACTCTTTTCAGACAGTGTCTTCGTAAATGGATCAACATAGTTTTGTTCTGTGAAAATCTTTACCCCATTGACCTCACCACGTAATATTATCTCCCTTAAGAGATGATACTTTCTCTCAATGTATTTGGCAACTTTATGGTTCTGAGGTTCTTTAGAATTAGCCATTGCTCCACTATTATCACAATAAAGTGTAATGGTCTTTTTTGACTTAGGAACCACCTCCAAATCATTTAGGAACTTGCAAAGTTAGACTTCGCCTTTTACTACTTCATAAGCAGTAACATACTCAGCCTCCATAGTCGAATCAGCAACACAAGATTCCTTGACACTCCTCCTGACTATGGCTCCACCTATTAAAACAAATATAGAATCAGAAGTTGATTTCCTTGAATCAACATTTGATTGAAAATCAAAATATGTATATCTTGTCAAAATAAGGTCACTTCTAGAGTAAACAAACATTAAGTTCTTTATCCTATAAATGTAACATCCCATCACCGATGGGAAGGGTATATTGGTCAAGTGGGTCAAGCTAGTAGATCATATTGCATATTTTAATATGAGCATGCATTTGACCTCTCGATATAGAGAGGAATACGACATTTGGCACATGCATATATATGTATTCACATGCATGACATTTCCTGGCATTTAATTGTGAATATGACTTGATTTGTGAATTTTTGAGATAATTATGTTGAATTGGATTGTTTGAGAATTTGAAATAATTGGGTTCGAATGGCTGAATTGGAAATGATTTAGAGTGACCGTCAGTTGATAGTGAACCTTAGGAATTTTTCCTGGCAAGTTGAGAGAAAAAGTTCGGACTGGAAAACCTTATGAGTGTGGAATTTGGTGATTGATAATCTTGAAAAATTGTCCAATGGTGATGAAAAAATTAGATTTATGATTTTAGAAATTTATATGTCGATCCATTGAAATTTGGAGACGAATTAGAATGGAAATAAATTGTGAAAAGAGAAAGAAAATTAAATGGATTGTGAGGAAAAAGACAAGTGGTATGATTCTATTGTTAAGAGAGTAATCCCTTTAAATGCCTTAGGTTTTGATATTGGCAGAAACTCTTTCCTTTTCTCTCCTAGGGCACGATTGCTTCTTCTTCCTTGGTTGGTTTTCGATTCTCTCTTCAAGATTCTAGCTTGCTCCTTCCTTGTTGCTAAAGACCAACTTATAACCTTGAGAGAATGATGATTTGCGAGAGTTTAAAGGCTCACCGTGGGTGTTAGAGAAAGGTGTTAGGGTTGGAGAAGATTTCGGAAGATTGAAGATTTGAGAGCTTGATTGGTAAGTAAAATGGTTTTAATGTTGTTTTTTTTGTTGTTGAAATGCATTAATGGGTTTAAATGTTAAAGGTTGTGGTAGTTGAGTGGAGTTATTACTGGTTTTAGAGAGAGATTTGGTGAAAATTGGTCGGAGAAGATGACCTGCGACTCGCATGTCGCGGCGTGCCCGAGAGCCTCGCTGAGGCGAACGTGAAGGAAGTCGCCGCGATGAGCTTTAAACACTTGACGCCGCGGCGAGCTCGAGTTTTTACGCCGCGATGAGCCCTTCTCTATTGCGTTGTGACGAGCGACTCCAGGACCGCGGCGAGCGTTCCTTGGCCGCGGCGAGGGACATCCTTCTGACTTGATGTAGTTTGGTTTTTGGATCGTAACTAATGGTGTAGACCTCCAATTGAGGTGATTCTTGATTCGTTATAAACTAGAGAGAGGGGTCTATAATTGAGATAAAGAAAGAGAGTTTGAAATCAAATGAGTGAGATTGCAATTATTGAAAGAAAGTTGAGGATAAGTTTTTATTTCAACCTAAGGATAGTTTGTGATTATTGGGGTATAATTATGAGATTTCCGAATGTAAATTCAATGCTATTGGAGTTTTCAATAGGTGAATTTGATCTAGTTCAAGATGAAATAAGTCATTATTGATCAATTGAGTGAAAAGTTAGATTTGGACAAAAAGATAGCGAAATTGGGATATAACGCTGGAAAGTCATGAACATGCATCGTACATCTTTTAATAAAGACATGTTCATCATTGAATTGTTCTGATTGAGCATTTAGTAATGGGAAACTATTTGACTGTTATAGAGGCACAGTTGGATCGTCATTCCACGGATATTACCGGGACTTCCAGGCAGTAGCTCGGAAGTGAAGTTACAAGTGAGTAACCTAGTTGGTTCCTCAATTTCTAATTGTTTATAGTTCTGTACTGATGATTCTGTAGAGAATAATGGTGTTTATGTGACTGTGATTATATTGGGCATTTTGCATTTCATACACAAATGCATGAACAGATAATGATAGTTGTGACCTGAGTCACCACTGTTACTGAAACGAGCCTCGAGCTCGAAGGAAGTTAGTGCATACCCAAAGGGCTCTCCTACTCCCTAGACGCGTCTACTGAATACTGTTCACTGTTAAGCGCTCGGTCACAACACTGTAATAACTAGAAAAGAGTCACATATGCATTGCATACATATTGTGATGTATTGAATATAGTGAATGGGAAATAGGCAAGAGTGCATGATACAATTGTGATAACTGATTTGCAAAAATTTCAGAGTTCTGTGATTGCATGAGAATCTATAAATTGCTATATGGTATTCTGAATGTGTTATTGTAATATGCTCTACGCTATTTGCGTAATGCATGAATTGAGTGAACCATCGATGATGGTTTCTCATTGAGTTCGCAAACTCACCCAAAATTGCAACTATTTTTTTCAGGATAAGAAGAATACCCCATTAGGTCAACGGGAGTATGCTTATAGCTTTTAAGTGACGGATAGAGGTCGGGATCAGTTCGCGTCTGTATTAGCCTGTATTAATGTATTTTTTTTTGAATTTTTGTTTGACTAATTAGGTCAAATTGTAAGTCACTGACTGATATAAATGGGATTTATGAAAAGAGCCTTGAGGCCATTGAATTGTTCATGTATATTATTTCCGCAAAAAAAAATATTGATGTGGATGTGTGGATGTGTTTTGACTAATTGATGTAGCACGCCACCTTCGCGGGGCACGGACTCGAATATCACCATCAATGTCGGGTTCGAGTCTTGCAGGAGTGGGGTGTTACATTTAGGTGGTATCAGAGCCCAGAAGTACAATCTTATATGGGCATTTTGAAATATGTGTCAAGTTACATGCATATTAGTCATGTCATAGTAGACAGCAGCAATTGATCCCTAGTATGAGTCACATGCATAAGCATTCTTTAAGAGTTTGAGTTGTTAGAAGCATTGATAGAAATGATGATCTGACTGAATGTGAGAAAATAAGATTTATGGACATATTGGAAATGAGTAAGAGAATATGGTTTTGTATGGTAGATAAGAGTCTAGTATAAGGAGATAGTAGAAAAAGAATATATATGTATTCTTGAGACCGAAAATTCATAATGTTTATTCTTCGGAACTTTGAATTTGGGTTTGGATATAATGGATAAAGATTCAGTGTAATTGTATCGATGGAAATATTAACGCATATGAAATTGAAATTTCAATCGGGTAATATGTTCTCAAGTGTGATATAAATGTAAATACATTGTCATGGATTGTTAAGGAAAAATAGGAATATAATTAGATTTAATGAGGTGAAAGTGTATAATTCAAGTTGATATGACCTTAAAAGGATGCATTTGGTGCATGATTTTCGATACAAAAGTTTAAGATTCAGTGTGAGAATATAATGGTAGAGTGGGGATTTAAGCTTCATATGGGTTATGCCCCTACTATTGTAAATTGATTGAGAATAAAGATGTGTGAGATGAAATAAATGACAATTGGAAGATGAGATGATAATAGTGATATACAAAAAAGTTGTTAAGTTCAGATTAAATTGTTTTTGTGGGTGTACATCAGATAGTGGGGTCACCATAACTGGTGAATTATTAAGCAAATGTGAAAAATAAGCGCGAAAATGAAATAGGAAGTAATCGGTGACTTATTAAATAAGTGCCAATCATAGTTCCCATAGTTCAAAGTTTAAGATAGAGTAAAACATAAGAGTATTTGTAGTGATCAACTGGGAAGGAATTGAGACTGTTTAAGTTCATGATGATAACATAGGTGATGAGTTGGACGGAAACGAAGAGGGACATGATTATAGCAAAGTCCCCATGATTGTGAATTGGCACACAAAGAGAAAGTTTATCTAGAATTGAAATTGAAAAAAAAAGGATTAAAGTGTCCTTACTAGTGTAAGCTACTAATTGGTAAATTGAGGTGAATACATCTTCAAATAAGATGTGATGATTTTGGCGATGTATGCTAAGATATTAGAGTAAATGAAATTATTTAAGTGCCCTACAGAGCCACATTATAAGGGATGTTTTGATCATGCAAGCCCTGGCATCAATTGATCTTATTGAGATATTATGCATAGTTAAAATTGATCTTCTCGAGGTATTAAAGATGACTGATATGTATTGACGAAAAATAGTTGATTGATAAGGTTTTTATGAATAGTATTGATGATTGTAGTAAGAAATTTTCTTTCAAAGGAGAATCGCCTTAAATGGAGTTAAGTTGATCTAACAATTTGATCTAAGAGTAATCGATGACGAGACAAATCGAAAATGAGTATGTGATATGTTACAAGTAAAAAGTGGAGTCATATCCTAAGCAGAATATGCCACTGAGGGTGTGTACTATGTAAGTGAATTATATATTTGAAGTGACACTATTGTAAATGAGGGGTAAATATAGGTCCCCCTTTATTTTCGATATAAGTATGTTCGGGAGATACAAAATAAATCTGAGGAATGAAATACCAACGCACAAAGTGAAGCATTCAAATAAATTGAAATGTGAGGAGAAACTAGTGTAAAGGAACATATATCAGAACATGACATTATGAAACTGAGAAAAATATTAGAAAATTTTTCCTCATTACGAAAATCAGATACTTAAAGAGTTATGAAAATCAATTATGGGTATAAGGAGTTTTGGGTTGTAATTGTCAGAGATATCAATGCCCCTGATAGTAGCATACCACTGAAAAGTGAAGTGTCTCAATTGTGTTTAATTTGGATAGTGACTTTGATCATTAATGATATATTATATGTATTTAAAAAGTGGAGAAAGATATTTTGCATAGGTGGGGAAATCTTTTATATCATGAAAGCTTCATAAAAGTGAATCTTAGCTTGATCAAAATAAATTATGGATGAATTAATATTCGAATATGGCACATCGGGAGACTTATTGACGATAGAGGTGATGATAAAATGCGAAAAGAGACATTTGGAGAAAAGAGAGACATTTGGAGAAATTTACAACTTGAGTATTGATCATATCACTTTAATTGGGAGAATTTACAATAATTAACAAAATGTCCTAGTAAAGGTTATGATGCAATTTGTTGAAAAAGTGTAAAGTGGGTTTATGTACATGGGGATGATGAACTGAAATTTATTGTACTGGGTATTGCTTTGAAAGTTTGGGGACACTATTTGTACAGAAACATTTGTGGATATATATATGAATATGCAAATCAATAACGGTCAAGATATTTCGGGAGTTTGAAAGAATTGAAAAGGATTATGCGTTTGAATATTTCAAAATTAAGCTAGTGATGCAGTTTAATGTATTGAATAGAAAAGTCAATGACTGAAGATCACTATTTGGGTGATAAGGTTATTAAATCTAGTGTAATACTGAGCGCAATCTGTTGAGCTAGTAAGGGGCAAAAAGAAAGTATTATTAGCTATTGGATGTCCAAATCAAGTGTGTATAAAAGGAATGGAAAAACCCAAATTGAGGATTTAGGATTTGCGAACCTTATGGAGGAATCGATAATGAATCCAACTTTTGAGAAAATGATATTTATGACTGGGATAAGAAGTATGTGTATTACCCACAAAAGAAACTGTTAGAGAAAACTGAAGGAACAATCGAAGCTTTATGTTCTAGTAAGAGTGCATTGAAAGAGTAATTGATGGTTTAGAATGTAAGATCAAATGATTTTATGTGTGAATGACCAATAGACTTGACTGCTATAGACAAATGTAAAAATGATGTTTTTGGAGTTCGTTGGGACTTAAGATTTATGTATAGTTCAGTCTGATTGTGGGCATAACAATTGTTATATTGGTGGCACCATTTGAATAGTGTATAAGGGGTCTTACAGCCAAAAAGGAGTCGTTCACTCCTATATTAAAGTGAACAGAGCCTAAGAATAGTAGAAGGCCATGATTGTTTTGAGATAATATTGATAAGTGAAATGAATCTGTAATCGGGTTTGAGTGATCCAAGTTAATGACATTGAGTCGAGATGATTAATATTGAGGCTATGAAATCTTACGAGATTAGTGTTTTAACACTAAAGAGATGTAATCGGGTAAGTGATAAATGAAATACTTCGAAGTGTATCACCTTGGCCAAGATGCACTTAGATGTAAATAAAGGTATAATTTTGGGAAACTAAATTCGTTATTAAGGGACCTTTATGTGAATGTGGTGTGAATAGAACTATGAATTGGTAAGTCAGTCTAAAACCTAAAAGATGTTTTGGATTCATAAAGTGTTACATGGGCAGGATTAGGAAATATTGTTATGATCCGATATATGTGTTATTGATACCGAAAGTAAAGAATTGCGAGTAATCATGAGGAAACAGTTAAGATAGTGTAGAGTTTGAGAAAATAAAAAGGAGTGATTGACTGTATTGATTTCATGTTAATCGACATAAATTAGTCATGTAGTGAATTAAGTGGGAAGCAAATTATG
This sequence comes from Erythroxylum novogranatense, assembly GCA_029891385.1. Taxonomy (NCBI): domain Eukaryota; kingdom Viridiplantae; phylum Streptophyta; class Magnoliopsida; order Malpighiales; family Erythroxylaceae; genus Erythroxylum; species Erythroxylum novogranatense. The sequence continues at coordinate 88,643,218 of CM057234.1, read as the reverse complement.
AATGAACGAAATAATTCCCCTGCCTTCCTGATCAATCTTATATGAAATTTCGAGGACAAAATTTTTGTTAGGAGGGGAGAATTGTAACATCCCATCACCGATGGAAAGGGTATATTGGTCAAGTGGGTCAGGCTAGTAGGTCATATTGCAAATTTTGATATGTGCATGCATTTGGCCTCTCGATATAAAGAGGAATAAGACATTTGGCACATGCACATATATGTATTCGCATGCATGACATTTCCCAGCATTTAATTGTGAATATGACTTGATTTGTGAATTTTTGAGATAATTATGTTGAATTGGATTGTTTGAGAATTTGGAATAATTGGGTTCGAATGGTTGAATTGGAAATGTTTTAGAGTGACCGTCAGTTGATAGTGAACCTTAGGAATTTTCCCTGGCAAGTTGAGAGAAAAAGTACGGACTGGAAAACCTTATAAGTGACGGACTGACTGATTGATAGTACTGAAAAATTGTCCAATGGTGATGAAAAAATTAGATTTATGATTTTAGAAATTTATATGTCGATCCATTAAAATTTGGAGATGAATTGGACTGGAAATAAATTGTGAAAAGAGAAAGAAAATTAAATGGATTGTGAGTAAAAAGACAAGTGGTATGATTCTCTTGTTAACAGAGTAATCCCTTTAAATGCCTTAGGTTTTGATATTGGCAGAAACTCTTTCCTTTTCTCTCCTAGGGCACGATTGCTTCTTCTTCCTTGGTTGGTTTTCGATTCTCTCTTCAAGATTTTAGCTTGCTCCTTCCTTGTTGCTAAAGACCAACTTATAACCTTGAGAGAATGATGATTTGCGAGAGTTGAAAGGCTCACCGTGGGTGTTAGAGAAACGTGTTAGGGTTGGAGAAGATTTCGGAAGATTGAAGATTTGAGAGCTTGATTGGTAAGTAAAATGGTTTTAATGTTGTTTTTTTGTTGTTGAAATGCATTAATGGGTTTAAATGTTAAAGGTTGTGGTAGTTGAGTGGAGTTATTACTGGTTTTAGAGAGAGATTTGGTAAAAATTGGTCGAGAAGATGACTGCGTCTACGTGCGTCGGCGTCTTGTGAGCCTCGTCTGAGCAATTAAATATTAATTAAATCGGCGAAGCGTGAAAGAAGTCGCCGCGGCGACCTTTAAACACTTGACTCCGCGGCGAGCTCGAGTTTTTACACCGCAACGAGCCCTTCTCCATTGCGTTGCGGTGAGCGACTCTTGAACGTCGCGGCGAGCGTTCCTTGGCCGCGGCGAGGGACATCCTTCTAACTTGATGTAGTTTGGTTTTTGGATCGTAACTAATGGTGTAAACCTCCAATTGAGGTGATTCTTGATTCGTTATAAACTAGAGAGAGGGGTCTACAATTGATATAAAGAAAGAGAGTTTGAAATCAAATGAGTGAGATTGCAATTATTGAAAGAAAGTTGAGGATAAGTCTTTATTTCAACCTAAGGATAGTTTGTGATTATTGGGGTATAATTATGAGATTTCTGAATGTAAATTCAATGCTATTGGAGTTTTCAATAGGTGAATTTGATCTAGTTCGAGATGAAATGAGTCATTATTGATCAATTGAGTGAAAAGTTAGATTTGGACAAAAAAGATAGCGGAATTTGGATATAACGCCGGAAAGTCATGAACATGCATCGTACATCTTTTAATAAAGACATGTACATCATTGAATTGTTCTGATTGAGCATTTAGTAATGGGAAACTATTTGACTGTTATAGAGGCATCGTTGGATCATCGTTCCACAGATATTGCCGGGACTTCCAGGCAGTAGCTCGAAAGTTACAGGTGAGTAACCTAGTTGGTTCCTCAATTTCTGATTGTTTATAGTTTTGTACTGATGATTCTGTAGAGAATAATGGTGTTTATATGACTGTGATTATATTGGGCACTTTGCATTTCATACACAAAATGCATGAACAGATAATGATAGTTGGGACCTGAGTCACCACTGTTACTGAAACGAGCCTCGAGCTCGAAGGGAGTTAGTGCATACTCAAAGGGCTCTCCTACTCCCTAGACGCATCTACTGAATACTATTCACTGTGAAGCGCTCGGTCACAACAATATAATAACTGGAAAAAAGTCACATATGCATTGCATACACATTGTGATGTATTGAATACAATGAATGGGAAATAGGCAAGAGTGCATGATACAACTGTGATAACTAATTTGCAAAAATTTCAGAGTTCTGTGATTGCATGAGAATCTGTAAATTGCTATATGGTATTCTGAATGTGTTATTGTAATATGCTATATGTTATTTGCGTAATGCATGAATTGAGTGAACCGTCGATGATGATTTCTCATTGAGTTCGCAAACTCACCCAAAATTGCAACTATTTTTTTCATGATAAGAAGAATACCCCATTAGGTCAACGGGAGTATGCTTACAACTTTCAAGTGACGGATAGAGGTCGGGATCAGTTCGCATCTGCATTAGCCTGTATTAGTGTATTTTATTTTTTTGAATTTTTGTTTGACTAATTAGGACAAATTGTAATTCACTGACTGATATAAATGGGATTTATGAAAAGAGCCCTGAGGCCATTGAATTGTTCATGTATATTGTTTCTGCAAAAAAAATATTGATGTGGATGTGTGGATGTGTTTTGACTGATTGATGTAGCACGCCACCCTCGCGGTGCACGGACTCGGATATAACCATCGATGTCGGGTTCGGGTCTTGCGAGAGTGGGGTGTTACAATAAAGATACTTCAGTATGCACTTTACCACAGTCCAATGCTCTATTCCTAGATTGTACTGAAATCTACTCATCAGTCCTACTGCGTAACAGATATTCGGTCTAATGAAAAACATGGCATATATTAAACTTCCAATTGTCAAAGAATATAGAATGTTATGCATGTGTTCAACCTCCTCTTGGGTCTTAGGTGCTTGCTCCTTTGAAAGTTTGATTCCATGTCTAGTAGGTGTGAAATCTCTTTTATAATCTTGTATGGCAAACTTATTGAGCATGTTGTCAATGTAGGTTATTTGAGACAAGGCTATCAGTTTGTTCTTACGATCCTTTATAAGTTTTATCCTTAGAACATAGCTAGCCTCTTCTAAATCCTTCATTGAGAATTGTTCGTTCAGCCATCCTTTATCTGTAGATAACATTGCTACATCATTCCTAATGAGCAGAATGTCATCAACATATAGGATTAGAAAAGTAACCTTACCTTCTTGTATCCTTTTATAGACACAAGGATCATCTTGGTTTTGTATGAGCCCATAAGCTTTGATAGACTTATCAAACCTAATATTCCAAGACCTAGATGCTTACTTAAGCCCATAAATGGATCTCTACAATTTACATACCTTATGCTCATTACTTAGCTCAATGAATCATTCTAGTTGAGCCATATAAATGGTCTCCTAAAGATTTCCATTAAGAAATGCAGCCTTGAAATCCATTTGCCATATTTCATTATCGAAATAGGCTGCTATGGCCAAATTTTTTTTGATGGACTTAAGCATGGTAGCCGAAGAAAATGTCTCCTCATAATCTATACCCTCCTTTTGAGTTTAACATTTAGCTACCAATCTAGCTTTAAAGGTCTCTACCTTTCCACCTGATCCTCTTTTCCTTTTATAGATCCATTTACACCCTATGGTTTTTACATCTGGTGGTAGATCTATAAAGATCCAGACTTTATTGGCGTACATGGAATCTATTTCTGATTCAATCACCTTGAGCCATTTTTCTACATCAACATCATTAATAGCCTGTGCATAAGTAATGGGATCTATTTCTTCTTAGTCTAAGATGGCTATAATGCCTTCTCCTAGACCTAGATACCTGTCTGGTTGTCTCACAACCCTCCCACTACATCTAGGCATTACTTGATGTTTAAGTTGCTCTTTCGATTCAACTCTTAAATTCATTTCGATTTCTTGTTCTGCTATATCCAAATCAACTCTTAGTTTAGATGAAATAGCCAACTCTTTGAGTATTACTTCACTTATTCCTTTTTCGATTTCTCACAAAATCTTCCTCTAGGAAGGTTGCATTTTTTGACACAAATACCTTCCTATCTCGAGGACTGTAAAAATAGTACCCTTAAGTACCTGTAGGATATCCTACAAACAAACATACTTCTGACTTTGGTTCCATCTTTGTGGATTTAGGCCTTAGAACATAGGCTGGGCAACTCTAAGTCTTTAAGTGCCTCAATGAAGGCACTCAGCCAGTCCACAACTCCCTAGGTATTTTAGGCACTGATTTGGATGGAGCAAAGTTAAAAAGATAGGTTGTCGTTTGTATGACATATCCCTAAAACGATTCTAGAAGGATAACGTAGGACATCATTGATCTTACCATTTCTAATATAGTCCTATTTCTCCTCTCAACTACACCAATTTATTGAGGTGTTCGAGGAGTTGACAAGTTGGAAACTATTCCATTATCAATTAAATATTGCCAGAACTCTCCAAATAAGTACTCACTCCCTCGATCCGATCGAATTTGTTTTAATGGCTTGCCTAGCTGCTTCTCAACTTTAGCTTTGAATTCTTTGAACTTTTCAAAGGACTTGCGCTTTTTATGCATCAAATAAAAATAGCCATGTTTAGAGTAATCATCAATGAAGGTTGTGAAATATTTATAACCTCCTTTAGCTTCTACATTCATGGGCCCACACACATCAGTATGTTCCAGGTTCAACGTGGATTCAGATCTATTTCCTTTGGAGGAAATGAGGCTTTGGTCATTTTTCCTTCAATATAAGATTCACAGGTAGGTAATGGATCATTATCCAAGCCCATAGGGATCCCATCCTTTACTAACCTGTCAAGTCTTTTATGATTGTATGACCCATTTTTAAATGCAACAGATATTTTGAATTAATGCTAGAGACATTGGATTGTTTTAGTTTTATCAATTCAGTGGTGTTTAGTGAGCTTGTCATATGTTCTATAAAGAACAATCCTTGTTTAGTGGATTCAGATCTATTTCCTTTGGAGGAAATCCTTATTATCATATATTGAAACAACATTTTCAAAATATAAGGAATAACTAGATTTTATTAGACAAAAAACAGAAACCATGTTCCTTACATTCATTGGCATGTAATAAACATTCTCCAAATATAACCTATGATCACTAGGAAAGTCCAATATAACTACTCCCACTGATTCTACTAAAACATACGATCCATTTGCTATCTTGACTTGAAACTAGCCTTTAGGTACTCTTTTCCTTTATTGGAACTCCTGCAAAGAATTGCAAACATGGTTAGTGGCTTCTGAATCTAATATGTAAGAATTAGAAAAATCTGCCACATTTCTAGTTCCTAACAAACTTAGGAAAACCAGACCCTGTTTGTTTTTGAGGGACTTAAAATAGACTAGACAGTTTCTTTTCCAATGGCCTATCTCATTACAGTGGAAACACTTTTCCTTGATGTTCTCTTTGAACCTTTTTTTTCATGGGTTAGGCCTTCTTTTTAATTAGATCCTTCTTCTTTTTCTTGCCCTTACCTTTGGGCTTAGAAGAAGATGATACATTAGCTTTTGGCCTATAAGCCTTGATATTTAATATCTCCTTCGTACTCTGGAGGGTATTCATCAACTCACTCAAGGTGTAATTCTTGTTGTTGAGCTTATAGTCCAACTTAAAATGCTAAAAAGAAGAGTTTAAGCTATTGATGATCATAATCATTTGCGTTTCAGCATCCATATCCGCCCCAAGCATTTCAGCCTCAATGACCGCAAAGATTACCTTAAGCAAGTATTCCCACACCGGTTCACTAGGTTTTTGTCTGAGATTGTGAAAAGTTTGGATAGCTTTCACCTTTGCAGAACTGGTCCACACACTAAACATCTCATGTAGGTGATAGATCATTGCACTAGTAGTTTTCATACAAGAAATTTGCTTTTGCAACATGCCACTGATAAAAGCTAGAATATAACATTTAGTAGTCTTATCAGCATTCTGTCATCGCTCATGTTGTTGGATTAGCTCAGGAGTTGAATCTCCACCTAGAGGTGCAGGCTCATTTTCAGTTAATACCCATAAAATTCGTTCATATTGAAAAACAATGTCAAGGTTACATCTCCATTCATTAAAATTCTCTCCATTTTTCAATTTGTTATTTATTAAGAGCAAAGTGAGTGGATTCATTTTGTGGTGATTATGTCTAAAAAATAAATTATTAAAACATGAGCATACTAGTCAACAATATTGGAACTTTGTATCAAATCATGATGCATATATGCAGGTGATAGATTTAACAAAACTTAAAAAATTCAAAACTTTATACGACAGTTATTTTTCTTATCTATAACGGATTAAGTGGCAGTGAGCCATCTTATCCATTAAAAGAAAAACTGAAACCCTCCCACAAAAAAGCTACCAAGCATCTTCATGCCTAACTTTTAAAGAAACATCATCATTTAGTCCATACTTTTACCAACAAAGCTACGATGGGTAGGTTATTGATAAAATATGTTGAGTGTGCAACCATTTGGTTCATCCACTAAAGGTACTTGCAAACCATGCCTCGATGGGAGGTCACATTTGCTACCAATAAATGGACTTATCATTAAAGAGACCCAAACTATGCAAGATCTAGGATTTATGCCCTCCGGTGGGGAGTAACACTTCACCCCAAGCAAAATGAGTCATCATATGGAGACTGTGGACTCTCACATGAGCATTCTCTCCCACTCAGTCTTATTGGGCTTTAAGTTTTAATAAATACCATCTTGCTTATATGAAATTTATTATCCGTCCTATATTGTTTCGTTATATATCTCATACATAATGAATGCATGGCAAAGCCTAGGGTTAGCAATTTTCTAAATGACATGCAATCACATTAATATCACATATTATTTGCATTCATTTATCCATTCATCACATGAACTAATAAGTCACTTTTGATTGTCCATCCTAGAAACATAAAAACAATTACAAGGCTTTTAGGCCCAACAATTTCTTCTTGGACTTAGATCTTATGCTCTGAACTCTTCACTTATATGACTTGGCCCATTCGGTAAAAAGTGTGTAATGGCTTTCTTTTACAACAAAGTTTTGATTTTCATTAAAACGAATTTGTTACTATGAAAACAAAAAATCTAGCACTAGTTTTACATCAAAACTGAAACTTGTCCCATACGAAACAAAAAATCCAGCACTTGTTTTTCATCAAAACCGAAACTTGTCCATATGAAACAAAAAATCCAACACTTTTTTTTAATCAAAAATGAAACTTGTTGTGTCATAAAACTAAAAATTTGTTAACATAAAATTCTAACACTTTGGTTTTCTAACAACCGAAACTTTGCCAATACACTTTAAACAAAACCAAAACCTTACCTCTTTATTTCTTCATCCATGGCTTCTTCATCTTCATCATTACATGATTTTGTACATTACATAATCAAAGAAAACATAAAGATGAAACCAAGGACAAAACATGACAATGATAGGCCACCCTCCTTATTATAAACCGTATGAACAAAACTTACCAGGTAACTTTAGAATCTATGGACAACCAAAAGAGCAAAACATACACCATATATATTTCTATCACATTAAAAATATCCAGAATACAAAAATGATTGCCAACCCATACATCACATATAGGAACTGAAATTATGCATAAGAAAGCTGGCTCTGAGACTAATTGTTAGATTGGAAAAATAAAGCATGCATGATTTGGATAAAATGGTAGATTTTAAAACTTTTTAGAAATCAAAATTGCAGTAGAAGTAATATACCCAAATCAACATGCATAGCCATACATGATATGGTATAAGGATAAAAATTTACATAAACACAAGATGAAAATTATTACTGACTCCTTTGCTACAGCTTGAACTCCTCATTGTGCTATCCTATCCTCGGTAATGTATCCTCTCTTAAGTGATATATACTTTTCTCGTTATTGTCTCCTCAACCAATCCGATCTACCACTTGTTCTTCTTGGACAACTTGGTTAACAAGATCCTTTGGTGGGAAAGGAGAAGAAAATTTAAAGATAGTTTGCCTTAGAAGAAACAAGTCAATGATTAGACACTTCTCATGCAATTTTCAGCTCTCACATGCGATAAGAGAGAGAGAGATTAAAATTCAACAACTTTGTCTTTTCTTACAATTTCGGTTAAGTCTTAAAAGGAAGAAGTGAAGTGCATCCAATGCATCACTTCCTTCCTTAATCAATCATAAAGAAGCCAATAAATGAGACTTCTCATTTATTTTAAGATGGCTATATGAAAAGACCATTAACCTAAAAATACATATCAATTTTAGTTTTGTGATGAAAGAAGGAAGATGGTCCATCAAATGCACCTCTTTCTTCTTTAATCCAATGAATGCTAATAAATTACATGCTATCATTAAAAGACCACCATTAAACCATTTAGTGATAAGGTTCGTGAAGTAAATCACACGTTAATATATTGAGTAATAATATGACCAAGATACACAAGAAGGGGGGGGGTTGAATTGTGATAAACTTTTCTTTAATCCCTTCAATAACAATTGCTTGTTCTTTCAGAAAGCTTATCGTAAATCAATTCTTAACTAGTTTGGAAAACTTTGTTAATAATGAAAACTACGATTTAAGATAAGTAAGAGTTAGAGAGAGAAACACAGCAATTTTATCCTGGTTCACCCCAAACCGTGGGCTACGTCCAGTCCTCAGATATTCTTCTGAGATTTTCACTATCTCAAACTGATTACAAGTATTCTTTAGATCGAGCCTCTTTGGTCTCTTAATGCAAGTATTCTTTTACTCTTAGCCTCTTGAGCTATCAGAAGACTTTTTCAAAATGAAAAAGCGATAAAGAGCTTTTACAAAGAGTTGCTCTTCACAATATACACTCGAAAATAGTTCGCAATTTTTCTCGAGATAGACAGATATTGAATACAGAGTTTCATTCACTTTTCCAAAAGTTATTTCTTCTTCAATCTCGACTCTTATTTATAGTGAACTTCAAGCTGTTTCTTGACTATCGCTTCTTGAATCTTAAAAAAGCGGTTATTCAGTTTAGCTCGTGAATGCTTAGTCTTGAAGCGATGTTTCTTTCTTCCGTCTTATTTTCGTATCGCCTCGCTTTTTGTCTTCGTAAAGCTTCCAAATCGCTTTTGTATAAATCTACTTTTTCTTCCGTCTGTTTTTTCTTTAAATGCCTTTTGTATAAATGCCTTTTCCTTCCGTCATTTTTCTTTAAATCGACTTTTCTTCCGCTCGCTTTTTGTATCGCCCGCTTTTCTTCCGTCTGTTTTTCTTTAAATGCCTTTTGTATTATGCCTTTTCCTTCCGTCTGTTTTTCTTTAAATACCTTTTCTTCGCCTCGCTTTTTGTATCGCTCGCTTTTCTTCCGTCATTTTTCTTTAAATGCCTTTTGTATTATGCGCTTTTCTTTCGTATATTTCTCTTTGTTTATTATCAAAATTATTTAATCGTGAAGTCGGTTTGACTTAACATTCTCCCCTTTTGATAATAACAAATACTTGTGAATTTAGAGAAATATGAAAAGTATCATATACTTGTGAATTATACAGAAGTATTGAGATAAAAAATTATCTTCATCCTTCCAGCTGATTTCTTCCTTCTCCCTTCTCCCCCTATTTGTTATTGATCAAAAAATTATTTTCCAATCTGCTTCACCAACTTTTTCAGCATCTTCTTAATCTTCTTCATATCTTTATCAAGCTTCTGAACATGCTTCTTTAGAGTTGATGATTCATCTGCGGAGGGTCTTGTCTTAACAACTTGCTTTTCAACGATAGCCTTGTTGTTGTATAAGCTTCCTTGTTAAAGACATTTGGTTCAATGATTTGCGAGAAGAGGAGGAGGAAAAATACAACTTGTTCATTGATATCAAGATCATAGGAATCTCTTATTCGTTGAAAGTGCGTCCAAACCATGGCATAGCTTCACAATTGAAGTGATCTCCACAGAGGTCGATTTGCGAGAATGTTACGTATTATAGTAAAACAACATTACGAGTTGCTAATCGAGCGAACAATCTTGACCCATTCGATATTGCCTCCTGTGGATCATCTGCTGTGGCCTTAGTTAGACTTGGTCACGGATCTTGATACACGCAGATGGACTTACCACTCCTTTTCTCCTTACATGCTTCATCAATCAATTTTTGCCTCTTGATCTGATCGGCAGACATGTCATCCAATCTTGGCTCGGGTTGAACTTTCACTTTTAGCTTCTCATAATTGAGTTCAACAAAATTTGGTGGTTGAAGATCGGTACCACCTTGATTATTGTCTTTTCATTATAGGATAAGAAGTGATCGCTCTCCAAATGGCTCTGGTGGATATGGTTCTCTCCCAACTCTCTTGATTGATCATAGAAATTTTTGTAACCCCTATCCAATGATGAGAAATGCCATTATCATATTCTACTGATTTGAAGAATGCTTTGACAAATCTCTTGGGTTTGTCTCGATGATGATGACTTGGTCTTCTTCTCCTTTCTTATAACCAATCTATGTTCCCATCTTTCTCTTTGAGAAGTTAAATACTTGGATGGAACATTAGTCATCACACTTATAACTTTTGAAGTAGCCTACATTTCCAAAACATGTGTAGCAACTTGTTTATGGACAAGTGTGGACTGAAAAGTAGTAGGAACTATTTCTTCAAAATTGGATTATTAAGAATTTTGTGAGAATCCTTAATATTACCCTTAACAGACTTCCACAATCGCCCGAGAGCAGCTTCCATATTAACTTCAAAGAAGATCATCAAAGACTTAAAGACATGCAGCAGATTTTTAGAAATGTCAACAACAGCTTTTCTAGCCTTGTCTTCTTAGCCTTTGCCTCTGTTGTTGGATTTTCTTCTTTTCGCACTCATTTTCTTTAACCTTGGTGACCTCTTGGATTGAACTTTCTTCTTCTCGGGTTCTTCTACTTTCCTTTTTCTTCATTTCCTTGAGATTGAGTTTACGAAACTTTCTCGAGGATTGATGATGATGATTTTGTAGCTTTTGATCTCGCTGTTCATAATGCTTTGGTTTGCTTGAATCTGGAAGGGATGGCTTCTTTCGTCATGACAGTTTCCTTTGTGGGTGACGTTCTTGCTTGCTTATGAATGTCACTCACCAAAGGTTCCCCTTTCCGCTTTAAGTCACCTGATTTAAAAAATTGAACAGATATTGACTTCGACTCCTGAGAGTGTGATCTTCTCTCCTTCATAGAGGATTTCTTCGGTTTAGGCTCCCCCTCAGTTGTTGCTTTCCTTGATTCTTCTGCTCCTTGTTTGTCTGAAAATCTCAGACCCATTTTGACAATCGATGTAGAATCTATATAACTTCTTACAGATACTGTTGGGACCCGATCCGGGAACCGGATCCCAACCGAATAAACTTAACACTTTCACTCTATGCTCTGATACCATAAATGTTGGATCCCGTTACCGGAACCCAACTACATAAGCAGAATGGAAACCGAAGAAAACGGAAACGAAGGGAAGCGGAAATTTCGGTTTGACAACAAAATGCGGAAGCGAACAAATCCGAAAGTAGCGAAGCGGAAGCAAATGCAAGCGGAAGCAAATACTAATCGAATCAAACGAACAGATTGCAAAGCGAAACGAAATCAAAGCAGACACATCCGACATCCGGAAACAATAATAAAAGAAAACTTATCGAATGATCATAGTCGCGTTGGGAATCCTAAGACGTTCCAAAATCCGTTATGAATTTTTTTTTTCTTTTCTTATTCTCATTTCTTTTCTCGTTACTCAAACATATACCAATCATCTTAAATCGATACAATGTACGAATCGATATAAATCCATACCAATCTCAAATTTCTCAAACTCTTAGATACACTTATACATATCCAAAATCTCACTTTTATCCAAAGTTTTACTAAAATTTCGCAAAGATAACGACGCCTTTATCCTAACTCCAAACTGCAAAGTGTTCAAAACAACACTTCTAAAATTTCCAAATCAATTACACAAACATCAGAATCCACTGGACCCTCCGTCCGGGATATCAGCAGATAACCACAAACCTATTTCTAAAACATTCTCATATTTGTCATTCAATCTACCATTCTCATAGTTCAATCTCATTCCCAAATCAATCATACATATAGATTCCCAAACTATTCATAATTTCATATACAAATTTCTCATTCATTCACAATACTCAACTTTATACACAAATACATTTTTCCCAAACTTATCTCAAGTCATGAATATATTCATACTAAAGATCCAAATTACACAAAATCTAAGCGATGAAATGTCGGCGATGTCTTCACATTCTTTCATCCGATCTCTGCTCAAACACGGAGATGGGGATGAAAGGGGAGGTGAGCTCAAAGCTCGTGGATAATACATTTATAAAGCGATAAATAAGCGAAATCATTTTAATAATCTTTTTTGCCAAAAGGGCTTAATTTTTTCAAACTTTATAATTTTTCAAACAATTTCCTCAAACCCATTTTTTTCATATTTTCAAACTTTTCATAATAATCTCACTTTTTTCTCATTTTCAAAACTTCTTGAATTTTTCATAAATATGAATGCGAACACATAAACAAATCAAAACATATAACACATCGAATGGTGCAGCTAGGTCCAAGCGAGCGTCTTTGCCTGCATCCCAAGAAGCGGTCCATGCGATCGTGAAACGAAACGTACTACACTTTCCGCATTGCGGTCCATTGTAGCCGTGAAGGAGTCCGAATCGGACTCCGTGCCCTAGCGGGCAGACTGGAGAAGGCTATACATAGAGACAATGACTCACCAAGGACCTACCAAACCCACATAACACATAATCGAAAGCGAAAAGTCGGATTGCTCAAGGCACTTTTCAATTTCGTACTTTTCTTCAAAATTTTCCCAAAATGCATACCACTCAATTTATTGATCTATCATTCACTAAATTCAACAATCAAAACATTCAATCAAACAATAATTTCAACAATTGAATAATGCATACACAACAAATGCATTTTAGAAATTTCTATCGGTTTATCGAATCATTGAAAGCAATGAATTCAAACTTATAATAATCTTTGAGAAAACATTGAAATCGAATTTCAAACCTTTACAAAACAATAATTTGTCAAAGTTTCACATTTTGCTTTCTTTATTTTTCAAAATTGCTTTCTTTAATTTTCAAAATTCACATATAGCTTACAAATCAAAATATAAATATGCTACCCACCTCAATTATTGCGGAAACTTGATTTCAAGCTCCAATTGATCCTTGCTTTTCTCTCTCTTCCAAAATACCAAAACCTAAACCATAATCATCCAAATTTCACATCAAAAAATACTTAATTTTCACAGTCAACTTAGGAATTCACCAAATCCATTTACATTCAAGCTATTTCAATCTCCAATTTTGAAAATCCCCAATTTTCAAAATTGGCCTAAACCAAGACACTCGAATTCAATCTCACAAAACATAATTTCTTCAAAATTAATCTCACAATTCCTCAATTCACATTAATTCCAAACTATTTAAATCCTCAATTTCAAAAATCCCCAAATCTTAAAATTGGCCTAAACCAATTTATCCCAATTCAATACCATAAAATACAATTTCTTCGAAATTGATTTCATATATCATCAATTCATCATATTTCCTATAATTCTACACCAAAATATCTCAAAATTCTCAATCATAAAATTTAGCCTAAACCTTAATCAATTTTCCATCCAAAATTAAACCCAGCCTAAAGCATATATTTCAAAATTAACTTCATAAATCATAAACCCATCTTATATGCCATAATTCTAAACCGAAAATTAATCAAAATCTCAAAGTAGAAAAATTTCTCTTACCTCTTTCTCTTCCAAATTCGAATTTTTTTAGTTCCTTAGGAAGCTCTTATGCTCCTCTACCTTTTTCTCTCTTGGAACCATCCCAAAATCCTTAAGAAAACAAGTAGAAAAATCAAAAATAACTTTCTCTCTCATCTTTTCTCCATACGAAACTTCCACTCTCTTCTTATTTCTTCTTCTTTCTCTTCTTCTGTAATTTTCCAGACCATTCATCGTTTTTAATAGCTCAAAACGACAATCATTAATGAGTTTCATTAATTGATGGTCAAATGACCATTTTGCCCTCCATTCAAAACTTAAAATTACACTTACTTGCGGTTTGATTCGCACTATCTATTTGAAGGAATTTGTCAAAACTTCCTTCTCGAGAAATGTTCCTCTCACTCATACGAATCCAACGCCACTGACCGCGCTCAATTCGGAGTACCACATCAAAAGTTATGTGCAAAACAATTCGGGAATATCCATATTCTAACACATTTTCCATGTACGATTATTTCCGTCCAAAATTTCACATTCTTAATCCCGGAATTGAAACTCGATGTCTTCATCACAATTGTAGCCTTATGTCTCTAGTTTAATTCAAAACAAGAATCGCCTCATTTCGATTCCCAGATCAAAAATTATGCTCAAATTACTCACAGGTGTTCCCAATCCAAAAATTAAACCCTAATCCGAACTTAAATTCAAAAATTAACAGTCCTAAGGTCAAAATTGACATTTCATGTCTTCATATGATTTGTAGCCCTTTGTCTTATCTTTATTTCGCCTCAAGAATCGCTTCAATCGGATCTCTACAGATCCCGAATTTCACAAAACACTGAATCATGCTCGGAAAATTTCCCGACTCACTTTGATTAAATTAATCACCATTAATTTAATCTCAAAAGTTCAAATTTCTTATAAAATGAAATTCATTGTCTTAGGAATCCAACGCAAAAGAATCAACTCAATCGGATGTCGGACGGAAAAGATATAGGCAAAATAGTGAGCAAAAGTCGGATTGAAAACAAAGAAATCAAAAATTTAAGAAGAAGCAGCGTGCGTCAGACGGACGCTCTAACTCATGAGGCGAGGCGCTTCATGCGATGGCGAGGCGTCGCCTAGCGAGGCGCACAGCTCATGAGGGCGAGCCTTGCCTCATGAGGCGAATGAGCGCCCGCCTCGCTAGGCGAGGCGTCGCCTAGCGAGGTGCATCTGAGCCCGCCTGCTATTAGCCGTGCCGCGTAGCTAGCGCTTAAAACTTTCTCTCTTTTTTTTTCACTAAACTTCCAAAATTCATAACTTTTAATCCCGAACTCCGATTTTGACAAACTTAGTCTCTATAGAAAGCTTAAAGAAAGCTCTACATCTTTCACGAAGGACATAAAACTCAATTCGACTCCTTGGAAAGTCCATTTTCCGGTCAAAGATACTATCCTCTATACAAACTTGTAAAAATCATAACTTATTATTCCGAGATCGAAAAATTGCATACTTTATATCGAAATAAAGATCAAAACAAATCCTTCAATTCTTATGAAGAACATCAAAGCTCAATTAACCTCTAACTAGGTTAATTTATCAGTCAAAGATTCAGTCATCATAATTAAAATCAAAAGTCAACCTTATCACTTATAAACTTTGACTGATCATAACTTTTACTCCCGATATCGAAAAATTACAAACTTTATGTCCACAAAAATCTCTTAACATAACCTACAAGTTTCCAGAAGACCATTTTATCAAATTTTGCCTAAATCATAAGTCAACTCTCAAAGTCAAACATTCTCTCTCCAAAAAGTCAAACTTTCTAAATCCTTCAAATTTTCACACTTTTTCTTTCTACTTCTTGCTATATAACTTCATTTCAATCAACTCATCCACTTGATCATTCCTATTACTAACTCAAATTGTCACTCAAGGTTCGGGGTCCAACATTTCTCCCCCTCTTAAAAGAATTTCGTCCTCGAAATTCATATTTACTTAACTCCAAGTAACTCATTCTTGCATAAATTTCTTTCTAAACAAAGATCATCAAGCACTTTCTTACTAATTTCTTTCCAAAACTCATAATCAATTTCTTTTTCATCAATTTTACTCATCATACATATTCTCAATCTCTTCAAAATTTTCACTTCCTTAAATCATATATCACTCATATCATATCAAAACACTATATCTATAACTTACTGTTTCTACACTTCTGGACACAAGTCAATGGTCCAATTCGTAAGAAACCTTAGTATGATTCAATCATCGTTTAATCTATCTCATTATGTCATCATTCTTTCATCTATATCAATTCATCACAATTTCTCAAGAAATTCTAATCTTAAGTTCCTCAACACACTCCGAAAATCGAACCAATCACTTGAATTCATCAAATAGTCATGCATATCAATTTCAAAATCCTAAAATCGATTATGATTCTCGTCACTTTAATCCACAATCAATTTAATTCTCCAAATATTTCTCATTTACTCCTATCCTTCAAGCATTTCTTATTTTCATCTCATAAATGTGTAAAGTCGAATCATCCAAATTCATTTTAAAATTCTCATCGCATAATGCCATAATGAACTTCAAATCTCAAGTTCATTAACACACACTACCTTACTCAGACAATCACTAAATTCAATCTCGATAATCATATTGCCCAAGTATGATCATAATACTGGGCTCTGATACCATAAATGTTGGGACCCGATCCGGGAACCGGATCCCAACCGAATAAACTTAACACTTTCACTCTATGCTTTGATACCATAAATGTTGGATCCCGTTACCGGAACCCAACTACATAAGCGAAACGAAACCAAGCAAGCGGAAGCGAAGGAAGCGGAAATTTGGATCGACAACAAAATGCGAGCGAACAAATCCGAAAGTAGCGAAGCGGAAGCAAATGCAAGCGGAAGCAAATACTAATCGAATCAAACGAGCAGTTGCAAAGTTAAACGAAATCAAAGCGTATACATCCGACATCCGGAAACAATAATCAAAGAAAACTTATCGAATGATCATAGTCGCGTTGGGAATCCTAAGGCGTTCCAAAATCCGTTATGAAATTTTTTTTCTTTTCTTATTCTCATTTCTTTTCTCGTTACTCAAACATATACCAATCATCTTAAATCGATCGATAATGCGAATCGATATAAATCCATACCAATCTCAAATTTCTCAAACTCTTAGATACACTTATACATATCCAAAATCTCACTTTTATCCAAAGTTTTACCAAAATTTCGGCAAGATAACGATCGCCTTTATCCTAACAAAACCGCAAAGTGTTCAAAACAACACTTCTAAAATTTCCAAATCAATTACACAAACATCGAATCCACCGGACCTCCGTCCGGATATCGCCAGATAACCACAAACCTATTTCTAAAACATTCTCATATTTGTCATTCAATCTACCATTCTCATAGTTCAATCTCATTCCCAAATCAATCATACATATAGATTCCCAAACTATTCATAATTTCATATACAAATTTCTCATTCATTCACAATACTCAACTTTATACACAAATACATTTTTCCCAAACTTATCTCAAGTCATGAATATATTCATACTAAAGATCCAAATTACACAAAATCTAAGCGATGAAATGTCAAATCGATGTCTTCACATTCTTTCATCCGATCTTCCGCTTTCAAACACGGAGATGGGGATGAAAGGGGGTGAGCTCAAAGCTCGTGGATAACACATTTATAAACCGATAAATAAGCGAAATCATTTTAATAATCTTTTTGCCAAAAGGCTTAATTTTTTCAAACTTTATAATTTTTCAAACAATTTCCTCAAACCCATTTTTTTCATATTTTTCAAACTTTTCATAATAATCTCACTTTTTTCTCATTTTCAAAACTTCTTGAATTTTCATAAATATGAATGCGAACACATAAACAAATCAAAACATATAACACATCGAATGGTATGGCTAGGTCCAAGCAGAGCGTCTTGCATGATCCGCATAAGCGGTCCTGCGTGCGATGAATGGCTGAAACATACTACACTTTCCGCATTGCGGTCCAAGTAGCCGTGAAGGAGTCCGAATCGAACTCCGTGCACTAATGCAGCGACTGGAGAAGGCTATACACATAGAGACGCAACGACTCACCAAGGGACCTACCAAACCCACATAACACATAATCGAAAACGAAAAGTCGGATTGCGAAGGCACTTTTCAATTTCGTACTTTTTTCAAAATTTTCCCCAAAATGCATACCACTCAATTTATTAGATCTATCATTCACTAAATTCAACAATCAAAACATTCAATCAAACAATAATTTCAACAATTGAATAATGCATACACAACAAATGCATTTTAGAAATTTCTATCGGTTTATCGAATCATTGAAAGCAATGAATTCAAACTTATAATAATCTTTCGAGAAAACATTCGAAATCGAATTTCAAACCTTTACAAAACAATAATTTGTCAAAAGTTTCACATTTTGCTTTCTTTATTTTTCAAAATTGCTTTCTTTAATTTTTCAAAATTCACATATAGCTTACAAATCAAAATATAAATATGCTACCCACCTCGAATTATTTTTAAACTTGATTTCAAGCTCCAATTGATCCTTGCTTTTCTCTCTTCCAAAATACCAAAACCTAAACCATAATCATCCAAATTTCACATCAAAAAATACTTAATTTTCACAGTCAACTTAGGAATTCACCAAATCCATTTACATTCAAGCTATTTCAATCTCCAATTTTGAAAATCCCAATTTTCAAAATTGGCCTAAACCAAGACACTCGAATTCAATCTCACAAAACATAATTTCTTCAAAATTAATCTCACAATTCCTCAATTCACATTAATTCCAAACTATTTAAATCCTCAATTTCAAAAATCCCCAAATCTTAAAATTGGCCTAAACCAATTTATCCCAATTCAATACCATAAAATACAATTTCTTCGAA
Source organism: Erythroxylum novogranatense (assembly GCA_029891385.1). NCBI lineage: Eukaryota > Viridiplantae > Streptophyta > Magnoliopsida > Malpighiales > Erythroxylaceae > Erythroxylum > Erythroxylum novogranatense. The sequence continues at coordinate 88,624,501 of CM057234.1, read as the reverse complement.
ATTGATTTCATATATCATCAATTCATCATATTTCCTATAATTCTACACCAAAATATCTCAAAATTCTCAATCATGAAATTTAGCCTAAACCTTAATCAATTTTCCATCCAAAATTAAACCCAGCCTAAAGCATATATTTCAAAATTAACTTCATAAATCATAAACCCATCTTATATGCCATAATTCTAAACCGAAAATTAATCAAAATCTCAAAGTAGAAAAATTTCTCTTACCTCTTTCTCTTCCAAATTCGAATTTTTTTGGTTCCTTAGGAAGCTCTTATGCTCCTCTACCTTTTCTCTCTTGGAACCATCCCAAAATCCTTAAGAAAACAAGTAGAAAAATCAAAATAACTTTCTCTCATCTTTTCTCCATCTGAAACTTCCACTCTCTTCTTATTTCTTCTTCTTTCTTCTTCTGTAATTTTCCAGACCATTCATCGCTTTTTAATAGCTCAAAGCGACAATCATTAATGAGTTTCATTAATTGATGGTCAAATGACCATTTGCCCTCCATTCAAAACTTAAAATTACACTTACTTGCGGTTTGATTCGACTATCGATTTGAAGGAATTTGTCAAAACTTCCTTCTCGAGAAATGTTCCTCTCACTCATACGAATCCAACGCCACTGACCGCGCTCAATTCGGAGTACCACATCAAAAGTTATGTGCAAAACAATTCGGGAATATCCATATTCTAACACATTTTCCATGTACGATTATTTCCGTCCAAAATTTCACATTCTTAATCCCGGAATTGAAACTCGATGTCTTCATCACAATTGTAGCCTTATGTCTCTAGTTTAATTCAAAACAAGAATCGCCTCATTTCGATTCCCAGATCAAAAATTATGCTCAAATTACTCACAGGTGTTCCCAATCCAAAAATTAAACCCTAATCCGAACTTAAATTCAAAAATTAACAGTCCTAAGGTCAAAACTGACATTTCATGTCTTCATATGATTTGTAGCCCTTTGTCTTATCTTTATTTCGCCTCAAGAATCGCTTCAATCGGATCTCTACAGATCCCGAATTTCACAAAACACTGAATCATGCTCGGAAAATTTCCCGACTCACTTTGATTAAATTAATCACCATTAATTTAATCTCAAAAGTTCACAAATTTCTTATAAAATGAAATTCATTGTCTTAGGAATCCAACGCAAAAAGAATCAACTCAATCGGATGTCGGACGGAAAAGATATAGGCAAAATAGTGAGCAAAAGTCGGATTGAAAACAAAGAAATCAAAAATTTAAGAAGAAAGCAGGCTTGGGCGACAGACGCCTAACTCATGAGGGCGAGGCGCCGCTCGAGAGGCGAGGCGTCGCCTAGCGAGGCGCACAGCTCATGAGGCGAGCCTTGCCTCGAGGCGAGAAGAAGCGCCCGCCTCGCTAGGCGAGGCGTCGCCTAGCGAGGAGATGATCTGGGCGCCCGCCTGCTAGGCGCGAAGCCGCCGCCTAGCGAGGCGCTAAACTTTCTCTCTTTTTTTTTTTTTCACTAAACTTCCAAAATTCATAACTTTTAATCCCGAACTCCGATTTTGACAAACTTAGTCTCTATAGAAAGCTTAAAGAAAGCTCTACATCTTTCACGAAGGACATAAAACTCAATTCGACTCCTTGGAAAGTCCATTTTCCGGTCAAAGATACTATCCTCTATACAAACTTGTAAAAATCATAACTTATTATTCCGAGATCGAAAAATTGCATACTTTATATCGAAATAAAGATCAAAACAAATCCTTCAATTCTTATGAAGAACATCAAGCTCAATTAACCTCTAACTAGGTTAATTTATCAGTCAAAGATTCAGTCATCATAATTAAAGTCAAAAGTCAACCTTATCACATATAAACTTTGACTGATCATAACTTTTACTCCCGATATCAAAAAATTACAAACTTTATGTCCACAAAAATCTCTTAACATAACCTACAAGTTTCCAGAAGACCATTTTATCAAATTTTGCCTAAATCATAAGTCAACTCTCAAAGTCAAACATTCTCTCTCCAAAAAGTCAAACTTTCTAAATCCTTCAAATTTTCACACTTTTTCTTTCTACTTCTTGCTATATAACTTCATTTCAATCAACTCATCCACTTGATCATTCCTATTACTAACTCAAATTGTCACTCAAGGTTTGGGGTCCAACAGATACCTTCTGTCTGACTCCCAACTCCAATCTGATTCCTGATTCTTTAAACATCCTTGTCAATAACATCCCATACGGGAGAGTGTTTGTATCCTTTATTGATTTAATCATATATTGATAAATCAAAAATGGTAAATCTATTGGTTGGTGATTCAGGAGATGAAGGATACATTGTTCATCCAAAGTAGTGACTTGATGTCTTGAACCTATCCTAGGTAACACACAGTCACACAAAACAGCAAACAAAACCCTTGCCTTTGGTACAAGCCAAGAGGCTCTTCTTTCAGTTGGGTTGTTCTGACCATAAAGTTGACGAGTAACTTCATCTTCGTTCAACTTCAGCTTAGTCATCCATTTCACCATGTTAGTAGGTTGAACTCCACTACTCGGACATTCAGTGACTCTTTCCAGTAACTCCTTGGTTACTATAACAGGGAGTGTTTCTACATACGATACGATTGTATTATCCACAGTTTTAGTATGTTTCCAGAACTCATAAACTTCTTTGAGATAAACTTGCTCTCATATTTGAAAGAAGTTTCTCCATCCTGCCGCTATTATCTCCGGCTCTATATCCATTTGTTCCCTTCTTAGATCTTCAAAGTTTACCAATCTTCCCCAGTTTGCTCCTGGATCAACTCGCAAAATGGGCTTGACATTCATCTTGTTGATTCTGAGTGAATAGGAACTCGTTTGAAGAATTTTCAGAGAGATTTCAGAGAACTAGCAATTTCTGAATTTGTTAGAGATCCCAAATGTCAGTTTTAGGGATTTTATAGCAAATTCTAAAACGATTGTACTTCTTGATGATCTGACAGCCTTTTTTCCCTCTAAAATTTTTCTTTGTGAAAGAAGTTTTAATTCTGAAACCGTCAACGCCGTTTAACTCCACCGTTTCATTGTCTTTCTTTTTGAAAAATCAGATGATCAATCTGTTAACTCTGCCGTCTTTCTGTCTTTGTCTTTAAAAAATCAGATGAATGATCCGTTAACTCCTCCGTCTATCTGTTTCTTCTTTGCGAAAAACCAGATGATTGGTCCGTTAACTCCTCCGTCTATCTGTTTCTTCTTTGCGAAAAACCAAATGATTGGTCCGTTAACTCCTCCGTCTATCTGTTTCTTCTTTGCGAAAAACCAGATGATTGGTCCGTTAACATCACCATATTGAGGTTGCGTCTGATTTCTTTAAAGCGATCTTCACTTAGTGGTTTTGTGAAGATATCTGGCCACTGAAATTTCGTTTCCACGAATTGTAGACTGACAACTTTCTTCTGAACGTAATCTCTCAAGAAATGATGTCTAACTTCAATGTGCTTCACCCTTGAATGTTGAATTGGATTCTTTGACAAGTCGATGGCTATTTGGTGTTGTCGCAGATATTGGAATCTCTTCCTCTTGTATTGAGTAGTCCTCCAATTGATACTTGATCCACGATGAATTGTGAACAACAACTTCGGCGGATATATATTAAACCTGCGGTTGATAATGCAATCGAGCTTTGTCTCTTGCTTGAACATGACACTGTGTTTGGTCCAAGGTAGTGACAACCACCACTCTTGCTCTTCCTTTCAATCCTATCACCGACATAGTCCGCATCGCAATATCCATTCAACCTGAAATCTTTACCTTTCTCATACATTAAGCAAAGATCGGTAGTACTGCGAGATATCTCAAAATTAGTTTACTGACTATGTAATGAGATTCTCTAAGATCGGCTTGAAACCTTGCACAAGCATACACCTGAATAGAATGTCAGTCTACTTGCTGTAAGATAAAGCAAAGAACCAATCATCCTCTAATAGGGTTTGATCCACCTTCTTACCACTTTCGTCTTTCGACAACAAGTTTGAAGGATGCATCGGTGTAGACATACTTTTAACACCGCACATATCAAATTTAGACAACAATTCTTTGACATATTTTTGTTGATGGATAAAATCTTATCCTTAGTTTGCTTTACTTGCAATCCAAGAAAGAATTTTAACTCACCCATCATGCTCATCTCAAATTCATTTTCATCATATTTTCAAATCTTATGCATAACTTTTTGAGGTGGCACCAAAATAATATCATCAACATAGATTTGCACAATAATAAAATCATTATACAAGTTCTTCCTAAAAGAGTTTTGTCAACTTTACCTCTAGTAAATCCATTTTAATAAGAAATGAGCTCGACGATCATACCATACTCTAGGAGCCTGTTTGGTCCATATAAGGCTTTATGAAGTCTGTAGACATGATCTGGATACTTTATATCCTCAAATCCAGGAGGTCGCTTGACATAGACTTCTTCATCTATAAAGCCATTCGAAATGCACTTTTACATCCATCTGAAAAAGCTTTATGTCATGGCAAACAACATATGCAAGCAGTATCCTTATTGCTTCAAGTCTTGCTACTGGAGCATATGTCTCATTATAGTCTATTCCTTCCTGCTGATTATAGCCTTGTGCTACTAATCTTGCCTTGTTCGACTTACTTTTCCCTGATTCGTCTAGCTTATTCTTGAATATCCATCTAGTACCAATAATGGATTTCTTTTCGTGTTTAGGAACTAAGGACGGACTTTATTCCTCTTGAATTGATTCAACTCCTCTTGCATAACTAATATCCATGCTTCATCTTTTAGAGCTTCATCAATCTTTTTAGGTTCTACTTCAGATATAAATGCCACGTTGGCTTCTCTTCTGAACTTGGACCTTGTTCTTACACCTTCTGAGGTTTCTCCGATAATTGACTCTTTAGGATGAGAGCTTTTGTATCTCCAATCTTTCTTTAACTCAAAATTCTTAGAGATATCATCTTTTCATCATGAAGTGTTCTCGATGAAGATACTTCCTTACAACTGCGTCAAGGGCACCGTAATAAAGATCATCTTCTTGATTCCTCTTCCTTATTGGGTTGAGAGCTATCATCGAACTTAACGTGAATAGTTTCTTCAATGTCTTTGAGGTGAGGTTGAAGACTCTAAATGCCTTTGAAGTGAGAGAATAGCCTAGAAAAATTCTGAAAGAGTCTTTGTATCAAATTTGTCCGAGCTTCCTTTGTGTTCGTAAAAGTGCACTTGCACCAAAAGGATGGAAATAAGAAATGTTTGGTCTCCTTCCATTCCACAACTCATAGGAGTTTTCTTGAGATTGGTCGCAAAGAAGACTCTATTCGAATGTAGCATCAGTATTGACGACTTCGCCTTGAAGTATTTAGGAAGATTCATCTCGCATGACATTGTTCTTGCCATCTCTTGAATCGTCCTATTCTTCCTCTCAAGAACTCCATTCTGCTGTGGAGTCCTTGGGGCGTAGAAGTTATGAAAATTTCTTTTCTTCGAGAATACTCGAACTTCTCATTTTCAAATTCTCCTCCATGATCACTCCTTATGCTTGCAATCTTACCAAACCCGATTATCTTTCCTTGTTGGTTGTCTCCAAAAGTTCTCGATCCTCCTTTCTTGATCAAGATCTAGGAACATAGACTTGTTTCCGTCATGTGACGCGAGCATCCACCGTCCATATACCAATGGTGCTTCTGGTTCTTCCAACGAAGGATTTCGTGGGAGATATTATTTTATTTTAGGTACCCAGATTCTCTTGGGTCCTTTAGGGTTAATCGATGTAATGAATGATAATGATGTGTAGAATGATAATGTTGATGACCTTTCGAAAATCGATTGATATCTTTTCTTATTTTTTGAGCAACCGATTTTACTACGTAATGTGGGGCTTATTTTTAGTAAACCCTAATCCAGCTTTTATCCTCGGATATCGTATTCTCCTATCATTTCATTCATCTTTTTGTACTATCGTAAATTTAGCTAGATCAATTGAGAGATTATTAATTCTCGATTTCAATTGATTAATCTCTTCAGATCTATCTACAACTTTGTTGTTATTCAATTCCTCAACTTGCTTTCTCAAACTTATATTCTCACTCTCTATCTCATGAGTATGTTTGAGGTTTTCTACATATTTCTTTTCAACGGCTTGTCTTGCTTTGAATAGCATGAGAATCCTCTAACAATTACGAATATGCATCTTGTATATCATTATAGTGGAAGTTACCTCCTCATCACTTTCTTCTTGACTACGGACATATGTTAGCATGTTCTGACGCTTGTGAACTTGTATCTAATTCTGATGAATCCAGATCTTCCCACGTTGCCATCATGCTTTTCTTGTTATCTCTACTCCTTCTGGGTTGTCTTTTCAACATTGGACACTCGGACTTGTAATGTCCCGCTTCTTGCATTCATAATGTAATGGATGCTTTATCGACTTTTTCATCGTCTTTGCATTGTTCCTTCTAAATGTTGAATTTCCTTTGGACTTCTTTTTCCACATTCTTCTTATCTTTCTTGAAATGAAAGATAGCTCATCGTCTTCATCACTTGATTCAGATTCGACTTCTTGGAATCATCATCCTTGCTTCTTCAATCTTTAACGCCTTTGATGTATTCCTTTTGTTTTCTTCTTCGGATTTTGTGATTCTTTTGACTTGCTTTGAGCGCTATGGACTTCTCCTTTTTGGGCTTATCTTCCGCATCAAGCTCTACTTCGTGTATCTTCAACGATCCAAGCAATTCATCAAGCTTGAAGACGCTTAGGTCTTTGGCTTCTTGTCATGTGATTACTTTGGGTCTCCATCTTTGGGCAGACTCCTCAAAATCTTTCAAACATGGTCTTGACTTTTATACGTTCTTCCAGAGCTTTTAGCCCATTAACAATTGTTTGGAATCTTCCAAACATTTGATCAATGGTCTCTTCTTCTTTCATCTTGAATAACTCATACCGATGCACCAAAATACTTATCTTGGACTCCTTCACTTGATTTGTTCCTTCATGTGCAATTGATAATGTATCCCACATTTCTTTGGCAGTATCGCATCCATGCACTTTGTCATACTCGCTTCGCTTCAATGCACAAGTCAAGAAAATTTCGCTTTGGAGTTTAGTTGAAATCTTGCTTTACGCTTTCATTTGTCCATCTTTCTCGTAGAATTGGATTTTATCATCATCTTCAGGTGTGTAAGGTCCATTCTCGATGATGTCCCAAAGGTCAATGTGAGTAGACTCGATAAACAATCTCATCCGATCCTTCCAATAGTGGTAGTCTTCACCATTGAATCTTTGGAGGTCCGTGACCGAGGCTCCTTCGCAATATACGTGTGATTCCACCATTTTCTTTAGTTCACACTTTATTAGAGTGATTCTTGAACACCTTGCTCGATACCAATTCAAGTAAATCACACGTTAATATATTGTGTAATAATATGACCAAGATACACAAGAAGGGGGGTTGAATTGTGATAAACTTTTCTTTAATCCTTCAATAACAATTGCTTGTTCTTTCGAAAGCTTATCGTAAATCAATTCTTAACTAGTTTGAAAACTTTGTTAATAATGAAAACTACGATTTAAGATAAGTAAGAGTTAGAGAGAAACACAACAATTTTATCCTGGTTCACCCCAAACCGTGGGCTACGTCCAGTCCTCAGATATTCTTCTGAGATTTTCACTATCTCCAAACTGATTACAAGTATTCTTTAGACTGAGCCTCTTCAGGTCTCTTAACAGCAAGTATTCTTTTACTCTTAGCCTCTTCAGGCTATCTGTAGCACTTTTTCAAAAATGAAAAACTGATAAAGAGCTTTTACAAAAGAGTTGCTCTTCACAATATACACTCGAAAATAGTTCGCAATTTTTCTCAGATAGACAGATATTGAATACACAGAGTTTCATTCACTTTTTCCAAAAGTTATTTCTTCTTCAATCTCGACTCTTATTTATAGTCGGAACTTCAACTGTTTCTTGACTATCTGCTTCTTGAATCTTTAAAGAAACGGTTATTCAGTTTAGCTCCGTAACCGTCTTAAACTGATGTTTCTTTCTTCCGTCTTATTTTCGTATCGTCTGCTTTTTGTCTTCGTAAAGCTTCCGCCCGCGCTTTTGTATCGCCCGCTTTTCTTCATACATTTTTCTTTAAATGCCTTTTGTAGAATGCCTTTTCCTTCCGCCTGCTTTTTCTTTCGTTTTCTTTTCTTCCGTCCTTTTGTATAAATGCCCCTTTTTCTTCCGCCTCATTTTTCTTTAAATGCGCTTTTGTATTGTCTGCTTTTCCTTCCGTCTGTTTTTCTTTCGTCTACTTTTCTTCCGTCTGCTTTTTGTATAAATGCGCTTTTCTTCCGTCTGCATTTTTCTTTCGCCTTTTGTATTATCTTTTCTTTCGTATATTTCTCTTTGTTTATTATCAAAATTATTTAATATGTGAAGTCTGGTTTGACTTAACAGTTCGTACTCTATTTAATGATGATAAAGCATATTAAAAAACCATCTTAACTGTAGCAAACCAATGTTAAATGCGCAGCTACACATTTAACCCATTAAAACCATAATTCTATATCCATTTATCTTTAATAATTTTGTTTTAATTTAATTAATCAAATTAAACTAAAGCTTAGCCCATTTCTAAATGTTCATATGAGCTTATAATTAATAATTAATCAAAGTAAGCCCAACATTCAATCATACGCTTTAAAACCTCTATTTGTATTTCTGACTTTGCTTGATAACCTTTCTAGAAACCAAATGGAGAATCTAATTGGACTTATATAATTCAAGCTCCAATAAGCCTAGAATTCATTTAATCTCATTAGAATTAATTCTAGCTTATTACCTAAATATCTCTTGAATTACTAAATATTATTAGAACACATGTTTCAAATAAGATGTCCACTTGCAAACTCTAATATGAACCATATTATAGCCATCCGCACAATAAAGGGCAAAATTATCGTTTTGCCTTTATGTTAATTTTTCCTTCTAGATCTCCCATTTTACTTTATATGGTGATCAACACACAATAATTCATCTTGATGTTAAGACTTGATAGGTAGCTAGTCCATCAAACTACTGGCGCCAGTTTAATCACTAATCTCGATAAAACATCTAGAAGTGATGATATCACTATAAACTCTTTATTTGAGTGAATGTTCCTTGATACATGTTTCAATTAATAGTTCCAACATGCAGACACTAGATTGATACTTTATAAAAATCTATTTCGATCATATCAAGAATTATAGTGAAACACTTATGAGTTCATCACTCATCAAGATTGTGGTCCATAATAAACGAATGCACAAGTTGATGTTTTAAGATTAAAGTAACGACCCACTTTATTCTTTAAAACATAATTGATTCCATATTCATTTAATAATTCCATTATCGATAGTTAACTACTATCATGATATAAAACTCATCATTCCCTTAAAGTAAAATCTTTTACTTGCATGGAGATAAATCGCAACACTACAGTCTAAACCATAATCAAGTGACCAACTTGATTATTCAACTATGAATCCATTATTTTATATTCTTATAATATACATGTTTCCTATACATCTCTATGTATATGTATATTACTTATAAAAGAATTTGTACCTTATGACTAGATATATAATGCTCATAAAACGAAACTCTTTTGTTTTATTGATAATAAATATTTTCATTACAAAAGTAACTAGAACAAAATTAAGTTATAAGTAAGTACACTTTCTTTCTATGGCACTATATTTACATAACTCCAACATAAACATCTCTTTATTTAATTAAAGAAAAAAAAACTTCAATGGCTCAACCAGGATGATAGGAACTCCAATTTTCTATAAGTCAGTGGTTGTTAGAAAAAATGTCAATACTTTAACCTCCTTAATTATGAATAATGGTTCTATAATAGTGTCCCAATCTGAACTAAAACATGAAGTCTTTTCCTGTTTCTCTACTGCCTATAGCTCTTGTACTTATTGCTCATCCTTAGTGTAGTTTCTTTAAATTATTATTAAGGAACATATTACAACACAAGAGGAGGACCTATTAATCAAACATTTTAATACAAATGATGTTGAAAGAGTTTTTTTGCTCTTAACCCTATAAAGCCCTAGTTTTGAATTCTTTTAGAAATTGTAGCCTTAAATCAAAGACTTCGTAACAAATGTTGTACTAAAGTTCTTCAAGCATGAAATTTTGTTATAGGAGCTTAACAAGACCTTTGTGTGTCTTATCATGAAAGAGTATTTCCAATTTAAGCTTAGATAGGCTTAAAATGTTTTAGCTCATTATATTAATAGACTCAAAATGTTTTAACTCATTATATTGATCCTTCTTAATGGAAATTCATCAAAGTGAGGCAAAATAAGTATAATATTTTGTTAGCTCAAAAGCTATTTAAGAACTATTATAGGAAGTATTTTAGTAAGGATTATGCTATTAAAATTGACTTCCATAAGGCATTTAATTCCTTAATTTAGAATTTTAGCCTAAACTTTTTTAAAACATTTAGATTCCCCATTATCTTTATGAATTGGGTTGATGAATGCACCTCAATTATGTCATTTCTATCCTTGTTAATAGAGAACTTACCAATCTTTTCAAACGTACAAGAGGGTTAAGGAAAGGAGATTTGTTTTCTCCATACCTCTTCATTTTATACATCAATGTCTTAACTAAACTCATTAAGCTTGTTATTCACAAAGAGAAAAAAATTAAAATTTCACTTTAAATGGAAGAAATTGGAGATTTGTAGCCTTTTATTTGTAGATGATCTTATTCTTTTCTCTAAAGTTGATGCTTGCATTGTTAATGTTTTAATGGTAGCCTTGAACACTTTCAAAGAAAATTCATTTCTTTTCATTAATAATATATAGGAGTCAAATTCTCATTTTCACAAGTTCATTTCATATATCCAAGTGGCTCACCTCTTTAATTAGCTTGAAAGATAATAAGCCACCTATCACTCACCTATCCTAGTCTCTTTAAAAAGATCAACTTATAATGAGTTTTAACCACTAGTAGAGAAAACACAAAGAAAAAAAATACAAGTTGGTGCCAAAAAGAATTTATCTTTTTTTCTAAAAGAATATAGTTAATTAACCCATTGATAAATAGATTACATGTTTATTGGTCCTTACATAATATGCTTCTTATAAACATTGTCAAGGCATTAGAAAAATTAATGAGACAATTAATTTAGGCTAGAGACAATACAAGGCATGCATTATCTAAAGTGAAATGGAGTGAACTATGCCTTCAAAAAGAAGAGGTTGAATTTGGAATAATTTCAATTAGAAATATAATTAAAGTTCTTATGCTTAAAAGGATTTGGAGGGTCCTTAATGATAAACAAGCTTTATGGGTCAAATTAATTCACGCATATCACTTGAATAATGTAAGTTTCTATTGCATTCAACCTAACTATGACTTCTCTTGGACTGTGGTGAATATACTAAAGTTGAGAGAAAGCGTTACATATAATTCATAACAAAGATATGCAATGGCAATTCAACATTCTCATGGCATGATAACTAGATAGGATTGGGGCCATTATACAAAATTGCTAAATCGATCCATATAAGGAATTTTGTTCTTGATAATGCTTTAGTGAGTGAAGTCTTTAAAAATGTTCAAATGCATTTGGATCAAGTGCTAGTAAATAGTTTTATTGACCATATTTTTTGTTTCAATCTTAATCCAAACCGGGAGGATTCTATGAGATGGAATAAACATACATATGATGTATTTACAATAACTTCATATAAGGACCTTGAGGCCACAAGGATGAGTTGGAATAATATTTTATAGATGAAGTATGCAAGTTGTCAAGCTTTCTTTATTATATGGTTGAAATTAATGAAAGATTAAGCATTATTGATAGATTGAGGAGCTTCCTAAATCTTCTTACAAGCTAAGTACTTTACAATGAAGAAACTGAAAGTGTTGCTCATCTCTTCTTTAAGAGTATATTTTCATTCTTCATTTGGCACCATGTTACAATTGATTTATGGCATATTTGCCTCAAACATTAGTTTACAAAGAACAGACCAGATGATTTTCTCTAAATCATAAGATGAAGAAGGAGGATTTAATATTGCTTAAGATTACTTTTGGTAACACAATATGTGCATGGAATGAACAAAAAAGAAGGATAATTTAAAAATTCACTAGTTAGGAGAATGTTCTCTTATAGAAGTTGATAAATAATACAAAGATGTAAATAGTGACTCATTAATTACACAAAAAAATGCATAAACTATTTAGTAATTAACTGGTGCTTGCCTCTTTATGGCTAGGGACTAATTCTTGGTGCTTCATTGTTTCAATAATGATAACTGTAGGAAATTTAGAGTACATACTAAGATTATATTAAAAAGAATAACTTTGACCATATGGTTGATGGGCGATGATATTACTTATGTTTTAAAAAACTATATAGATCCTAGCAGCTATTTTACTTATCCATCCTTTTAGGATTATTTAACAAGATTCTTTAATTTCTTAAAAAATGACACAACTAATAAATTATTTAGGAAAAGGTTGCAAAGCAAGTGTAGTTCTTTCTATTGGTCTTCTAATGTTGTGTATTACATGAACTTGTTGTTAGAAAATATATGAGATATTAAATACTTTCTTATTATTGATGAATCCATGCAGAAAGTGCAAAAAGTGACTAAATCCACTCATAATCATGCATGGGTTCTTAATTTAATGAGAAAAGATTTCACTAATGGTTAGGAATTTATGCCCTCTTACCATTATAAGATTTACAACTACTTTTTAATCACTTTAATGTTTTGTTCAAATGAAGAAGGAACTGAAACAAATATTTACAAGTGATAAATGAGTTATATATTAACATGTTAGCTTAAATACTGTAACAGAGGTTTCTAGAATTATAATTAGAGATCATGAATTTTAGTCTTAATGTCAATTTGTCTTCTAAGCTTGTGAGCCTTTAATGGGAGTACTTCATTTGGTTGAGAGTGATGAGAAGGTAACAATGAGTTAATTTCATGATTCCATAGAGAGGGAAAAGGAAATAAATGACAATTGGACAAATTAATGTTTGACATGTGGACCAATAATTAGGAGACATATGGACTGATTAAATGGTGACATTTGGTAGCTTATGGAAGTGATAAGTGGTTTACATGCTTAAGGACACATGTTGAAATAATATGGTGACATCTAACACCATAGGTGTAATGTTTCTACATGTTGTTTCAACCAAGCACATTCTTCTTCTCTTCTCATCTCTCACCAACGAAACCTATTTTTTTCTTCCCCTTCTTGTTTTTTTCTTGAAGCTATGCTAAATTACCACACTAAATACATGCTTTACGCATCACAAAATAGCTAAAGAACCAGCTGATTGTTGTTGTTTCATCATAGCTGAAAAGTCACTTAATTCCATCTGGAATGTGTGATGATTCATCATGTTTGGAGTATTGATTTAGAGTGATTTTTTGAGATGGGATTAGAAATGAACAAGTAAGTAAAAGATTAGTGTTTATAGCATGTTAAATGGTTTGAGAATGATGGTGAATTGAACTGAAATGCATGAGATATTAGTGAAGATGTATGCTGGAATGTTCATTGAAGAGACTTTCGTATTTTGATTATATCTTGAACTGTAGATTTCCAAATTTGTTGATTATTGATTCAGAAAAAATTAGAGACATATGTCTACAACTTTCCTAAAGAATTAGAATGTTAGTTCTATATCTAAGCATTCCAACATCTGGCTGGAAGTAGAGTTGGGAGTTCTATTACAGTTTAAAAATAGTCTGAACTATTTTGGATATAATTTTCAGTATAGTAAATAAAATTGTATGATTCTAGTGTTATTAGAAATAGGAAACATAATGGAACAATTGTCTAGAATAAAGTGTTACTGAAATACATCATTTTCCTTGTCATAATGATCATGCAAAGTTATCCTGAAAGGGGGTGTTAGGATGAAAATGTTGATGTGTGTTGGAATTTGATAAGTGGAATTTTTTTCACTGAACATGTTTCAGTATTTTGGCTATATTTTGATCTGTAGATTTCCAAATGAGATTATTCTTGTTTTATATTGAACTAGAGACATTTAGATACAAAGGTTAAAATAAATTGAATTTGAATTCTATTCGTAAGGGTCTTGAAATTTATCTTGAAAGTAAGTTTTGGCTTAGGCAGTAGCACTACCAGGACAGACATCAGGTCTTCCTGTTATTTAATAAATTGCATTGATGAAGCCGAATCAAACAAAGTTGTCATCAAAAAAGTTATAGCTTATTCTCTTAGCTTTTGATTGGTATAAAGTTTGTAATTTTTGGATATTGAATTGAGAGATATAAGGTGTGCAACTTGAATGCATGATCATGCATTAACCAAAATTTCAAATATGCACAGTCTGTAGTATTTTGAGCATAACTCATGAAATAATGAATCAAATTGGATGATCTTGGTATCATTAGAAATTAAGACATTAGAGAACAACTTTTCAGAAAGAAGTGTTGCCTAATTTTGTCATTTACCTTATCAGAATACTTATGTAATGTTGACCCGAAAGCATATTATAAGAAAAAAATCTGAAATGATCAATTAGGTTATGAATTTAGTTTCACATTGTTTTATTATGGTCCAAACCCTAAGTACAAATTATATTAATGAGGTTTTGCTATCTGAATGATATGGTGACAAAATCTCAATAAGATACCCTGAATTGTCATTGAACATGCATTGTGTATATTGTCTATACATTGATGTGTATAAAGAAAGACTTATACACTTGTGCAAAATTGTGATCTATCTAAATGTGTTTTGTATGATATAGAGGAGAAAATTGGATGCCAATCAAATATAGTCAGACTATCCAGGCAACAACATATTAGAGTGTACTATGAGTAACCTAAGATGGTCTCACCTTAATTTGTTTTGTTATTACTGAATTGAATTTGATATTAACGAATGTGTATTGAATTGTGTACTAAATTTCAGACAATGATTTTCTGAGGCATTCGATGCATATGAATATCATTGGAAGTGCTACTTGTATGTGAATGAGAATGACTAATTGAATTTGATATGTACTAATTGTGTTTTGAATTCCAGACATGAATTGTCTGAGGAGTTTAATATTTGGGTATGTATTGGAAGTTTTAAGAATTATTGCGAAACTCTATATGATATTTGCATTCTCAACGAAAGTGGAATGCCAAACTTAGGTCCAATGATTATGAGATTCTGGCTATGCATCATTTGTGATTTTTATAAATGGTAATTCTATAATTTATGCATTTCATAAAATGCTTGCTTAGATAACGGCGTTATGAACAGAGTAGCCAGTTTGATAGAGGTTTGAGCTCGGTCTTCTGCACATAGAGCTTTGCTCTTTGATTTTTAATTGCATGTAGAGCTTTACTCCGTGATATATGTTTTTAACTGAGCCCAATGGGTCATTATTTGTATCTGTATGTGAAAGGCTATTGGACCACGCTTTTGGAACCCAACTCTTGCTTTGATATCACATCTGTTGGGCACCATTTTTGAAACCGAACTCTTACTTTGATACCAAAATCTGTTGGACCCCGATTGTGGAGCCCAACTTCGGATTATGAAACGTGAGCTTAATCTATTCAAACGCCTGAATAACCACTTGAGTTTTTCCATAAAAATTTTATCTCCATGTATCTAGTTTATTTTGAAACAATAATCATCTTATTCGGAGCTCTATAGCTCAAGATATACCTAAAAACCCAAAGTATGCTTGGTAAACAACCAATTAATGCTCTTCCAATCAATTTCCTCACTTTATTTGCATAAATCCTTCTAATTTTTTTATAGAGGTAGGAAAATGTCTTAGGAATCTATCTCTTTAAGAATCACTTCATTCGGAGGTCGGATGAGGAAGTTAAGGCCAAAAGAATCCAACATGTGTATGTCCTTAATCATTTTGTACCTTTCTTGGCACAATTGCCATAACTTTTGGTAAATATGTCTGATTGAGTTCGTTCTTAAACTATTTAAAAAAATACTTCTATATCTACAACTTTCATGAAGACGAAAAAGCGAGATTCTGCCTCTAAAATGGCTAAAATTGTGATTTACTGTAGCTATCCCGTGAATGTTCGTTTAATGGACATCCATGTTCGTTTAACGGACACAGATTGGCTTGGGAGGCAATTTTCACCCCAGAAGGTCCATTTAACGGACATCCATGTCCGTTTAACGGACATTGGTGAGGCAGGGGGTCCTTTTTCACTCGAGAAGATCCATTTAACCGACCTAAAGTCCGTCTCACGAACATAGGGGTTCCCCAAACCCCTCCAAGCCTCTCCAATGCTTCCTACATCCAATATAACCTCATAATCACTCATAAACTTCCCAAATCCAACTCTTCTAGTGCAATCTCACTTCATATCAACTCAAACACCAAATTTTTCTCATCAAACTCTCAATTCTCAACCCATTTGATTCATCAAATCCATAATTTCTGACAATTCTCCGTAGCTGTCCTATAGCAGCATCACATCTTGTAATGATCATAACTTACCACTCCGATATCCAAAAATTACAATCTTTATGTCGTTGGAAAACTAGAAAGATCATCTACAACTTTCAAGAAGAACACTTTGTCTAGTTCTATCTAGATCAGTCCAGCTTTTCCTCTAAATTCAAACACAGTTCCTATCTTTCCTTTTCCATAATATATTTCACTTATATGTAACAACAATTTGTATTCAACATTTATCATCTCAATTTGGTAACCTCCTCAAGTGTACCTAATTCTCACTTAACCTCATCCTTAATAATTCATATTTCAACTCCACTTCATTTTATAACCATTTAAATTCTAACTTTTCTTCATCCATTCCTAAATCTCAGCTCATTTGACTTGGCACATTTAACTACATCTCATCATTGATAATTCCTATGTGTCTTTTTCCATAACATCTCACTGATGTGTATATATATGTATAACAACCATTCATGCTCAACATTCATCAACGTGCACATGACAATTCTTAGATGGATTACACCAAACCCACATAACATGTATTTCAAAACTTGTTGCCCAAAATGACACTTGTTTTGAAAACTTGATTTCATATACTTGATATATTTTGAAAACCCTTTCCGAAAACATGACTCCATAATATGCGATCTTTTCAAAATAAATTATTTGCATAAATCATCACACAATTCACATATCACACATGTATCAATTTCTCAATTCATTCAAGACACAATTAAGGCAACACTTATTATGCAATTTAAATCATTAAATTTCATCGATTTAAAGAAAACAAAAGTGGCTTATATACTCTATTACAAACATGTACTCACCTTAATTTCCTTGCTTGAAAATCTTGCTCAAAAAGCCTTTACTCTTGCTCCTCTTGCCTCTCTTGATTTTCTTCAACATTGACAAAAATTCCCAAATCAATAGGCATTCCAATTGGAGAACACATAAGAACATATTCATAAAATTGATCCTAGAATCCTTAATCCCATACATTTCTTAAGCTATAAGAACCAAAACCCTTTAAAAATCCAACAAATCAAAAATGCTCTTACCTTGATTCTTCACCAAACATTGTGTTTCTTGGCTTTAATGGAAAATCTAATCTCCCTCTTTCTTTTTCCCTTCTTGAACATTCTCAAAATCTTCCTTTAAAACTAAGAAAAATCAAAACCTAGTTTGCTCTTTTTCTTTCTCTCTTTTGTCTCTCCGACACTTTCTCTCTCTTTTCTCTTCAATTTCGTTTTTAACTTCTTTCAATTGCAAGACACTCTTTTCTTCTCCCTTTTATACTACTAATGATTGTACAAAGACCCTTCTACCATTCCTTTTATGCCTTATAACTTAAATGCCTAAGTGACTTGTCAATTCTGCCCCTCATGCAATCTTACCACCTTAACACTATAATTCAATTAACCAAAGTCATAAAACCTTACTTACATTAACATGCTAATTAACTCCACAAAAATAACATAATTAATCTATCAATATCTCAAAATTCATTTAATTCATTGCCTAACTTCTTCCAAAAATCAAGACCTTTTCTGATCAGGTAATTGAAGGAATTTGATAACACTTCCTTCTAGAAAAATGTTCCTTATTGTCTCAATTTTCTAATAACATCAAAATCATTCAATTTGGTTTTGAAATCTGAAAGTCATATCTCAAACTTTTACGAACTGTTCTTATACTAAACAATATTATGTACTCAACTTCCATCTGAAAATTGATATTCTTAGAGACTGAATTAAAACTTGATTTCATCAGACAATTTGTAGCACTATGCCTCTAGTATACTCCAAATTAAAAATCATCTCATTTGGATAATTAGAGAAAAGGTTAGGGCTAAAACACTGAAGCATACTCAGTGAATATGTTTCAAACTACATTTTCCAGCTTATGACTTCCAACATTTCACATACAATTTTTCTAACTTCTAAGGAAAGTTTGGGGTCCAACAAAGGCACTTGGCCACAATAATAATAACGAATGTGGAGTCTTGTATACATCTTTATTGATATATATATATATATATATATATATATATATATATATATATATATATATATATATTTCGATTCGTAATGATATCATGATTTGTCATGGTAATGTGTGTACTTGAATTATACAATATCTGAATTATTATATGTGAATTATGTGATCTTGTGTGATTGACCTGGGTGAAATCATCAATGATGGTTCATTCATTGAGTTCGCAAAACTCATAAAAATTACAACGTGAATTTTCAGGTACAAGATAGGAGACCTAATTCCTTAGACTGGACAAAAGGAATCTTTTGGATTAAGTTATAGCTCAAAGGTTTGTCAGCTAACATCAGAAGAGTTGTAACTTATGTTTTGTAGTCTTCCTAGAACTTGTATAAGGTTTTGTAAATATTTATTAAAGGATACAGTGTAAGCGTTTGTTCAATGAATACAGTGTGAGTTTTTGACAATAAATGCAAGGAATGGTTTTAATTTGATGAATTTTAAATTATGCTAGTTGATTCCATGTTAAGTTGGATTTATGTTCGCTCTAACATACCATTATCATAGGATATGTACTTGAATGTCCTTATGTGTTTGGGTATATACTCTATGGTTGTAGGATGCTGCATTTTTGGTATCAAAGCATGGTTTGACATCTTTAGGGACAAATATGAGTTGAGATATGATAAATAGAGAGAAATTCAGAAAGTGATCACACTTTTGTTTGTTATAGGTTACCTTCTATGGGAGATCATATTGGAAAATCAGCTGACATGGAGTCTGTAGGAGCCAATGTAGAGTCTCTTGTACATGAGTTTGCTCAAATGCCTCCAAGAATTCAGGAAAGGCAAAAAAGAAGATATGATAAGCTAAGAAAACAGGGGGCTGTAGACTTCTATGGAAGTACAGACCCAACTGAGGCAAAAGGGTGGCTAGAGAGAATTGGAAGAGTGTTCGACCAAATAAACTGTGAGGCAAATGAAAGATTTAATTATGTGGTCTCACTATTGCAAGGTCCCGCATACCAATGGTGGAAGACTATTCCAGGTAGTTCCACCAGACCTTGTAATTTGACCTGGGAAGATTATCTGAGAGTGTTTCGAGAGAACTATATGTTGAAGATTTATATGGAACAAAAGATGAAATAATTTTTAGACTTGAAGCAAGGTAGGCTCATAGTGGCAGAGTATAAGATAAAATTCAATGAGCTAATGGGGTATGCAACTACATTGGTCCCAACAGATGATGACAAATGTAGACGATTTGAGGATGGTTTGAACATGGAAATCAGAACGAGGCTAGCAATTTCTAATCTAGGTAGTTTTACAGAACTCCAAGCGGCCTCAATCAAAGTTGAACAACTATTAAAGGATGGTCAGAGAGAGTATAGATAGGAGGTCAAAGGCAAGAGGCAGGATGAATCTCAGGTTGAGTCTAGCAGAAGCTTCAGAAAGCGCCAGAATAGATCATCTCGATTTTATTCTAGATTGAGACAATCTAGGTCCCGATCAAGAGGTGGATTTGTTCAGTCCGGGAGAGGTAGAGGAAAAATGTCCTCCAACCAGTCTCAACAGCTGCTTGATTGAGAACATTGTGGTAAAAAGCATGGTAGTGAATGTTAGCAGATAGTGGGAGCCTATTTTCGTTGTGGTTCTGTAGACCATACGATCAGAGATTGTCCTGAGATGTCGGGACCATAGTCTGGAGTTAGAGGAGGAATAGTAACTGAAACAACGGTTCAACAGAGTAGAGTTGGCAGAGGCAGAGGTAAAGGTAGAACTCAATCAGCAGGGCCTAGTGTCAAGACTGAGGTGCAGAGTAACTAGCCGCAATCTCAAGGTAGGGTTTATGCCATCACCAGACAGGAGGTGCAGAACTCCCCAGATGTGGTAGTAGGTGTGTTGAATGTTTTTCATTTTGAAGTATATGCATTGGTAGATCCAAGATCTACACATTCATTCATCACACCGCATCTGACATCTAGGTTGCATTGCGAGAGAGAGATACTGAAATGTGAGTTAGAGATTAGTACCCCAGTGGGTAGCACAATAGTGGTTGGTGAGGTATGTAAAAGGTGTATAGTTTGGATTGATCAGGCAGAGTTAGAAGCTGATCTAATTGTATTTGTAACATCCCACCCCCTCCTGGAAGGGTAAAATAGTAAAATTGGCATAGGATGAGACTAATAGGGATGTATGAGTAGTATCCAGGTATACTGGTACTGGTGCTCAGTGAATTTGTGCACGCGAACTGTTTGGTCATGCATTCATGACATTCCCGGTAATTGGGCCTAACGGCATTTTATTGTGATTAACGTGGTTATGGGATTTGAAAAATTATTTGGACTGCACCATAAATTGTTTTACATTTTTAGGGATTTTTAGGAATTTTTTTGAATTTTTCCGGAGACAATTTCTGGATCGGCAAAATCGCCAATTGGCGAACCGGTAGTTTCTCGGTAGCAAAAATCGCTACCCAATGGCACAGTAATATGGGGTATATTATTTTGGGACCTGAAAGTAGGGTCATTGGAGTTAAATGGAGTAATATTTTGGGTGGATTAAACAAATATATTTTGACTTTTCTTTAAATATGTGGACCAATCATAATTTGCCAAGAAAGAGTTACATTTAATGCACCTCTCAATGTTCTCGGACATGTGTGCTTAAAGAAGGAAGGAAGAATTGTTTTAAGGCTTTTATCATTATAGCCATCCAAACTTAAACTCTTCATTGAAAACCATCGAAAATTTGGCTCTTCTTTCTCCATTTTCTCCATATCTTTAAGCTACCATCCTTTATTCCACCAAAGTTAGATGATGAGGAGATGCATGCTTGGTCTTGGTGGGATTAGTTTGAAAGCATAGGAAAGAATTGAAGAGAAGAAGTGAGGATTGGAAGCTAATAGGTAAGTAAAGGAATTTAAGTTTCATATGATGTTTGATGATGTTTTACATGGAATTAAATGCCATGATAGTGAGGGGTGGTTAATAAAAGGGTTTAAAGCATGTATTAGGTTTATGTAGGCATTTAAAGTGATGATTATTATGATTTGAAGGAAAGGGTATGAGGTTAGGTGAAGATGCATTGAAATTAATGATATGGTTTGATTTTGAATTGAATAGGGATAATTATTTGAGTCTTTGAATTGAGGAATTTAATGCTGTAAATTTTCAGTATTAACCCTAGTATATGTATGACTGGAGTAATATTTAATTTGTATTTATTTTGATGTCTAGTGATGTGAAAAAGGCATTGGAAGTGGTTGAACTAAGGTTAACCTTAAATCTGGAAAGTTGGAATTATAATTGATGTTACTTTTTTATTCATAACTTATTGTGTAGAAATGTAAATGAGGTAAGGTTAGTGGCCACTGAAACTTTGGGATGTTGGCTTCAATTTAGTGTGAAATAGGTGTTGTTGAATTTCAATGATAGAAGGGTGAAATTTTGCATGGAAAGTTACTGTTCCATTGCCTGTGAACAGTAACCGCAACCATGACATCTGAGTTTTGATGATTTTTATGAATTAATTGAGATGGAATTAGGGAGAATGGTCTTCATGGAAGTTGTAGAATATTTGATTATCTTTCCATTTCTACTGATCTTGCTATTTTTAGAATTGTGTATTGGGAGATATGAATTGATTACTAATGACTGGTTTTGAACAGTTTGGATGAAACCTAGCTTAAGTGCGATTTTGTGAGTTTACTGATTAGAGGCAATTTTAACATTTTATGTGGACTGAACTAGTGTTAGTGAGCTTCTGAAAAGTTGTAGAGGAAAAGATTACCTTGAAAATGACATATGGTTTGTAATTTTTAGAAGTCAGAATTGGGAGTTATGATTTTTCAAAAACTGACCCTACATTAGGTTATGAGTGACTGATCATAACAAAAACTTCCATAACTGTTTTGAAATTGTTAGAGATCGAATTGGATGTTGAGTGCTTCATGAAAATTGAAGCTTGAGATGTTATCTTTTCAGAGATATAAAGTTCTGAATTTACTGACATGTATATAGGGTGTTATGCTTGTTGTAAGGTTACTGCTCATATTGAAGGATTTCAGGGACAGTGACATTGAATGAATTAATTGACTGGTTTAGAAATAGAATTTGATTTTGGATTGTTCATGAAAGTTGTAGAGGATATTGTGAACTTATTGACCATATTTTTGTGGTAATTTATTACTGAAGAATCAGTGAGTTATGAAATTGTAATTGTACTGCCCTGTATTGATTTGTGTGTTAAAAGTTAGCATAATTGAAAATTGGGATTTAAATCTGGAAAGAAAGGGAAAGGCAGAGGCGAGACAAACTCGCCGTCTCGCGAGGGCGACATCTCGCCTCGCGAGGGCGAGATTAAGGGGCTGGTCGCGAGGGCGACGCCGCCTCATGCATTTAAGCGAGGCGATCCACCTCGCGAGGCGGCGTCTCGCCCATGAGGCAAGCGTGGGTATACTTTTTATTTATTCGAATTTTATTTGGTATTAATTGATCCGATTGTTCTTTTGTCAATTTCTTTCCCGTCGACGTCCGATTGACCTGATTCCAGAGGCATCGGATTCGTTGAATATTTAATTTCATATTATGAGAAAACGGGAATTTTAGGCGGAATTTGACGTAGCCCTATCGACGGAACATGTAAACACTGTTTTATTTAATTGAGGACCTATAGAGGTCCGAATTGCGCACCGTCAGCGTCTATGGATTTCTAATTTTTGATAGAATTTTATTATGGAAAAATATTGAATTAGGACCGGGATTGCCATGAACATGCATATCTCATCATCATGAGCACAAATTTCATATTTAGTGACTCGTACTTTTTCTGATTCATATAGAGGCCCAATTGGAGCTTCGATTGACCGACGTCACAGAGGCTTTCCAGCATTAGCTCGGAAGTAATAGGTGAGTAACCTAGTTGGTTTCTCAAATTTCTGGTTGTTTACATGCTCAACGTGAATTACGTGCAAAAGTGAATTGAATGATCACTGTATGAATACTGGCATGTAATGTATGGGATTGTATTGTATGATTTTACTGTACTGAATGATACTGATGCTGATAGACTAGGCTTTATAGCCATATCGTTGACTTACTGCTATACTGGGCTTTATAGCCATATCGTGGATATACTGCTACACTGGGCTTTATAGCCAAATACTGCATATTTACTAAATACTGTACTGCATGCATAATTGCATGATCAGATAATGGACGTGCCCCAAGTTGCTATTTTTACTGATAAGAGCTTCGAGCTCTCACATCAGATCGACCGCCTCGAGCCCGAGGGGAGAAATCCCTGACGCGTCCCCACTGAACACTGACTGAGCACTTAGGCACAATACTGAATAACTGGAAAGAGTCACATATGCATTGCATTCGCATAAATGACTGTTTTGTGATAAGTACTACTTTCGTGATGGTATGTGTTACTGTGAATGGTTTACTGTTACTGGATATGGTTATTGACTGCTTATTGGTAATTGATGATTATTGATTGCATCAGACGCCACAGGCGTAATGCATGATTTGAGTGAACCATCGATGATGGTTTCTCACCGAGTTCATAAACTCACCCAAAATTTGCATCTATTTTCAGGTCTGAAGAATACCCCGGTTGACACGGAGTATGTCTCATGTAGACGAGTAAAGGTTAGAGGTCGGGATCGGTTCAGTATCGCATTAGTTTCTTAGTAAATTGTATTCCGCAATCAACGTATAATAAGGCATTGTATTTTCTTGAGCCCTTGTGGTATGAATGTTTTATGTATTGGTGATTGTAATTATTCTTGGATGACCGTAATAAGCGAACGGGTTTATATTAAACACGGATTTTATTTACTTATCGTGTTCCGCCGTGTGAACGTGGAGTTAATGGCTCAAGAAGAAAAGAAAAAAAATGTATCTGAATTTTAAATCGATCGATGTAGACGCCACTCTCGTGGGACACGGACTCGGATATCACCAACGATATCGGGTTTGGTCTTACGAGAGTGGGTGTTACATTTAGGTGGTATCGAGCCCAATAGACGTAATGTATCCGGGCACGATTTGGAATATAGGTTGCATGCATTTGAGTCGCGTCGTTGCGGATCGTGGTAATCGATCCCTAGTCGAGTCGCCGAGGATAAATCCTACGGTGCATAAGTGTCAAGTGAGTAAGTGAGAGAAGAGTGAGATGGATTAGAGTGAAAATCCTAAAAGGGATAATCAATTAGGAAAGGAAAAGGAAAATGGATAAGAAGGTTGATCTTTGTCTTGGGTTAGAAACCCTTATAAGTGATAGCCGAATGAGCGTGTTGGCCTAGGCGATTAAGAATTTCGAATTAAATTGACAATATTGTGGTGATGTAAAATGCAGATGTTGAGAGCTGGAGAGATTCATTAGAGATATGGGAAGTTTATTGGTTATAGTAGATCTAAATGAAATTAAAAGCCGGGATAGTTAGGTAATTACGATCGATTGTATATGACATGAAAGGGAAATATTGGAATTGAGTAAAATGTAGATGGTCGATCGGGCATATTTTGATTCATCGTATTCAAGTTAGAGATTAGTAGATTTTATAGGCGATGATAATAGCGAAATGGAAAGAAGCTCAATAGAGTCATTAGAACGGGTTATTGAGGCTGAAAGAATGTAAAGGTGTATGAGATAGGTGAAATGAATTAGGAAATGGTTATGAACTAGACCGCATAAGTTTGAGACTGAAATTGTTAGGTGATTATTGTGTTACGAGTTTGGAAATTAGTATGATAAAATCATAAAGGAAAAAAGATGATGATGATTCTCTTGATGGTGTATGGGTATCTTGAATTAGGTGTATATGGACACGAAAATGGTAAATGGATAGGTATATAGATAGAGATAAAATGGAGTAGTATCAACGACTTTGTCGATATTGGGGATGTGAACACCCGATCATAGGCTGTTTGAGGAAATAGAAGATAAGTAGCGAAAACGGAATGAAAATAAGAATAATGATCATAAGTCGATAAGCCAAATTGATATGACCTTACAAGGTCAAGTTACGCACGAACGGATAGGGAATGAGACATACAGTTTAATGATATGGTGAGAATGAAATAAAGACCTTGAAAGAATGAAACCACAATAGTGGTGTATGAAAAGAGTTATTGTATTTAAGTCAATTTCTTGTTAGGGATATCTATGGACAAGAATGTTGATTGTGACTAATGAAATGTATGTGATGATATATGGAAATCATAGAGGAAATGAGCGGTAAATGTTTAGAGTGATTATAAGTGTGAAGTTCTTAAGAGGATAAAGTAAGACAAAAGTGGACTGAGTGTACCTGTATGAGAGGAATTGAAAAGTGATTCTGGTATAGATTACAGAACAAGTGGTAAAGAAAGTGTTTAAGTGGTATCACAAGGAACCTTCAGCGAAAGAAATGTTCGATATGTTCAATGATGGCATAAGAGTGTCTTGATTGAGATTATACGAATAGTGAAGAAGGATTGAAACACAATTAGGAATAATCATTGGTTGATGAGATTTTTGTGGACAAAATTAAAAGTGAAATTGGGTCATAGCTCATACTGCTGAGATTATCTGCATTGTATGTACAGAAATGTAAAGAATTCCATATGAGTGAGATTTTAATTTGAGGTGATTCTATTGCAATGTGAAGTGAATCGATCTCCGTTTATGATGCAAAACTGTTGAGGAATCTAGATTTGAAACGAAAATAAAAGAGTCCCGAATCGAGAGAGAGATGCTAAAAGAAAATGGAAAATTTTGGAGGTTTAAATATAGATGACAAGGTATTAACATATGTTGATAGGAATGATATGAAAACAAATGAGAAGAAAATGAAAAGAGTAATGGCGAATAGAGACAAGAGGGTCAAAAAGGGAAACTGACAATGAGGTGATGTAGTGACACCTTTATAAAGAAATTGTAGATACACTCATTGTAGACTCAATGAAAAGGGTAAAAGATGTACGGTAACGTCAATAAGACCCTAATAGGGATAGTAACTGTGATTAGAGACAGAATGTGTTTGGAAGTGTTGAACAGTGAAAAGTGAAAAGGACGATAGGACTAATTGAGGAATCTGATACTGATGATATTCATACACTGGAAAAGTGGGCAGTGAGTATTGAACTGCGACAATATGTTGAACGAGTATGAAATAAATTGAACTGACTGTGATAAATGGTACTGGTGTCATGCTCGCGATTGAAAGCCTTGGAGACTGTAGATTCCTATAAGGATACACTGGGTTAATTTGAGGAAAGATACGACAATGCTAGAATGGACAAACAATTCGCCTACTACCCTTAACTAGTGAGCAGATAATGCTTTAATGAACGGATCCATTACGATATTAGGGTTTTCAATTAATGTCAAGCATATCAGGTAATTGTGAAGTGTTCGGAAAATGAAGTTGTAAAAATCGTGATAAGAAAGGTTAAGAGTGCAGAAAGTAAAGAGGGAAGTTTTTATGATGAGTTTGAATATACAAATGGAATTGGAAAACTATAGTGAACAAAAGTCGAAGGAGAAATAAGTGTACCCGATAAAAAGAGTTAGAACAAGGAAGTGAACTGTCAAAGTTACTAGTAAGCATATTTGAAAAGTGAAATTGAGTAATTGTAGTTATAGAATGAAGTGATTCTTGGCTCAAGTGTTTATAGGTTGAATGTCCAATAGGAAAAAGGTTTGATTATGTTCTTGTTATAGAGTTTTGATTCACTGGAGAATATATACTGTTACACTGCATAGTGCCTACTGGGAGTTAAAGACCCTAATGGATTTGAGACTAAAATGTGTGAGAAAAAGGAAAGTGACTTAGGAAAACTGCATGGTTAGCTAAAGTGGAATCGGATCGGACAAATGAGACAGAGTAAACCGGTATATCCGGATAAAGTTGTGAACACTATAGAACCGATGAAATTGTCTTACGAGAATCGATTTTAAATATAAAGTGAATGGCATATAAAAATGACTGCATTAGGTACATTGTTCTTGATTATAGTGAAGTGGAATTAAATATTCTTGTATTGGTACCAAGGAATGTAAATCGTCCCCGACGTGATTAAGGGAGGTACCAAAGACATGGAGATGTCCTCAATGGAATACGAATTGGACTATATGGCACTGTGGGAAAAAGGTATTAGAAGGATAAAATGTGATCAGCGAATAAATTTGAAAATACTAAATTGAGTAATATATCGGAACCAAAGGTAGTGACTATTCTAGAAATGGCAAGTGAGATAGCTAAGAAAATGAGATCGCCAACTGATAGTTTTGTCAAATCCGTTTACTGTACTAAGTGATAATGAGTGAGCCAAATTAGTAATTGAACCACGGACTGAGAGTGGTTACTGTGATCAATCAAAAAGTGATTTAATAAGTGAAAAAGTGTATGAAATATGTAGAATCATGTGATAACGGTCATAGTGAACCGTTGACTGAGAATTTCGAGGACGAAATTCTTATAAGGAGGGGAGAATTGTAACATCCCACCCCCTCCTGGAAGGGTAAAATAGTAAAATTGGCATAGGATGAGACTAATAGGGATGTATGAGTAGTATCCGGTATCTTTGTCTCGGTGCTCGATGAATTTGTGCCTTGAACTGTTTGGTCATGCATTCATGACATTCCCGGTAATTGGGCCTAACGGCATTTTATTGTGATTAACGTGGTTATGGGATTTGAAAAATTATTTGGACTGCACCATAAATTGTTTTACATTTTTAGGGATTTTTAGGAATTTTTCTGAATTTTTCCGGAGACAATTCCCGGACCGGCAAAATCGCCAATTGGCGAACCGGTAGTTTCTCGGTAGCAAAAATCGCTACCCAATGGCACAGTAATATGGGGTATATTATTTTGGGACTGAAAGTAGGGTCATTGGAGTTAAATGGAGTAATATTTTGGGACTGGATTAAACAAATATATTTTGACTTTTCTTTAAATATGTGGACCAATCATAATTTGCCAAGAAAGAGTTACATTTAATGCACCTCTCAATGTTCTCGGACATGTGTGCTTAAAGAAGGAAGGAAGAATTGTTTTAAGGCTTTTATCATTATAGCCATCCGAAACTTAAACTCTTCATTGAAAACCATCGAAAATTTGGCTCTTCTTTTCTCCATTTTCTCCATATCTTTAAGCTACCATCCTTTATTCCACCAAAGTTAGATGATGAGGAGATGCATGCTTGGTCTTGGTGGGATTAGTTTGAAAGCATAGGAAAGAATTGAAGAGAAGAAGTGAGGATTGGAAGCTAATAGGTAAGTAAAGGAATTTAAGTTTCATATGATGTTTGATGATGTTTTTACATGGAATTAAATGCCATGATAGTGAGGGGTGGTTAATAAAAGGGTTTAAAGCATGTATTAGGTTTATGTAGGCATTTAAAGTGATGATTATTATGATTTGAAGGAAAGGGTATGAGGTTAGGTGAAGATGCATTGAAATTAATGATATGGTTTGATTTTGAATTGAATAGGGATAATTATTTGAGTCTTTGAATTGAGGAATTTAATGCTGTAAATTTTTCAGTATTAACCCTAGTATATGTATGACTGGAGTAATATTTAATTTGTATTTATTTTGATGTCTAGTGATGTGAAAAGGCATTGGAAGTGGTTGAACTAAGGTTAACCTTAAATCTGGAAAGTTGGAATTATAATTGATGTTACTTTTTATTCATAACTTATTGTGTAGAAATGTAAATGAGGTAAGGTTAGTGGCCACTGAAACTTTGGGATGTTGGCTTCAATTTAGTGTGAAATAGGTGTTGTTGAATTTCAATGATAGAAGGGTGAAATTTTGCATGGAAAGTTACTGTTCCATTGCCTGTGAACAGTAACCGCAACCATGACATCTGAGTTTTGATGATTTTATGAATTAATTGAGATGGAATTAGGAGAATGGTCTTCATGGAAGTTGTAGCATATTTGATTATCTTTCCATTTCTACTGATCTTGCTATTTTTAGAATTGTGTATTGGGAGATATGAATTGATTACTAATGACTGGTTTTGAACAGTTTGGATGAAACCTAGCTTAAGTGTGATTTTGTGAGTTTACTGATTAGAGGCAATTTTAACATTTTATGTGGACTGAACTAGTGTTAGTGAGCTTCTGAAAAGTTGTAGAGGAAAAGATTACCTTGAAAATGACATATGGTTTGTAATTTTTAGAAGTCATAATTGGGAGTTATGATTTTTCAAAAACTGACCCTACATTAGGTTATGAGTGACTGATCATAATAAAAACTTCCATAACTGTTTTGAAATTGTTAGAGATCGAATTGGATGTTGAGTACTTCATGAAAATTGAAGCTTGAGATGTTATCTTTTCAGGGATATAAAGTTCTGAATTTACTGACGTGTATATAGGGAGTTATGCTTGTTGTAAGGTTACTGCTCATATTGAAGGATTTCAGGGATAGTGACATTGAATGAATTAATTGACTGGTTTAGAAATAGAATTTGATTTTGGATTGTTCATGAAAGTTGTAGAGGATATTGTGAACTTATTGACCATATTTTTTTGGTAATTTATTACTGAAGAATCAGTGAGTTATGAAATTGTAATTGTACTGCCCTGTGTTGATGGAAATTGAGTAGGCAGAAGGTTTGATGGGTTATTTGACACCCTTAGGGTTGGAATTGATTTTTATGGTCTTCTTGAGAATTGTAGAGCTTTTCATAAGCTTTCCAATGAGGTATAGTGGGTACTTTTCTGATTTGTGTGTTAAAAGTTAGCATAATTGGAAATTGGGATTTAAATCTAGAAAGAAAGGGAAAGGCAGAGGCGAGACAAACTCGCCGTCTCGCGAGGGCGACATCTCGCCTCGAGGGCGAGATCAGAGGCTGGTCGCGAGGGCGACGCCTCGCCTCTGCATTGAAGCGAGTGTATCCGCCGCGAGGCGGCGTCTCGCCCATGAGGCAAAGCGATGGGTATACTTTTTATTTATTCGGAATTTTATTTGGTATTAATTGATCCGATTGTTCTTTTGTCAATTTCTTTCCGTCCGACGTCCGATTGACCTGATTCCAGAGGCATCGGATTCGTTGAATATTTAATTTCATATTATGAGAAAATGGGAATTTTAGGCGGAATTTGGCGTAGCCCTATCGACGGAACATGTAAACACTGTTTTATTTAATTGAGGACTATAGAGGTCCGAATTGCATGCACCGTCGGCGCTTATGGATTTCTAATTTTTGATAGAATTTTATTATGAGAAAATATTGAATTAGGACCGGGATTGCCATGAACATGCATATCTCATCATCATGAGCACAAATTTCATATTTAGTGACTCGTACTTTTTCTGATTCATATAGAGGCCCAATTGGAGCGTCGATTGACCGACGTCACAGAGGCTTTCCGGCATTAGCTCGAAAGTAATAGGTGAGTAACCTAGTTGGTTTCTCAAATTTCTGGTTGTTTACATGCTCAACGTGAATTACGTGCAAAAGTGAATTGAATGATCACTGTATGAATACTGGCATGTAATGTATGGGATTGTATTGTATGATTTTACTGCATCAATGATATCGATCTCGATAGATCGGGCTTTATAGCCATATCGTTGACTTATTGCTATCTCGGGCTTTATAGCCATATCGTGGATATCTCGCTACACCGGGCTTTATAGCCAAATCTTGATATTTACTAATCATCGCATCTGCATGCATAATTGCATGATCGATAATGGACGTGCCCCAGTTGCTATTTTTACCGATAAGAGCTTGAGCTCTCACATCATCTCGACCGCCTCGAGCCCAGGAGAAAATCTCGACGCGTCCCCATCGAACACCGATCGAGCACTTAGGCACAATCTTGAATAATCGGAAAGAGTCACATATGCATTGCATTCGCATAAATGACCGTTTTGTGATAAATCGCTTTCGTGATGGTATGTATTCTTGTGAATGGTTTATTATTATCGATATGGTTATTGACCGCTTATTGGTAATTGATGATTATCAGATCTTGATCAGACGCCACAGGCGTAATGCATGATTTGAGTGAACCATCGATGATGGTTTCTCACCGAGTTCGCAAAACTCACCCAAAATTTGCATCTATTTTTCAGGTCTGAAGAATACCCGGTTGACACGGGAGTATGTCTCTCGTAGACGAGTAAAGGTTAGAGGTCGGGATCGGTTAGGTATCGCATTAGTGTCTTAGTAAATTGTATTCGCAATCACCGTATAATAAGGCATTGTATTTTTTCCGAGCCCTTGTGGTATGAATGTTTATCAGATTGACCGATTGTAATTATTCTTGGATGATCGTAATAAGCTGAAACGGGTTTATATTAAACACGGATTTTATTTACTTACTGTGTCTGCCGTGTGAACGTGGAGTTAATGGCTACAAGAAGAAAAGAGAAAAAAAATGTATACTGAATTTTAAATCGACTGATGTAGTACGCCACTCTCGTGGGACACGGACTCGGATATCACCAACGATATCGGGTTCGGGTCTTACGGGAGTGGGGTGTTACAGTATTGCAGTTAAAGGAAATTGATATAATTCTTAGCATTGATCGACTTACAGCTCATCGGCTATAATGAATTGTTACACTAAGGAAGTGGTTGTTGAATCTCCTAATCAGCCAAGATTAGTGTTTCGAGTAGTTAGTGAGGCTAGCAAGCCAGCCGATTAATTTCATTTATGAGTGTGCTGAAATTGATTCGAGGTGGATGTGAGGCTTATCTGGCCCACATAGTTGACACTCGGAATGTTGGACCTAGATTTTTGAGTAAAATTTAGAAATATTAAGTAAAATTAAATGAGTGGTTTTATATATGTATTGTGAAATAAAAGTATTTATGCTTTGAAGAAATTCATGAGAAAAGAATTATTGGGTTTTTTATAATTTTGATTATTGGGAGATTTGTATAATTTATGAAAGTTCAAGTGGATAAGTTGATTGAAATGAAGTTGAAAAGCATAAATAAAATAGAAAAAGTGTGGAAAATTAAAGATTTAAGAAAGTTGACTTTTGGATATAGAAAGTTTGACTTTTGGCCATAGAGAGTTGACTTTTTGATTTAGGCAAAATTTGAGAAAATGATCTTTAGGAAACTTGTAGCTTATGTTGAAAGCTTTCTGTCGTCATAAAGTTTATACTATTTTGATATCGGGAGTGAAAGTTATAGTTAGTCAAAGTTAAGGTTATTTCACTTTGACTTTGAAAATGTTGTTAAGTGTAGTTTTGTGTATGTTGTGCTTTGAGACAAATCGTCGGATTGATGTGGTCTGAATTGAGTGAAGTGGTATTCATGAAAATCATAGAAGATTTTCCAAGCTTTACAATGATGCATGATATGCAATTAGAGGATGTGAGAATAGAAAGATATGAATTTTGGAAGTTTGAATGTGTTATAGGTTGACCCATGTTATGTCAAAAAATTTGATTGAAAAATTGACCTAGTTAGAGGTTGAATTAGCCTTTGAGTTCTTCATGACAGTTGAAGATTTTGATTTGATCTTTATTTTGATATAAAGTATGCAATTTTTAGATCAAGGAATAATAAGTTATGATTTTTACAAGTTTCTGTTATGGTTTTAGCATGATTATTAGAGGACAGAATTTTTGATTGAAAAATTGATTTCCTTAGAGGTAAAATTGATTTTGCTGTCCTTCATGAAAGTTGTAGGTGACTTTTTGATCTTTACATTGATATAAAATATGACACATTTGGACCTTGGAGTTGAAAGATACAAGTTTTCAAAATTGAGTCTTTGTTTAAGGAATTATTAAATTGGACAGAATCTTTGATTAGAAATTTGATCATTTTAGAGATGGAATCGGTTGTGGAGTTCTTCATGAAAGTTGTAGAGCTTCCTTCAAGATTTCTATAGAGACTAAATTTGTCAAATTTGGAGTTCAGAATCAATAGTTATGAATTTTGAAAAAAATTCTATTATATGATGTTGTTTCTGCTTGCTTCACATTTTGCTTCTTCCTTCCAAGTCCGACCCTTTTTCAACTTTTTGCTTATATCTTTTCCGTACGACATCCGATTGACTTGGTTTTCAAAGCGTTGGATTCCTAAGACAATTAATTACATCTTCAGGGAAAATTTGAAATTTTATGAGATTAAATTGAGGTTGATTAATTAAATCAAACTGAGTTAGATAAGTTTCAGAACATGGTTCGATATTTTGAGAAATTATGGATATGTGGAGATCCAATTGAAGTGATTCTTAAGTCAAAATAAAATTAAGACATGGGGCTACAAGTCATATGAAGAAAGTAAATTTCAATTTTTCTTCTAAGATTTTCAATTTCTGAATGGAAGTTCGGATTTGTGTGCAGTCTTGGATTAGGAACATTTGAAGGTATTTTAGTTATAATGTTTGCTCTGGTAATCCAAATGAGGTGATTCTTAATGTGAATTAAACTAGAGAAATAGGGCTACAATTTTTATGAAGACATCGAGTTTCA
This sequence comes from Erythroxylum novogranatense, assembly GCA_029891385.1. Taxonomy (NCBI): domain Eukaryota; kingdom Viridiplantae; phylum Streptophyta; class Magnoliopsida; order Malpighiales; family Erythroxylaceae; genus Erythroxylum; species Erythroxylum novogranatense. The sequence goes on along the minus strand of CM057234.1, from coordinate 88,590,564 downwards.
ATTTTGGGTTTAAGGATGTCAAGTTTTGGATGGAAATAATCATGCTGGAAAATGATTTAGAATAAGACATATCTGAAATGTTTTGAGCATAACTTTTTATGTAGTGCTCCAAATTATATGATTTTGGTGGCGTTACGAAATTGAGACAATAAAGAACAATTCTCGATAAGGAAGTTTTAGTAAATTTTTTCAAATTGATAGTGCAAAACATATCCGAAAGTAAACATGACTTAAAGTAAAGTTTAGGGGCAATTTTGGAACACCACTTAAAGAATTAAGGTTTTAGGCATACATGGAAGGGCTTTATAGTCATTTTGCTTCATTAAATGAAAGAAGAGAGTGGACTGTCATTTTTAACAGCAACAAGTCACGATACTTAAGAGAAAAATGAGAAGAAAAGAAAGAAGGAAAAGAAGAGAAGAAAGATTGAAGTTTCGGACGAGATAAAAAAAGGGGAAGAAGAGGAAAATGACTTAGGGTTTCGACTATGTGAGATTTCAAGGGTGATTTTCGTTGATTTCAAGAGGAAAAAGATAGAAGAAGGTGATAGCCCTCTTATGGGACAAGAAAAATCCGAAATTGGAGGAGTTTGAGGTAAGAGGTGAATTTTTGTCTTTGAGTTTTTCATGAATTTTTGGTTTAGAATCATGGAAAATGAGATGAGTTTGTGGATTATGAAGTCAATTTTGGTGATTACTTAGTTTAATTGGGTTAATTTTGGATAATTGTGAATTAGGGTTTATGCCCAATTTTGTGATTTGGGATTTTTGGAAATTTGTGATTTAGATATCTTGAATATAAGTGGAATTAGTAGTTTCTAAGCTCAATTTGAGAAATTATGATTTTTATGATGTTAAATTCGGGTGATTTAGTTTAGGGAAATTTCAATTGGAAAAAAGAAAGAAGCAAGGGTCAAATTGAAGCTAGGGACAAGTTTATAGCATCGATTCGAGGTGGGTAGTATATTTATTTATTGAATTTTAAGATAAGCATGCGTTTTTGAAAGTTCAAGAAACAAATTTTTGATAAATTAATGTTTATATAAATGTTTGAAAATTATGATTTCGAAGGATTAAATCCTTATTTTAGAAATGATTTGTCGAAAATGCAAGGTTTATGAAATTCATGGTTTTCGAATTATATGAATAATTTGAAAAAATGTGCTTTGTGAATTTTGAATAAGTTTGAATTATGATTTAAAGAAATTGTTGCATACATTGTTATGAATTTGATTGATATGTGATTAAATTGATGATGTGAATTGCATTAGATTTGTTATATGAATTCATGTGGATATGTGAATGTGTCATTTATGACACGATATGATATGGAAATATGAAAATTTAAAAAAAATCAAGATTTTGAAAAGTACCTTTGGGCAATCCGAATTTTTCGGTTTCGAATTATGTGTTATGTGGGTTTGGTCAGGTCCCATAAGTAGGACAAGGGCGCACTTGTCTGTTTTTAACCCTTTTCCTGGCTGCCCGCTAGTGACACTGGAGTTCCGATCTTGGACTCCCATAAGTCACGGCTACACTGGACCGCTATGCGGGAAGGTGTAGTACGTTCTATTCACGGCTGCACAGGATCGCTATGCGAGAATGTGCAGTACGTTCTATTTTGGATCGAACCAAACCATTTGATGTGTTATGTGTTTTGTTTTGTTTATAAGTGTGATGCATTGCATGATTTGAACGATGTTTAAGAAATATGAAAGAAATGAAGATTTACACGATTTTGATTTTGTTCATGAAAAGTGAAAAATGTGAGAAATTTTGATAAATAAGCTCTTTGTGGATTTTTAGCAGTAATATTATTGAAATTATTTTAGCAATGTTTTAAAAAGATTGAGAAATAAGAAATTTGAAAAATTTTCTACTGGGGAACTTTTGAAAGAAATGGCAAAAAGATTTGCGATTGTTTTCGCTTATCATTCAATTTATAAATATATTATCCATGAGCAATAAGCTCACCCCCCTTCATTCCCATCCACAGGTGATGAGAAGAAGATCGGGTGAAAGAAAATGAAGGTTTCCGTTAGTATGTGTTCATATGTTATATGTGTTTAGCTAAGTGATTGCTGAGACATTTCGAATTGTTGTGTACTGTGTATTTTGGATTAGGGGTATTGTAAATGGCTTGCAATGCCATTCAAGTGTGTTGTGTATTCATTTTGAGAATGTATTATGAATTATGGACATATGTATTGGATTAAGTTATGGATAGGATTGCGTTTATTTATGCTGAGATCTCGGACGGAGGGTCCGGTGGATATTGATGATTGTGTGATTGTTTGGGAATTTTAAAAGTGTTTGTTTACCATTTGTAGGTTTTGGGTTTTTACAAATGCAGCCGTTATGCTGCCGAATTTTTTTATAAAAATTGGTATAAAAATGAGTTTTGGGATTTATATGAATGTATAAGAAAATGTTTAAGAATTGAGATTTGCATGAGGAATAGTTTCCTAGAAAGGGAAAACTATATGGTTTTGATTAGTATGAGAATTGATTAAAGATGAATAAGATGAAAAAAGGATTGAAAAATAAGAAAAGGAAAAGAAAAAGAAAGAACAAAAATTTATACTGGTTTTGGAATGTCTTAAGGTTTCCAACGCGATCGCTTTTGTAAGATTCATGCTTCGGATGTCAAAAATTCATATTCGATTTGCTTTCGTTTGCTTTGATCCGTTTGTTTATTCGCTTTTCGATTTCGTTTCTGTATTTTGTGCTTCGCTTTCTGTTTCCGCTTCGTATTCGTATCCGTTTGATTCATATTCGTTTGATTGCTTTGTTTTCCGCGATTCGGATTTAATTCAATTCCGTTTTGCTTTCGATTTATGCTTTGCTTTAATTTCTGATATTCTATTTACTTTCGATCTTTTCTATTCACTTTCGTTCTCTGATTTTGATTCGCTTCCGAGAAAATTCTGTTTCGGATTCCTTCAATTTTTAGGTTCGTTTTTCGGTTGGGATCCGGTCTTCGGATCGGGTTCTAGCACAAAATGAGCAAACCATTCAAGATATTCCAATTGTTAGGGATTTCCTAGATGTGCTTCTTGCAAAATTACCAGGTTTACCCCCAGAAAGGGAGACAGAGTTTACTATAGACCTTGTTTTAGGTACCGCTCCTATATTAATACCTCCATACAGGATGGCACTTATAGAGCTGAAGAAGTTGAAAACCCAGTTACAAGAGTTATTAGATAAGGGTTTCATTAAGCCTAGTGTGTCACTGTGGGGAGCTCCAGTATTGTTTGTAAAAATGGATGGAACTTTGAGATTGTGTATTGATTATTGGCAGTTGAATTGGATCATAATGAAGAATAAATACTCATTATCGAGGATTGATGATTTATTTGATCAGTTATAAGGTGTTGGATCCCGTTTCCGGAACCCAACTACTCATACAGATTTCCTCATACGCATACATGATTCCTTAGAAAACCTCGACTAATCCGAAAATCCCGATAATTTTTTTTTCTCATCTTATTCATCTTAAAATTCATTTTCATACTAATTTGTTCTCATTCCTTTTCACTTTATTCTATAGACCTCAATCTTAAGCAAAACAATTTCATAGCTCACTTCAATCATTGAAAGAATTAAAACCTTGTTTAAGCTAATGACCATATGAATAGTGAAATCTTACCAAAAGAATAGTAAATCAGAATTTTCAAACGTTCATAACTTTTTCATCTTAAGTCCAATCATGACCCATTTTATCTCGTTTTCAAGATCTTGACATTATCTACAAACTTCAAGAAATCTACCCATTTCAAATTCAAGCTCTAACATAGTCTAAAACCTAAGTGAAGTTTCTGTCCATTTTTAAGAAAAATTGGACAGCACCTCCCCTAAAATTGATCTAGCCAAAATCCTAATCTATCCATCCAAGCTCCAAACCTGCATAAAACCACTTCTATCTTCCAACTCAATAGCACAGCCCATCTCCAACTCAAAGGGCCACATTGCAATCTTAAGAATTCTAACCATTTCAATCCATACAACAATACCAACTCATCTTTTTTTTCCTGCTTTTCCAATCTTACAATCATACATTAACTTATACATTACATTTGAACTTCAAAATTTCAAAGGATATATAGATATATAAAGTACATTTGGAACCTCAAAACCTTATGATTTACATGACAATAAACTAATACAACTCATCAAAGGGCATTTAGCCCGATTACAACTAATTTAACAAAAACAAACGAATAAAGAATAAACTAATGCCTTTCTTTTACAACATAACTTCAAAAGCAAGATGCATCGAATTTGTTTCAATCTCGATGCGGAACTCGATTTCTTGTTCAAAACCTGAGGAGGGAGATAAGGGGGGTGAGCACGACGGCTCCGTGGGTAAAAATTTAATAAAGAGAAATAAACACGCGAAATTGTCTTAAACAATTAGTTTCAAAACTATTTTGTCAAAATCATTTTCCAATAAGACAAAACATTTCGAATAAATCATTTTCAAGATAATAATTACAATTATCATCTTTCCGATAAAACACACCAGTTACAAAGTTAACACTTATAACACAAAAACACATATTCACAAAACCAATGGATTTACAACGTCTACAAAGCACATAACAAAATGGAATATTGACAAAGTCAACAAATATCACGTAATAGCACAAAATCACATATCAAATGGTTTGAGTGATCCTAACAGAACGTACTACACATGTTCGACAAGCAACCATGTGTAGCCGTGAACAAAGGGGAGTCCGATTCGGAGCTCCTATGCTACTAGCGGGCAGGCGGGCGAAGCTTATGACAAGTGCGCACTTGCTAATCAGAGGGGATCACTACAAACCCACATATTCATGTATTTGCACATTATTCACACATACTTGCCTAACATGGCATCAAAATCTCATAATTCACTTTTTTTTTTCATTCGGCAATTTCTTTGACAATTGATTATGCATTTCATTGCACATAATAATACAAAGCACTTAATACAAGTTCATATCATTGCAATTAATAATGTAACCCAACACTTTACAAGTCATCGGAAAACACGTATTAGCATTTATTTCACAACAATTCCGTAACTCACATCTCAAATATTAAATAATTACCCACCTCTTACCCTTTGGCTTGCAATTGGTCAAACTGATCTTCCTCAACCTCCAATTGTTTTAATGGCCTTATTCAAAACATAAAAAGTCCTAATTAATAAAAAATCATATGCTAAAATTTTCTAAAGAATGCAAAACATGAATTAAAACCTATCCAACTGTAACTATGCCATTCTTCAATTATAACTATCAAATCCCTTCTCAAACGTAATCCAAAGTTTCATCAATCTCATGCTCTACAAAGATCCACCAATGCTGATTTTCTTCTTTCCATTTCCATAATCCTTCTTCTTTCCTTATCCTTTCATCCACTAACTCTTCAATCCATCTTCACTAAACATATTTAACACAATAACCCAAATACCTCAATGCTGGAATTTTCCCAAGCATATAAAAACTTAACTTAAACACTAACTAACTTTACCAAAACCTTTTCCAAGCTATACCAATCATAACCTTTATCAATTTAATCCATATTTTGTTGAAAATCATCAACTCTAGGCCATCCATACATGCTGAAATTTTTTTCCCTTTTTCATTCTTTTCATATTCTTTCCTTATCCCCTCACCAATCATTCATTCAAATCACCATGATAACCAAGAAAAACAAATTCTAAGCAAAATCATGAATTAACCAAACAATACACATGCTGGAATTTTCCAAAGACAAGGAAAACATGTAATTTCTTTGCCATCATCTTAGCCATCCTTTATCTAAGTCATTACCATCAAAACATATCTCTAAACTAAGCAAAATCCCATCTTAGATGCACAATTTAACAACAAATCAAGTGCTGGAAATTTCCAAGAATGGGAAAACTTAAAATTCATGCAACATCATATTACCTATACTTTAACCTAACCTTTAACATCAAAGCTCAATAGCCATCAAATTTTGAAAAATCCCTTACCTATATGAAAACCCAAAAATTTCAGATTTTGCTTCTTTCTTGAAAACTAAATTCTTTTTCTTTCTTTCCTCATCAATCCTTCATCAATACATTTCAAACCACCGTCATTAAACAAACTACCAACAAAAACCATGAATTAACCAACTAATACCAATGCTGAAATTTTAATTCAAGGAAAACATGAAATTTCTTCAACATCATCTTACCCATGACTTAGCTCAACAATTTACATTAAAACTCATCTTTAACACCAAAAACATCTATGAATTAACAAATGGGAACATTGCTGGAATTTTAACAATGCATGGAAAAACTTCCATTTCAACTTTCCTAACTTCCTTATACCTTCAATTACTTTATTTGACTTGAATCAAGGCTTAAAACTCTTACTTAACATAAGATCAACATGCTGCAATTTTTCAAGAATGACTTGACTTTCAATCTACATAACCTCATATACCTCACTTATATTCTATCTACATCGTTAACAACATCAAAACTCATTCAAACCACTTTCATAAACACATTTTAACACAATTACCCATTGCTGGAATTTTTAAAAGGAATGAAAAACTTGGCTTAAACCTTACAAAATCTCACTTATAATCTCACTTATACCTTTCCTTAGCTATTTCAACTAAAACCCCCTTCAAAACTATTCCAAATTTTCGAAATTTCCAAAACCTAAGCCATACACAAAGCTGAAAATTTCCAAACATCAAGTCTCTTCTCTTTTCCCATTCTTTCCTAACCCAATCATCATCAATCATCATATTAACCAAGGAAAAGGCAAAATCTAACAACATGTTGAGACAATTTCGTAATCCTAACCACACCTAATCTGATTTTTTGAACATCCATTCAAACCTTCTTCTTTCTTCATCTAGAAACCTCCAACACCATGCTTAAGCAAGGAAAGCAAGAACCCTATCAAGAAGTCAAGAAATTTTCAAAGTCTTACCTTTCAAGACCACCCACGCAAGCTTCTTCCTTTGGCTCAAATGGAAGACAACTCTTCCTTTTTCCCTTAGGTTTCACGAAAATCTCCAAGAAACTCCAAGGTCTTCACATTTTTTTCTTCTTTCTTCTTCTCCTTGATGGCCGAACCACCCTTCTTGCTTTTCTCTTCATGTAAGTTTCGAAAAATGGCTACTCACTCTTCTCTCTTTTGAGTTTCGTATGGCTTTTAAAAAAAATGACCTAGTTTTGCTTAACTCCCTCACTTATTCTAAGCCAAAAACGACAACACATGGACTCCCTCCTAAAAAAAATTCGTTGGCTAATTAAAGCCTTAGGAAACTTAAAGTTGGTCAAAGTTCAATGGTCAAGCCTCCTTCTAACTTAAACTTTTGTGGGCTCCCACTTAAAAGCCCACTTGCCTCCCTTCTTTTTCATTTACTTAACCATAACAACCCTAGCCCACATAATTGCTTCCCCATCATTTACAAATCATTCCAAAGGCTAAAAGCCCATTTTAATAAACCTAAAGTCTTATAACCATTTAAACAAAACCGAATTTATTCATAACAATATTTTAAGGCCTAATTTAATATTTCCTTATTCTTTGAAAAATCTAATACCAAAATTAAAATTCTAATTTACCTCAATTCCTTCAATTTAATAATTCTTACTTAAGCACTAAAATCTCAAATTCCAAATTAGACTTCTTAATTCCATCAATTAAAACAATCATCCTCTAACCTTCTTATTCATTGAATTTCTAAAATCCATACAAGCTCTAATTCAATTTTAATCTCCATCACCTAAATTCATAGCAACCTCAATTTATATAATTCTTTTAATATTAACAATACATCACAAAATAATAATTTCTCAACAAATCAAAGTTCACTAAATCCTTTCATTAAATAATCATAACTTAAGCAATAAAATCCTCAATTTATTCCAATCAAATTACAATTATCAATCTAGACCTCAAAATAGTTTAATTATGCCTCAAAATAATTTAATCAAGCTTGTTGACTTGAAAAAAAAAATCGGGGCCCAACATAAGGAGTTCAGGTGTTCACAAAACTAGACTTGAGATCGGGATATTATTAGTTGAAAATAGCTGGGGTGGATGTACCGAAAAGTGCATTTAGAACAAGATATGGGCACTTTGAGTTTTTGATAATGCCATTTGGCTTGACTAATGCCCCTGTAACTTTTATGGCCTTAATGACTAATGTATTTCAACCTTATTTAGATTGTTTTGTAATTGTCTTCATTGATGACATTCTGGTGTACTCGAAGTGTAGAGAAGATCATACTGCACGTCTGAGATTGGTTCTCCAGATAATGAGGGAAAAACAATTATATGCTAAGTTCAGTAAGTATGAATTTTGGCTAGATCAAGTAGTATTTCTAGGTCACATCGCATCTGGACAGGGCATTTAGATAGACCCAAAGAAGGTAGAAGCAGTGATGAAGTGGGAGGCTTTGAGGAATGTGTCTGAGTTTCGGAGTTTCCTTGGATTAGCTGGCTATTACAGAAGGTTTATCGAGGGGCGTTCACTACTCTCAGCCACTTTAACAAAACTTCTGAGAAAGAATGTGCCTTTCAGATGGAATGATGATTGTCAGAGGAGTTTTGAGGAGCTAAAGCATCGGTTAACTTCAACATCGATGTTAACTATTCCATCTGGACCTGGTGGTTATGTTGTGTATAGTGATGCGTCACACCAAGGTTTAGGATGTGTACCGATGTAGCATGGCAAAGTAAAACCATATGCATTGAGACTATTGAAGTCTTATGAGTTTAATTATTCAATACATGATCTAAAACTTGTTGCAGTAGTATTTTCCTTAAAATTTTGGAGACACTATCTGTATAGAAAAGCCTTACAAGTATTCAACGATCATAAGAGTTTGAAATATTCATTGAGCCAAAAAGAGTTGAATATGAGACAGAGGTGATGGATTGAATTGTTAAAAGATTATGATTGTACAATCGAATATCATCCTGGAAGAGTTAATGTGGTAGTTGATGCATTAAGTCGGAAGTCCAATAGCAGTGTGGCTCAAGTATAGCTATCGAGGTTACTGAGCCTAGTTCATTTGAGAGTACTGAATGTTGAATTGAATGTCAGGCAGAATGAGACATTGATAACTACATTGAAGATAAGACCGGTATTGCTTGATAGAATTAAAGAGGCTCAAAACAGAGATCCACATTTAGTGAAGTTAACTGAGAAGTTGAAAGTGAAACTGGATTATGAATTTGAAGTTAGAGATGATACATTGTGGTTAAAGCAAAGATTATGTGTGCCTTATGTTGATAAATTGAGGAAAGAGATTTTGGAGGAAGCTCATGTAGCAGCTTATACTAGGCATCCTAGTACTACCAAGATGTATAACACATTGAAACAACATTACTGGTGGCCTGGAATCAAAAAGCAAGTAGTAAAGTTTGTTTCTAAGTGTATAACATGTCAACAGGTTAAGGCTGAGCACTAGGCTCCAGTTGGAAAATTACATTTGTTACCTATTCTAGAGTGGAAATGGGAAAGAATTACTATGGATTTTGTTATGGGTTTGCCGAGGACTCTGAGGCAACATGATGCCATTTGGGTCATTGTTGATAAACTGACCAAATTGGCTCATTTCTTGCCAGTGATAGAAATTTTTTTACTAAATCAATTAGCTCGGTGATATGTTAATAAAGTTGTGAGATTATGTGAGGTTCTAGTGTCCATTGTGTCAAACAGGGATCTCAAATTTACTTTGAGATTTTAGGATAGTTTACAGACAGCTTTGGGTACCAAACTGAATTTTAACACTACATTTCATCCTCAAACAGATGGTCAGAGTGACAGGACAATTAAGACTATTGAGAATATGCTCAGAGATTTGGTTTTGGAGTTTCAAGGAGCATGGGATATGTATATAGCTCTGATTGAATTTCCTTATAACAATCAGTATCACAACAGTATGTATGGCTCCATACGAGGTGTTATACGGTAGGAAATGTCATTCTCCTTTATATTAGGATAAAGAGGGTCTAAGAATTATCGAAGGCCCATAATTGATTCAGGATACTATTGACAAGGTGAAATTGATACGTAGCATAATTAAAGTAACACAAGATATGCAGAAAAGCTATGTGGATTAGCACAGACGAGCTATGGAGTATCAGGTAGGTGATAGAGTATTTTTGAGAGTATCACCTTGGCGAGGTGTGCTGAGATTCGGTAAGAATGGTAAGTTAAGTTCGAGGTAGATTGGTCTATATGAGATAATTGAAAGATTTAGACCATTGGCTTATAAGTTAGCCTTACCTTTTAAAATGGCTCAGATACAGAATGTATTTCATGTGAGTATGCTTAGGAGATATCGATCGAATACAACTCATGTGATACCGCTCAAAAAGTTTCTAGTACTCTGAGTTAAGCTGAAGAACCAGTGAAAATAATTGGCAATCAGAATAAGCAATTAAGGAATCGAGTGATCTCAATGGTGAATTTCCTTTGGAAGAATCATTCGAGTAAGGAAGCCACATAGGAAACAAAGGAGCATATGAGGAATCAGTACCCGTACCTATTCAACCATTCAAGTAAGAATTTTGAGGACGAAATTTTTTATTAGGAGGGAAGAATTGTAACATCCCGTTAGCCATGTTAAGGCTAGAATTGTGATTTATGAGAAAGTACTGAAAAATTAGGAAATGCGCATTATGCTTTACTTAAATATGACATGCACATTTTTGCACATGAATATGATTGTACATGCATTCATTGACATTTTTAGAGTATAATTGATTTATAAATGTGATAAAAATGTGAATTATGAGTTATTTGGGTTAAAAATTTATTTGGAGACCATTAGCATTATTTCAGAATTTTTGGTGAATTTGAGGTACATTTGGACTAGGACAAATTCCAAGTCGTAGGATAAATTGATGCATGAAAAGTTTGGATGATTAAGCTTAAAATTGAGAGACATTTGGCATAGTTAAATTTGTGACAAATGGACTAGAAAGTAAATGAAAATTAGACCAATTAATGTGTGACATGTGGACCAATAATTAGGAGACATATGGATTGATTAAAGATTTGGTAGCTTATGGAAGGGATAAGTGGTTTACATGCTTAAGGACACATGTTGAAATAATATGGTGACATCTAGCACCTTAGGTGTAATGTTACTGCATATTGTTTCAACCAAGCTTATTCTTCTTCTCTTCTCGTCCCTCACCACCGAAACTTGTTTCTGTCTTCCCCTTCTTGTGTTTTTCTTAAAGCTATGCTAAATTATCACACTAAATACATGCTTTTACCCATCACAAAACAGCTAAAAAACTAGCTGAATGCTGTTATTTCATCATAGCTAAAAGTCATTTAATTCCATCTTGAATGTGTGATGATTCTACATGTTTGGAATATTGATTTGTAGTGATTTTTTGAGTTGGGGTTAGAACTGAACAGGTAATTAAAAGATTAGTTTTTATGACATGTTAAATGGTTTGAGAATGAAGGTGAATTGGACTAAAATGCATGAGATATTAGTTAAGATGTATGCTAGAATGTTAAGAATTGGAGAATGTTCATTGAATAGACTTTGGTATTTTGATTATATCTTGAACTGTAGATTTCCAAATACATTGATTATTGATTCAGAATAAATAAGATACATATGTCTATAACATTCCTGAAGAAGTAGAATGTTAATTCTATCTTTAAGCATTTCAAAATATGGCTGGAAGTAGAGTTAGGAGTTCTTTTAGTGTTTAAAAACAATCTGAACTGTTTTGGATATAACTTTCAATATACTAAATAAAATTGTATGATTCTGGTGTTATTAGAAACTGGAAACATAGTGGAGCAATTGTCTAGAAGAAAGTGTTACTGAAATACACCAATTCATTGTCATAATGATCATGCAAAGTTATCCTGAAAGGGGGTGCTAGGATGAAAATGTTGATGTGTGCTGGAATTTGATAACTAGAATGTTTTTACTAAACATGCTTTAGTATTTTGGCTATTTTGAAACAGAGACATTTGGCTACAAATATTAAGAAGAAATTGAATTTAAATTATGTCCTTAAGGGTCTTGAAATTTATCTTGAAAGTAAGTCTTGGCTTAGGCAGTAGTACTATTAGCGACATAAATCAGGTCCTGTTGTTATTGAATAAACTATATTGATAAAGGCTGGATTAGACAAAGGTGTATGAAAAAAGTTATAGCTTATTCTCTTAGCTTTTAATTGGTATAAAGTTTGTAATTTATGGATATTGAATTGAGAGATATGAGGTGTACAACTTGACTGTATGATCATTCATTAGCCAAAGTTTCAAATGTACACAGTCTGTGGTATTTTGAGCATAACTCATGAAATAATGAATCAAATTGGATGATCTTGGTATCATTAGAAATTAAGACATTGGAGAACAACTTTTTAGAAGGAAGTGTTGCCTAATTTTGTCATTTACCTTATCAGAATACTTATGTAATGTTGACCCGAAAGCATATTATGAGAAAAAAAAACAGAAATGATCAATTGGTTTATGAATTTAGTTTCACATTGTTTTATTATGGTCCAAACCCTAAGAAAAAATTATATTAATGAGGTTTTGCTATCTGAATGATATGGTGACAAAATCTCAATAAGATACCCTGAATTGTCATTGAACATGCATTGTGTATATTGTCTATACAGTGATGTGTATAAAGAAAGACTTATACATTTGTGCAAAATTGTGATATATCTAAATGTGTTTTGTATGATATAGAGGAGCACATTGGACGCCAGTCGAACATAGCTGACTATCTAGGCAATATCATATTGGAGTGTACTGTAAGTAACCTAAGATGGTCTCACCTTGATTTGTTTTGTTATTACTGAATTGAATTTGATATTAACGAATGTGTACTAAATTGTGTACTAAATTTCGGAAAATGATTTTCTGAGGCATTCGATGCATGTGAATATCATTGGAAGTGCCACTTGTATGTGATGAGAATGACTAATTGAATTTGATATGTACTAATTATGTTTTGAATTCCAGACATGAATTGTCTGAGGAGTTTAATATTTGGGTATGTATTGGAAGTGTTATGAATTATTGCGAAACTCTATATGATATTTGAATTCTCAATGAAAGTTGAATGCCGAATTTATGTTCGATGATTATGAGATTTTGACTATGCATCACCTGTGATTGTTATACATTGTAAATTCTATAATTGATTCATTTCATAAAATGCATGCTCAAATAAAGCCAGTTTGATAGATCTTTGAGCTCGATTTTCTGCATGTAAATCTTTACTCCGTGATTTCTGTCTGCACGTAGAGCTTTGCTCCATGATATATGTTTTTAACTGAGCCCAATGGGCCAATATTTGTATTGGTATATGAAAGGCACTTGGTCACAATAATAATAACGAATGTGGAGTCTTGTATGCATCTGTATTGATATATATATATATAAGTTTTGATTCGCAATGATATCATGATTTGTCATGGTAATGTGTGTACTTGAATTATACAAAATCTGAATGATTATATGTGAATTATGTGATCTTGTGTGATTGACCTAGGTGAAATCGTCAATGATGGTTCACTCATTGAGTTCGCAAAACTCATAAAAATTGCAACGTGATTTTTCAAGTACGAGACATGAGACCTAGTTCCTTAGATTGGACTAAAGGAACCTTTTGGATTAAGTTATGGCTCAGAGGTTTATCAGCTGACATCAGAAGAGTTGTAGCTTATGTTTTGTAGTCTTCCTAGAACTTTTAGAAGGTTTTGTAAATATTCATTAATGGATATAGTGTAAGCTTTTGTTCAACGAATACAGTGTGAGTTTTTGATAATGAATGCAAGGAATGGTTTTAATTTGATAACTTTAAAATTGTGTTAGTTAATGCCATGTTAAGTTGGATTTACGTTCGCTCTAAAATGCCATTATCATAGGATATGTACTTGAATGTGCTTGGATGTTTAGGTATATCCTCTATAAGAAGATTATTAGTTAAATTAATGGTGATTTGATTATCCAGATCATGTAGACTTTGAAGTAGAAGTTTGACAAGTTCAAGTGGCTACATTTCATATTCCAATGAAGTAAGTTGACAAAATAGAGTAATTAAATCATTAATGTTCTAGATAACTAAAGTGGCTTAAGATATATAAAGAGTATAAATTTTTCTCTTAATTTTTTAAAATTAACTTATCCTCATAAAGCTTTGTGAGATGATTTCATATCTCTTTTGATGTTTTCTCCTCCTTTACACTTGGCAACAAATCATTTGTTAAAGCTAGATGAAATTTTGCAACAAAATTTATGTCTTTTTCATTCCACTTAGTGTCATCTATGAAATTTATCATTCTTCTACTAATAGTTATAAGACAATTATCCTTTGTAAGGATAATTTTCATTTTAGCTTTCGTAGTTAGAAATTATTCTCATTTAATTTCTTTACCTTAAATTTAGTTATTATTGCTTATCCCACGATAAATAGCTTAAACTATTTGATGTAAACAATAATTTTATATGTAAATAGCACTTATTATCTTCAAAGGATAAACAATATCCAACTCATATTTTAATGTGGAATTATAGTGGTAACTATAAAACGTGTGATAAATAGATATACACCCTAATTACGATATGGAAACACTTATTGGAATGATTAGTTGGATAGAGTGAAATCGTAGCTTAATTAAGACCAGAAGAAATATGACTCATAAAATATTATTACAAGTTTAAAGGAAGAGTTAGAATATAGTTAGTAAGTATTTGTATTTCATTCAACTCATGGGAACAAATGATTCTCACTTACCTGGCCTGCAGGTTGCTCATCTGTTTGAAGGACATACAAGTTGGGATGATATGGAGTCCCCCATTTCTCCTTTTATAGCTGAAGATGTCAAAAGGATCCTTTTTAGTTTACACCCCTATAAGTCTCCTTGTCCCGATGGATTCAACGCTTTCTTCTTTCAAAACACGTGGGAAATTGCAGGCCAACTCTTTACTGAAGCTGTACTAGAATTTTTTGAATCATCCAAAATGCTACAAGTCATCAATCATGCTTTCATTCTTTTGGTGCCAAAAAACCTAACCCTTATTGTATGACTGAATTTAGGCCCATATCGTGGTGTAATACTACTTATAAAATGATTGCAAAGATTCTGGTGGAAAGATTAAAGAAAACCCTCTTGACTGTTGTGAATTATGATTAGTGTGCTTTCCTTCCCGAACTTAACATAGGTGACAATATTATGCTTTTACAAGAGCTTCTGAAGGAATACAACATAGGTAAGCAAATTAACAGTTACTTAATCAAGATAATTTTTTTCAAATCCTTTGATATCATTAGCTGGCAGTTCATCCAATTATGTCTTAAAGAACTTCATTTGCCTACTGAATTTGATCAATGAATTATGGCATGTGTTAGCACTTCTTCTTTAAGCGTGTTAGTCAACAGCACTTCCACTACTCCTTTCAAGTCAGCTAGAGGGATTCGATAAGGTGATCCCCTCTTACCTTATCTATTCACACTCGTGATGGAGGGTTTATCCAGACTATTAACCAGACTTATCATATCTACTCTGAATAACATACATATTCACTGGGTGGGTCATGTTGCTTTACTGCGAAAAGTTCCTGAGGAGCTGAAAAGAATCATGAAAACTTTTCTTTAGACTGGATAAGTTGGTAATTCCTCAAAGATGTGAGTGAAATGGTGAGAACTCACTCTGCATAAAAAATATAGTGGTATTGGGATTAATCCAATATCTAATACGTAGAAGGTTTAAATGTGTAAGTGTTTATGGAGATGATACACAGATCATATAGCCTTATGGTCCAAATGGATACATGAAATATGCTGGAAAAATTTTAACTTTTGGCAGGTTGATTACCCTCGAAATGGTTCTTGGATACTCAAAACAGATGCTCCAACTTTGTTGAACAATTTACCTACATATCAAGCATAATGTTGACAATGGAGTAAAAACTTGGGTGTGTTTTGATAACTGGATGAACATCAGTCCACTTATTAACTCTCCTGACTTTCAAAGCTTCAAAACAGACTTCCTTTAATGTTAAAAGCCTCTTCTTTGATTGCTAATGATGTATGATAGGCCACCTTTTGTGGTTTCACTTCTCTTCTTCCCCTTCTCCCGTAGCTTTCCAATACAACATAGAAGGATAAAATAGTCTGGAACTTGAATCCCTCTGTTATCTTCTCCAATCAATCTTGCTATCAACTCCTCTCCACTAGATCATTTGTAGTTCCATGGTTTTCCTTGATGTGGCATAATACCATTTATCCTAAAGTTGCCTTCATTACTTATCTAGCTTTCAAAAACATGCTTCAAACTATGAATCAATGCCATGGAAACGTCGATGACCTATTCGTCCTCTATAACCTAGCTCCAAAAGATCATAATAATCTCTTTTTCCAATGCATTATTCAAAAGAAATTTAGAGTAACATTCTACACATGTTGTCGTCATATTCAGCTAGATACGACTGGGATTCGGCATTAGAGTGAATCATTACCAAATCGAAGAAAGGCACTCAAAATGTTGTTCTTTTATCTACTGCCTTTCCAATGTCTATATACGGCCTATGGAAAGAGAAAAGCCATCGAAAATTCACAGACAAAAAGGAAGAGAAATACAAACTCGCTACTAAAACCATAAATCAGATTAGAGAGTGCATTTTTGCTAAAGATATACAACTACCCCTTACCATGGATGTTAGGAGGACTTGGAAAACTTTAGACATCTAATACCTCGCACTTTAACCCTCTAGCCTTTTGTAATCTTCTTCGTTAGTTACTCTTTACTATTATAGAGTAGTATAGTGTCATCTATGAACTCTCTGTAAAGTTGTAACTAGTTTTATTCTATAGCAATATATCAGTCATTTACCAAAAAAAAAATACTTATAAGATTGGTATCCTCACAAGCTATACTCTTTAATACTTGAATTTGATTCTTAATGGATGAAATATGAAGATGGATGAATATTTATAGGTGAGTTAAATTAATTATAGTTTAACATTTCACTTTGTTATAATTACCAATGTCATAATAATTATTTTTACCACAAATTATTTATCTTTATATAGATATTTTGTGAATAACATCTATATTCTTCTAATATAAATAATATTTAGATATTATAACTAATATATAAAATTCTTTAACAACTTTAATAACAGAAATAAAACTATTAAATAGTATTCAAACTAATTTTAATATTGTGTACTAAAATAGATGTTTCTATAAAGATGAAAGTGAAAAGTATAATAGAATATTATGAGTAATTTAAATTTCTCTATATTATGATAATTGGAGCAAATTGTGGTCATTAAGTAGTTCACATTTGATGGTTAGAATTCTAAATAATTTCTCTACTAGTTCTAATGTTTTCGATAACCTCCAATCATTGGTCCAACTACCCAGCTAATCTTGTGCCAATTTTTCCTAACTTTAACCTTAATATTAAAGTGAATGACTCCTGCTTTTGGTTCATACATCCATCAAGCAAATTCATAAACCATTAATGTAAATATTTGTTCATACCTAGGGAGCAAAAACTAGTTTGGTATAGCACTGTCTAGAGCAGAAGCTCTCTCCCAAAGGTATCTTTTTTCATGTGGCTAGTTGCTAAAAATGGAGTTTCCATATTTAGTATTAGATAGATTAAGCTTCATGATAGTTTTCTAACTTGTTGCCTCTACAAAAACCAACTTGAAACTCTTTTGAACCTCTTTTACATTTATAATTACTCAAAAACAATCTAGAGCAAAATTCTAGCCATCTATGAGCTTAATATTACTAGGTACAACCATACTAAGTTTCTTAAATGGCTAAGTTTGAATAAGATAATTAATAAGGAGAATAAAGCCATCTATCTAATAGTTATATATCATTTAAAATGAAAGAAACAACATATTCTTTAAGGGAATTGAAAGCTTCAAATAACAAGTTCTTGTAGATCTAACATTTTCGATCAAAGTGTAATTTTTGACTAATCAAACCTTCAGAGGGTGCAGTAATTTTTTAAAATTTTATTTTCATTATGTAATATTACATGTTAATTATTTAACTGTCTATTTTTAAACTTCCAATGGAACTAAATTTGCCTTAATAATAAAAGGATAATGGTTCCATTTCTATTGCACCCAAAATCTTGTTGATGGTAAATCATATTATGATTTCTATTACACCGAAAATCACAGTCATTTGAGAGACAGCAAATTCTTCTTCAAGCCTTTTATATATCAAAGCTCCTAAAGAGAACAAATTATATCATCATACATCTTCAACTTAATTGTTTCGATACCAACAACTTTTGGAGGATAATTGTCACAAAATTACATATATCCACCTAACATTGGTTCATAATGATGAAATAATTCTCTTCTAGAAGCAATGTGAAAATTATCTCTTGAGTCAAAGAACCATACTTCAAGTTTTGACTTCCTACCCTTAATTGTGATTGTTTCTTTATAACATAGAGCCTTGCCATCATCCAAACTGCTCCTAAAATTTTCTCACAACTAGAATTTTCTTATTTATATTCCAATAACTGTTTATCAAGTGACTTTTCTTACCATAATCATAGCATTTAAATTTTTTCTTACTCCTTAATTTGATCTACTATGAATTTGGCTCTTTCTTGGGCCATGTTTTGTCAATTTTCCTCTTATCACCATTAATGCTTTGACTTTTTATAAGCCATATTGTCTATCTTCCTTATTTTGCAATGAATTCTTTTTTAGAACCATAGATGCAACATCATCAAAACTAATATTTTATATAAAAAATTAGTGGTTAAATTAATGAAGATTTGATTATATAAATCATGTAGACTTTGAAGTAAAATTTTGACTTGTTCAAGTGGTTCCATTTATAATCCAATAAGGTGATATGAGGAAATAAAGTAGTCAAATCACTAATATACTCAATAACTAAAGTGGATTATGATGAATGAAGAGTATAAATTTTATACTAAAATTTTTTTAGATTAACTTGAGCCAATACATCTTTATGAGATGATTCCATATTGCTTCTAATGTTTCCTTCTCTAGGCTTGACAAAACTTAATCAATTAAAGTTAGATGGAGATTTATAACAACATTTATGTCCATTTCATTCCACTTAGTGTCATCTATGAAATTTATCTTCCTTTTACTAATAACTGCAAATTAATTATCCTTTATAAGGATCTTTAACTTTTGAAATAAGAAATTATTCTTGTTGAATTTATTAATCTTAAATTAGGTTATCATTGCTTCTCTCCAAATTGTTTATGCTAAGACAAATAACCGTTATTATTTTACATAAATAATAATTGTATACATAAATAGTACTCAATACCTTCAATAGATAAATAACATCAAACTTAATTTTAATGTGGAAAATTCTCTTATAGTCGTAACTAAAAACTTATAACAAATGGATATACACCCTAAAGAGGATCTGAAAACACCTATTGGAATGATAGGTGGATAAAGTAAAATTGTAGCTTAATTAAGATTGGTAGAAATGGGACATATAAAATATTATTATGAGAAGAAAAAAAGAGTTACAATTGTAAGTTACTGATATTAATTTATAACTTAAAACTTATAAGATTGGTATCCTCAAAACCTCTACTCTTTGGTACTTGAATTTAATTCTTATACATGCCCTTATCATGAAACAACCAGACGGCCTGTCGAGTAACCTACGGTGACTGTCGATATCTGATCCAATTGGAAAGTTTTCATGGAGCTAAGCCTATTGCCCTTTTTATTGAAAAGCTTTAACTCAACACAAAAAGATATAAGAAATGGAGTTTTTTTTAATCTTTTTAATAAAGATTTCGACAGCATAATGGCTGTATTTTGACATTCCCAAAATTTTCAAAGCTCCTGTAAAAGTTCAAAACACTTGTATATTCGCATCAAAATCTCCACTACAAATCTTGGATTACAAGTCCACTAAAAAGCAATCTCAACAATCATTTCGATAAACTTTAAAAAGCTAAAAACATATTTAGGCATTTCATTTAAAAATCTTTATATGCATCCATTCTTCACATAAATGTACATTTGAAAACATATTCATGAATATGCAAATGTTCCAAAATTATTTATAAGGAAAAATGCCTATACAAAAGCACGTGACGAAGCTGACTACTCACGAGGTGGAGTCCCTACTATGAAGCCCCTGAATGTTCACTTGGGAGATTTTATTTTGAAATAGAAAGTAAAGTATTAGCTAAACAAGCTTAATGAATGTTAACCTTTCTACGCAAATCACATTTAACAATTTAAATGTCCCTAAGACAAATTCATTTTATTTCTTATAATACAATACCAATATAAAATATATATGCTTTATGAAATCAAATTTCAAACTATTAAAGTAAATAATGGCCGCATTGTTATTGTCATGAACTTCTTACCTGACATAGCCCAGCACTAACTTCTTTGCCATATGGTACCCTTAGACATAAGGTCATGGAGCTGGTTCTATATCACTTACTTGTGACTGGTCAACCACTTTGTTATGAAGTTGGTTTTATGTAACTTACCAGCATTAGGTTGACAACTATACACTGATAATTACAAACTTGGTTTTGTATCACTTACTCGCGGCTGGTTAACCACTATTTATAGAGTTGGTTTTACATTGCTTACCTACACTAGTTTAACCGCTATACACTAGTAGTTACGAAGTTGATTCTGCATCGCTGACCCGCAACTAGTTAACTATTAGTTATGGAGTTGGTTCTATATCGCTTACCCGTACTAGGTTAATGGTTATACATTAGTATAATAACATATAAAAAACCTAACATGTACCAGAGGTTAAAAACCATTTCCTTTTTATTAACCAATAAAATAATATCAGTGTAACTTCAAATCATATGAAATTCAACTTTCAAACTTTAATTCATATATTACTAAAACATATACTTATACTAGCAATATTCACTTATAATGTATCATTCACATAAAACTTATAATCATACAATATAAAATCACATGTCATCAATTCTTTGGAAAAGAATTTATTCATATAAAACAATTAAAATACACTAACTATTTTGGAAACTTATCTTCAAGCAAACTCATGTGTTCGATGCCTATTTTTTACCTACATAAAGTGTATTTCTCTTAGAATTTTTTTTCAAATTTGGAAATAAGGCATTAAAACTTTATATTTGACTTAATCAAATTCAATATTAGCATTTAATTGAGAAACACGTACTCTAATCATATTTCTGCTTACTTCCGTATGCGAACCTATAACATCCTACTACCATAGAATATATACTCGAACATCCAAAGAACATTCAAGTACATATCCTATGACAATGGTATGTTAAAGAAAACATAAACTCTTAAATGGCATCATAAAGAATATACAATACTTAAAACCTTAACACTTCATTTCATTCATTGACAAAAGTTTACATTGTCGTGATTGAAATAAGTATTTAAAATCCCTTATACAAAAGTTCTATATGACAAAGAAACTACAAAATGCAATCTATAACTCCTCTAATGTCAACTGACAGACCTTTGAGCCATATCTTAATCCAAAATGTTCCTCTAGAAAGTCTTAAGAACTAGGTCTCCCGTCTCATACCTGAAAAGCCACGTTGCAAATTTTGATGAGTTTTGTCAACTTAGAGAGTGAACCATCATTGATGATCTCACTCAGTTCAAATATACAAATATCACACAACCAACCATTTTCACAAACATTTTCCATTTCAATAAGACATACTGAATGACACACGTTTCATAAACATTCTTTCATAACATGTATAACCCAATAAATCACATTATTATGGCACATCCCTTTATCATCACAATTTCAAAAAAGGTTTCATAATTATAAACATACAAATGTAGATCCATATGAGACTCCACATTCGTTATTATTTGTTGTGACTGAGTGCCTTTTAGATACAGATATTAGTTTATTGAGCTCGGTCAGATATAGAAATCATGGAGCAAAGCTCTACGTGCAAAATTTTGAGTTTAAAGCTCCTTCAGATTGGCTACTCTGATCATAATGTCTTTATCTGAACATACATTTTATGAAATACATAAAATAATAGAATATGTCATAAATAGCATCCACTTATGATGCACAGATAGAATCTTATATTCATCAGACCTCAGTCTAGCATTCAGCTTTTGTTGATTATACAGATATACTTCAAAATTCTGATACAAGCAGAACACTTCTAATACATTCCCAAATATCAAATTCCTTGGACTATTAAAGTCTAAAATTCACATACAAATCACAAACAGTTCAATAATTGGAAGTTAAACAGAATAAATCAATTCTATGAAGATCATCTAGGTTGACTCACAATATGCTTCAATTTAAGCTATTTCTTAGATAGTCCGATAACGTTTGAATGGTTTCTGACTTGAGCATCTAAAATCATACAATTTACATATATCATGTTCAATGCATGCCCAATGACTATTCCGGGTATGTTTCCTTTATTCACATCTCATAATCATTCATACTTCAAAACTCATATATGTCTAATTTAAACTTAGGTTACACCTCAATAATACAAATTTATTCTAAGTTCATCACTCAATCATGCACTAAGGTTCATAGCTCAATACACCTTATTATTATAACATCATCAATCAATCATGTACCAATCCTTTCCTAGTGAATATAAATGATAGTGAAATTTTGTGGAGAATAAGGGTAATGTGTGAGGAGCTTGTGATTCAAATTTTAAGTCAATCGGAGTTCTGGAGAAGAAGTTATGGTCAAAAGGGTGAAGGATGTCAAAAGTAGTCAAACAGTTGTGCACCTTCATGCTCTTCCTAATGCTTCCTATTTATCACGATTATACTTCTGGCATAATCGTGCAACTCCCTAATGACCCCTTTTTGTCACGATCATGCACTACTTTTATTCAAGCTTCATTTTCAGGGCAATTTTGCATGGCCATGTTGACAAGGAAAATGAAGTATTTAGGCAATATATTCTTCTAAAAATATGTTCCCATATGTATTAGGTTTCTGATGACATCTGACGAGATTTGATTTACACATATGATATTTTTCTACTTTTATGTATTAGAACTGAAACCTATGTTCACCATATTAGTGATTAATAGGCTAGGTCAGCCTATGTGGTTCCTAACCAATATACGTTAAGTCATAGGTTAGGCCTATGCGTTTTTATATCATGTATGTTTGCTTCATAGCTTATTTACATAGTCTTGGTGTGTATCGAGTTCTATTTACAATATATGTTTTCCCTGCTCACTCAATGCATAGTGTACTCACCGCCTTCACCTTCCAACCATGCAAGTTAATTTGGTGAGCTTGAAGCTTTGAGTGTATCATGCGATTTTTTGACATTTTCGAAGCATTACCACATGTGGGTAGTCTCTATTTTGTACTCTTGTTGTATACTGGCTCATGAACTATTTTTTACTAAGTTGGTTATATTGATATGTTTTATAATTTTGTAAATTAGCTTTTAATTGTCATGTGGTTTGTAAAAGACCTTATGTATAAACCTTTGGTATTGTTGTTGGGATTGCTTTTGAGTGGACTTAAAAGTCCATAAGTGGTGGTAGAATTTTAAATGTGAATATAGAAGTGCGTTTAAAACTGACTTACAAATATTTTAATTATGTTTTGGGATTATCAAAATACAACCGTTGTGTTGTCCAAATATTTTCAAAGGATATTTAGTTAACCTTGCATAGTCTGGTTAAGGGTACCATAAGTATCCTTAGCCTGGGTATGCTGTAGTTATCATGTGCTCGATGTGATTCTGGGTCATGACAATTAAATTGGTATCAGAGTATGGTTTTTATGTTTTCAAAAGTGTTATTACCACATTCAAAAGGTTCATGAGCCTTAGAACTTGAGTTTGGGTGTTGAAAGCCTTTGGTCGAGAAGTTGAGTCTCGGATCGTCAAGTTAACATCCTTAATAGTTGGATGATTTCGACCTCAGTGGGAGTACTTGTCGACATTCCTTGGGGTGTTTGGGATATCAAATAAGCTAGGCTTCGTTCGATCTATTTTATTAAACAATGTCTTTTTCTTTAATTTTGTAGAGATAACATTACCCCCATTTGTTTGATCAGTCAAGTAAAAATTTCGAGGATGAAATTTCTTAAGGAGGAGTTGTAATATCCTGCCTCCTCAAATTGTTAAGAGATTAAACTATTAGATTTAGTCACATGAGTTATTTCATTTAAGAATTTACGAGGTGCATTTCATTCACTTGCATAATATTTGTATAAACATATGAATCATGATTTAGAAAATGTTGCAAGATAGTATGTGCACTCAATTGACATGTTCCAAGATATGAAAGGTTTTTACTGATCTTGATGTAATTGTATGTTGATTTTGTCTTAGATTTTGTTTTGATGGATTATAATTAGCGAAATGGGAATTTGTTGTTACAATTGAGTAATGGATGAGGTGATATGTGCATCTAGTTTAAGAAAAATGTTAAAGAGCTAGACAAAGTTATATATGGGAATTTAGGTTGATTAGGCCTATGAAATGGTGACATGTGACATTGGGAATAAGTGACAAATGGCTCAGTTAAATGGATGACAAGTGTCTTGATTATAATTACGACACGTGGTCCTTTAATTTTGTGACAAATGACACTTTAGATTTGTGACATGTGGAGTAAAAGAATGGTGATATGTGCATCTTTACAAATGGTGACATATATAGCCTTACAATTAGTGACATGTGTAACCTTACAATTGGTGACATGTGTAGTCTTACAAGTAGTGACATATGGAGGCTTAAAATGAGTGACATGTGGAGCCTAAAGTAAATGACACATGTACTAATAGAATAGTAACATATAGACCAATAGAAGGATAACATATGTACTAATAGAATGATGACATATGGACCAATGGTATGATGACATATGGATTAGTTTGACCTTCTTGAATTTTCTAGAGAAAGTGAATGAAAAGGCAATAGAAGTAAGAGTGAAGGTCTACAATAAGGTTAGAAGAGGGAGAAAAACGAAAATAAGAAGAGAAAGAGAAAAAAAAAGGGAAGAGAAGAGGAGAAGGAAAGAAGTTATCAAGGGAAGTTGAAATTTTGGTTTCAATTTCATCTTTATTGTTCGATCTATCTTTCATAATCTTAGAGCACGAATTTAAAAAAACTTAAATAATTAAAGTTGTAGATATAGTCTTACTTGACCTCTGTGAAAGTGGCTTGACAAAATAATGACTAGAGTTTAGGTTATGCTTGTTTCCCTAATATTGCTTATGATAGACCCCTGTGCAAGAATCTTGTATTATTTCTTGATATTTTAGGACCTTAGAGTTTGAATTACTGAAAGTATAAAACATGAAAAAATATTATTGATGTCTTATTAATGCTTCTGTGGAACAATTTTCTTAGGAGAAGTATAGATAATGATTTATTATGGTTTGAGTATTGGTTGTCAGTCTGTTTCTTACTAGAAATATGTCAAAATTTGGATGGAGATTACATTTTAAAGGGATATTCTATTCGTGTAATTTTTGGATATATTAAGACTAATAGAAGTCTAGTTTCAGATGGAACAAGAATCATGACGTTTGGATTTTTTATAGAGAGTTATGATTAAAAGAAGATAGTTTGTTCATAATGGAACATTAGGAAGAAAAGGATGTAAACATTGCACAATAGGTTAGGTTAGCTTGATGGTTAAGGAGACACTGAGTTGAATTAATAAGTGAATTATTAACCTATTGATATATGTTATGATAGCAGTTATGATGATTGAGTAGGGATAAATTTGCTTATGGTGGTGTATGAATATGAGATACATATTTAAGTAGTAAATACATTGTATATTTGTATGTATAAAGGCTCAAGAGCTGTGAATCAAGGAGTTTGTACCGAGAATTGTTAAAGTCAAGGGAGTGTATACCTTCTTTTGAGGTGAGTTGGGGAAACCATATCTCTCAAATAGGATTAGGGCATCCTAAGACATGCATGATAACTTGTATGTGAATTTTAAACCTAGATAATGCATAGTAGAATTAAATCTCAAATAGATGCAAGTATACTCGTGTATTTAATAAATGACATTATTTTAAATAACTCTTTGCACTTTGAGTACAATTGATGTTTTTATTATGTATTTTGAGAAATGATATTGTTTTCAACAAACCTGCACTTGAAGTACAAAAAAAATATTTTTTTATTTTATAAAACAACACTTTTGAACAATTTTGCACTTAGAGTGCAAAAGATAACTTTTATTGCATGAAAGCATGTTTTGGAATTTACATATGCATAATCGAGTCATGTATGCTACGTATGTAAGTTCTCTTTTGGCGTGGAACCATGGTAAGCTTCCATTTTATCGATTGGATCGATAAATAAAGGCATGGTGCCTTACTTGATTTTTACACTTAATAGTTATATATGATTTTTGTGATTGGTGAGGTAATGATTAACCAATTGTGTGCTAGAAACAACAGAGTAAGCGACCCTCATACCCTTGACGTTGGTACATAAAAGTCAAGTTCTCGTATTGGCACTTTCCACGGGACATTTGGGTGACTCCACACCTAGGCTTTGGACACTAATTAGGTTATCACCTAGGGTTATGACACTCTTGTCGACTATAGTATGGACTCAACACAGATGAAATTCGAGCCATCACCGGGAATCGGTGAGTATGCATACTAATTATGTCAATTAGTGGTGAAACATATGATTGTTTTGGCTTATTTTGAGATTTGTTTTCTGACATTTGATTTATACATCTGATGTTTTTCTGCTTTTGTGTACTAGAACTGGAAACTATGTTCACCAGATAAGTGATTAATAGGCTAGACTTATGTGATTTCTAACCGATATACGTTGAGTCATAGGTTAGGCCTATGTGTTTCTATGTCATGTATGCTCGCTTCATAGCTTATTTACACCGTCTTGGTATGTATCGAGTTTTATTTGCAATATATGTTTTTCCTGCTCACTGAGTACATAATGTACTCACCCTCTCCACCTTCTAACCATGCAGGTTAATTTGGTGAGCTTGAAGTTCTGATTGTATCGTGCAATTTTTTAAAATTTTTGGGGTATTAATGTGAGTGAGTAGTCTCTGTTTTGTACTTTTGTTGTATAGTGGCTCATTAATTACTTTTTATTAAGTTGATTATGATAATATGTTTTATGATTTTGTAAATTAACTTTTAACTGTCTTGTAGTTTGTAAAAGACCTTATGTATGAATCTTTAGTACTATTGTTGAGATTGCTTTTGAGCGTTCTTAAAAGTCTAGAAGTTGTGGTAAAGTTTTAAATGTGAATATAGAAATGCGTTTAAATTTGATTGACATATATTTTAATTGAGTTTTGGGATTTTCAAAATACAATTATTGTATTGTCTAAATATTTTCAAAGGATATTTAGTTGGCCTTATATAGTCAGGTTAAGGGTGCCGTGAGTATACTTAGCCTGGGTATGCGGCGGTTGTCATATACTTGATGTGGTTCCGGGTCGTGACAGTGTAACATCGAGATCTACTAAAGCATAAGCATCATGATCAAAGATATCGGTGACTACATTTGATATGGCAACGACCTCCTGCTGAATGACTACAAAAACTTGGGCCTGTATGCTGGTCTACCTGTTTGTTCTATAGGGGCTTCTTCTCTACCCTTGAACCTCTCCTGGATGTAGCGAAACTCGACCCTCTAGTTGGAGAATCCTAACCGTCCTGTCTGTAACCTCCTCTCGCTTATAAAGGCGCTGAAGATCTAACCACGAACCTCTCTATGATGACTAATTGTAAACAATCTCTGATAAAGTCCCTTTCTAACTATAATGGAAACAACCCATCATATTCATTTGACGTCACTCATATGTCTTTTCTACATGTAATATACTCTAGCACTAGGGTCCTAGTGTTAAAGGAGTCTCTGGGTCTAGTTGGTGACCTAAAAGATCCCTAGCTGGATGATCCACTTCTACTAAACCTCCTACCACCCATCCATCTTGGCTGAGTCCTAGGATCAATTAGCTGGTACACAGTGCTTCTGTTTTGATCTTAAACTTTGAGTAATTGTTATTGCATTTCTATCTACTTTTATTGTAACTTTAACTAATTCCTCGTAATATGTCTATAAAGACAAATACAGATGGATTTGTAATCTGGGACTCAAGCTTGCAGCAAACCTCTTACAGTTATGCTCTTCGCTATCAGTAATAAACGGAACATTTCTTGCAAGTTCTAAAAATCTCTTCTTATAATCCGTCACTGATGTCGAGCCCTACTTTAAAAGAAAAAATTCCTCTACCCTATCATCCTTATAACTCTATGGGTAGAATCTGTCTGTGAACTCTCTTTGAAAATTTTCCTATGACACCCCATTTGAATTTCATCTCTGAATGGCTTCCCACCAATCCTTCGCCTTATCCTTAAGGAGGAAGGTGGAAAATATAACTTTCTGCTCATCTGTGCAACCCACAACTCTATATATCTTCGTAACCTAGTCTAACCAAGTGAGTGCACTCTCGGGATCTCCACTCTTGTCAAAATTCTTCACACTCAATTTATAGACGCGCTCAATTAAGCATCATGAAGCTTCACATTCTCACAACAAGTCTTAGATTCATCTGTTTTGCATTAAAGTTCACTTATTTTGGTTTCATCGACCCTGATGATTCGAAGTGTGGCTGATTCATCGAGGCACTCGCTGAGTCTGGCATGTAGATCACAATATTTTATTGATCACCTAACTTTTAAAACAACATAAAAACATTAAACTAAAAAGGAGGCAACTTATTTTTAAAAAACCCTACCTTGAAATGAACAAGTTGTTGATATCTGATCCAAATGGAAATTTCTCGTGGAGCTAAGCCTATTTCCTTTTTCATCGCAAAGCTTTAATTCAACATAAAAAGATATAAGTAGTGGATTTTTTTAAAAATCTATTTAATAAAAATTTTGGCAATATAACGACTGTATTCCTGTAAAATTTCAAAATACTTCTATGTTCACATCAAAATCTCCAATATAAATTTATACTTCAAGTCCACTCACAAACAATCTCAACAATCACTTTAATAAACTTTAAAAAGTTAAAACATATTTATGCATTTCATTTAAAAGCCTTTATATACATTCATTCTTTACACAAATGTACATTCCAAAACAATTCATGAATATGTAAATGTTCCAAAAATATTTACAAGGCAAAAATGCCTACACAGCAGTACGTGATGAAGCTGACTACTTGTAAGGTGGAGTCCCTTCTACTAAATCCCCTGAGTGTGCACCTAGGAGGTTTTATTTTGAAAACAAAAGGTAGAGTGTGAGCTAAACAAGCTCAGTGTTAATTTTTCTATGCAAATCACATTTAACAATTTAAATATCCCTAAAACAAATTCATTTCATTTCTTATGATACATTACCACTATTAAACATATATGCTTTCTGAAATCAATTTTCTCAAGTTACTATTAAAGAAAATAGTGGTGGCATTTTTATTGTTATGAACTTCTTACCTGACATAGCCCAACACTAACTTCTTTGCGATATGGTACCCTTAGGCACAAGGTCACGGAGTTGGTTTTGCATAACCTACCTACATTTGGTTGACCACTATACCCCAATAATTATAGAACTAGTTTTGCATCACTTACCCATAATTGGTTAACCACTAGTTATAGAGCTGGTTCTATATCGCTTATCCACACTAGGTTAACTAGGATAAATTGGTAGTTATGGAGTTGGTTCTACATCGCTTAGCTACAATTGGTTAACAACTAGTTACGAAGCTAGTTCTTCATCGCTTACTCACACTAGGTAACCATTATACATCAATATAATAATATGTATAAAACCTAATAATGTACTATAGACCAAAAACCATTCCTTTTTATTAACCAATAACATAATATCAATACAACTTCAAATCGTATGAAATTCAACTTTTAAACTTCAATTTATATATTACTAAAACGTACATTTATACTAGTAATTTTCACTTTATTCACACAATAATCATACAATATAAAGTGGAATGTCATCAATTCTTTTACAAATAATTTATTTATAGAAAATAATTAAAATACACTCACTGTTTCGCATACTTATCGCCAAGCACACTCACATGTATTGTGCCTCTCCTTTACCTACACAAAGTGCATTTCTCTTAGAAATTTATTTTCAAATTCAGAAATATGGCATTAAAACTATATTTTTGACTTAATCAGATTCAAGATTAGTATTTAATGGTGTAACACGTACGTTAATTGTATTTTCGCTTACTTCTAGAAGCTAACCTATTGTTCTTTATTTTAAAGCCTAACTTCAAAAATTTCTTAAATACCATCCTTTACCCATTCTAACTTGTCACTTTCTTCAAAACACTCTCTCGCCCAATTAATTCACCATAATCATAATCAAACTTCAACAACTCACACCAATAACTACATTTCCTTTTAAAGTCAAATTGTCCTTATATATATATATATATATATATATATATATATATTATTCATTTCCTTTCCAATTTTTCAACACAATTCACCTAAGATCTATGCCATGCATCGTCTAAACACGTTATAAACCATTTCATCTTCATTACTTTTCACATACACTCCATACACTAAGTTTTTCCAAATAATAACATAACACTTCATTTAACAATTCTAATGCCACTAATACACTTAATGGCCATCCTTAATCACATTCACATGTACTTAAATTCCAATGGCACAAATACACTTAATGACCATCCTCACTCACATTCACATGTTCATAACCATACTTCTATATCAAAAACACCCTTAAGGTTAAACTTAAGATATCTTACTTCAAACTTTTTCATTTCATTGAAAAAAATCAAAACAATGCTATGAACATGATGAAACATCAAAATAAAATTTTAGATCGAATCACACTAAAATCCCTAGTCGTGGCCGATCCTCTCATTTTTTGATTCCTTGGTTTGCTTTCTTGTTTTAACCCTTAAGTGCTTCCAAGTTTATCGTCTACTCTATGGCAAGTCAAAAATCACCACTTATCTTAAAAACATCCATCCCATACAGAAACCCATAAATTTAAAAGCTTAAGCTAGAAAAACTTGCCAGTTTCTCCTTCAATCTTTTAGGTAATTAATGAGCACCTTTATTTGGTTAGGATCTCTCCAAATCACCATCAAAACCCATAAAAAATGACAACCCCCTTCTTTCTCTTCTCCTTGCTTGAATATCACCCTTGCTTCTCTTCTTTCCTTTCGTTTATGGTCTCTCACGTTTATTCTATCAAATGAAGCTAATTTTTCTTTTGTCTTTTTATACTCTCCATTGATTGTACACATGTCATCTCATCATTGGCCATTACTAATGACTCATTAATCCACTAACTTCTTGTACAAAGGCCATATTACCCTTTAATGAGTTTAATTAACCAATTAACCAAATTACATTCCAAAAATATTTCATAACCATTTTATTTTCAAATTGACCATGAAATACTCTAATTAGTATCTATACTTATTAATTGGATGCTTTAAAAGTTTTTCTAAATGGTTTAAAATCATCAATACCTATTATTTTCCAAAATGGACATTTCAATGTTAAACTTTCTAAACTCTCAAAATCCATTCAATCAAACTTATTTTTATCGGTTTTAGTATTATTAAACTTTAATACTTATTTAAGATATTTTCAATATTTCGAGATTGGGTCCTCCAAAATCACTATTTACCAGATTCAGTATTCATTTAAAATACTATTCAATGAAAGGAAAGGTTTGGGATTTTACATAATGCATTAAATAAGAAGATGGATGAACGATTATAGATAACTCAAACTAATTATAGGCAACATTTCAATTTGTTATTACTAACATGTTTTTAATATTTATTTTAAAATTACTTATCTTTATCTAAATATTTTGAGAATAACATCTAGATTCTTGTAATATAAATAAAATCAAGCTATTGACTAGTATTCAAATTAATTTTCATATTGTGTAATAGAATAGATGATGCTTTAAATATGGAAGTGTAAAGCATAATAAACAATTTTGGATCATTTAGCTTTCTCTATGTTATGATAATTGGAGAAAATTGAGGTCACTAATTAGTTCACACTTAGCACCTAGAATTATGAATATTTAGTAGTTCACATTCATCACCTAGAATTATGAATAATTTCTCTGCTAGTTTTAAGTTTAAAGTTCTAATAATCTCCAATCATTAGTCCAACTACCTAGTTAATCTTTTGCACACTCTGCTTGATTATATCCTTGATACTTAAGTGAATGATTTATACTTTTGTCCCATATATCTATCAAGCAAATTCATAAACTGTTAATGTAAATATTTGTTCACAACTATTTAGAAACATTTGTTTGGTACAACACTTTCTGGAGCAAAAGTTATCTCCCAAATGTATCTTTTTTCATATGGCAAGTTGCTAAAGTAGACTCACTACATTAGAAGATTAACCTATCTTAATAGGTTTCAAACTTGTTGCATCTACAAAAACCAATTTGAAACTCTTTCCCACCTCTTCTACAATGGTAATTACTTAATTACTTCTGGAGCAGAATTTTAGCCATCTGTCAACTTAATGCTACCAAGTACAGCTTTACTAAGTTTCTTAAATGGTTAAGTTTGAATACAGGCATCAATATGGGAAATAAAGCCATCTATCTAATAGTTATATACCATTTGGAAAGAAAGAAACAATAGATTCTTTAAGGGAATTAAAAGCCTCGATGAACAAGTTCTTGCAAAACTAAAATTCTAGATTGCAGAGCAACATTTGACTAATTAAAGCATCAAATTGTAATAATGCAATTGTTTTCTCATAGATGATAGTAATCTAGTTGCCACAAAACTAACATTGAGATTATATTTCTTCTCATAGTCCTTCAACTATTCTTAGAGTGAAGTAACTAGAGAGGGAGCTCTCACTATCATAACAAAATTTATAAGCCAATTATCTAATCATGCACCACATAATTAGTTTAGATAAAATGTGGAAGGGACCCATATTTGTCCCAGAAAATATTTAATTTGTTTTTTTAATTGTTTGGCTTAAGATTGTATCTCATTTTTTAAACCTTTAATACCTTCCAATGCTTGATTTTTTTTATATTATATCTTCTTCCTTAATACAAGTTTTTATTTTTTAAAAGAAAAAAAAGAGCACTTAACAAAAATTCTTAATTGAGTAATGACATGTTAGATACGAAGTAGCCACTACAAGAAATTAATACATTCCGCGACGTTTTGTTGACAAAACGTCACGGATTGTAAAGACTTTTTGTGAAGTTTAAAAAACGTCACGAAAAGTTCAAATTTTTTGCGACGTTTTATGAAAACGTCACAGATTTGTAATATCTTTTGCGACGTTTTTTATTAAAAACGTCACAAAATAAAAGCCACGACGTTTTGTTGAGTAAAACATCGCAGTTATTTTTGGGCTTGTTTACTTAATATTTAAAAGTTCATCTTTCTTCTCTGACATTTCTTCTTCTTCACTCTCATTTCTTCATTTCTTTCATTCTCAACAGAAAAGCACCGAAGAGGATAAAAGCCCCGAGTATGTTATAGCAAAAGCGAGACAGAACCGCAAAAACTAAGGGACGAAACAGGTGTTACCTGAAACAATACACACTCAAAAACTAACGGCTGCGATGTGGAGGAGACTGTCCACTTCGCATCTGAAAACCCTCGCTGTTGCTACCGCAATTACCTTTTCACGATCTACACCCTCAGCCGCTCAATACTTCGTTTTGCGGTCTTCGTCTGTTTCTCTCTTCACTCAATATTTCAGCGTAGATTCAGGTGCCTCTATCCTCTTCCAGATCTTCTCCTTTCTAATAGATTTGATTTTCGTCCTCTTTCTTTAGGAGTAATTGGATTCTTGTGAATGTGTACGTGTTGTCTCCGTTGTTGATTCCACTTGCTTATTTACTGCCAATCAAAACCTTCATTTTGGGTTTTTGATTTTCAGTTTTTGGGTTTATTGATTTTGGGATTATTTCAGGCATTTAGGGTTAAGTTTTTTAGGGACGAACTTTTGACCCAAGCGGCGGGTTTGTTGTAGTTTGCTTTCCTGATCAATGTAGTTTGTTTTGGGAGATTTTGGGTCTAAATGGCTCAGTTGGTTCTTCCATGCAAAAGTTCATGTTTTCCAAGGACCATAAGTATACAAACATATGTATGCAGTTGAGTGGAGGCCTCATATAACTAGAGAATGTTACTTTCACATTAAGATGTTTTCAATTATCCCGTTCTGTTTGATATGTTGTAGGTGCTTTCTGGAAAATTACCGAAACTTTTAGATTTTTCAAATGCCCTTTCCAGTTTGGCACCATCATCAAAGGTATTAACATTGTGATTGTGGTAATCAAAAAGTAGATGCAAATTTTGTTCTGAATTACGTTTCCTTATAGATACAAATGAAGTTTCTGGCGGAGGAGATGCAAGCGATAAGCAAAGGATTAGAAAAAGTTGTACAGGAACTTACAAATTCTGAAAATGATGGTCCTATATCAGAAATCTTCTGCAAGGTATATGTTGTTCTTCTTATTTATAATCGTGAAAGAAATTTGCTTATTATTGTTTATGTTGGCTTTGTTGTCTCTATCATGCATACTTGTTGGGCAATTTATTTCTTGTTGCTCGATAATGTGGTCCTTTTATGTATATGGATCTGGAGTATACACGTGAGCAATGACTTAGTCCCTTATGTGCTTATGGATTTGTTGGATGGCTGTTGCTCCTCTCTTACTCTTTAGCTCTCTATGCATATGAATCATATTTGTGTTCATTTATGTACCTCTACCGTACAAGTTAACTGAAATTTTGCTTCCTATTGTGTAGATTTTGAAGGACTTTCTGTGTTATGCTGAAGCTGAAGTAAGATCTTTGGCTTCTTTACTGTTGGACCCCGAACTTTCCTTAGAAGCTAGAACTATTAAATGAGGAATTGTTAGCCATTATTCATGTGTAAAAAAAAAGGAGAACTCTTGAACTTGAAATGAAATAGAAAAGATGGTTTAGACATAAGATGGGTTATATGTGATATGTTGGAAGTTAAAAGTTGGAAAATATATATGTTCATTGAGTATGCTTCGGTATTTTAGCCATAACTTTTGCTTTAGTTATCCGAATCAGATAATTCTTGATTTGGATTAAACTAGAGAAATAGGGTTACAAATTGTCTGATGAAATTGAGTTTTAATTCAGTCTCTAAGAAAGTCAATTTTTGGGTGGAATTTAAGCATAGCATATTGTTTCAGCATAAGAACAGTTAGGAAATGTTTAGGTTATAAATTTCAGATTACTGAACCAAATTGAATGCTTTTGATGTCATTAGAAAATTAAGACAATGAGGAACATTTCTCTATAAGGAAGTACAAGCAAATTCCTTCAATTGCATGATTAGAAAAGGTGTTGATTTTCGGAAGGAGTTTAGCATGATTTAAATGAATTTTGAGGTCTTAATAGGGTATTTTTGTAGAATTAATTAGCATGTTAATGGGAGTTAATTAACATGTTAATTTAAGTAAGATCATATAGCATGGGTTGATTGAATTATTGTATTAAGGTGATAAGTTTGCATGAGGGGCAAAATTGGAAGACCACTTAAGTCATTTAAGTTGCAAGGCATATAAGTAAGGGCAAAATAGACTTTGTGCAAGCATTAGTGGTATAAAAGGCAAGAGAAATGAGTTGTCTTTCATTTTAAAGAAGCAAAAACGTGAATTAGAGAGAAAGAGAAGAGAGAAGCACGAAAAACAGAGAAAGAGGGGAGAAAAAGAGGAAAAGCTAGGGTTCTTCATTTCTTGGTTTTCTAGAGGGATTTTGAAGTTGATGCAAGAAGGAAAGAGGAAGAAGAGGAAGAGAGCTCTCATTCAAGCCATCAAACTCTTCATTTGGAGAAGATTCAAGGTAAGAATAGATTTTGATCTTTGGATTTTTTAGATGGTTTTGGTTTTTCTAGCTTAAGAAATGTATGGGTCTAAGGATTCTAAGATCAATTTTGGTGATTATGTGTTATGGATTTCTCAATTTGAACTCATTTTGATTTGTGGATTTTTCCATAGATGAAGGAGACAATTTGAGTCAAGTTTCAAGCAATGAATTAAGGTGGGTGACATTTTTATAATTGAGTTAATAAGCTATAAATGTTCTTACAATAAATGCAATTAATTGATTTTTCCAACTACTTGATAAAAGTGCATTTATTGCTCTTTGAATGCTTGCAAATTTCCACATGCTTTTTGTAAGTGAATTTTTTAGAATGATTGCTAAATGCTTCATAATTGTGGTCCATGTTGCCTTCACATGATTTGAGAAAGGGTTATTATGATTGGCATATACTTTTGGTTGTGAAATTATGAAATGATGATAGAATTGCATATGAATGGTGCATGTTCATAAAGGTTAAGTTTTTTTCAAAAATGTGCTATATGGGCCAAATGTTTTCAAGTTCATGAACTTAATGTTATGTGAGTTTGTGGTAGTCCCTCAAGAACTGTCACGTGCACATTGACCCAAGAATAGGCTTCTCCAGCCTGCCCGCTAGTGGCACGGAGCTCCTTCAAAGACTCCCTCAAGTTTACGGCTACACAGGACCATTATATGGGAATGTGTAGTGCGTCATGAATATGGACCTACCCAAACCATTATGATGTGTTTATGTGTTTTTATGTGTTGATAAGTTTGATGATTGTTTGACTTGGGTGAAGTGTGAATTTGCTTGACAAGTTGACAATTTTGAGAAATGAAAGTTTTATAAATTTTCAATGAGGTTTTGCTATAATCATGAAAGTTTCAAATGGTTTTTGCTTATTACCGTTTATAAAACTATTACCCACGAGCTTTCGAGCTCACCCCCCTCTCTTTCTCGATCTTCAGGTGAAGAACAAGAGATCAAGTAAAAGTGAATCAAGGACTAAATCCAAATTTGCATGTTTTGTTTTGCCTTGGAGAGATTTATATAAACAAAGTTGTAATTACATTTTGAGCAATTATTATTCAATTATCTTGTGTACTTTAGAGATTCTAGAACATTAATGTATTGTGGCTTCGAATTCCATTGAAGTTTTGTAAATTCTGATTTGTTGTTAATGAATTATGAATGATGTATGGATGAGGATGATGAATGTAGAGCATGAATGTGTATATATATATATATATATATCTGTGTATATATATATATATATATCTATATATATATCACATCAATGAGATGTTATGAATATAGAGATTTTGATGAATATGAGAAGTCAAATGAATCGAGGTTGAGAGTTGGATGAATTCCAACTGGTAGTTAAATTGTTATGAATGATGTGCAATTAAGGAAGTGAAGTTGGGATACATTTCAAGTTTTCATGAGGGTAAATTGTGTGTTCTGAGTTCAGAAGAAATTCTGTATTAATCTATGATGATTTTGACCAAGATGTCTTAATAAAAGTTATAGATGATCCTCTTATCTTTCCGACGCTATAAAGTATGCAAATTTAAGATATCGGAGTGAAAAGATATGAGCATTTAAGTGAAGATGCTGCTTAGGAAGTTTAAACATGACAATCATGGTGAATGATGAGAGTTTGAGTTTGTGATAATTATTGGAGTTGAATTTTGGGTTTGATGGACCCAAAGTGGAAATTGAATGTTTTAGGAGTGTGATTGCATTAGAAGAAGTGAATTTGTGAAGATTATAAGTGTATATGATGTTAGATTGGAGGTAGGAAGCTTTGGAGAGCGTTTAGAGGGGTTTTGGAAACCCCCATGTCCGTTTAACGGGCTTTAGGTCCATTTAATGGACTTTTACGGGTCAAAAAGGACCCCAAGCATCACCCATGTCCGTTTAACGGACTTGATGTCCATTTAACGGACTTTCTCGGGTGAGAAAGTGCATTTTGGCCCGACAATGTCCGTTAAACAAACATTCACGGGACAACTTCATGAAATCGCAATGTTTGACCATTTTAGAGGCGGAATCTGACTTTGTGGTCTTCATTACAGTTTTAGATCTCGCATTTTTCTTTCCAATGGTCGAAGAACGAAACCAATCCGACATTTGTGGTGAAAGTTATGACAATTGCGCCAAGATAGGTACAAATTGATTGAGGGTATGAATATGTTAGATTCTTTTGATCATAACTCCCTCGTCCGGCCTCCAAATGAAGTGATTCTTAAAGCGATAGATTGCTAAGACATGTATTTATCTCTCCATGAAAATTGGGATCTTTTGGAGTTGATTTGAAAATTTTTTATTGTAAGAAAGTGAGAAGCCAGTTTAGAGAGCATGATTGATATTTCCTAGTTAGCAGTACAAAGTGCACCACTTACTGCAAATCTCGAGGTTAATATTTCCTGCAAGGTAAACTCTTAATCTCAGTTAACAAATTTGAGTTTTTTTCTATATGTCTACCTTTTATTTAAGTTTTAATTATTTTTTTTAACACAGAGAGATCATCAAGCTATTGATATTCTTCTGGCAGAGAATGATATTTATGAGCTCTTTGCTTTCAAACATTGTAAAGGAAGGAGAACAAAGCTGGCACTTTGTGAAAGTAGAATAGAATCATTGTTCTTGCTTGTCGGATTTGGAAGTGCATCTTAGAAATCTGCTTACAATTTCAAGTTTTGTTGTCCTTGTCATTGTTCATAGGTCAAATCTAATCGTATTTGTTCTATTTTGCAGCTTGATGAGAAAATGTAGGATTTGAAAAATGAACTCCAGTCTTTTGAAGGCGAAGAATATGATGAGAGCCATAAGGCAAAGGCCATAGATGCACTTAAAAGAATGGAGAATTGGAATCTATTCAGTGATACACTTAATTCCTTAGGGTTCTAGTGGAAGCATGAAGAGGATGTTTAAACACTTTCTTTGAGTAGTAGCCGAAGTGTATACAGGAGGATGGAAGCTGTTCTTTGTATTGCATACGGTTATTGTTATTTAAGCTTAATGGAGTAACAATACAACAGATGATGTGTAATAATGTTTGTTTTCTTTAAGCTTAATGTATTTCATTTTCTTTGCCCTTGCATATTATGGTTATGTATTAGCCATCTTTGACCTGAACTTTGGGATTTGATTTGACCTGAACTTTGGGATTTGATTTGCTGGAATACATGTTTCTTTCGCCCTTGCAATTTTTAGTGATGGGGTTGGATTTGATTTGCTTTTTCAAGCTGCCTGATCTGTTTATTTTTTTAAGTAATAAAAAGATCCCCATCTAACTTGCATTCTTAACTTTATCGTGGAGACTCAAGAGTAGCAACTTAGATAACCCCAATGTGTCAACCTTTGACTTGATACTGAATGGTAATTTCTATATATTAATAACATAATACTAATCAAATTATTAATTTATACCAACTTTATTTTCATGTCACTTGAAAGTTTTATGTTTGTTTATATTTATCAAATGTTATGAAATTAGGTTTGTTTATTATTATCATTTTCTAATATTATGTACATTATTCTTAGAGATCGATACATTTGGGCATGGAGTTTTAGGTTATTAAATATTATTTACTACTTGAATAAAATTATTAATAGTCATTTAATTAAATAAATATTGTCCTAATTAATCAAATTTGTGATTAAATATATTTAGAGGAGTTATAAATTTAAAATCAAAATTGTATAA
Source organism: Erythroxylum novogranatense (assembly GCA_029891385.1). Taxonomy (NCBI): domain Eukaryota; kingdom Viridiplantae; phylum Streptophyta; class Magnoliopsida; order Malpighiales; family Erythroxylaceae; genus Erythroxylum; species Erythroxylum novogranatense. Next base: position 88,550,931 of record CM057234.1, on the reverse strand, counting down.
ATTGAAGTGTATAAAAACATAGATTTTAATTATTTAGCAATGACTAATGATGCTAATTAAAGGCTTCATGATTTTCAATTGAATTTTAAATTGATTTGTCTCCACCATTTCTCGAATTAGACATATGTGAAGCTAGAAGATTTAAATAGTTATTAAACAAATAAGGTTTAAAAATTGTGTTTTAAAAATAATAATTATTATAATAGTAATAGTAATAATAATAATAATAATAAAATAACAATAATAATAATAATAATAATAATGATGATGTAGGACTCATAATAATAATAATAACCAAGCCTCGCGCGAGGGTTTGAAAATAATAATAATAATAATCATCATCATCATCGTAAGTAAATCGTCATCATCATCATCATCATCATCATAATAAGAATAATTTAATTAATATTAATAATAATAAAGATCATAGTAATAATAATCATCACTATAATAATATAAATAATATAAATAATAATCTAGATCATAGTAATAATAATCATAATTATCATTACACAAATAATAATCAACATAATTGAAATATTGAAAAGGAATTTAATAATAATAATAATAATAATCATACAAAAGGATAATAATAATAATAAGAATAACGAGAATAATAATATCGAAAAGGAATTTAATAATAATATGAAATTAATCTAATAATTATAAATAAATATAAGATATTTTTAAAATATATAAATATTTATTATAATTTGTTTTAATAATTAGAATTTAAATAAAAAATTAAAAACTCATGAGGCGAGCACACAGCCATTTGGCAAGACTCATGAGGGCAGATGCTTGCCCTCATGAGCTTAGGGAAAAAAAGGCCAGGTTCAGCTAGGCGGCCGCCTCCTGAGTTATTTATTTATTTATATATTTTAATTATTAAGTAAAATTTATTTGGAATTTATATATTTAAAAAATATTTTAAATTTAATTATATTTATTTAATTTCATAATTTTATACTTAACTAATTATTAATTTCTAATTAGTTTATTTGAAATTTATTTATTAATTTGTATATTTATTTATTAACTAATCATTTTAAAATATATTTATTTAAAAATATATATTTTATTTAATAATTAACAATTCACTTTTAATATATATTTAATTAATTAATAATTTATTTTAAATTTATTATTAATTTCTAATTCCATAATTTTATACTTAACTAATTATTTACCAAAATTAAATACCCAAATATTAAAATGAATTACCATTTATCAAATATTAAGAATCGTCAATTAATGATTTAAGTTTTCAATTTTACCAAATTTAATTATCAATTTAACAATTTTACATTTAATTATTAATTTCACATTTGATTGTCAATTTTACCTTTGTTAAGTAATTAATTTAAGTGTCATATATGATGCTAGAAGATTTAAATAGTTATTAAACAAATAAGGTTTAAAATTGTGTTTTAAATTAATAATTATTATAATAGTAATACTAATAATAATAATAATAATAATAATAATAATAATCATCATCATCATCATCATCATCATCTTAATAATAATAATACTCACAATAATAATAATAAAATGATAATGATTATGTAGTATTCATAATAATAATAATAACGAAGCCTCGGCGTGAGGGTTTGAAAATAATAATAATAATAATAATCATCATCATCATCATAATAAGAATAATTTAAATAATATTAATAATAATAAAGATCATAGAAATAATAATCATCATTATAATAATATAAATAATATAAATAATAATATAGATCATAGTAATAATAATCATAATTATTATTACACAAATAATAATCAACATAATTGAAATATTGAAAAGGAATTTAATAATAATAATAAGAATAATAATAATCATACAAAAGGATAATAATAATAATAAGAATAATAAGAATAATGAGAATAATAATATCGAAAAAGAATTTAATAACAATATGAAATTAATCTAATAATTATAAATAAATATTAAAAATATTAAAATATTTTAAAATATATAAATTTCAATATAATTTGTTTTAATAATTAGAATTTAAATAAAAATCAAAACTTCATGAGTCATGACACTGCCATTTTGGCAAGGCTTGCGAGAACATTGAGGAAAAACTAGCCCTCATGAGCACAGGCATTTAATTAGGGCTCATAGATTTCTTTATTTATATATTTTAATTATTAAGTAAAATTTTATTTGAAATTTATATATTTTAAATTTAATTATATTTATTTAATTCCATAATTTTATACTTAACTAATTATTAATTTTAATTAGTTTATTTGATATTTATTTATTTATTTGCATATTTATTTATTAACTAATCATTTTAAAATATATTTATTTAAAAATATATTTTTTTATTTAGTAATTAACAATTCACTTTTAAAATATATTTAATTAATTATTAATTTTTAATTTATTATTAATTTCTAATTCCATAATTTTATACTTAACTAATTATTTACCAAAATTCAATACCCAAATATTAAAAATAAATTACCATTTAACAAATATTAAGAATCGTCAATTAATGATTTAAGCTTTTCAATTTTACCAAATTTGATTATCAATTTAACAATTTTACATTTAATTATTAATTTCACATTTGATTGTCAAATTTACCTTTGTTAAACCTTTGATCTTCTTTTCATTTTAACAAACCATAATATTATATACATAATTTCATATTTAATTCTTAAATATATATGTTGCTTTTTCAATTTTTAATTGACATTAATAATAATAATAATGAATAATTAAAATCTACGATTACAAGTCTACATCATATTCACAATTTGACAACAAACATTCAATACATCACTTCTTTATGCTCAAACAAGTTTTTACAATTTTACAAAATGTTATTTAATAATAATTGACTCAAACCCAATTCGACCTATATTAAATAAAAAAAATCTGAAACTTGGTACCGTGTTTTTGTTGTGGTTGTTGGTTTGAAGTAGGCAGAGTTTGGTATGTGATTGAGCTTTATGAAACTTTGGTTTCTTGAGTAGGACGAGTGGTGCTGTGGTGGCTAAGTATGGTGATAAGAGCGTTTACTTTGATTTGGAAGACAACAACAACAACAACAACAACAACAACAACAATAATAATAATAATAATAATAATAATAATAATAATAATTGTTAGACCCCGAATTCTTTTGTTGTTGAAAAAGCATGTGCTAAATTTTTTTTAAGTGTTGGAACCTCACCCCGGTCAAACCTAAAAAACGAACGCATTTAACTTACTTCCGAACAGATCTTGAAAATTTTACCCTAATCTCCCTCAATAAAATTGAAATTCTAAGGGCCCAAAATTAAATCCGATTCCTAAGTAAAAATGAAATTTCATGTCTCTAGATTATTCAGAACCAAAAATAACCTCATTCGGGTCTTTGTAAATCGAGAAATCACTAAAGTACGGAAGCATGTTCAATATTTCCATCCAATTGTCTCACTTGATTTAATCCATAAATTTCAATTTCACCCCGAAAGATCTAGATTTTTTTATGGAAGGGTAGAGAATTTTCTTAGAAAACTAATGCTTCAAAAATCGTTAAGATCGGAAGTCAAACGAAAGAGTTACAAACAAAAGAGTGGAAGGAGATTGGAATTGAAAAAAAATAGAAAATCAGAAAATAAAAATAAAAAAAGGAAAGAGCCTCGTCGCACTCTGCAATTGGCGAGGCAACGCTCGCCTCGCGACCTGCAGAGTGCAACGAGGCCGCTTATTTGAAGTCAGCCTCGCGAGGGCGCCCTCACGAGGCTGTTTATATATATTTATATTATTATTAGTAATATAAGGTTAATAATAATAATCATCATCATCATCATCTTAAGAATAATAATTATAAAAATAATGATGGTAATGATAATAATTTTTATTATTATAACAATAATAATAATAATTCTTATTATTATTATTATTATTATTATTATTATTATTATTATTATTATTATTATTATTATTATTATTATTATTATTATTATTATTATTATTATTATTATTATTATTATTATTATTATTATTATTATCATTAAACTTATTATTATTATTATCATTATTATTATTATTGCCTATTGTTATAAATAGCTCACCTTTTATTACGATTATTATTAATTTTGTTCTTGATAATAAATTGGAAAAAAATATGCTTATATTTTGTCATTCCTTATCATCGATTTAATTTTAGAAGATTTGAACAATTTTTATTACAAATTATATTACAATTAATAATGAAATCTTATCTTTCTTTAATCAATCTTATTATTTTAATTGTTTTCACATATCATAATTCTAATTTCCTTATAATTTGTTATTTTATCACATTATTGCCAAAATTGTTATAAGTTGTGATAAATTTATTTTTCTTATTATTATTCACAATTATATTATTTTTAAATTTTAGTATGTTTCTTTAATTATTCTTATTAATTTAATTGTTTAAAACGAGCTTTAATTATTTTTTCTCCACTTACTATTATTCTTATTATCAATAAATTGTGTATTTATTAATTATATTAAATAATATGATTTAATTCCTTATTATTATTAATTTTATCCTTCATAGCAATAACGAATTGAATAAAGTTATGAATAATAATAAGCAAATTCTTTTCAAATAATACATTTATTAATCATAAGTAATATTCTTATTAATATGCCCAAACAATATTCGTTGAATCATTTGCATTACTAAATGTCATTATTTTAAAGTTGCTTCATCAACATCTCTTTTGAAGTAGATCCCGATAGTTAACGATTTTTTTATATTGTATAATATAGTATTTGATAATTGTTTTCATCCTTGTGTCGCTTGTTTACACAATTGAGTTCCGAAATGTCACTTATCTCATGCTCACATCCTTTTGTTCTTATGAAATTTATTATTATTATTATTATTACTGTTATTTTTATTTTATTTTGTTATTATTATTATTATCATTATTGTTAAAAATGTTTATTATTATTCATAGCATATTATTAATATAAATAAATAAAAGCAAACTAACTTAATGAAAACAAATCCATTAAACAATAAAAGGAAATTAGAATTAAAATACTGCTAATTCTAATAATAATAAACAAGAAGAATAATAATAATAATATTATAATTATTTTCATGTTATTTTATCTATAGATTTATAATAATAATAATATTTATAGTAATAATAATCATAATAAGAATAATTTAAATAATAGTTATTATAAATTATATCATAAAAATAATAAATACGGTATGTTTCTTTATTCATTCTTATTAATTTAATTGTTTTGAAATATTATAATTGTAAAGAGAAGTTGTGCTAATTTTATATTCCTTATTATAATCATTAATCTACTTACTTAAAACTCAATCCCTACTCCTTCATTTCCCTCCAAAAAACTCAATCCCTATTCCTTCATTTCCATCCATAAATTTTCATTGATTCATAAAGCATTTAATGCTTCTGAATTCATTAAATGCTTTTGCTGACAAACTGTCAAATCTTTTAAGAGTCGACACCGTTAAATGCTCTATGGAATGTCAAAGCTTTTAAGAAACAACAACATTTAATGCTTTTGGAATAATAGTTTCCATGAAGCATTTAATGCTTCTCGGAAATTATGTTTCTCTACTCAAATAACCCATTCTACTTTTCACAGAAGTAGACAAGGCACCTTGCTTATCGGGTTCAGATCTTCTGTCCCACTAAACCGGTACCTACTGTTGGACCCCGTTTCTAGAGACCAACATCCGGAGTCCTAAACCTTCAACTTATTACCCTGTTGGGTCATGATTAACAATTCCCAAAGGTGGTGTGACCACATCAATCAAACTCAATAATCTCAACTTGACCTCATCAAGGAAATCGTTGCCCTAATTCTTTAATTTGTGTTGAAACAAGAATCATCTCCATCGGGGTTTACACCTCAAGATATACTTAATGAGCTAAAACGTGCTCATGCCCCCAAGCATGCTCTCCCAAACAACCCCTCACTTATTCTAATGCAACTTTCCTAGAAGCACTCCAAAAGACAAAAATTTTCATGGAGAGACATTACAAAAAGTTAGGAATCTATTGCTTCAAGAATCACTTAGTTTGGGGGTCGGATGGGGAAGTTATACCCGAAGAAATCGAACATACTTATACTATCAATCAAATTTTACCTATCTTGGCAAAAATACCATAACGTTTGATACCGATTTCAGACAGACGAATTTTCTCCTTATGAAACCTTGCGAAACATGGAAGAATACAAAATCATATATCAATAGCATCAGAAGATCATAGTTATTACAAAGCTTTAGTGGGCATTTCAAGTCTCAAAACATCAATGTTTCAAAAATCTCAAATACAAAAGATGCTTGATCAATGAACAACTCAAAATGCAACTAAAACCTTGGCTTCAAAAGTAGCTTGAAATACAATAACATTTCAAAAGTGGAGTGATGCCCTTGGCCCTTGACTACTCAATCTTTTGCTCTTCACCTGCTTCTGTAGAGGAAAGGTGGGGGTGAGCTTGAAGCCCGTGGGTAACAATTTTACAGTTTGTAATAAGCAAAGACATTTTTATACATTTTCAATGCAGAAATTTATATGCATACAAAATCAAGAATGCATTACTCCTATCAACTTAGCATGAACACATAAACATATCAAATGGTTTGGATAAGTCCAAAACATGACGCACTACACATTTCCAATGAAATGGTCCTGTGTAGTCGTGAATTCTTGAGGGAGTCCTTAAGGGAGCTCCATGTTACTAGCGGGCAGGTGGGAGAAGCCTATACTTGGGTCAACGTGCACGTGACGGTTCTTAAGGGACTACCACAAACCCACATAACACATAGAGTTTCAAAGTCTTGTAAGCTTGATGCCCACAAAGGCACATTTTCTTGAAAACTTGCTTTTCATAAGCTTGTTATATAAAAAAAAACCATTTCCAAAAGTATGGTTTCAAAATCATGCATCATTTTAAAGAATCATTGTAATAAAACAACTTTCTATGTATCATCCCACAAATCATATATAAGCATGTAGGAAAAAATCTTGCAGCACTTAACAACATTAAATGCACATGAAATGAGGTGGTTGCAAAATTGATTACTGTCATTTATGGACAGAAACTTTTTGTTAGCTTATCGCCTAACTATAAAAGTGAAACCCACCTTGAAGTCCTTGACTATGGCTTATTCAAATATGCCTCTCCTCTTGCTCCTCTTGTCTTTCTTGATTTTCTTTAATAATGACAAAAACACCAAATCAAAAGGTTTCGAATTGACAAACCCAAAGAACCACATGTATGAAATTGATCCTAGAATACTTATACCCATCTATATCCTAAGTTCTTTGAACAAAACCTTTCGAAACTCCAAAAGATTAAAACCCACTTACCTTAAATCTTCACCAAACAATGATTTTCTTGGCTCCAAAGGAAGCTCTAATCTTCCCCTTTCTTTTTCCCTTCTTGATCACTCTCAAAATCCCTCTTGAAGGCTGAGAAAACTCAAAAGCTAGTTTGCTCTTCTTTCTTTTCCTAAACTCACGAAACTCTCTCCCTTCTTTCTTCAATTTCGTTTTTCTCTCTCTTCCAAAAAAAAGACACCCTATTTCCTTCTCTTTTACACCATTAATGATTACAAAAAGTCCCTTTTGTCCTTACATTAGTGCCTTAAGGTTTTAAAACCTAAATGACTTACCAAAATTAGCTTTACACTCTCCCACTACTCTAATAGTTCAAAACCCTTAGTGATTCCAAAATGTCCATCTTACCCTCACTTATTAGCCTTACAACTTAAATGCTTAAGTGATCTTCCCTTAATGCCCCCTTGTGTAACTTATCACTTTAACTTAATTCACTACACCCATGTCACATAATCTCATTACAATTAACATCCAACAAATATAAATCTTGCAAGACCCCAACGATTAATCTAATCACGCTTAATCAAAAAAAATTCAGGAGCCAACATTTCTCCCCCCCCCCTTAATGAATTTCGTCCTCGAAATTCTTACCTGATTCGTTGAAAAGGTGGGGATACTTCTCCTTCATGGCTTCCAAGGGCTCCCACGTGGCCTCTTCCATCGAATGGTTTCTCCATAGAACTTTAACTAACTGAACTGTCTTGTTCTTGAGGACCTTTTCCTTAGTATCCAAACTTTTTACTGGAATCTCCTCATAACTCATATCATCTCTCAATTGAACCTCAGAGGTCTGAATGATGTAGGATGGGTCCGACCTATACCTTCTCAACATGGACACATGAAAAACGTCATGTATCTGTGACAATTTTGGTGGAAGTGTCAACCTATAGGCTAACGGTCCTCTCAAGAATCTCGTATGGACCCACATATCTCGGAATCAACTTGTCCTTCTTACCAAACCTCATGACTCCTTTCCAAGGAGACGTCTTAAGAAATACTTTCTCACCGACTTCATACTCCATCTCCTTTCGGTGTGCATCAGTATAACTCTTCATTCTATCTTGGGCTGCCTTAAACCGTTGTTTAACTAAGTTAACCTTGTCAACTATCATCTGAAGTAGATTTGGCCCTATCAGTTTCCTCTCTCCTTCTTCATCCCAACATATCGGAGTTCTACATCTCCTTCCATACAGTGCTTCATATGGAGCCATCTGAATGCTCGAATGGTACGAATTATTATAAGCGAATTTGACCAATGGCAAATGCTCATCCCAAGCTCCTTTGAAATCTATAACACACGCTCTAAGCATTTCCTCAAGTGTTCGAATGGTCCTCTCAGATTGACCATTCGTCTGGGAATGAAAAGCAATGCTAAAATTCGGTCTGGTTCCTAAAGCTTCTTGCAAGCTTCTTCAAAATCTTGAAGTGAAACAAGGATCCCTGTCAGAAACTATAGAAACCGGAATCCTATGCAGTCTCACAATCTCATCAATGTACTTCTTGGCTAACACATGCAGAGAATCGGTCTGTTTGATTGCTAGGAAATGGGTTGACTTCATCAATCTATCCACAATGACCCATATGGCATCATGCTTCTTACTGGTCTTGGGCAACCCCATCAAAAAGTCCATAGTCACCCTTTGCCACTTCCACTCAGGAATGGATAATGGCTTTAACTTGCCTGAAAATGCCTGGTGTTTAGCCTTGACTTGCTGACACACTAGACACTTACTTGCATAATCTGCCACATCTTTCTTCATGCCTTTCCACCATAAATGCTCCTTTAGATCTCTGTACATCCTGGTGCTACCTGGGTGCATAGCATAGGGTGCATTATGTGCCTCATCTAGTATCTCATCTTTCACCTCCTTGGCATTTGGGATACAAAGCCTATTCTCTACAGTCATGAGTCTATCATCTCTCACTACCACTTCAGACTTCTTGCCCTTCTGAATCTCTTCTCGAAGCTTACTCAGTTCTGCATCCTGTGCTTGTAACTCCCTAACCCTTTCTCGGAGTATCGGCCTCACTCTAATGGTAGCAACAACACAATTAGGTTCCTCCTGTTTCAAACTGATTCTAAGCTTAGCCATCTCTTCCAATAACGATAGATAAACGGTTTGAACATAGGCTATGGAAGACTTCCTACTCAAGGCATCTGCTACGACATTTGCCTTGCCTGAATGGTACTCAATCAACAAGTCATAATCCTTGAGTAACTCAATTCACCTTCTCTGTCTCAAATTCAGTTCCTTTTGGCTCAGCAAATACTTAAGACTTTTATGATCAGTGAAAATTCTCGTTTGAACCCCATATAGGTAATGTCTCTAAATCTTCAGGAAAATTGTTGCTGCTAACTCTAGATCATGGGTTGGGTAATTCAATTCATAAGGTTTTAGCTGTCGGGAGGCATAAGCTATTACCTTATCTTCTTGCATCAACACATAACCCAAACCCTTCCTCGAAACATCACTGTATACTGTATAACCCTTATCCCCAGTAGGCAAAATCAAAACTGGAGCACTTGTTAATCTGTGCTTGAGTTCTTCAAAGCTTTTCTGACATTCCCCACTCCAGACAAATTTCTGATTCTTCCTCAATAAATTAGTCATCGGAGCGGTTATCATAGAGAATCCCTTAATGAATCTCCTATAATATCCTGCAAAACCCAAAAAACTCCTCACCTCTATCACTGTCTTGGGTGCAGGCCAATTTACCACTACTTGAACCTTCCTCGGATCAACATGTACCCCATCTTTCGAAATCACATGCCCAAGGAATATCACTTCATGAAGCCAAAATTCACATTTGCTGAATTTGGCATAAAGCTCCCTCTCCCTCAATGTCTGCAGCACAATCCTGTTCCTTATGAACCCCTTCTCTAGTAGTTCTTCCAACTGTTCCTTAAGCTCCTTTAGCTCCGCTGGAGCTATTCTATAGGGTGGTATAGAAATAGGTGTAGTTATGGGAATCAAGTCAATGGAAAACTCGATTTCCCTCCTCGGTGGCAAACCAGGTAAGTCCTCTGGGAACACATCTGGAAATTCCCTTAATTCCCACCCGTGTCCACAACATGTGCTAAGAAGGCTTCACACCCCTTTCCCATCATCGTGTCAGCTAACAAAGCATAAATGATTCTTGGTGATGGTGTTTTCCTATCCCCTATGAAAATCACCTTCTCTCCATTGCCCAAGTCAAATTCCACTTCCTTAAGGCTACAATCTAACTTTGCATGATACTTCTCCATAACATCTATTCCCAGTATGACATCTAGCCCCTTTAGCTCTAGGGGTAGCAAGTCCACCACCAGTCGAGTACCCTCGAAGAAAAGCTCACAATCTTTATACACTTGGCTTATAATCACATGCCCTCCTAGAGGGGTGCTAACAATTAAAGGACTTCTCAATGGCATCAAAACAACATCATGTAATGTCATGCTTGCAGAAACGAATGAATGCACGGAGCCAGAATCAATCAATACATATACAGCATAATTAAGTAACCGAGCCATACCCGTGACAACCTTAGGTGCAGCTGCAGCTTCCTCTCTAGTCATAGCAAACACTCTGGCCTGTGCCTGACCCCTTGGTCTCCCTGGAGGAATAGTCTTCTTTGTAGTTCCAGAACTACCCACCTCTGTGACTGGTCTAGTTCCCACTGTTTCTGTTCTCCTTGGGGCTGGCACTTGGAACCCCTCTTGCCTGGTTGCTTGGGGACAGTCTTTGATCAAGTGTGCCTTCTCTCCGCATCGGAAACATGCTCCAATTAGCTTAAAGCATTCTCCCTTATGAAGCTTTCCACAATGCTCACACTGGGGGTTAGTGTATTTAGTTAAAGTGATAAGTTACACAAGGGGGCATTAAGGGAAGATCACTTAAGCATTTAAGTTGTAAGGCTAATAAGTGAGGGTAAGATGGACATTTTGAAATCATTAAGGGTTTTGAACTATTAGAGTAGTGGGAGAGTGTAAGGCTAATTTTGGTAAGTCACTTGGGTTTAAAAACCTTAAGGCACTAATGTAAGGACAAAAGGGACTTTTTGTAATCATTAATGGTGTAAAAGAGAAGGAAATGGGGTGTTTTTTTTAGGAGAGACAGAAAAACGAAATTGAAGAAAGAAGGGAGAGAGTTTCGTGAGTTTAGGAAAAGAAAGAAGTGCAAACCAGGTTTTGAGTTTTCTCAACCTTCAAGAGGGATTTTAAGAGTGATCAAGAAGGGAAAAAGAAAGGGGAAGATTAAAGCTTCCTTTGGAGCTAAGAAAATCATTGTTTGGTGAAGATTTAAGGTAAGTGGGTTTTAATCTTTTGGAGTTTCGAAAGGTTTTTTTCAAAGAGCTTAGGATATAGATGGGTATAAGTATTCTAGGATAAATTTCATGTATGTGGTTCTTTGGGTTTGTCAATTTGAAACCTTTTGATTTGGGGTTTTTGTCATTATTGAAGAAAATCAAGAAGGAAAAGAGGAGCAAGAGGAGAGGCATATTTGAACAAACCATAGTCAAGGACTTCAAGGTGGGTTTCACTTTTATAGTTAGGCGATAAGCTAACAAAAAGTTTATGTCCATAAATGAAAGTAATCAATTTTGCAACCACCTCATTTCATGTGCATTTAATGTTGTTAAGTGTTGCAAGATTTTTCCTACATGCTTATATATGATTTGTGGGATGATACATAGAAAGTTGTTTTATTACAATGATTCTTTAAAATGATGCATGATTTTGAAACCATACTTTTGGAAATGGTTTTTTTTATATAACAAGCTTATGAAAAGCAAGTTTTCAAGAAAATGTGCCTTTGTGGGCATCAAGCTTACAAGACTTTGAAACTCTATGTGTTATGTGGGTTTGTGGTAGTCCCTTAAGAACCATCACGTGCACGTTGACCCAAGTATCGGCTTCTCCCACCTGCCCGCCAGTGGCATGGAGCTCCCTCAAGGACTCCCTTAAGAATTCACGACTACATAGGACCATTTTATTGGAAATGTGTAGTGCGTCATGTTTTGTACTTACCCAAACCATTTGATATGTTTATGTGTTCATGCTAAGTTGATAGGAGTAATGCATTCTTGATTTTGTATGCACATAAATTTCTGCATTGAAAATGTATGAAAATGTCTTTGCTTATTACAAATTGTAAAATTGTTACCCACGGGCTTCAAGCTCACCCCTACCTTTCCTCCACACAAGCAGGTGAAGAGCAAGAGATTGAGTAGTCAAGGGCCAAGGGCATCTCTCAACTTTTGAAATGTTATTGTATTTCAAGCTACTTTTGAAGACAAGGCTTTAGTTGCATTTTGAGTTGTTCATTGATCAAGAATCTTTTGTATTTGAGATTTTTGAAACATTGATGTTTTGAGACTTGAATGCCCACTAAAGCTTTGTAATAACATGATATTCTGATGCTATTGATATATGATTTTGCTTTCTTCCATGTTTCGCAAGTTTTCATAAGGGGAAAATTCGTGCATTCTTCCATGTTTCGCAACGGTATATAGCATAAAAATTTTTGACATCTGAGCTAAAAGTTATGCCCTTTTAATTGCTTCAGCCTTAAACTCCGTCTCAGCTTAACTTTTTGCGTCTCAGTTTGACTGTTTCATTTTGCTTCCGTCTCAAAATGACGTCATCATCATCTTAGTATGACGTCAGCATCGTCTTAGTTTGACCATCTTAGTTTGACTTTTTGTGTCGCAATTTAACCGTCTTAGTTACTATTCATCCTCACCTTCTAATCCAATTTCTACCCTTCAAATGTTGGAATTGGTCTTTGAGGCCTTCCTGAGAGTTGTAGATCTTGAAGTCGTCTTTCCAATCATATAAAGAATACCTTAATCTAATATCTGTAGGGAAAGTTATAGAGATTTTCCCAATCTGTATCATCTAATGACGTCATCATCGTCTCAAAATGACATCATCATTGTCTGCTTTCTTTTCCACCCTTCAAACGTTGGAATTGGTCTTTGAGGTCTTCATGAGACTTGTAGATCTTGAAGTCCTCTTTCAAAAAAGATAAAAATGAAGTCTGTCTGAAATCGGTATCAAACGTTATGGCATTTTTTCCAAGATAGGTACAATTTGATTGATAGTATAAGTATGTTCGATTTCTTCAGGTATAACTTCCCTATCCAACCCCAAAACGAAGTGATTATTAAAGCAATAGATTCCTAACTTTTTGTATTGTCTCTCCTTGAAAATTTTTGTCTTTTGGAGTGCTTTTGGGAAAGTTGCATTAGAATAAGTGAAGGGTCATTTGGGAGAGCATGCTTGGGGGCATGAGCACGTTTTAGCTCATTAAGTATATCTTGAGGTGTAAACCCCGATGGAGATGATTCTTGTTTCAACGCAAATTAAATAATTAAAGCAACGATTTCCTTGATGAGGTTAAGTTGAGATTATGGAGTTTGATTGATGTGGTCACACCACCTTTGGGAATTGTTAATCATAACCCTACAGGATAATAAGTTCAAGGTTTAGGACTCCGGATGTTGGTCTCTGGAAACGGGGTCCAACAGTAGGTACAGGTTTTGTGGGACAGAAGATCTGAACCCAATAAGCAGGGTACCTTGTCTACTTCTGTGAAAAGTAGAATGGGTTATTTGAGTAGAGAAGCATGATTTCTGAGAAGCATTAAATGCTTCATGGAAACTATTATTCCAAAAGCATTAAATGTAGTTGTTTCTTAAAAGCTTTGACATTTCATAGTGTAAGCGATCTAGAAGGGGGTTGATTAGATCTTTAAAGCTTTTCGAAAAGTTCTACAATAAAATTAGAAGTTAATTCACACAATAATAAATTAAACAAATTTAAATGCAGAGAATAAGGAAGAAGAGCAAATAGTGATTTTATAGAGGTTCGGTGCTAAGACCTACGTCCTCTACCTAAACTCCCACTTAGGATTTGGCAAACCACTTTTCTGCACACTTTTTAGTTTAGTGTGGACTCTTACAACACCACTTGATTTTTGGCTCAAGCTACCTTTACAACTGATTTGTTTTCCGGCACAAATCCTACCTCACAAGTGATTTTTCACTAATCACTCAACTCACAATAATAATGGGATAAAGATGAAAGATCAATGCTCAATACAAATTTGAAACAAGAAAAGAGCAATATAGAGCAAATTTGGAACAATAAAGAAATTCTTTGGGTTTTTGGACTTCAATGTCTTGATCCCTTGATTTTCCACTATTTATCTGGAGATTAGGAATGAAACTAGCCGTTGTAAATCCTCTTCTAGTCGTTGCATGATTTTTTATGAACGTTGCTTAATTTCTTCCTTTCCATTTGGGAATGATTCAGACATATCTTATTCAGCTCTACCTAATAGTCGACTGGTCGAGCTATGATAGTCGACTAGCATTAGCATTTTTTACTGCAGGCTTTAACTTCGCTCTTCGATCAGTCGACTAGTTCCATACTAGTGTTCCTATTCAATTGATTTGTAGTTGACTTGTAACATATTAGTCGACTTGTTTCAACCCCCATCTGATGATCTTTAATTTATTAGTCGACTTATGATATACTGGTCGACTTGTTGCTGACTCCAACGGATATATTTAATCAAATCTTCCCATAATCTTCATGTTTAATGTCTATGGCATGTTGAAGATTATTTCCTTATTGATTTCACCATGATTTATCAGCTATCTTGATTTATTTCAATCCACAACACCTGAAATAATTTCTTAACCAATTATATACATTTTATTATTATCAAAACATAAGTGAAATTTAATTTTTCAACCACCATTGGTTCAACAATCTCCCCCTTTTTGATAATGACAAAACACTTAGAAATTGTTTAAGAAATGAGAACAAAGAAACATTGATCAAGGTTTGTATACCTTGTCATTTTGGTTAGAAGTCTCCCTATCAATCATATATAACCTTGTAAAATCAAATTTATAAAAGTAAGTTGAAGTCAAGATTGTCTCAAATCAAGGACAATTATCACATACTCCCCCTTAACTAAAGAATATCCAATTTCCCATTTTACTCCCCCTTTTTGTCATAATCAAAACAACTAATACAAACCAATAAGATGAAATAGATGAAACACAAATAGTCATTAGTATAAAGAAGAAACACAAATATAAAGATGAAAATTTTTTGCAATCACATTAAACATAGAACCAAGCCATCAAACACCAAAAGTCTTAAGTAGTACTCAAGGACAAATAGGAAAAACTTCAAACACTAGAAAGAGCACAATATAAAATGTCAGTCTAAGCAAAATGCAATAATCATCAATGTGAAGAATCATCATGTCTACAACCGAGCTTGTCAAAAATTTTCTTAGTACTCTTCTCTAGGCGTATAAACATACTTTATTTTTCATCAACCCGATCATTTAATTCTTCCAATTGGTCTCTAATCTCCAGAAGGTCATCATGAGACACCTCACTCCATCGGACACTACTTGGTCGGGAGCTGCTAGGGCGATCACCTGCCCTCTTAAAACGTTGCCTCCTAGGCACTTGTTCACCCTCCAAGGTCAAACCTAGCTTCTCTACATGGTAAGAATAAACCCAACCTCTCTCAATTGTTTTGACCAATTTTATACTGCGGAGATTATAAGGAGTAAATCTCCAACTCTGAGGATAGGGATAATAGTCATAGGCGTTCAAATTGCATTTTTGCAGCTTGGCCACGTGAGTTATCAAGGCTCCATATGACATACCTTTATGTTTTCCCGCTTTTCCTTTCATCTCACCCCTTAGTAAATTGGGCTTCTTTCTCATCATCTGTATAATCAAGCTTGGAAAATTTATTTTTCTCCCTTCTTCCAAGTGCCACAGTATCTCCTTATCCAAAGAGGTGATGTGATTATTGCTTGTCTTCTTTGGATACACCACACGATTTATAGCATAATGTAATAGTCTATAGTTTAAGGGCAAGTCCATTGCCTCAAAAGGTGGCGAATGGTCGAAACATAATCTAGCAAGTAGATCATCACCCTTTGCTTCAGTGTAACCGAAATTATCCTCAGCCTCTTCATCCGTTTCATCATTTTTATGTCTTAAAATATCTAAATCTAACAAGGAAGCACTAGGCCTAACTCCACCAGTAGGCAATTGAAACCCTCTTGATAAATAATCTTCACAAATGAACATTTCTTTGCCTTGAATATGTGATTTCAAATGTACACCAGTATCCATATTACTCCGAATCACCCCAAGATTGGCATAAAATTTCCTCACCATATCCTTATAGATGTTATCAGTATACCCTAAGAAATAACGCAGTCCATAACTTGTGATTTCAGAAAATAAATCCGAGTATTCACTATGCTCTAACTCAACCCAATCAAATCTCATAGAAGGGATTAATACCTCTGTTTTAAGCACCGTATAATAGAGGGTTTGAGCTTCACACGAAATGAACCTTGCTTCAACTTCTTCATTTTCTCGATCACCACCTCCTCTTGAAGAAGACCCACGTACTCTTGGACCTCGTGGAGGAGTAGCTATCTTCTTCCCTTTTCTATTAGATTTCCTTAGTGCCATTGTGAGAAATTGACAGATTTAAGCGGGATAGAAGTAAATTTCGAATGTTAGGGTTTAGGAGAGTCGAAAGGGGATTTTAAGAGAAGGAGGAGGATTTGAAGAATTAATCAAAGGGTTTGGTGTTTGTGAGGATCGATTGACAGTGGGTATGGAGTTTTTGAGAAAAACAGGGGAGAGTAGTCGACTAGGAGGGAGAATTTTCAAAGGAGAGGGAGATAGCCTTTTCAGAGGTTTTGTGGAAAAAGAGTTTTTAAAGGGGATCCAGATGACTTATAGTCGACTGGTATGGGGTTAGTTGACTAGTAAAAATATAAGGAAAAGTGAGGGTTATCTGATAGAAAACTAGTAAACTGGTCATGTCCAGTTAGTCGACTGGTTTTGAAAAAAAAAGGTGTATTAGTCGACTGGTCGTAGACTGTTAGTCGACTATAACTATAATAAAGCAAAACAACTCGAATAATTCCTCTACCTCAGTCGACTTAAACTCCAGTTAGTTGACTGGAATGTTGCTAAACTCCAAATCAATCACATTTTAGCCTAAGTGTAGATCATGACGATGTGTTCTTCAGATGGAATTGCACATTTGCCTAATATTTTGACCATTTTGTTGTTCTAATGTATGCAGAAAATTAAAATCAACCAAAGGAATTTAAATCACACATACCAAGTTTCAATTTGATGTTCACAAATACATCTTCCTTAAGGGGTTTAGTAAATATATTAGCTAATTGGTCACTAGATGAAACATGCTTCAAGCAAATGTCACCTTTCAAACAATGATCACGTATGAAATGATGTCTAATTTCTATATGCTTCGTTCTACTATGCAAAATTTGATTTTCACTCAAACAAATTGCACTGGTATTATCACAATAAATAGGAATATTTTTAACCACAATACCATAGTTAAGCAATTGATGTTTAATTCAAAGAACTTGGACACATGCACTACCAGCTGCTACATATTCAGATTCAGTAGTGGAAATAACTACACTAACTTGCTTTTTACTAGCCCAAGAGATCAAGGATGAACCTAAGAAATGACATAAGCCACTAGTGCTTTTTCTATCTACCCTACAGCCACCATGATCAGCATCATTGTAAGCATATAAATCAAATGATTAACAACTGGGATACCATAAACCATGATTAACAGTTCTACTCAGATATCTAAAAATTCTTTTGCATGCACTCAAATGAGAAGTTTTATGACAAGATTGAAATCTAGCACACAAACATGTAGCAAACATAATATCAGGTCTAGAAGCAGTTAAATACAAAAGGGAGCCGATCATACCTCTATAAAGTTTTTTATCAACATCTTCCTCATGTTCAGATTTTTTCAAGACCTGATTTGTTCTTTATTCTTTGTTGTCGCTACTTTGCATCCTTCCATTTTGAACTTCTTTAGAAGCTCCTTGGTATATTTTGATTGGTGAATGAAGATGCCATTATTGTATTGCTTGATTTGCAACCCAAGGAAGAATTTGAGTTCTCCCATCATGCTCATTTCAAATTCACTTTGCATTAGCTCACTAAATTTTTTATACAAAAATTCATTAGTAGCACCAAACACAATATCATCAACATATATTTGACAAATTAGCATATCTTGATCAACATGTTTAATAAACAAAGTATTATCAATCTTACCACGAATATACCCATGTTGAGTTAGAAAAGTACTTAACCTTTCATACCATGCTCTAGGTGCTTGTTTTAACCCATAGAGTGCCTTCTTGAGTTTGTATACATAATTCGGACGTTCATGATCTTCAAAACCCAGTGGTTGTTTGACATAAACTTCCTCTTGAATGTATCCATTTAGAAACGCACTCTTGACGTCCATTTGATTTAATTTGATCCTTTTATGCGACGCAAAAGCACATAATAATCTGATTGTCTCCAATCGAAGCACAGGAGCATATATCTCATTATAATCAAGGCCTTCTTCTTGATAAAATCCTTGAGCTACTAACCTTGATTTATTCTTGATTGCTTCACCATTCTCATCATATTTTATCCTATTTACCCACTTGACTCCAATGATAGTTTTGTCTTTTGGTGGAGCTACCAAATCCCATACATTATTCCTCTTGAATTGATTGAGTTCTTCTTGCATAGCTAATAGCCAATTTTCATCTTCAAGAGCCTCTTTCATATTCTTGGGTTCCACTAATGAGATGAAGGCTGAATTGCTCATATGTTCATAAACATTTCTTCTGGTTCTTAAATCATCATCCAGGCTGCCAATTACCTGCTCCATAGGATGATTCTTTGCTTTTGCCTAAGTTTTGGTGCTTGGTACATGATCTTCCTCATTTAACTTTAATTCTTCAATCTTGGATTCAACTTCTTCAACTCCATTTCCTGAATTTCTTGAATCATCATCAAAACAAACCTTTCTCGGGGGTGAAATTATATCATCAAATTTAACGTGAATACTTTCTTCAACACACTTAGTTCTATTATTGTAAACTCTAAAAGCCTTACTAGTTAGAGAATAACCAAGAAATACACCAACATCAAATTTTAAATCAAATTTTCCTAAGTTATTCTTTCCATTATTATGAATAAAAACTTTGTAACAGAATGGGTGAAAATATGAAATGTTGCGTTTCTTACCTTTCCATAACTCGTATGGTGTCTTGTTTTTGTCTCATCTGAGATGTATCCTAATGATAACATAGCATGTGGTATTGATTGCCTCCGCCCAAAATGCTTTAGGAAGATTGTATTCATTCAGCATCGTTCTACTCATTTCTTCAAGTGAGCGATTTTTCCTTTCTACAACACCGTTTTGTTGTGGTGTTCTAGGTGTTGAGAAGTTGTTCTCCATTCCATATTTGTCGCAAAGCCTTTTGAATGGTTCACACTCAAATTCACCTCCGTGATCGGTCCTTATTGCAACAATTGTCAAATTCTTTTCATTTTGAATTAACCTACACCACTTAGTAAACTCGTTAAAGGCATCACTTTTATTTGTAAGAAATCTCACCCAAGTAAATCTAGAAAAATCATCAACAATTACAAGAACATATAGTTTACCACTTAGACTAGCATGCCTAGATAGTCCAATCAAATCCATATGAACAAGTTCAAGAATGCGAGATGTACAAATTTCTTTCTTTGGTTTGAACGATTCCCTAACATGTTTGCCTTTCAAGCAAGATTCACATAAATGATCTTTAACAAATTTGATCTTAGGCAAACCTCTCACGATATCATTTTTAGAAAGCTTAGAAATTAAAGGCAATGGTACATGTCCCAACTTTCTATGCCATAAAAATGCATTTTCTTCTAATGTCACCAAACATTTTTCATTAAAAGAACTATCATCATACAGATCAACAATATACGTATTACCATGTCTCAAACTAATGAATGCAACATTTTCATCCTTCATAACGATATAATGAGATGATTCAAATGTCACATTAAAATTCATATCACACAATTGAGAAACACTTAGCAAATTATGTTTCAAGCCATCAACAAGCAAGACATTATCAATGGTAGGCAAAGTTTCCTTACCCACTTTACCAATACCAATGACTTTATCTTTGTTGTTGTCTCCAAATGTGACATATCCTTAATTCTTTGGTCTAATTTCTGCAAATAGACGCTTGTCTCCACTCATATGCCTTAAACATCCACTATCAATGTACCATGTGCTTGATGAATTTTCATTCCTTGCTTGTACCTGCAACAGAAACATTCTTTCTTTTTATAGGTACCCAAGCTATTTTGGGTCCATTTTGGTTAGTCATATAAACCACATCAGGAGGTGTGGTTCCTTTTTCCACCCAGATTTTCTTGACATTAATACATCTCCTAATACTCTTGCATGCAATTTTTATATGACCATCTTTCAAGCATCTAGCACATTGAGCAACTTTGCCATCTATAGTGAATTTAAAAATCAAAGAACAATCTCTATCAAATGGATCATATCCTAAACCATGTTCAGAAATTGAATATCTTTGTAAAGACAACATCTTTTCAAACTTTTTATTTCCATTAGTAAATTTTCCAACCGCATAAGAAAACTCCTTTCTAAGTCTATCAAGCTCACAAGTAAGATTTTCTTTTTCAGCAAGGCATGCAGAATGATCTTCCTTAGGACAATCTAGATCATCAATAGTCTCATGTAAAACACTATTTTCAACAACTAGTTCTCTTATTTTCTTTCTTAATTTCTTGTTAATCTCAATAGCTTCTTCAAAATCGATTTGTAAAGAATTAAAAGAATCTCTAAGATCTTGATCAATGAAAGTTACCTCATCTTCATCATCACTTGTTGAAGAGCTATTTGCCATAATTGCTAAGTTGTTTTCATCATTACTTTGATATGCTTCTTCATCATCGCTCTAAGTGGCTACTAGGCTAGTTTTCTTTTTCCCTTTTTCATACTTGTCATTTTTCTGGAAATTTGAAGTGGAAGATGAGCTTTTGCATTCTCTAGCATGATGTCCTCTTTTTCCACATTTCCAACATTCTTCATTGCTCTTCTTTTCTTCATATCCCTTAGATCTTCTTTCCATTGTGTACTTCTTCCTTTCTCCATTTCTTCCACCACTTAATTCTTTCCTCCTATTTTGGAGTAGTCCTGTTGGACCCCGAACTTTCGGTAGAAATTAGAAATATTAAATAGAATTAAATGAGTGTGTTTGTATAGGTATTGTGTTATAGATGTTATTGTAATTAAAGGAGATTGATGAGAAATGAAGTGATTGGTTTTGATGACTTTGAAATTTGAGGAGATTTGTATGAGTTATGAAAGTCAAAATGAACTAGTTGATTGAAATGGAAGTTGAAAAACAAGAAATGATTAGTGAAAGTGTTATATTTTGGAGAATTAAGAAATTAGACTTTTGGAGTAAAGAGTTGACTTTTGATTTAGGCAGATTTTGATAAAATGATCTACATGAAATTTGTAGATTATGTTGAGAGCTTTTCGTAGCCATAAAGTATGCTATTTTTCGATATCAGGATTGAAAGTTATGATCTTTGAAAGTTAAGTGTATTTTACTTGATTTGAAAATGCTATTAAGAGTAAGAATGTGTATGACTTTTGTGAAAGAGAAATGTGTATGCGCATATCCTTTGGTGTTGAGTTTGATGTGGGGAAATGGCTTTAGAATAATTTATTGGAGAGTTGAATTGTGTTGAGATTAATTAGTTGAAGAGTTGGTGGTAGTGGGTGAATATGTGAAGTTGATGTGTTGATATGTGAAGTTGATGTGTTGGAATGGTGTTTAGAGACTTCAATGGCAAATCTGTATTGATTTAAATGGATTTAGCCAAAGTGTTCTTAATGAAATTGGTAGATTATGTTTTTATTTTTCCATTGATATAAGGCACGAAAATTTTGGACAAGAGAGTAGAAAGTTATGATTTTTAGAAGTTCTGATGTTGTTTAAGTGTGAAGCTAATCGACTAGTCAGCTTTGTGTGGAGTTTTTGACTCATTTAGAGGTCGATCTGATTCTTAAGGCCTTCATAAAAGTTGTAGAGGGTCCTTTTACCTTTCAGTAGACACTAAGTTTGTCAAATTTGGAGTTCTGGATCAAAAGTTATGATGTTTGTAAGTTTTGGTACTGTTGAAGAGTTTATCGATCGGTCACCTTGTAGCAAACTTTTGATTCCTTTAATGTCCGAGCTCGTCTTTGAGTCCTTCTTGAAAATTGTAGAGTTGTCTTTTAGCTTTCCAACGAAATAAACCACGTCTGATTTGGAGCTCAGAGTCAAAAGATATGAAAGTTTGAATTTTAGAGGTCGGATCGCGTGGCCGATTGCTCGGCAGCGAGCGCCCGTGCGCCCGCGCGCACGCCCGCTCGGCAGCGAGCACCCATACGCACATGGGCGGGCCGACCTGCTATGCGACCTTTGCGATCGATCTTCAGCCGACCGACCCCTCTTCCTTCTTTTGGCCATAACTTTTTCATCCGACATCCGATTAAGCCGATTTTTGAAGCGTTGGATTCCTAAGACATTTTTCTATCTTTTCATACTATATTTATCATTTTTATCACTAAATGGAAAAAGATCGACCTAATCTAAGTGAGCTGACCTGTGGAAAAGGTCCTAGCATCATTCAGTATTTTGGAGATATATCGATCGCTAGAGCTCGGATTGAGTTGATTCATTTTTCAAATTAAACTAGAGAGATGGGGCTACAAATGTCATGAAGGAGCCGAGCTATAATGTAGCCTCTAAGACTTTCAATTTCAGGTCAGAATTTAGATGTAGTGTTCAATATCGGTTTTGTAATGGCCGAACATACTTCGGTATTTTGGAGATATCTGGAGCTATATAGCTCCAATAGATCTGATTCTTGTTTCTAATTAAAAAAGAGACATGGGGCTACAAATTTTATGAGTATCCGAGCTATAATTTAGCCTCTAAGACTTTCGATTTCAGGTCGGAAATTCGGTGTAGTATTCAGTCTCGGTGTTATAATGGCTGAATAGTGTTTAGTATTTTGGAGATATCTAGACCGCTAGAGTTTGTATTGAGTTTATTCTTGTTTCCAATTAAACTAGAGACATGAGGCTACAAATGTTATGAAGTAGCTGAGCTATAATTTATCCTCTAAGACTTTCTATTTTAGGTCGGAAGTTCGGTGTAGTGTTCAGTCTCGGTGTTGTAATGGCTGAATAGTGTTCAGTATTTTGGAGATATCTAGGTCGCTAGAGCTCGGATTGAGTTGATTCTTGTTTCTAATTAAACTAGAGACATGAGGATACAAATGTTATGAGGATCCGAGCTATAATTTAGCCTCTAAGACTTTCAATTTTAGGTCGGAAGTTCGGTGTAGTGTTCAGCCTCGGGTCTGAAAAACAAACTTCAGTATTTTGGAGATATCTTGAGCTATAGAGCTCCGATCGATCCGATTCTTTAAGCGATGGATTCGTAAGACATAGAGGGACATTTCTCTACAGTTTTTAAGGCAAAAAGTAAGGGATAATTTTGGAAGTTTACTTAAAGGGTTAAGTTTATAGGCTTAAATGGAGGGGCTTATGGGTCATTCCTCAGTCATTTAATGACATGGCAAGATTGTGGTACTTTATAAGGAGCAGTGATGCACGTTATTGACAGAAACAAAAGAAGAAAAAGAACAAGAGAATGAAGAGAGAAGGGAGAGCAAGCCTTCGGATGAGTAAAGGAGAAAGAAAAGATTGAGAGCTAGGGTTTGATTTTTAAGGGTCTTCAAACAAGCTTTCCACGTTGATTCAAGAGAGAAAAAGGTGGAGAATAAAGAGAGCTTCATCATGAACCAAGAAAATCCAAAATTGGAGAAGATGAAGGTAAGAGTCGATTTTTGATCTTTGATCTTTTAGAGAGTTTTTGGTTTAGATACCTTGGAATTGGTATGGGTTTGTGTATTATGAAGTCAATTTTGGTGATTGCTAACTATTATGGGTTTAGTTTTGGATGGAAATTAATTAGGGTTTATACCCAAATTTGGAATTTGGGGGATTTTGGCAATTTATGATTTAGAAAGCTTGAATATAGGAGGAATTTATGTTTTCTAAGTTCAACTTGAGTAATTAAGTTAATTATGATGTTGAAATTAGATGAAATTGCTTTAGGTAAAGTTAAACTGGAAGAAAGAAGGAATCAATGGACAAATTGGAGCGAGGAACAAGTTTCTAGCATCGATTCGAGGTGGGTACCTGTTTATAATAGAATTTATAAGCCACTAATGCTTTCTTTAAACAAAGAGATTTTTTGATTTCAATTGCATCATAAATGTTGCACCATTGTGTGAATGATTTGAAAAATCATTATTGATTCCATATATAAACTTTTGATGAAATGCAAAATACATTTGTGTTATGCCTCGAAAGATTCCATGGCATTTCGTATATTTGGAAAAGAGCATTCGATAAATTGATTGAGCATGAATATGTGCTTTTGTTTGGGCGAGAGAGGAACGTTGTGTTAGTCACGTGCACGTCGATGTATAGCCTTCTCCTGACTGCCCTCTTGGGGCCACGAGATCCTGAGAAATCGGACTCGTTGTGTTTACGATAAACTACGGTTTATTCGTTGTCTTCCACGGAACTCTCGAGCCATGTGTTGTGCATTGCATATGTGGTTTGCCATTGCATTTATGAATTGTCAAGTTGATGCATTCATGTTTTGCAACCTATGGGTTTATGGCTGAAAGCCTAAAAATCATACGTTTTGCAATTGTGATTTGACTACAGCAAGAACGGAACTTTTAGAAAATGTGCTACGGATTTCAAAGAAATGTTTTCTAAGACCAGAAAAGAAAAAAAAAGAATTTCAAGGATTTTGTTTATATATTTGTTATAAACTGTTACCCACGAGCTATAAGCTCACCCCCTTTCATCCCCATCTTTAGGTTTTCGAGTAGGAGATCAGTTGAAAGACAGTCAAGATGTCAAATCGACTTTTGCATATTTTTCCTAATTTGTATAAGTTAGATTTTGAGTAATTCGAATTTTAGTATTGATATGTATATGGCTTAAGATAAATTTGGATAAATGTATTTGCCTATAAAATTGAGCATGGTGTATGTGATTTTTGGGAATTGTGAAATTCATGAATGATTGGGTTGTGTTTACATTGTATTAAGACATTGTATCTTATATGGGAATGAATGTGATTTGGCTTCCGGACGGGGTGTCCGATGATACTGGCTATTTTGTGGGAATATATGAGTGCATTTTTTAAGCCATTTGCAGGTTTGGGTTGTGGAACATGCAGCTGTTATGCTGCCAAGATTTTGGGCAGAAATAATATGAATATATGAGATTTGTATAATTGTATAGGACAAATACTATGGTTTGGTTTCTGACTGAGAGTATAGAACTGATGATTTTCCAAATTGGAAAGGAGTGTGGCTTTGTATGAGACTGAGTAAAAAGGGAAAAGAAAGAAACAAATTTATATCGGATTTAGAATGTCTTAAGGTTTCCAACACAATGAGTTTTCCTAAGTATATGTTTTCGGATCCGCTTTCGTTTGTCTCAGTATTTGAATTGCTTCGACTCGATCGTTTTTGCATTGGCTTCCGATTTGTGATTTGATTCGCATTCGATTTGATTTCGCTTTATGTTTCGTTTCTTTGCTTTGATTCGATTGATAGTCATTTGTATTCGTATTTGTTTTTCGTTTTGCTTCCGCATCTTGTGTTTCGGTTATTTCATTTGAATTCGTTTTGGTTTCGATCTCGTTCGTTCTCCGTTTTCCGATTGGGATCCGATTTCCGGATCGAGTCCCAACAGGTCCTTTGAGCTTTCTCAAATTTCTGGCATACATTGCTATTTCTTCGTCTTCTTCTTCTTCATCTATTTCTTCTTCACTTTCATCAAGAGAAGAAGCATTAGCTTTTAAAGCATTTGACTTTTGTAACTTACCTCTTCCTCCTCTTGATTTGAGAATGATCTCATAGTTGATGAGAGATCCCACCAAGGCATTGAATTCCAAATGATTGAGATCCTTAGACTCCATAATATCGATGACTTGAGAGTCCCATTCTTTTGATAGTGAGCGAAGAATCTTTTTCACCTTTTCGCTATCCGTCATATGCTTTCCAAGGTTTCATAATCTATTTATGATTTCTGCAAAACGATCAAGCATAGTAGAAATAGACTCACCTTCCTTCATGACAGACATTTCATAGTCATGGAGAAGCATGTTGATCTTTGTCTCTCGAACTTGGTTGGTTCATTCATGAGTGATACAAAGTCTTTCCCACATTTCTTTAGCATTCGTACATGAGTTCACTCAATTTCTTTCCTCAATCGTGAGAGCACAATATATCAATTTATAGCTTTTGCATTTATGTATGCTTGCTTCCAATCATTTTCGTCATACTCCAGCTCCGTTTTTACCTCGCCATTTTCTTTCAATGGAGCTTGTGGACCGAAGATGATAATCTTCCAATATTCTACTCCTTCTCTTATAATATGATACTTCATATGATTTTTCCAAGAAGAGTAGTTAGTACCATTAAACAAAGGAGGGCGATTATTAGTGTTACCTTCTTCCGCTAAGTGATTGTGTGTCATCCCTGGATACTTCTGCTTTGATAACAATTGTAAACGATCTAGAAGGGGGGTTGAATAGATCTTTAAAGCTTTTCGTAAATTTCTACAATAAAATCAGAAGTTAATTCACACAATAATAAATGAAACAAATTTAAATGCAGAGAATAAGGAAGAAAAGCAAACACTATTTTTATAGAGGTTCGGTACTAAAACCTACGTCCTCTACCTAAGCTTCCACTTAGGATTTGGCAAAGCCCTTTACTGCACACTTTTTAGTTTAGCGTGGACTCTTACAACGCCACTTGATTTTCGGCTCAAGCTACCTTTACAACTGATTTGTTTTCTGGCACAAATCCTACCTCACATGTTGGACCCCGATCTTTGAGTAGAATTTAGAATTATTAAATGAAATTAAATGAGTGTGTTTGTATAAGTATTATGTTATAGATGTTATTGTGCTTAAAGGAAATTGATGAGAAATGAAGTGATTGGTTTTGATGACTTTGAAATTTGAGTAGAGTTATATGAGTTATGAAAGTTAAAGTGAATGGGTTGATTGAAATGGAGTTGAAAAGCATGAAATAAATAGTAAAAGTATGAGAATTTGAAGAATTAAGAAAGTTGACTTTTTGGGGATAGAGAGTTGACTTTTTAATTTGGGCTGAATTTGAAAAGGTGATCTTCATGAAACTTGTAGCTTATGTTGCAAGCTTTCAGTCGCCATAAAGTATGATATTTTTCGATATCGGAATTGAAAGTTATGATTTTCTGAAGTTAAGATTATTTTACTTTGTCTTTGAAAATGTTCTTAAGTATAGGATTGTGTATGTTGTGCTTCGAGGTGAATTCTGGAATTGACATGTTTTGAATTGAGTTAAGTGGTCTACATGAAAGTTGTAGAGGAAGTTTATAGTTTTTCAATGATGTGTAATATGTTATTTTTGGTTGTGAAAATTAGAAGATTTGAAATTTTAAAGTTTGGATGTGGTATAGGATGACATTTAAGTGGGCAGTACCTTTGATTGGAAGTTTGACCCTAACAGAGGCAGAGATTGCCTTTAAGTGCTTCATGAAAGTTTTAGATTATGTTTTGGTCTTTCCATTGGTCTAAAGTATGCAAATTTTGGGCTATGAAATAGGAAGTTATGATATTTACAAGTTGTTGTTACTATTTTGGGATGACAAGTAGAGACAGTATCTTTGACGGAGTTTTTCACCCCTTTAGAGATCGAATTGGATTTTATGTCCTCATCGAAATTGTAGATCTTGATTTTATCTTTCCATAAACACCAAGTTTGTGAAATTTAGAGTTCTGGGTCAAAAGTTATGATGTTTACAAGTTTTGATACTGTTTATGAGGAACTTATCTATCGGTCATCTTGGAGTAAACTTTTGACCCCTTTAGAGACCGAATTTGCTTTTGAGTCCTTCTTCAAAATGGTATATCTGTCTTTTATCTTTCCAACGGTACCAAGTTTGTAAAATTTGGAGTTCGGAGCCAAAAGATATGAATGTTAGAAGTTAGGAGGTCAGGATCGCGTGGCGATGCATCGCGCTTTGAGCGATCAGTCACGAGAAAGCGCGCTCGTCATTGTCTATCTACCCGAGGTCGATTTTCAGCCGACCGACCTCTCTTCCTTCTTTTGGCCATAACTTTTTCATCCGACCTTCGATCGACCTGATTTTTGAAGCGTTGGATTCCTAAGACATTTTTCTATCTTTCTATACTAAATTGATCGGTTTTGATATTAAATGGAGAAACATCGATCAGATTAAAGTGAGCTGACCGGTGAAAAAATTCCAAACATCATTCGGTATTTTGGAGATATCTTGAGCTATAGAGCTCCGATCGATCTGATTCTTCTCGTAAATTAAACTAGAGACAGGGATCTACAATTTATCTGAAGGAACCAATCAACAATTTAGCCTCTAAGACTTTCAATTTTGGGATTGAAGTTAGGTGTAGTATTCAGTCTCGGTTTTGTAATGGTCTGAACAGACTTCAGTATTTTGGAGATATCTTGAGCTATAGAGCTTGGATCGATCTGATTCTTGAAGCGATGGATTCGTAAGACATAGAGAGATATTTATCTAGAAGAAATTTTTGTCAAATGGCTTCATTTACCTTATCGAAGTAAGGAGTGAATGTGTTAGTTTTTAGGAAGGACATTGTTGGAAGATCACTTAAGCTGTTAAGTTTTAAAGGCATACAAGTAAGGGCTTTAGGGTCTTTTATCAATCATTAATGACATGGCAATAAGATTTGTTGTTTAAGAAGAGTGGAGCACGACCCTTACAAGGAAAAAGAGCAAAAGAATAAAAGAAGAAGAGATGAGAGGAGGAGAGCACTTTCGGATGAGAGAAAATGAAAGAGAAAAAGAGGGAGCAACAAGGGTTTCTAATTTTTGGGTCTTCTAGCATGAGTTTTGACTTATTTCAAGGGGAAAAAGATGGAAAAAGGTGATATCTCCCTTATAGGACAAGGAAAAATCCAAAAATATGAAGATTGAGGTAAGAGGTGAATTTTTTATTTTTAAGTTTTGAATGAAGTTTTGGTTTAGAAACTTTGCTTATGGTATGTGTTTGTTAATTCTATGCCTAATTTTGGAGATAGTATGGGTTAATTGGATCAATTTTGGATAATTGTGAATTAGGGTTTATGCCCAATTTTTGTGATTGGAGTTTTTGGAAATTATTAGCTTAGAATCATGGAAAATATGATGGATTGGTGAAATATGATACCAATTTTGAAGATTTTGTGATTTATGATATTGAATTTGGGTGAATTGGTTTAAGTCAATTTTGGAATTTGGGGATTTTAGAAATTCTTGCTTTAGATAGCTTGGAAAAGTGATGAATTTGGGTTTCCTATAGTTAATTTTGAGGATTATGATTTTTATGATGTTGAATTTGGATGTTTATGGCTTAGGTAATTTTCAATTGGAAGAAGAAAAGAGGAAATGGTCAAATTGAAGCTAAGGACGAGCTTCTAGCATCGATTCGAGGTGGGTAGTATGTTTATTTATTGAATTTTAAGTTAAGCATGTATTAAATTTTAAGAAATTATTGTTTACGTAAATGTTTGAAAATTTTGATTTCGAAGGATATTCTAGAAATGATTTTTAGAAAATGCAAGATTTATAAAAATTATGTTTTCGAATTATTTGGAAAATTTGAGCAATATGCTTTATGAATTCATATATGTTTGAAAGAAAATTATTGCATTCATTGTTATGATTTTGATTTATATGTGATTAAATTGATGAATTTAGATTGAATGTGAATTGCTATATGATTTGATGTGATTTGTGTATGTGCATATGTCGAGTACAACACTATTTGTAAATCAAATCTTCGAAATGTGCATGTGTCGGTACGACACCATTTGAAAAATTAAGATTTTCGAAAAGTGCCAACGAACAATCCGAATTTTCAATTTTCGATTATGTGTTATGTGGGTTTGGTCAGGTCCCATAAGTGGGACGAGTGCGCATTTGTCTATTTTTATAGCCTTCTCCCGGCTGCCCACTAGTGGCACTGGAGTTCCGATCTCAGACTCCCATAAGTCACGGCTACACCGGACAGTTATGAGGGAAGGTGTAGTACATTATGTTCACGGCTGCATAGGACCATCATAAGGGAATGTGCAGTACGTTTTGTTTTGGACCGAACCAGACCATTTGATATGTTATGTGTTTTGTTTTTGTTTCTAAGTGAAATGCATTACATATTTTGAAAATGTTTAAGAAATATCGACTTTGTTCATGAAATGTGAAAGAAAAATGAAAATTTTTTAGAAATAAACTATTGTAGATTTTCAGCCGAAAATTTATCGTAATTGTTTGGCAATGTTTTGAAAAGTTTGAGGAATAACAAAGTTGCCAAATCTTTCTGAAATAAATGGCAAAGGTTTTTGCAAATATGTTTTCGCTTATTTTTCAATTTATAAACATATTATTCACGAGCTTTGTGCTCACCCCCATTTTCATCCCCACCTCTAGGTATGATTTTGAAATATATAGTTATGATTGATTTGGGGATTTGATTGGATTATGAGATTGGTATATGGAATTGAGGATTACGGAAGTGTTAGGTATAGATTTGCGTTTGTCGGTGTTTTGGATTCCGGACAGGAGAGTCCGATGATTCTGAGTTTGTTTGGAAATTATAGAAGTGTATTTAAGCCATTTGCAGGTTTGGGTTGTTGAAAATGCAGCCGTTATGCTGCCCAATTTTTAATAAGAAAGTTGGTTATATGGAAAAGCAAGAATAAGGATAAGAATTTTTGTTAAAGACGATATTGAGATGTGTATGATGAAGAAGAATTGAATTTGATTGAGAATAGGTTTTAGAATGGTTTTGATTGGTATAAGATTGAAATTAAGATGAAAAGAATGAATAAGAAAAAGAAAGAAAAAAATTACACCGATTTCGGATAGGTTAAGTCTTCAGGATTCCAACGCGATCATGTTTCTCTGTTATTTTCTAAGATATTTTTTTCGGATGTCGGATTCGGTTTTATTTGCTTCGTTCGCGATTTGTTTTCGATCCGTATTTTTCGACCGTTTATTCGATTTCATTTCTGATTCATGTATTGTGGCTTTACTTCGATTCGTTTGTATTTTGTTTCCGTATTTGTTTCGTATTTCTGTTATCCGATTTCCTTTCGCTTTCGCTTTAATATCCGCTTGCTCCTCTTTGTGATTCGTTCAGTCGCTTCGTTTTTTGTTTAGTCTCTCCGTTTCTTCCGGTTGGGATCCAGCCTCCGGATCGGGTCCCAACATTTATAGTATCAGAGCCCAGTAATAGGATCTTACATGGGCGTATGATTTGCATGAGAAGATGATAAGAGTTAGTGAATGAATATGATTGAATTAGTGAGAATGTGATATTGATGTGAATAAGTTTTCATGAATTATTTGAAGAACCAAATTGATTGTTTGATTAAGGTGATGAGTTATATGATCGATCATAAGAATGTGTATGATACTGAGGTAAGAATGTCATGACGATTAGGCTTCTTTGATCACTTAGTTGATTTGATGTTGTATATACAATTGTGAGATGGAATAAGGAATGCTTGAAAGATGAGGTTATTGATAGGAATATATGGATAAAGGTTGATTTTGAATGATGATTGATCCATACTAGGGTTCATTAAGAATTGGACCTTTGATTTGTGTAAATAGATTGAGAAACAATGATTTGTGGTGATTGTGAATTGATATGATTTTAATGGTTCCTTGTGAAGAAGTTAAGAATATGTATAATAAGGAGATTAGATAAGAAAAGTGATTGATTATGATCTATTGGAAAAAAAATAGTTAAGAGATTGTGTTACTTGATAATGTCTTAGTAGGAATTTCGAGGACAAAATTCTTTTAAGAGGGGGAGAAATGTTGAACCCCAATCTTTAAGTGGAATTTAGAATTATTAAATGAAATTAAATGAGTGTGCTTGTATAAGTATTGTGTTATAGATGTTATTATGCTTAAAGGAAATTGATGAGAAATGAAGTGATTGGTTTTAATGATTTTGAAATTTGAGTAGCGTTATATGAGTTATGAAAGTTAAAGTGAATGGGTTGATTGAAATGGAGTTGAAAAGCATGAAATAAATAGTAAAAGTATGAGAATTTGAAGAATTAAGAAAGTTGACTTTTTGGGGATAGAGAGTTGACTTTTTAATTTAGGCTGAATTTAAGAAGGTGATCTTCATGAAACTTGTAGCTTATGTTGCAAGCTTTCTGTCGCCATAAAGTATGATATTTTTTGATATCGGAATTGAAAGTTATGATTTTCCGAAGTTAAGATTATTTTACTTTGTCTTTGAAAATGCTCTTAAGTATAAGATTGTGTATGTTATGCTTCGAGGTGAATTCTGGGATTGATATGTTTTGAATTAAGTTAAGTGGTCTACATGAAAGTTGTAGAGGAAGTTTATAGTTTTTCAATGATGTGTAATATATTATTTTTTGTTGTGGAAATTAGAAGATTTGAAATTTTAAAGTTTGGATGTGGTATAGGATGACATTTAAGTGGCCAGTACATTTGATTGGAAGTTTGACCCTAACCGAGGCAGAGATTGCCTTTAAGTGCTTCATGAAAGTTTTAGATTATGTTTTGATCTTTCCATTGGTCTAAAGTATGCAAATTTTGGGCTATGAAATAGGAAGTTATGATATTTACAAGTTGTTGTTACTGTTTTGGGATGACAAGTAAAGGCAGTATCTTTGACGGGATTTTTGACCCCTTTAGAGATGGAATTGGCTTTTAAGTCCTCATAGAAATTGTAGATCTTGCTTTTATCTTTCCATAGACACCAAGTTTGTGAAATTTAGAGTTCTGGGTCAAAAGTTATGATGTTTACAAGTTTTGCTACTGTTTATGAGGGGCTTGTCAATCGGTCATCTTTGAGTAAACTTTTGACCCCTTTACAGACCGAACATGCTTTTGAGTCCTTCTTGAAAATGGTAGATCTGTCTTTTATCTTTCCAACGGTATCAAGTTTGTAAAATTCGGAGTTTGGAGCCAAAAGATATGAAGGTTAGAGTTAGGAGGTCAGGATCGCGTGGCGACCGCGCACGCGCTAGAGATCGAGCCCCCGTGCGTGCCCGCTCGGGCCAGCGCAGCGCTCAGCCGCTCGCCCGATCTAGCAAGCAGGCGTCCATGCACTTGTCGATCGGCCCGCGGGGTCGATTTTCGGCCAACCGACCTCTCTTCCTTCTTTTGACCATAACTTTTTCATCCGACCTCCGATCGACCTGATTTTTGATGCGTTGGATTCCTAAGACATTTTTCTATCTTTCCATACCAAATCGATCAGTTTTGACATTAAATGGAAAAAGATCGACCAGATTAAAGTGAGCTGACAGGTGAAAAAAGTCTAAACATCATTCGGTATTTTGGATATATCCTGAGCTATAAAGCTCCGATCGATCTGATTCTTCGTGAAAATTAAACTAGAGACATGGATCTACAATTTATCTGAAGGAACCGATCAACAATTTAGCCTCTAAGACTTTCAATTTCGGGATTGAAGTTAGGTGTAGTGTTTAGTCTCGATTTTGTAATGGTCTGAACAGACTTCAGTATTTTGGAGATATCTTGAGCTATAGAGCTCCGATCGATCTGATTCTTGAAGCAATGGATTCGTAAGACATAGAGGGACATTTCTATAGAAGAAATTTTTATCAAATGACTTCATTTACTGATAGAAGTAAGGAGTGAATGTGTCAGCTTTTAGGAAGGACATTGTTGGAAGATCACTTAAGCTGTTAAGTTTTAAAGGCATACAAATAAGGGCTTTAGGGTCTTTTATCAATCATTAATGACATGGAAATAAGATTTGTCGTTTAAGAAGAGTGGAGCACGACCCTTACAAGGAAAAAGAGCAAAAGAATAAAAGAAGAAGAGATGAGAGGAAGAGAGCACTTTCGGATGAGAGAAAATGAAAGAGAAAAAGAGGGAGCAATAAGGGTTTCAAATTTTTGGGTCTTCTAGCATGAGTTTTGAGTTGTTTCAAGGGGAAAAAGATGGAAAAAGGTGATATCTCCCTTATAGGACAAGGAAAAATCCAAAAATATGAAGATTGAGGTAAGAGGTGAATTTTTTATTTTTAAGTTTTGAATGAAGTTTTGGTTTAGAAACTTTGCTAATGGTATGGGTTTTTTAATTCTATGCCTAATTTTGGAGATAGTATGGGTTAATTGGATCAATTTTAGATAATTGTGAATTAGGGTTTATGCCCAATTTTTGTGATTGGGGTTTTTGAAAATTATTGGTTTAGAATCATGGAAAATATGATGGATTGGTGAAATATGATACCAATTTTGAAGATTTTGTGATTTATGATATTGAATTTGGGTGAATTGGTTTAAGTTTATTTTGGAATTTGGGGATTTTAAAAATTCTTGCTTTAGATAGTTTGGAAAAGTGATGAATTTGGGTTTCCTATAATTAATTTTGAGAATTATGATTTTTATGATGTTGAATTTGGATGTTTATGGCTTAGGTAATTTTCAATTGGAAGAAGAAAAGAGGAAATGGTCAAATTGAAGCTAAGGACGAGCTTCTAGCATCGATTCGAGGTAGGTAGTATGTTTATTTATTGAATTTTAAGCTAAGCATGTGTTAAATTTTAAGAAATTATTGTTTATGTAAATGTTTGAAAATTTTAATTTCGAAGGATATTCTATAAATGATTTTTAGAAAATGCAAGATTTATAAAAATTATGTTTTCGAATTATTTGGAAAATTTGAGCAATATGCTTTATGAATTCATATATGTTTGAAAGAAAATTATTGCATTCATTGTTATGATTTTGATTTATATGTGATTAAATTGATGAATTTAGATTGAATGTGAATTGCTATATGATTTGATGTAATTTGTGTATATGCATGTGTCGAGTACCATACTATTTGTAAATCAAGTCTTCAAAATATGCATGTGTTGGTACGACACCATTTGAAAAATTAAGATTTTCGAAAAGTGCCTACGGGCAATCCGAATTTTCGGTTTTCGATTATGTGTTATATGGGTTTGGTCAGGTCCCATAAGTGGGACGAGTGCGCACTTGTCTATTTTTATAGCCTTCTCCCGGCTGCCCGCTAGTGGCACTGGAGTTTCGATCTCAGACTCCCATAAGTCACGGCTATACCGGACCGTTATGCGGGAAGATGTAGTACGTTCTGTTCACGGCATCACAGGATCGCTATGCGAGAATGTGCAGTACATTCTGTTTTGGACCGAACCAGACCATTTGATATGTTATGTGTTTTTTTTTGTTTCTAAGTGAAATGCATTGCATATTTTGAAAATGTTTAAGAAATATCGACTTTGTTCATGAAATGTGAAAGAAATGTGAAAATTTTTTAGAAATAAACTATTGTGGATTTTCAGCCGAAAATTTATCGTAATTGTTTGGCAATGCTTTGAAAAGTTTGAGGAATAACAGAGTTGCCAAATCTTTCTGAAATAAATGGCAAAGGTTTTTACAAATATGTTTTCGTTTATTTTTTAATTTATAAACATATTATCTACGAGCTTTGTGCCCACCCCCCTTTTCATCCCCACCTCCAGGTATTCGAGCAGAAAATCGGGTGAAAGGATGTCAAGATGTGTTGTTCATTTTTGTATCGTCTGTATTTTGTGTGATTTGGGAGTTTTTGTATCATTCTGTATAAGTCTGGAATTGCCCATTAATGTATGACAATCAGTCATTTCAGAATGAATGAGAGTTATGAATTTGTGTATAATTGAGTTGACGTATATGAATGAGGAAATTTTGTACGGATTTGAGATCTGTAATTGTAAATGATTTTGGAATTTGTATAGCAAATTGTGTATGATTTTGAAATATATAGTTATGATTGATTTGGGGATTTGATTGGATTATGAGATTGGTATATGGAATTGAGGATTACGGAAGTGTTAGGTATAGATTTGCGTTTGCCAGTGTTTTGGATTCCGAACAGGAGAGTCCGATGATTCTGAGTTTATTTGGGAATTATAGAAGTGTATTTAAGCCATTTGCAGGCTTGGGTTGTTGAAAATGCAGCCGTCATGCTGCCCAATTTTCGATAAGAAAGTTGGTTATATGGCAAAGCTAGAATAAGAATAAGAATTTTTGTTAAAGATGATATTGAGATGTGTATGATGAAGAAGAATTGAATTTGATTGAGAATAGGTTTCAAAATGGTTTTGATTGGTATAAGATTGAAATTAAGATGAAAAGAATGAATAAGAAAAAGAAAGTAAAAAAATTACACCGATTTTGGATAGGTTAAGTCTTCAGGATTCCAACGCGATCTTGTTTCTCTGTTATTTTCTAAGATATTTGTTTCGGATGTCGGATTCGGTTTTATTTGCTTTGTTCGCGATTCGTTTTCGATCTGTATTTTTTGACCATTTACTCGATTTCATTTCCGATTCATGTATTGTGGCTTTGCTTCGATTCGTTTGTATTTTGTTTCCGTATTTGTTTCGTATTTCTGTTATCTGATTTCCTTTCGCTTTCGCTTTAATATCCGTTTGCTCCGCTTTGTGATTCGTTCAGTCGCTTCGTTTTTTGTTTAGTCTCTCCGTTTCTTCCGGTAGGGATCCGGCCTTCGGATCGTGTCCCAACATCACAAGTGATTTTTTACTAATCACTCAACTCACAATAATAATAGGATAAAGATGAAAGATTAATGCTCAATACAAATTTGAAACAAGCTAAGAGCAATATAGAGCAAATTTGGAACAATAAAGAAATTCTTTGGCTTTTTGGACTTCAGTGTCTTGATCCATTGATTTTCCACTATTTATCTAGAGATTAGGAATGAAAGTAGCCGTTGTAAATCCTCTTCTAATCGTTGCATGATTTCTGATGAATGTTGCTTAATTTCTTCCTTTCCATTTGGGAATGATTCGTACATATCTTATTCAGCTCTACCTGATAGTCGACTGGTCGAGCTGTGATAGTCGACTAGTTTTAGCATTTTTCACTGCAGGTTTTAACTTCGCTCTTCGATCAGTCGACTAGTTCCATGATAGTCGACTAGTGTTCATATTCAATTGATTTGTAGTCGACTTGTAACATATTAGTCGACTTGTTTCAACCCCCATCTGATGATCTTTAATTTATTAGTCGACTTATGATATACTGATCGACTTGTTGCTGACTTCAACGGATATATTTAATCAAATCTTCCCATAATCTTCATGTTTAATGTCTATAGCATGTTGGAGATTATTTCCTTATTGATTTCACTATTATTTATCAGCTATCTTGATTTATTTCAATCCATAACACCTAAAATAATTTCTTAACCAATTCTATACATTTTATTATTATCAAAACATAAGTGGGATTTAATTTGTCAACCACCATTCGTCCAACACATAGAGCATTTAACGGTGTCGACTCTTAAAAGCTTTGACATTTTGTCAGCAAAAGCATTTAATGAATTCAGAAGCATTAAATGCTTTATGAATCAATGAAAATTTATGGACGGATGAAGGAATAGGGATTGAGTTTTTTGGAGGGAAATGAAGGAGTAGGGATTGAGTTTTAAGTAAGTAAGTAGATTAATGATTATAATAAGGAATATAAAATTAGCACAACTTCTCTTTACAATTATCATATTTCAAAACAATTAAATTAATAAGAATGAATAAAGAAACATACCGTATTTATTATTTTTATTATATAATTTATAATAACTATTATTTAAATTATTTTATTATGATTATTATTACTATAAATATTATTATTATTATACATCTATAGATAAAAATAACGTGAAAATAATAATAATAAATATTATTATTATTCCTCTTGTTTATTATTATTAGAATTAGCGATATTTTAATTCTAATTTCCTTTTTATTGTTTAATGGATTTCACTACAAGAAATAAGTGTTTTTCTGACAAAAATTACCATCGGTAAATATGAGATTTTCGTCGGTGAAATTAATCACCGACGGAATATAGTGGAGCAAAAATCGATCGGTGAACTGCCCGAAGCTAAACTTACCGACCAAATTTTTCCGTCGCACTTTTACGATGGAATTACCGATCGAAACATTATTGTCGGTATTTATTTTACGACGGAATGGTAATTACTATTCCGTCGGAGAAATATTGCTACGGTCATTAAGTCTGTCGGTGAGGCGATGTAATCTGCGACGACATTTACCGACGGTATAAGCTACCGTCGGTAAATAAGGGGAACATTTCCGATGGAAATTTGTCCGTCGGTAATGAGTGATTAATTTATTTATTTTTTGTTTTTGTTGTTATAATAATGATTATATTATATATTCACTTTATTAATTTGTGTTGCGTTAGAATAATGAATAATGAGAAAATTAGTAATTAAAAAATATAAAAAGAAATTAATATAATTATTAAAAGTAAGAAATAACAAATCTCTTATGTTTTTTAATTGAAAACACATGACAATGTTATAGTAATTATTTTCGTAATGATCATGGATGCTCTGAACTGTTTCCCCCCCTCTTTAACATTTCCATCTCCCGCCTAAGCTTAGCCATCTCCTCCGCATCTTTGTTTGTCCTCGCCATCCGCTCCATCTCCGCTCATCTTAGTCACCGCCCATCTCCTCTCTCATCCTAGCTGCTTGCTCCATCTGCTCCAGCGACTCTTTGATCTTTGAAACTTGCTGCAGCTCCGCTCTCAGTTGTTCTGTCATCTGCAGACTCATCTCCTCCCTCACCTTAGCTATGTCCTCCATATGCTGGTGATGTTGAGTAATCAGCTGCTCGTTTTGATTAGCCAGCTGCTCGTTTTGATGAGCTATATGTTCCTTTAATGAGTCCACTGTGGCCCGGAGCTCCGATACATCATGAGATTGAGATGGCCGAGCAGATGCTGATGTACTAGAAAGGGAAGAGCGCGAATAACAAGCGTTTGCATATGAGCCCAGGCCGAATATTCTTCCACGACGGTCCCAACCCCCCACGACATCAAGATATGTCTGAGTCTCGTCCACAGGTAGTTCCTCCTGAGATTGTCGCTGGATATTTTCTTGTATTTGATCCTATTAGGAAGCAATCTTTACGTTAGTAAATAATCTATAATTGTTAAAAAAATTATTAAAATATGTTAATTTCACTAACATTGACTTCTCGACATCGACTGTTGATGAAGGTGACACCATCATGTTTCTTCGTGTGGGTGTGCACAAATACCTGCATAGGTGTAGGCTTCGTGCCCAATGTCTTTTCCTACACGTATAACTTAAATTGTCAGATGTTAACTAGTATTTAAAAAAATTTCGCCAGAGTTTCCTCCGTATATATGATATTTGCCCCTGCTCAACAATGAAAATAACTTCACAAATTATATGACACCGGACATTTATATCATAATCACATTGTTCAATAAAGCAAAGTAAGATATATGTTAAAATGTCAAGAGAAATTAGATACTTACTAGTCTATGTGTATGCTCGTTGTGGGTAATTGATCCTCCGTATGCATCGCAAGACTCGCCCCGCCCTCCACGCCTCATTGGCGAATTACGCCGATATGGACATTGCCGCAGTGATGTCCAATATTCGCTCCAATGATCGCAAATTTCCTCCGAATATAACGCGGTCGTGCACCAACCTTGCGTATTTGATTAATTAAGTCGCGATAACGTATGCGTGCTTTCTTTTCCCATTGTTTATACATGTTGGCGTCGACACAAGAATCCCAGTAAAATTCTTTTTGAAATTTAGATGAGTAAGAATAACAAAATGTTAAAATGTTGTATGAACATTATGAATATAAAGCAACGTAACAAGAAAAAAACAATGATGTGTACCTCAAACTCTTGAAAGTATAATTGCTTTGTGGTGTCAGCTAAAATTTTCCAAACATAACCCTCATGTTCAATTCTTTGCTTGAACGAGGAAGTCATATTTCTTGAAATTGGTCCAGACGGAACCAACCTAACATATCTAGTGATGTTACCCTATGTACATATTGGTAAAAGCAAAAGTTGATAATAAGCAAATTGTTAAGTGCTTTGATATCACTTACTGGCTATTGACAATAGAAACAAACTTTCTGCCATCAGGTCCCTTAGCGCCAGGCTGACGGACGTCTCCTGCATCCGGTATGCTAGTGTTGGACGATATATGCGTTGGGAAGGGATGATGTAATGAGAAGCGATCGGTGATGCCTCAACTGCAACTCCGGACTAGAGGTGGAGATGGTGAGTCGAAGAGGTGCGGCTGATTGTGACGAACCACCTTCACTGTAATGTCCCCCGAGCATGGTTCGAAACCTCGGTGGCATGAAGTCACGTTGTCTCTTTGGTCCCATTCTTTTCCTGAAATTCAATTTCCCACAATTCTCTACATGTACAATATATAATGTGAATGCAATATTCTACACAACACATAGAGGAGAAACTATGGCAATATATGAAGGTTAACAAATTGTTATCAACCATAAATGAACCTTAACAGTAATATAAATATGCAATGTTCATTTTTAATGTGTTACGGATACAACAATAATTGAAAGTAAAGGCAAAGGGTAAATATGTCTGGTTGTACATAAGCACATCGATCTATTCATTTTTTAGGATTCCATATAACATGGGAGTTGGTAAACGTGAAAGAGTCCTCAATGTCTGGGTTCCCGAGAAGGGTTCGCGCACGTTCAAAAGCACCAATTGAAATAGTGATACTCCGTCCAGCGGCATTGCGTTGTTGCTCACATTCTTGCAATAACATTGCAGCTATATCTAGATTTGTTGAGGAAACAGTGAATGAGTGCCCAGTCTTAGAATGGTAGGCTTCTTCGGTGGATGAACTACTAACAGGAACAAATGTACCTAAAACATAATCAGTGAAGAAATGTTGAAACCGTGATATTAACCAACCATATCAGTAACGAAAATGGTATATTATTGAATACGTGATTGTGCAGACAAGATTTGGAGAGTAGTAGAAGAGTTGAAAATACCCGATCTTCCTATTCCGTTATAAGCTGACGTGACATTGCAGTCACCTTTATCGGCATACATGTCCTCTTCGAGTTTCAAGGAAGCTTAAACATGTAAGATTGACAATGAAATGAGAATATGTTTGATAACTTTAATAAATGTTATTACAGGTTCAAACCACGAAAATAGTCGATGTTCAGATCATACTAAACACCTTCAAGTAACAGATCGGCCATCGAAGGCAAACGTTTGGTACTATATGATGGAGCGAGACTTGAAGTAGTTCTGCTTCTATGGAATTGGACAATTTTCCCACATTCCTCCCAACGGAAAGAATTGTTGCTGTCCGGAACCAATCGCCATGTCGACATACGTTTCTAAAGAAATGCAATGAAAAACCAAACATAATATAATTAAATAAAAATAACGTGACTATTTAACTTAAAATATGCAATTACAAACACAAGTCATTCGCTATCATAACTTAATGGAAGATTACAATCATCTTCTTCTTCAGATGAATAAGAATCAAATTCCGGCTCCTCGTCATATCTCAGACCCTCGTCATCCTCTCCAGATGAAATATCGGTAAATTCGTTTGATGGATCATTCAAAGGCTCATT
The DNA here is from genome assembly GCA_029891385.1 of Erythroxylum novogranatense. NCBI lineage: Eukaryota > Viridiplantae > Streptophyta > Magnoliopsida > Malpighiales > Erythroxylaceae > Erythroxylum > Erythroxylum novogranatense. The sequence continues at coordinate 88,508,933 of CM057234.1, read as the reverse complement.
ATGGTCATCCGTAACAGATGCATTGATAAATGTGACATCTTCCTTAAACGCCTCACTTTCAACTGAATGGTCTCCTCGTCTATGTGATTCGTAAACACCTCTAGGTTTAACTTTGCAAACTGCTAACCAATCTACCTTATCTCGTCAGAAGCTCGAAAAGGGATGTAACAAACTGTTTAGCTTGCGGCTAAGACGAAAGGTTCAAACTGACGCAATCTTCTTCGGTGATTGATTTCAACTAAATTGTATTATCTATGCACCTTTACTCCAACATTTGGTGTCGGGTCATACCATTCACATTTAAATATCATACATCGTTTGACTGGCAAAGCAGGGTATTCAACTTCAAGTATTTCAAGAATTTTACCATAGTAATCCATCATTTCTCCCTGTATTGAAACCCCACTGTTTATTGTTGACATATTATGTCCATGACTTTCTGTATGATATTTGTATCTATTAATGAAATAGACCGGATATGATTTAACATATCGTAGAGGTCCCTTCGCAAGATCACAAATCATCTTGTTCTCGATTGGATTGTCCATTTCCTAAAAAAATACATTTCGCATTGCAAATAATTTAGTTTCATGACAAACGTAAAATTCAACGTCAAAATATAGTAAAGATTAATTGTAAGTACAAACTTACATATCTCTCAAACCACCGAGGGAAGTGTTTCCCCACTTCTTTATTTATATCGTCTTCCGTTATACCCGACATTATCTCCCGTAACACTGTCTCGTACAATCTAAATACAGAATGACTAGTTTAAGGGCATGAAGATGACACGAAGGAAACAACAGAAACATTCATGTGCAACTTACTGCACAAAAGGCAACAGCTCTTCACAATTCAATACAATATAACCATGTGAAGCCTCGATCTCTTCCTCAGTTAACATTCTTCTTGTCGCACGCCCAGATGTTCGTCCACAATATGAAAATATGGACAAGAAACCATCAACATTAGTCGTTTGTCCCCCATCGTCATTACGAAGAACTTTTCTTGCTCTTGTGTTAACATGCGGCTCAAAATAATACCCACAAAACGTACTCGCTTCCTCCACTAAATAAGCATTACATATGGAACCTTCAACTCTTGCTTTGTTTTTAACATTTTTTTCAAGTGATGCAAATACTCATAGAACAAAATGTCTTAGTATAAGACATTTGACAAAGCTTGGCAGTGGTTATTGTAGTGATATTTGTGTACTTACCTCTCAAATGGATACATCCATTGATATTGAACTCTGACCGCTAGTTTTGCCTTGTGTGCTAAATGCACGTGTAGATGCTCCATACTGATCAAAGAAACTTGGAGGAAAATGCCTTCTAATTTACACAAAATTACAGAATTTCATGTTCTAGCTTTTCCATCTCACCAATGTTGATTTCAACGGAGGTTAAGCTTTTAAAAACAAACTTAACTCATTATGACTTCCCATACCTTCAAGGTAACAACTTCATGAATGCAATTGGGATAAGCCTTTGCATAAATACATGAGAATCATGACTTTTCATCCCAAATAATTTGTATTTTCAGAGATCCACACACCTCGCCAAGTCGGAAACATATCCATCGTGAAACTTATGAGTTTTCAACCATTCACATATAAGCTCCTTTTGTCTCCATCCATAATGTAACATGCTTTTGGGTATTTACTGTGCGAAGATCTTTATGTAACTCATTTCTTTTGCAAAAAGCTGCAAATCACTCGTGATTTTGCATTGTCTTTGTCCTCCTTCAATGTTCATTATGGTATTGAACAAGTTGTCAAAGATATTTTCTCAATGTGCATCACATCTAGATTATGACGAATCAAATTCGCTTTCCTATATGGCAAATCCCAAAAATGCTTCGCTTCCGCCAACCAAAGTTCGACTAATGGTTGAATTAACATCATCGACCTCTAATTACATCACTTTCAACAACCCTAATTCTTCTATTTCGTGCAAGACCTCTTCACCGGATGCTATCGGAGGAGGATGGGTGTGAACCGTTCGATTTTTTTCTAAACTTATATTTATTGCGCCTAAACGGATGATCTGCAGGTAGAAATTTCCTGTGATTGTCAAACCAACAAATTTTCCCTCCGTTAGGCAGATAAAACGCATCAGATTCATTGCGACAATAAGGACAAACCAACATCCCAGCGGTTGACCATCCAGATAACATGGCAAAGGCTGGGAAGTCACTAATAGTCCACATCAAAGCTGCTCGCATCACAAAATTATGTTTCTTAGATACATCATAAGTTTGGACACCATAGTCCCAAAGCAGTTGCAATTCAGATATCAATGGTTGTAAGAACACATCAATTTTTTGCTTCGGATTTGTGGGCCCTGGGACAATCACCGTCAAGAACATATATGCCTCTTTCATACACATCCACGGAGGCAAATTATAAGGAGTTATGATAATTGGCCACGAAGAATATTGCTGTCCAGATTGACCGAATGGTTGAAATCCATCCGTTGACAAACCCAACCGAACATTTCGACTGTCAACCGCAAATTCAACATGCGTGTCATTAAAATGTTTCCATGCCAATGCATCTGATGGATGAGTCATTACTCCATCTTCCTGTTCGTGTTCATAGGCATGTCATCTCATGTGCGACGCAGTCACATCAGAAGCATAAAGCCTTTGCAACCTATGAGTGAGAGGGAAATAATACATCCGCTTCCATGGAACTAATTTATGTTTCGTATTACATTTTCTGGGCTTAAACCTAGGTCGCCCACAAAATTTGCACTGCTCTAAGTTCATATCGTCTCCCCAATACAGCATACATCCGAGTCGACAACAGTTAATTTTTTCCACAGGTAGACCAAGACCACGAATAAGTTTCTTCATGTTGTAAAAACTATCAACCATTGTATGCTCAGGTGGCAATGATTCATTGTACCACTGAAGAATGTTTTCAAAACTGCGATCCGAAATATGACCTTCACTCTTTATGTTCAATATGCGAGCAATTGATGAAAACTGAGTCATTGTCTCACAATTTGGCCACAATTCTCGATCAACTGACTGTAGTAAGTCGAAGAATTGTTTTGCCTGTTCGTTAGGTTCTTCGTCAACATGTTCCACATTTGGCTTAAATGTATGACCGAGTCCATCGTGCACAATTTGCCTGTAAGAGTTTTCCGACCCATCAGCAAAATGTCTTCCATATCCATCCTCAACGTCATTCTCATTTGAGTGAATACACGTAGGCTCTTCAATTCTCCTTGAGGTGCTAGCAACCAACGGTTCCCCATGTCGGGTCCACTGAAAGTAGTTTGAACAAACCCTTTTCTCAACAAATGCAATCGAACTTCATCAATAAGCAGAAACATTTGTGCTTGCACTTTGTACATGGACATCGATCTTTGGCCCATCCATATATGCGAGTTACTGAACATGCATAATTAATGAACGATCAACTCCTCAACAAATTCAGGATTAATGAAACCATCGGCGTTAAGCGTCTACACATCTAAGATCTATCGTTGAAACTCATAACTGGAAGCTGTTATTCTACAACATCGGAACCAAAGTTAGGCATCTATGTTAGCCACCTGCATAAACCAAATCATTACGGACATGTGTTATAACATCGACCTTTAACGTTTCATGTCGTAGCTAAGCTCTTTGGAATATTTATCTTGTGAACACAACTTATATGATAGTAGACAGTATGTCATCACATTGTGGTTGACCACAATGTGGTATTCAATGGATATTAAATATCATACTATTGCCAAAGAACTATTCATACAAGATTGAATGTTATTGTAAAAACCTATTCTAATAAATTAATCCTTCCTAATCAATTTAACATAAGCATATGAAATTATATTATTACAAGGTTAAGAGATATTCATTGTACACAACATCCAACCAATTATGGGTGTAATTGATTCTAGTCAGTGCAACAAGCATTTGAAAAAGGCAATACAATTGCTAACGAAAGCATAACCACTGACCTAAATTGAAATGCAGAAAAATGTTGCTGAATCACGTTGTCACGGGCAATGTCGAACGTCACGACGACGAAGATGATAGCGCTTCACTGAAACCCAAGCATAAAATCAGTGAAACCCTCATTCCAAATATTTTACGCAAGGCATCACATAGTAAACTAAATGCTAAACATTTATCATCATCACATAATTAAACTACCGCGCTCATGTTCTAATTTAAAAACGAGGTATGACGAGGATCCTAAAAAACTTTCGGCAGCATTTTCCCTATAATTCGGACACCCCCTTAAAAAATAAGGGTCCCCCTGTAACAGAAACACACATCTATCTCAACCAGTAACCACAAGGCAAATACAGATCTCCTAACAACATGTTTTTCATATATAAGTGAGTAACAAAAGATAATCATGAATAACACAGCTCATTTTTCGCACAACATTATTACTTTTTGTAACACAGTTCATTTTTCAATTTTGGCCAAACACATATGTTTACTAAAACTACAATTCTTCTCAAAGACAAATATAAGCACTTTTTAAACTGTTATTCTAAAGCTATATCGCATTACAAGGTTTTTAAAAGGAACATTCCTATATTCAAGGTTGTGTTTATATTAATAAACTCTAAAAGTAATGATGCTTGGTACATTTCTTATAGTAACTTAAGATCAATTCAAAGTATATTATACCATTTTGAGTTTGAAAAAATTAATTAGGTTCGTTTGTAAATTATCTAGATTATAGTAAAATTGTTGTAGCTATTAGAACTAAGAATTTGGATTTTGATTAAAAATTAGTGTAGTTAGTTGAACCTCTTATCTTGTTATGAAAATATAAGAATGTAGGTTGATTTTACTCAACTTTAAACCAACCACCCTAGTCATTTTCTTTGTAATTGCATATCTCTTGTCAAAAACAAAACAT